>JASAOG010000103.1:0-1236250 GCA_030265305.1 Biomphalaria pfeifferi | reverse complement strand
TTGGTCTTTTAAAGGTGAAATATTGCTTCACCATTGAAAATGCTTTCTTTGTACTAATAATGTTATTAAACATAAACAATTTAATTATTTATATAAAATACAACATTTTAAAACAGAATTTGTAAAATACTAAATAAAAAATTTTACATTTTTCTTTCAGTAAGAAATATTGATTTAAAATGAGTTGTTTTTTTTTATAAATAACATATATATTCTCTTTTTACTTGTGCCTTGTGGCAGTTTCGTAGAGCATTGGCTTTTCGAGTCAAATGTTACGAGTTCAAATATCCGACGATGTACATTTATTTTTAAATTTTTTAAATTCATTATTTTTAAACAAATAAATAACTGTATTAGGATATTCTAAAAATTGTAATTTAGTCCGAAAGTATTTTAAGTGCTTATCTCTGAAATTATGCTATCATTATCTATCTCATAAATTATGTCTCTAGGCTGCTGTTACTGTTTGACAATAAAAAAAAATTCACTCCTTCGATTTAGCAGCTATCCTGATCAGAAATAAAGAGAAAGAAATGTCATTTTTCTTACGTAGATCATTTAGCTTACTTTCCTATTTTTTTAAATTTTGTACTTTTTTGACAAGAGCGGACTGGCTATATGGGCATTAAGGCAAATGCTCTGTGGGCCTCTATCTGAACTTGTCTGTATGGGTCACTGAAACGGCCACATAGATGCCCTTATATATTAAATTGTTAAAGGTTTTATAATATTCTCTTATAAATGGGTCATCGGTGCGTCGTGTAAAAAATCACATATTATCATATGATATGTAATTATGGGCCTGATTGTCCTAAATGCTTTGGTCGTTTTGACACAGAGTCCGCCCCTGTTTATTAAGGCATATTTTCACAGTGTGTCGAGTCTAACAATATAGCTAAACACACTCAATTATCGTCTTACTACAGTATTAAGGAGTATTGTTTGCCAGCCAAAAAGTTAATTGATAAATTACAAACTTTTTTAAATCTGATATCTGAAAGTAGATTTAGTATTCAAACTCAACAGCTCCGTTGGCACCCGAAAATGCAAGATTGGACTAAGAAATGGACACACATCTTATCTCACTGCACCAACCAAAAAAACTCTTCTTGTACTTTTTTATTATCATTACTTGGTCGAGAGGCTAAGTGCGCTTGAGCTTGGCTTGACTTGGCTACCTAGAAGGGTGCTCGAGGCTCGACTCCCGACTCGGGCAGAGTTGGGTTTACTGAGCGCCTAAAGGCAGCACAGAAAACGAACTCCTAGATACCCTATCCCCCCAGCCGGCCCGTAAATTAGATTGGACCAAAGCGCTCTGAGCATGCTATAAGCATGAAAGTAGCGCTATATAAAAGCTATAATAATAATACTTGATTTGTGCCTAATGAAGCTCAGCGCTCCATAAATTTATGCCTCTAGTTGTGCCACGATTCTGTCTCATAAGATACATTTCGCAGTTTTTATTCAGAGTTAAATCAAAGGTATTTAACTCGCTTTCCAATACTTACCTGAAAATGGGGTAAATGATTTGGAGTAAACAAACAATTAAGAAAAATTGGACCAGGCTGGAGAGAAGAACATAGAAAACACATTTTAAAGATTTTTCACAAGATCTGGCAGTCAGGATAAGCCCTGTACACAAACACTCGTCATTACCCTTCCAATAAAAGGCAATTTTCAACTCTGTCAAAACTGCTATTTCACAATCAGACTTATAGTTATTACGAAAGAAATGCCATCGGAAATGCATTGAAATATATATGCTTTAAATGTTTAAAGCTAACATTTTATATTGGTACGATTTGTCGGTTGCGTTTTTAAATATATCATGTGATGGTCTTTAAATAGAAACGGTACTATCTTTCTGAACTGTCTCGGATATAACAGGTGTCTTAGTTTTCTATTTATATAAACTAAATATTAAAATTAAAATTGGTAGATTACAGAAATGTTGTATATTCAAAACTACTATTAATTGTCAAAAAAATTGAAAAAAAAAAGATTTTTTATTGAAAAATTATCATAATAATGACTTTTATAATCAATTTAGTAATTTTATGCAACTGTGAATTTTTACTTTAAATTGAAATTTATTTTGATAAAAAATGCAAATATTTCTTATTTAAATATCTATAGAGTTCTCTATGTCGTTTTACTACGAAAATAAAAAACGGAAAGGACATTCCTTGCAGGATGAATAACTCTTGGAAAAGATGTAATCTATTTTTATTTATATAACTATTACTAGATTTGGTCTTTTAAAGGTGAAATATTGCTTCACCATTGAAAATGCTTTCTTTGTACTAATAATGTTATTAAACATAAACAATTTAATTATTTATATAAAATACAACATTTTAAAACAGAATTTGTAAAATACTAAATAAAAAATTTTACATTTTTCTTTCAGTAAGAAATATTGATTTAAAATGAGTTGTTTTTTTTTATAAATAACATATATATTCTCTTTTTACTTGTGCCTTGTGGCAGTTTCGTAGAGCATTGGCTTTTCGAGTCAAATGTTACGAGTTCAAATATCCGACGATGTACATTTATTTTTAAATTTTTTAAATTCATTATTTTTAAACAAATAAATAACTGTATTAGGATATTCTAAAAATTGTAATTTAGTCCGAAAGTATTTTAAGTGCTTATCTCTGAAATTATGCTATCATTATCTATCTCATAAATTATGTCTCTAGGCTGCTGTTACTGTTTGACAATAAAAAAAAATTCACTCCTTCGATTTAGCAGCTATCCTGATCAGAAATAAAGAGAAAGAAATGTCATTTTTCTTACGTAGATCATTTAGCTTACTTTCCTATTTTTTTAAATTTTGTACTTTTTTGACAAGAGCGGACTGGCTATATGGGCATTAAGGCAAATGCTCTGTGGGCCTCTATCTGAACTTGTCTGTATGGGTCACTGAAACGGCCACATAGATGCCCTTATATATTAAATTGTTAAAGGTTTTATAATATTCTCTTATAAATGGGTCATCTGTGCGTCGTGTAAAAAATTACATATTATCATATGATATGTAATTATGGGCCTGATTGTCCTAAATGCTTTGGTCGTTTTGACACAGAGTCCGCCCCTGTTTATTAAGGCATATTTTCACAGTGTGTCGAGTCTAACAATATAGCTAAACACACTCAATTATCGTCTTACTACAGTATTAAGGAGTATTGTTTGCCAGCCAAAAAGTTAATTGATAAATTACAAACTTTTTTAAATCTGATATCTGAAAGTAGATTTAGTATTCAAACTCAACAGCTCCGTTGGCACCCGAAAATGCAAGATTGGACTAAGAAATGGACACACATCTTATCTCACTGCACCAACCAAAAAAACTCTTCTTGTACTTTTTTATTATCATTACTTGGTCGAGAGGCTAAGTGCGCTTGAGCTTGGCTTGACTTGGCTACCTAGAAGGGGGCTCGAGGCTCGACTCCCGACTCGGGCAGAGTTGGGTTTACTGAGCGCCTAAAGGCAGCACAGAAAACGAACTCCTAGATACCCTATCCCCCCAGCCGGCCCGTAAATTATATTGGACCAAAGCGCTCTGAGCATGCTATAAGCATGAAAGTAGCGCTATATAAAAGCTATAATAATAATACTTGATTTGTGCCTAATGAAGCTCAGCGCTCCATAAATTTATGCCTCTAGTTGTGCCACGATTCTGTCTCATAAGATACATTTCGCAGTTTTTATTCAGAGTTAAATCAAAGGTATTTAACTCGCTTTCCAATACTTACCTGAAAATGGGGTAAATGATTTGGAGTAAACAAACAATTAAGATAAATTTGGACCAGGCTGGAGAGAAGAACATAGAAAACACATTTTAAAGATTTTTCACAAGATCTGGCAGTCAGGATAAGCCCTGTACACAAACACTCGTCATTACCCTTCCAATAAAAGGCAATTTTCAACTCTGTCAAAACTGCTATTTCACAATCAGACTTATAGTTATTACGAAAGAAATGCCATCGGAAATGCATTGAAATATATATGCTTTAAATGTTTAAAGCTAACATTTTATATTGGTACGATTTGTCGGTTGCGTTTTTAAATATATCATTAGATGGTCTTTAAATAGAAACGGTACTATCTTTCTGAACTGTCTTGGATATAACAGGTGTCTTAGTTTTCTATTTATATAAACTAAATATTAAAATTAAAATTGGTAGATTACAGAAATGTTGTATATTCAAAACTACTATTAATTGTCAAAAAAATTGAAAAAAAAAAAGATTTTTTATTAAAAAATATATCATAATAATGACTTTTATAATCAATTTAGTAATTTTATGCAACTGTGAATTTTTACTTTAAATTGAAATTTATTTTGATAAAAAATGCAAATATTTCTTATTTAAATATCTATAGAGTTCTCTATGTCGTTTTACTACGAAAATAAAAAACGGAAAGGACATTCCTTGCAGGATGAATAACTCTTGGAAAAGATGTAATCTATTTTTATTTATATAACTATTACTAGATTTGGTCTTTTAAAGGTGAAATATTGCTTCACCATTGAAAATGCTTTCTTTGTACTAATAATGTTATTAAACATAAACAATTTAATTATTTATATAAAATACAACATTTTAAAACAGAATTTGTAAAATACTAAATAAAAAATTTTACATTTTTCTTTCAGTAAGAAATATTGATTTAAAATGAGTTGTTTTTTTTTATAAATAACATATATATTCTCTTTTTACTTGTGCCTTGTGGCAGTTTCGTAGAGCATTGGCTTTTCGAGTCAAATGTTACGAGTTCAAATATCCGACGATGTACATTTTTTTTTAAATTTTTTAAATTCATTTTTTTTAAACAAAAAATAATTGTATTAGGATATTCTAAAAATTGTAATTTAGTCCGAAAGTATTTTAAGTGCTTATCTCTGAAATTATGCTATCATTATCTATCTCATAAATTATGTCTCTAGGCTGCTGTTACTGTTTGACAATAAAAAAAAATTCACTCCTTCGATTTAGCAGCTATCCTGATCAGAAATAAAGAGAAAGAAATGTCATTTTTCTTACGTAGATCATTTAGCTTACTTTCCTATTTTTTTAAATTTTGTACTTTTTTGACAAGAGCGGACTGGCTATATGGGCATTAAGGCAAATGCTCTGTGGGCCTCTATCTGAACTTGTCTGTATGGGTCACTGAAACGGCCACATAGATGCCCTTATATATTAAATTGTTAAAGGTTTTATAATATTCTCTTATAAATGGGTCATCTGTGCGTCGTGTAAAAAATTACATATTATCATATGATATGTAATTATGGGCCTGATTGTCCTAAATGCTTTGGTCGTTTTGACACAGAGTCCGCCCCTGTTTATTAAGGCATATTTTCACAGTGTGTCGAGTCTAACAATATAGCTAAACACACTCAATTATCGTCTTACTACAGTATTAAGGAGTATTGTTTGCCAGCCAAAAAGTTAATTGATAAATTACAAACTTTTTTAAATCTGATATCTGAAAGTAGATTTAGTATTCAAACTCAACAGCTCCGTTGGCACCCGAAAATGCAAGATTGGACTAAGAAATGGACACACATCTTATCTCACTGCACCAACCAAAAAAACTCTTCTTGTACTTTTTTATTATCATTACTTGGTCGAGAGGCTAAGTGCGCTTGAGCTTGGCTTGACTTGGCTACCTAGAAGGGGGCTCGAGGCTCGACTCCCGACTCGGGCAGAGTTGGGTTTACTGAGCGCCTAAAGGCAGCACAGAAAACGAACTCCTAGATACCCTATCCCCCCAGCCGGCCCGTAAATTAGATTGGACCAAAGCGCTCTGAGCATGCTATAAGCATGAAAGTAGCGCTATATAAAAGCTATAATAATAATACTTGATTTGTGCCTAATGAAGCTCAGCGCTCCATAAATTTATGCCTCTAGTTGTGCCACGATTCTGTCTCATAAGATACATTTCGCAGTTTTTATTCAGAGTTAAATCAAAGGTATTTAACTCGCTTTCCAATACTTACCTGAAAATGGGGTAAATGATTTGGAGTAAACAAACAATTAAGATAAATTTGGACCAGGCTGGAGAGAAGAACATAGAAAACACATTTTAAAGATTTTTCACAAGATCTGGCAGTCAGGATAAGCCCTGTACACAAACACTCGTCATTACCCTTCCAATAAAAGGCAATTTTCAACTCTGTCAAAACTGCTATTTCACAATCAGACTTATAGTTATTACGAAAGAAATGCCATCGGAAATGCATTGAAATATATATGCTTTAAATGTTTAAAGCTAACATTTTATATTGGTACGATTTGTCGGTTGCGTTTTTAAATATATCATTAGATGGTCTTTAAATAGAAACGGTACTATCTTTCTGAACTGTCTTGGATATAACAGGTGTCTTAGTTTTCTATTTATATAAACTAAATATTAAAATTAAAATTGGTAGATTACAGAAATGTTGTATATTCAAAACTACTATTAATTGTCAAAAAAATTGAAAAAAAAAAAGATTTTTTATTAAAAAATATATCATAATAATGACTTTTATAATCAATTTAGTAATTTTATGCAACTGTGAATTTTTACTTTAAATTGAAATTTATTTTGATAAAAAATGCAAATATTTCTTATTTAAATATCTATAGAGTTCTCTATGTCGTTTTACTACGAAAATAAAAAACGGAAAGGACATTCCTTGCAGGATGAATAACTCTTGGAAAAGATGTAATCTATTTTTATTTATATAACTATTACTAGTTTTGGTCTTTTAAAGGTGAAATATTGCTTCACCATTGAAAATGCTTTCTTTGTACTAATAATGTTATTAAACATAAACAATTTAATTATTTATATAAAATACAACATTTTAAAACAGAATTTGTAAAATACTAAATAAAAAATTTTACATTTTTCTTTCAGTAAGAAATATTGATTTAAAATGAGTTGTTTTTTTTTATAAATAACATATATATTCTCTTTTTACTTGTGCCTTGTGGCAGTTTCGTAGAGCATTGGCTTTTCGAGTCAAATGTTACGAGTTCAAATATCCGACGATGTACATTTTTTTTTAAATTTTTTAAATTCATTTTTTTTAAACAAAAAATAATTGTATTAGGATATTCTAAAAATTGTAATTTAGTCCGAAAGTATTTTAAGTGCTTATCTCTGAAATTATGCTATCATTATCTATCTCATAAATTATGTCTCTAGGCTGCTGTTACTGTTTGACAATAAAAAAAAATTCACTCCTTCGATTTAGCAGCTATCCTGATCAGAAATAAAGAGAAAGAAATGTCATTTTTCTTACGTAGATCATTTAGCTTACTTTCCTATTTTTTTAAATTTTGTACTTTTTTGACAAGAGCGGACTGGCTATATGGGCATTAAGGCAAATGCTCTGTGGGCCTCTATCTGAACTTGTCTGTATGGGTCACTGAAACGGCCACATAGATGCCCTTATATATTAAATTGTTAAAGGTTTTATAATATTCTCTTATAAATGGGTCATCTGTGCGTCGTGTAAAAAATTACATATTATCATATGATATGTAATTATGGGCCTGATTGTCCTAAATGCTTTGGTCGTTTTGACACAGAGTCCGCCCCTGTTTATTAAGGCATATTTTCACAGTGTGTCGAGTCTAACAATATAGCTAAACACACTCAATTATCGTCTTACTACAGTATTAAGGAGTATTGTTTGCCAGCCAAAAAGTTAATTGATAAATTACAAACTTTTTTAAATCTGATATCTGAAAGTAGATTTAGTATTCAAACTCAACAGCTCCGTTGGCACCCGAAAATGCAAGATTGGACTAAGAAATGGACACACATCTTATCTCACTGCACCAACCAAAAAAACTCTTCTTGTACTTTTTTATTATCATTACTTGGTCGAGAGGCTAAGTGCGCTTGAGCTTGGCTTGACTTGGCTACCTAGAATGGGGCTCGAGGCTCGACTCCCGACTCGGGCAGAGTTGGGTTTACTGAGCGCCTAAAGGCAGCACAGAAAACGAACTCCTAGATACCCTATCCCCCCAGCCGGCCCGTAAATTAGATTGGACCAAAGCGCTCTGAGCATGCTATAAGCATGAAAGTAGCGCTATATAAAAGCTATAATAATAATACTTGATTTGTGCCTAATGAAGCTCAGCGCTCCATAAATTTATGCCTCTAGTTGTGCCACGATTCTGTCTCATAAGATACATTTCGCAGTTTTTATTCAGAGTTAAATCAAAGGTATTTAACTCGCTTTCCAATACTTACCTGAAAATGGGGTAAATGATTTGGAGTAAACAAACAATTAAGATAAATTTGGACCAGGCTGGAGAGAAGAACATAGAAAACACATTTTAAAGATTTTTCACAAGATCTGGCAGTCAGGATAAGCCCTGTACACAAACACTCGTCATTACCCTTCCAATAAAAGGCAATTTTCAACTCTGTCAAAACTGCTATTTCACAATCAGACTTATAGTTATTACGAAAGAAATGCCATCGGAAATGCATTGAAATATATAATATATGCTTTAAATGTTTAAAGCTAACATTTTATATTAGTACGATTTGTCGGTTGCGTTTTTAAATATGTCATGTGATGGTCTTTAATTTTTTTTTTTTTTTTTTTTTTTAAATTCAAAAGAAGACACACAAAACATTGTTCTAAATTAAAAAAAAAAATAATACATGGAAAATTTCATTGAAAACATCTTATCAAAGTCATATTCCAGGATTTTCAGTACGATCGCGGAGTAGTCTGCAGCGAAGATCCATAAAAAGGTGACAGCAAGGGGTCCAGAAAATGATGACAGCAGAAGTCCAATAGAATGATACAGCAATGGTCCAGAAAAAGGTGACAGCAAAGGTCCATAAAATGGTGGCAGTAAATGTCCAGAAATTGATGACACCAAGGGTCTGGAAGACATTCACAAAAAAAATTTGAAAGTGTTCCTTAAAATGAGTATTGCCAAAAATATTTTTTTTTTTTTTTTTTTTTTAAAGACTTATGAGTTATTAAAATTCATTTTTGTTTATATTATTTTTGCAACATTTTTTCCCTTAAGAACCTAAGACAAAGGACCTTCATCCTATATCCCTAGGATTCTTTGGGATCTGCTAGAGTTACAAAAATGTACATATAATGAAGTAATTTGGTTTCTATAAAAGTACAGAGCTCAAAGTAGGTATGTGCATGAAGAACTTAAAAGTTATTTCATTTTGGAATATAACTCATTTTTAGGTTATCTCTATTTTTTTTTATTATTATTGTTTATTGTAATAGTGTTCTTTTTTTCCCCCCTCTTTTTCCGTTTCTGCTATGTTTTTTAAACAATTTAGTAGTCCATTTGGTTCATTTTCATGAAATCCGGTCCTGTTTGGGTTGTCTTGAAATTTTGTTGATCTGGTCAAAGGGATGTAATCAAAAGAAGTTTCACCTTGCATCTTCCAGTCCTAATTGTCTCTCTTGTTGAAAGAAAATAAATAAATAGTTTACAGGTAATTTTTAGAAGTAATAATTTTTAAAGCAAATAAATGATGTATTAGATACATACACATGCAAATTTTAAATATAAAACACACACACCCATACATTCAAACTTGTTTTCTTCATTGTCTAAACAGACTTTGTAAATTGATAATTTATGATACAAATGTAACCCTCCATTACACAAAAAAAATAAAAAAAATATATATATATATATATATATACACATATACACACATACATATATATATATATATATATATATATATATATATATATATATATATTGTTACGTATCTAGGTAACAATGCCTAGATACTATTGTTTTTTTTTTCTTGACCTGTAGGTTGTCTGCCCCTTTGTGTAATAAGTTTTTTTTTATTTTATTCTTCAAGAGTCAAGCCACACAGACAGTGACCGGTCCTTGACCTATGTGTGTACCTCTGGTTGAAAGGAGGGTGGTTTTTTTTTCTTTTCTTCTGTCTCTTTGAAGAGCGTTCTAGATTTGGGTGTTGATGACTTTCTGTTCTGGAAGTTGCTAGATATCGACGCGCGGTAGATTATATAAAGACCGCTCGCGTAACGTTGACGGACAGACATACGGAGACAGCCGTGAGACAGAATAGCGGAGACATTGCGTGACCCGTGCGTGGTATACCAATTGATCGTGTAAGTTAAGATTTTTCTTTTTTCAAGGCCTTGCTTGTATTTGTAATTATATTTTCAAACTATTGTATTGTAATATTTTTACATGCCATTTTTGTAAAAGGGTTTTGGTCAACCCTTCCATTTTGTATTGAGTTATATTTTATTAAACCTTAAGTTGATATTTTACCTTCCGATTTCTTGTGTCATTTTTTTTTGTTATTCATTGTAAGTCTCTGATTAAATTCAGACTTAAGATAAGTGACACAACTACCTTTTTCTATTGTCACGTTCCCCTAGGCAAGCCATTTAAAAGTAGAATTCAATTTGTAATACGTGACAAAAGAAGTTTGGGGGCTCGTCCGGGATATTTTTCTGAACCTATTTTCGTCTTACTTGAGTAATTTTGTAAAGGCGAAGTTGACTTTAACAAAATTTTTTTTTTGTTTGTTCAAAGAGTCGGAAGTAAAGTATCAATAGTATTGACCAAACTCTCTTAAGGTTTTTTGTTGTACTGATTTTGTACTGTATATTTACATTGTATACATATTTTTTTTGCTTGTAATAGTTGTTAGTTAGTCATGGATATTCAGGTTTTTCTTGCAAATCCCTCTGTGGAAGAGCTTGATGCTTGTACTAGGAAGGAACTGGTCCTTATTTCTAAACAGTTAGGGTTAAAAATAAAATCAAATGCCCTTAAACAAGAAATCAGAGATAACATTGTAATCCATTATGTAGACGAGGAAGTGTTTTCTGAAGACCTTTTAGAAACCCTTAGACCCGATGAGGGTAAATCAGATTTAGAACTTCAGATAAAATTAAAACAGATGGAAATAGAAGCCCAGAAAGAAATTAAACAAAAAGAATTAGAGCTTGCAGCGGCTAGAGAGCAGAAAGAAATTAAACAAAAAGAATTAGAGCTTGCAGCGGCTAGAGAGCAAGAAATTAAACAAAAAGAATTAGAGCTTGCAGCGGCTAGAGAGCAGAAAGAAATGGAAATGAAATTACAAATAGAGTTAAAAAAATTAGAGTTAGCTGCTAATGTAAGACCAGATTCTTCCCCTGCCAGTCATACTGCTGAAGCAACAAAATTTTTGAAAATAATTCCACGCTTTAATGAAGCCACAATTGACAATTATTTTCCACAATTTGAACTTGCTGTGAAAAATTTTAATGTACCTGAAACTTTGTGGCCCACTTTGCTGCAAACAGTTTTGACTGGTAGAGCTGCAGAGGTATTTTGTTCTTTGACCATTGAACAACAAAAAGATTATAATGTTGTTAAGGCCTTAATTCTTAAGGCATATGAACTTGTTCCGGAAGCTTACCGAAAGCAGTTCAGGGATTGTCGCAAATCGGATGGCCAAACCCATGTAGAATTCCTGCGGGAAAAGGAGCGACGCTTTGAGAAATGGCTCACTTCCAGGGAAATCGGCACCGACTTTGCAAAATTCAAGAACCTAATGCTGATGGAAGAGTTCAAGAGTTGTGTGCGGCTGGACGTCCGTACGCATATAGCTGATCGTGGCGAGGAAGATGTGCACAAGGCTGCAGTGTTGGCAGACGATTATATAATATCACATCAATTTGCCAAGTATACGACGGATGTCAAGCCAAAACAAGTCAAACAGCCTGAGTCCATTGCTAGCAACTCCATCAAGAACAGCAGTACAAATGACAGAAAACCTACTACAAGTAAAGCTACTTGTTCCTACTGCAAACGAGAAGGCCATAAAATTGACGATTGCTGGAAATTGAGGAAGAGAAACGAAAAAGCTCCTTCGAAAGTCAGCGCTTGCACAGTACAGTGGTCGTCGAGGTTTACTCCCTCATCATCAAGTCATATCAAGAATACCTCGACACCACCTGTTTCAAATGTATTGACTGTACAAGACTCTCCGAAAATGTCTCCACGATGTTCAAATGACTCAACAGTGAGTTCTTCAAATTCATCTTTACGATGTTCTAATGACTCAAACAAAAGTTTTTCAAATACATCAAGCCGATGTTCCAATGACTCAAACAAGAGTTTTTCAAATACATCAAGCCGATGTTCCAATGACTCAAACAAGAGTTTTTCAAATACATCAATCCGATGTTCCAATGACTCAATCAAGAGTTTTTCAAATACATCAAGCCGATGTTCCAATGACTCAAACAAGAGTTTTTCAAATACATCAAGCCGATGTTCCAATGACTCAAACAAGAGTTTTTCAAATACATCAAGCCGATGTTCCAATGACTCTATCCAGAGTTCCCATAATACATCATCCCGATGTTCCCATGACTCTATCAAGAGTTCCCATAAGACATCACCCCGATGTTCTAATGACTCCATCAAGAGTTCTCCAAATACATCCAAAAGATGTTCTACTGACTCAAGAAAGAGTTTCTCCACTGCGTCTCCTAGAGATGTCAATGACTCCAGCGAGAGTTCGACCCAAGTCCAGTCTGCATCAACTAAAATTGATGTTTTATTAGAGGATTTTAAGCCTTTCATTTCGGAAGGATTCGTATCACTACCCGGTGATTCTACAAGTCTACGACCTATCACCATTTTGAGAGACACAGGTGCCTCACAATCGCTACTTTTAGAGGGTATCTTGCCCTTGTCAAAATCATCATCGACTGGGAAGAGCATCCTGTTACGAGGCGTAGAGCTTGGATGTATAGATGTGCCTCTACATCTAATCGACATAAAGTCAAATCTCATCACTGGACCGGTTGTTGTAGGTGTCCGACCAACATTACCATTGGAAGGCATCTCGTTGCTGTTAGGCAATGACTTAGCAGGTGGAAAGGTGATAGCCGAACCCATCGTCACTCAAACACCCGACTTATCTGCCACACCCGAGGAAGACCTAGAGTTATATCCAGCGTGTGCAGTAACAAGGGCAATGAGGTTGAAAGCATCTCAAGAAGAGAACGTCATCAAAGCCAACAGTAACCACGATGATGTGGACTTGAGCACCACATTCTTTGCTTCTCTTGAAGAAGAACCAACGCCAAATTCTGAAAAGCCGGCATCAACTCGAAAACAGTTGATTGAGGACCAAAAGAAGGATCCAGAGCTCGCCAAACTTCGAGAAACCGCAATGACATCACAAGAGGCAGAGCTAGCATCAACGTGCTACTACATCCAAGATGATATGCTCTTCAGGAAATGGAAACCTCCAGACGCATCCAACGAAGAAGAATGGAGAATATGCCATCAAATCGTGTTACCAGAAAGATACCGAGCGTACATCATGAATCTGGCTCATGACACACCAATGTCAGGTCATCTCGGCATCCACAAGACATACCACAAGATTATGTCACACTTCTTCTGGCCACGTTTGAAGAAAGATGTCATCCAGTACTGCCGATCTTGTCATGCCTGTCAGATGGTTGGCAAGCCAAATCAAAAGATCCCTGTTGCTCCTCTGAAGCCGATTCCAGCCTTTGAAGAACCTTTCAGCAGAGTACTTATTGACTGTGTTGGTCCTCTCCCAAGGACAAAAGCTGGCAACCAATACCTGTTGACCATTATGTGTGCTTCAACTCGTTTTCCTGAGGCTATTCCTCTAAGGAACATAAAAGCATCAAACATTGTAAAGGCCTTAATCAAGTTCTTTACTCTATTTGGTCTACCAAAGTCCATCCAATCGGACCAAGGAACGAATTTCACGGCCAATCTTTTCAAGCAAGTCATGACTCAGTTGGGCATCAAACACTGCATGTCGAGTGCGTATCATGCCGAGTCGCAAGGCGCTCTTGAGCGATTCCATCAGACTCTCAAGAACATGATCCGAACCTATTGCTTTGAGCACGAAAAAGACTGGGACGAAGGAATCCACATGCTGCTGTTTGCAACCCGTGAATCCGTCCAGGAATCGTTGGGATTCAGCCCTTTTGACTTAGTCTTTGGCCATTCGGTGCGCGGTCCCTTGAAATGTATAAAAGAGACTTTGTTGTCACCAACAGCCACTGAAGGACTTTTAGACTATGTAAGTAAGTTTAAAACTAGACTTTATGATGCTTGTGTTCTGGCCAAAAATAACTTACAAAACACCCAATCCAGCATGAAACGCTGGTATGATAGAAAGGCCCGTGTTAGAGAATTTTCTCCCGGGGATAAGGTGCTTGTATTTTTGCCCATACCAGGTCAACCCTTGCAAGCCAGATACTTTGGTCCCTATGAAATTGAGACCAAAATTAGTGACCTCAATTACACAATCAAAACCTCTGACCGTAGGAAAAAGACTCAGCTATGTCACATAAACATGCTGAAGCCTTATGTATCTCGGCCAGATCACTCAGAGAAGAGTAATTGTGTTTTAAATACAGTCAAAAGTTGTTCAAATAGCCATGTTTCTCCTATTGATGATGATATTGTAAAGGAGAAATTTGGACAATATAAAATACCTAATTCTTTTGTATTACAGAATTTGGATGTAAAACTGTCTCATCTGTCTTCGACAGAAAGGCCAGTTATCATGAAACTCATTAATGAATTTAATGACATTTTTTCTGATGTACCAAAACAGACTAATGTTATAATGCATGATGTAGATGTTGGCGAGGCTACTCCAGTCAAGCAGCATCCTTACAGGGTTAACCCTGAAAAACTTGCCATACTTAGGTCAGAAATCAAGTATATGCTTGAAAATGACCTCATTGAACCAAGTTCCAGTAGCTGGAGCTCCCCATGTGTCTTGATACCTAAACAGGACAAGACTTATCGTTTTTGTACAGACTACCGTAAGGTAAATGCTGTAACAAAGACCGATTCGTTTCCTATCCCTAGGATAGACGATCTCATAGATCGTATTGGTGACGCTAAGTACATCACCAAAATAGACCTACTTTCAGGTTATTGGCAGGTTCCCCTGACTGATAGGGCAAAGGAAATCTCCGCCTTTGTCACCCCTGATGGTCTGTACCAATACAAAGTGATGCCATTTGGCATGAAGAATGCTCCTGCCACTTTCCAGAGAATGATAAATGCCCTGCTTGCTGACATGGAGAATTGCCACGCATACATAGACGATGTAGTAATTTTTAGCCAAGATTTTTCTAGCCATTGTAAACAACTGCATTGTCTTTTTACTAAACTTTTACATGCAAAAATTACTGTAAACCTGAGTAAGAGTGATTTTTGCCAGGCTTCCATCCAATACTTAGGCCATATTGTAGGACAAGGCCAGGTGAAACCTGTAATGGCCAAAGTAGAAGCTATCCAAGCTTTCCCTATTCCTGCTGATCGGAAACAACTCCGAAGATTTTTGGGAATGTCTGGATATAGTAGAAAATTTTGCGAAAATTTTTCTGTCATTGCCAGTCCTTTAACAAACCTCCTGAGAAAGAACGTCCGATTTACTTGGACGGATGAATGTCAGAAAGCCTTTAACCAAATCAAGCAGATATTATCTAGCTCCCCCATTTTGATGGCTCCTGACTTCGGAAAACCTTTTAGGTTAGCTATTGACGCCAGTGACACAGGTGTTGGGTCAGTCCTTTACCAAGAAGATAATTTCCAAGTAGAGCATCCTATTTGTTTCTTTTCCAAGAAATTTAATAGACATCAAAGAAATTATTCTACTGTGGAAAAAGAATGTCTTGGGTTGATTCTTTCTATACAACACTTTGATTTTTATATCAGTGGGTCCAGATGGCCACTGGTTGTATTTACTGACCACAATCCCCTTACATTTATCCACAAAATGTCTGGCAAGAATCAACGACTTCTCAGGTGGAGTTTATTTTTACAAGAGTACAACCTAGATCTTAAACACATAAAAGGCAGCGAAAATGTTATCGCCGATGCCTTATCTAGATTGTAAAAAGTATTTTGATGTATATATTTTTTTTATATATCATGATAAATACATTCTGTAATGTAAATATCATTTTTGTAATTATTCTAAAAAGATTTCCATTTCGTGGAAATGTAAACTTTTTATTTTTAGGAGGGAGGTGTTACGTATCTAGGTAACAATGCCTAGATACTATTGTTTTTTTTTTCTTGACCTGTAGGTTGTCTGCCCCTTTGTGTAATAAGTTTTTTTTTATTTTATTCTTCAAGAGTCAAGCCACACAGACAGTGACCGGTCCTTGACCTATGTGTGTACCTCTGGTTGAAAGGAGGGTGGTTTTTTTTTTCTTTTCTTCTGTCTCTTTGAAGAGCGTTCTAGATTTGGGTGTTGATGACTTTCTGTTCTGGAAGTTGCTAGATATCGACGCGCGGTAGATTATATAAAGACCGCTCGCGTAACGTTGACGGACAGACATACGGAGACAGCCGTGAGACAGAATAGCGGAGACATTGCGTGACCCGTGCGTGGTATACCAATTGATCGTGTAAGTTAAGATTTTTCTTTTTTCAAGGCCTTGCTTGTATTTGTAATTATATTTTCAAACTATTGTATTGTAATATTTTTACATGCCATTTTTGTAAAAGGGTTTTGGTCAACCCTTCCATTTTGTATTGAGTTATATTTTATTAAACCTTAAGTTGATATTTTACCTTCCGATTTCTTGTGTCATTTTTTTTTGTTATTCATTGTAAGTCTCTGATTAAATTCAGACTTAAGATAAGTGACACAACTACCTTTTTCTATTGTCACGTTCCCCTAGGCAAGCCATTTAAAAGTAGAATTCAATTTGTAATACGTGACAATATATATATACATATACATATATAACACATGTACATACAATGGATCAAAGTAAAATTACATTTGGGGTTAGCCTTTATAGTGTTCAATTTTAAAATCAACTATATTTCTATATATTGTATCCAACATATTAGGGTTAAAATTGACATTTTGATACATAGCTTTAAATCTACTGTTCCATACTAAGTTTCTGTATTCAGATATAATTATTAAATTGAAATTTTGTATCATTTTGTGTTTAGCTTTAGGCAACTTATTTAAGAGGATAGATAAATTAATGTTCACATGGGTTTCACAGTTTCCTTCCAATAACTCTCTTACAGTATTTCTGACATTACTAAAAAAAGAACATTCTAAATATAAATGCTTTTCATTATCACCATTAACACATTGACAAATTTTACAAAATTTTACACCAGGTTTTTTTTTTGAAAATGGAGTCATCCCAAAGATAAGTCTGTAAGATATTTCTTTAGCCTTTGTTGCAATGTGTTTGTTATGAAGGTTTGTAAAAGTGTCTTTAAAATCTGTTATATTTAAATCTTTTCCCCATTTAATCCTCATAGCTAAATTTTCTTGTAACTGTTTTTTCAATGTTGTGTATATTTCTTTATATTTCTTGTGTATAAAGGGTTCATTGCCAGGAAGAGTTCTTGAAATGGATCTATAAAAAGGATGTAAGTTTGTACCAAAATAGTGTGGAGCGTTGTTTTGTATTGGAATTAAATTGCTTAATCTCAAACCATAATAATATATTGTAAAGGGGAAATCACTTGGATTTTTAACTACTTGACCTATGAATTTTAATCTGAGTGCACATATTTTAGTTTTGATGTCTTGTAAATTGATCCCCCCATCCTCTTTTTTTGAATGATTGTAGTATGTTTGATGTTTTTAAGTGTATTTTTGAAGATGAAACTTCTAATTATGTTATTTAATTGAAATATGTATTTTGTAGGAGGTTCTATAATATTGGCTAGATAGACTATCTTTGGGATGACTAAATTGTTTATAAGAATGGCTCTACCAAAGATGGTAGAACTTGTATGCTCGTACATGTTAACTATATTGGATGCCTTAATAATAATATTTTTCCACTGATCTTCACAGAACAAAAAAGGGTTACTATTGTATTCTATACCACATATTTTAATTCTGTTTACAAGTTTCAATGAATATTTTTCCTTAAATGTCCACCTCCCTACACCCATTATTGAGGATTTATTTATGTTAATTTTTGATCCACTGGCATGGCCAAAAAGCATAAACTTTTTAACTATGTTATTTATATCCTTTTCAGAGGAGGGAAAAAATGTTGTGTCATCGGCATAGGCCTTGACTTTGGCTACCGGGATGGGTCCCGGGATTTTTGTTCCTTTGATAGATGGATCTGACCTAATAGATTCTAGAAAAGGTTCTATACAAAGGATATATAAAAAGGGGGATAAGGGACAGCCCTGTCTAACAGATCTTTGAATTGCAAAAGGTTGGCTTAGAGAATGGTTGATTAGTAGTCTACTGTTGGCATTGGTATAAATTAGTTTAATAAGTTTAATTAAAAAAGGGCTGATTTTACAATTTTCTATTACTTTAAAGAGGTAGTTATGACTGACTCTGTCAAATGCTTTCTCTTGGTCTACAGATAACAAGGAAGCGCTAGAGTTTTTTTCATGGCTGTAAATGATAAAATCCCGAATGAAATGTGTCATTCCATCAATATTCCTGTCGGGGTGGGTGCAGTATTGGTCTTGTCCTACGAGTTGGGGAATGAAGGGTTTAAGTCGCTTAAAGATCATTTTTGTCAGTAGTTTATAGTCTGTGTTGAGTAGTGAAATGGGTCTGTAGTCACTTGGAGAACTGTTATCTGTTGTTTTTTTAGCTATTAGTGTAATATATGCTTCGTTGAATTTTTCTGGAAGTTGTCCTGTTATAATAGCGTCACTATATAGTCGCAGTAATAGAGGACTTATTAAGGGAAAAAAAGCCGTATAGAACTCGAATGTCAGACCGTCCGGTCCGGGGGATTTATTGTTTTGTGTCGAGTCTAATGCCGTTTTGAGTTCATCTAGAGTAAATGGGGTCCCCAAAAATTCTTCGTCAGCTGGCTTCAACTGTTTACAATATTTTAGAAAACATTCTTGAGCTTCCTTATTTATGGGTTCTTCCTGATAGATGTTTGTGAAATGTCTCGTGAAAACATCTTTTATTTTGTCTTCATCTTCAACTTTGGAGCCGTGTATATCAAGAACACTTGTTATGCATTTATTTGACTGGACATTTTGTTCAATTGACAAAAAGAGTTTATTAGGACCCTCCTGACTAATATAGTTTCTGCATCTCACTTCAGCTCCTTTGTAGATGTAATTGTTTAATTCTGCCAGCTTTAAAGAGGCTTGTGTTCTATCTATTTCATCCTCAGCGTGTAATAGAGTGTGCTTCAGTTTTTCTAATTCTTGTTTTCTCCGTGTTTGTACCAGTGTTGATATTACCTGACATTGTTGTTTTATTGAGTTTTTAACTATTGTCCATATTTGTGCTAGGTTAACGTTTGGATTGTTTAGATCTTGCAAGCAGGAATTAAGTGTGTTTGAGATTAGTTCTATAAAAAGAGGTATTTCTAGGAGAGAGTTATTAAATTTCCAATGACTAGTTTTCCTTTTCTTTTTTTTACTTTCCTTACTTATTGTAGCTATTACTGCCTTATGGTCTGAGTATTCCAGAGGCTCTTCCAAATGAGCTATCTTATTTATATGGTACTCCGCTGGAACATAAAATCTGTCTAGTCTGGAGGTTACGGGATAAGCTTTGTTCACCGAAGTGGTGTCCTGACCTGTGGGGTTTACACTTCTGTACGCATCAGCTATTTTGAATTCGCTCTCAATATCTTTTAGAAAGTTATTTATGGTAGGGTTCGTCTGTAAAGGAAGATTCGCCGTTGCTGTGTACTGTTTGTCTAGTGAGGACGTGATGTAATTAAAATCCCCTCCTAGAATCAAAGTATCTCCTTTATATGTGTCATGTAATTTTCCGCTCAAAAATTCAAAAAATTCCCGTTTCTCAGTTTGTTTTGCTGGTGCATAGATGTTAGCCAGTGTAATTGTTTCATTTCTTGTTTCCACTTTTATGATGACTACTCTCCCTTTATTGTCACTATATTTGTGTACTATTTTAAACCTGTCTGACACTTGAAAGATGGCTACCCCCCTGGATCTGCTACCATAACTAAAACACCCTTCCTTAAAGCCCATATCTGTTGTGTATTTGTGTGCTTTGTGTTCTGTGTCTAAATTTGTTTCTTGTAAAAAAATAAAGTCTGGTTTGTACTTTCTCGATAAGTGGACTACGTATTTTTGTTTCTTTGTGAGTCCATGAATGTTGAGGGTCAAAAGCGTGATGTCCTCCATGATTATGTATTTAAGTGAGTTTGTTTGTAACTAAGGAGTATGTGTGTTATTATCTGCGTGTGTGTGTGACCTTGAATTTTTTTTATGTCTGTCTTCTGTAAGTGTGCGTGTGTACGTGCTCTCCTATTTGTTATACTTTGTGTGTTATGAGTTAGAGTGCGTTCTGGGGTCCCCCCCCCACATCTATGACCAGTGGGGTTGGGGAATCGGGGAACTCTATCTCTATCTTTCTTTCCTCCTCTGCCTCCAAGTCCACGCACTGGTCGTCGGAGGAAGAAGAGGAGGAGGACGATAACGTCCTTTGCCTTTTCTTTTTGGTCGGAGAGGTAGGCTCCGACCTTATCCTCCCTTCTGGCTTCAATTTATTGTGGGAGTTTGTACCTCCTACACTATTTCTCCTTTCCCCTTTTGTTGGGGAGGAGGGTGGTGTTTTTCCCATCTTTTTCCCTTCTTGAGGTTTCTCTTTTTTTTTCCTCACCACAGTAAAACCATCCTCCTTTGCCTCCTTTTCTGCATTTTCCCTTGGGCTAACTCCCTTCAGGGCCGTTGCATATGTTGCCTTTGAGGGCTCTTGGGACTTTAAGGGCTCTTGGGACTTCCCTGTTTCTCTTTTATTTCCCCTGGGGGCGGCTCTGGTCAGGCACTGGTTTGACCAGTGGTCATCTTTCTGGCAGTACCAGCACTGCTGCCTCCTCCCCGGAGTTGTGACCAAAACCTTATAGGTTCTCGGATCGTCTTGGTACCTCAGCTGAATGTAGTGGGGTAGCTCCGCGCCCTTTCTTGGTTTAATCCAGCTCACCCACTTGTCGCTGCCTTCTATTTTCTGGATTTCTGCTTTGGTTCCCTCCTCCGCCATACTTCCAAATATTTCCTCCATTTTTACCTTAGATATGGTGGGGGACACCCAGTGGAGAGTGACCTTGATCTTTTCCTCGTCCAAG
The DNA here is from genome assembly GCA_030265305.1 of Biomphalaria pfeifferi. Lineage (NCBI taxonomy): Eukaryota > Metazoa > Mollusca > Gastropoda > Planorbidae > Biomphalaria > Biomphalaria pfeifferi. Next base: position 1,215,120 of record JASAOG010000103.1, on the reverse strand, counting down.
GTGGTTACTTCCACCTTGAACGTTTCTTCTTTTCCAAAAACCCGCCCCAGGATCCTTCCCCTCACCACGGGTGAGGAGACGCCCAGAAACCATAGGTACGGGTTTTCGAAACGGTACAGGGGGCCCACCTCCTCCGGCCTGAGCCCCAAGGCGGCGACGATGGACGCCATTGAGGCTCTGACTGCCCCCTGTCCGGAAAGTTTGAGCAGCAAGGTTCCTGGAGGGTGGACAAGGCCTCCCTCCAAGTCCTTACGCTCAATAAGAAATGTCTTCAAAGACATGTTAGTAACAAAACAAAGTAAGAAAATAAACAGGTGAAACACAATTGAGATAAAAGAGGTTGTGCTCCTTGCACAGGAAATAAAAAAACACTTAATATCCAAACGAATCAAATAACAAAAACAACAAATTGAAGAGTATGAAAATAAACACATCCAACGATGAAAAACAAAGTACGTGGTGATCTTTGAATGGATACAATTCAATTATGCGTAACAATAATTAGATTGGACCAAAGCGCTCTGAGCATGCTATAAGCATGAAAGTAGCGCTATATAAAAGCTATAATAATAATACTTGATTTGTGCCTAATGAAGCTCAGCGCTCCATAAATTTATGCCTCTAGTTGTGCCACGATTATGTCTCATAAGATACATTTCGCAGTTTTTATTCAGAGTTAAATCAAAGGTATTTAACTCGCTTTCCAATACTTACCTGAAAATGGGGTAAATGATTTGGAGTAAACAAACAATTAAGATAAATTGGACCAGGCTGGAGAGAAGAACATAGAATACACATTTTAAAGATTTTTCACAAGATCTGGCAGTCAGGATAAGCCCTGTACACAAACACTCGTCATTACCCTTCCAATAAAAGGCAATTTTCAACTCTGTCAAAACTGCTATTTCACAATCAGACTTATAGTTATTACGAAAGAAATGCCATCGGAAATGCATTGAAATATATATGCTTTAAATGTTTAAAGCTAACATTTTATATTGGTACGATTTGTCGGTTGCGTTTTTAAATATATCATGTGATGGTCTTTAAATAGAAACGGTACTATCTTTCTGAACTGTCTCGGATATAACAGGTGTCTTAGTTTTCTATTTATATAAACTAAATATTAAAATTAAAATTGGTAGATTACAGAAATGTTGTATATTCAAAACTACTATTATTTGTCCAAAAAATTTAAAAAAAAAAAAGATTTTTTATTGAAAAATTATCATAATAATGACTTTTATAATCAATTTAGTAATTTTATGCAACTGAGAATTTTTACTTTAAATTGAAATTTATTTTGATAAAAAATGCAAATATTTCTTATTTAAATATCTATAGAGTTCTCTATGTCGTTTTACTACGAAAATAAAAAACGGAAAGGACATTCCTTGCAGGATGAATAACTCTTGGAAAAGATGTAATCTATTTTTATTTATATAACTATTACTAGATTTGGTCTTTTAAAGGTGAAATATTGCTTCACCATTGAAAATGCTTTCTTTGTACTAATAATGTTATTAAACATAAACAATTTAATTATTTATATAAAATACAACATTTTAAAACAGAATTTGTAAAATACTAAATAAAAAATTTTACATTTTTCTTTCAGTAAGAAATATTGATTTAAAATGAGTTGTTTTTTTTTATAAATAACATATATATTCTCTTTTTACTGTGCCTTGTGGCAGTTTCGTAGAGCATTGGCTTTTCGAGTCAAATGTTACGTGTTCAAATCTCCGACGATGTACATTTTTTTTTAAATTTTTAAATTCATTTTTTTTAAACAAATAAATAATTGTATTAGGATATTCTAAAAATTGTAATTTAGTCCGAAAGTATTTTAAGTGCTTATCTCTGAAATTATGCTATCATTATCTATCTCATAAATTATGTCTCTAGGCTGCTGTTACTGTTTGACAATAAAAAAAAATTCACTCCTTCGATTTAGCAGCTATCCTGATCAGAAATAAAGAGAAAGAAATGTCATTTTTCTTACGTAGATCATTTAGCTTACTTTCCTATTTTTTTAAATTTTGTACTTTTTTGACAAGAGCGGACTGGCTATATGGGCATTAAGGCAAATGCTCTGTGGGCCTCTATCTGAACTTGTCTGTATGGGTCACTAAAACGGCCACATAGATGCCCTTATATATTAAATTGTTAAAGGTTTTATAATATTCTCTTATAAATGGGTCATCTGTGCGTCGTGTAAAAAATTACATATTATCATATGATATGTAATTATGGGCCTGATTGTCCTAAATGCTTTGGTCGTTTTGACACAGAGTCCGCCCCTGTTTATTAAGGCATATTTTCACAGTGTGTCGAGTCTAACAATATAGCTAAACACACTCAATTATCGTCTTACTACAGTATTAAGGAGTATTGTTTGCCAGCCAAAAAGTTAATTGATAAATTACAAACTTTTTTAAATCTGATATCTGAAAGTAGATTTAGTATTCAAACTCAACAGCTCCGTTGGCACCCGAAAATGCAAGATTGGACTAAGAAATGGACACACATCTTATCTCACTGCACCAACCAAAAAAACTCTTCTTGTACTTTTTTATTATCATTACTTGGTCGAGAGGCTAAGTGCGCTTGAGCTTGGCTTGACTTGGCTACCTAGAATGGGGCTCGAGGCTCGACTCCCGACTCGGGCAGAGTTGGGTTTACTGAGCGCCTAAAGGCAGCACAGAAAACGAACTCCTAGATGTCAGGGTGGGATTTCAGATTAGCTAGGGTATGATATGATATTACGGTCCCGTATCCCCAGCCTGAACAGAGTAACACAAGAACCTAAAGATATTAGCATGTAAACTACAAACATTACATAACAGTTATTCAACTGAACATTTAGTGAATAACAACAGTTGTCAACAGGAACAATATATTATTAAACTTAATTGTAATTTTCAAACATATTTGCATGTACATCGATATCCGTGAAGCTAGCATTTGATAATAATTAGTCTAATATCACACCAACAGGTTTCCGTACACACCTTCGCACTCCATCTCGGCGCCCAACAGAAGCTAAACTCCCTACACTCCAACACCGATAGTTGCTACACAACTCCAAGGGCAGAAAGACGACAACTTTCCCATAGCCCAAACCTAACACCCCTTACAAGGGGAACCAAAAAACCAGCTACCAAGCTCACAAAAGCAACTCTCTCTCTCTTGCGGAAACTAAGGATGACGTAAACACACACACACAATATTCTAGACAACAAAACGCACTTAAAAGAAACTACTTATTATACTCTAAAACACCAATAGTAAATGCAAAGAAAAACTACAAGCGCGCACGACATCCCCCCTCTCCCCCTAACTGGATCTTGCGAAGACAAGTCCAGTCTTCAAAAAAAAGAAATTGAAAACTGAAGTATATAGACAGCAAAAGGAATTAGGAAACATTGCCCAAAACTGAAACCGAAGAATACAACCTTCATAAAGTCAAACTGACATAATTATTCAAATAGATGATGTCTCAAAGAACAACATCCATCATACAACTATTATAACATTGCAATGCATACTAAAAACAAGCAGTACATATTACATAGATATATACATACAAATCAAGCAATAGCTATAATAAAATAGTCTTTTTGTGCGAGTCACACCAATCTTGAGCACAAGTCTGCAAGTATATTGTCCTCTCCTTTTATGTGACACACGTCGAAGGTGTAGTCCTGAAGCATCAGAGCCCACCTCGTAACTCGGTGGTTCGTAAAGTTCGTGCTCCGAAGGTAAGCCAAGGCCTTGTGGTCCGTCTGAAGGTGAAACGTACTTCCACGCAGGTATCTGTCCAGTTTTTTAATGGCAAATACGATAGCCAAACCTTCTCTCTCGATGATGGAATACCCCTGCTCCCGAGGCAATAACTTGCGACTCACATACTTGACGGGATGCAGACCACCATTCACGCACTGACTCAGTATACCGGAGATTCCTTTGTCAGAAGCATCGGTCTGAAGAACAAACGGCAATGAAGGATCAGGCAAACGAAGAATGGGGTACCTACACAGATACGCCTGCACCCTGCTTAAAGCCTCCGCGCACTCACGATTCCAGTCCACCTTAACAGACCGACCCCGACACAATAAATCAGTAAAAGGGTAAACCAGATCAGAGAATCTCGGTATGAACCTGCTGTAATAATTCACCAACCCAATGAGACTACGAATCTCTTTTTTTGTTGTGGGCGTTTTAAACTCTAGAATTTTCTTAACATTACTAGGATCAGGCTTAACAACCCCCTGCCCTACATTATGTCCGAGAAACTTAACACTAGTGAACCCCACTTCTAATTTGGCTGGCTTTAACGTAAAACCATTTTCCCTAAGAGCGCCGAAAACATTATGGACACTTTTCAGATGTGTATCCCAATCTTCACTGAAGATACATATGTCATCAAAATAAAATAAAACGTTTTGCAAACCTTGCAACATACGTTTAACGACCCTATTGAAATGATTTGGGGCCCCACTTAACCCAAAAGGTAAATAATGAAACATATAATGTTCCCCCAATACACGAAAAGCTGTGTATGGTTTACTTTCCTCACTAATGGGAATCTGCCAATAACCTTTAGTAAGATCAACCAAGGTAAAATATTTGGCCTTATGCAATTTGTTAAACAACTCCTCCTGCTCGGGTATCACCTCAGCAGGGATCTGAGTTACATTATTAAGTTTTCTAAAATCTATACATGGTCTTAACGACCCATCCTTCTTTTTAATAATGACAACCGGGGCTGCATATGGCGAGTTCGTGGGACCTATTATTCCCAATTCAAGCATACTGTCAACTTCTTGCTTAACTTTATCTCTCATGTGTATGGGAACCGCGTATGGCTTCAGTGCAATAGGCTTTGTATCTGTTAACGTAATAGAAAATTTCTCTACCTTTGCTCTACCGGGCGAATCTGAAAAGATATCCCTAAACTCATTTAGAATATCACCAACCTGATTTCTCTGTACATAACTAAGATCGGGGTTTATTTTGACCTGCGCCAAGATACTCCCGTCTAACTTCTGGCTAACTTCCAACGTTGGAATGTTAGGCAGAGCATCTTCCTTGGACAACCCTTCAGCATCTACGTCTTCGTCGCTCACGACAGACACCATATTGGCTGATAAAAACCCATTTTTATCGCCACTAGAATTATTACTAACTACACCATCTACTTTCCCTACTCGACAATGGTACTTCATAAGCCTATTAATATGGTACATTTTCAGCTTCTCATCCTTCTGTACAACAAAGTTAAACTTAGAAATTTTTTGGACAACCTTATACGGGCCCTGCCAAAATACAGACAACTTATTATCTCTTTGTGGTTTTAAAACCAACACACAATCTCCCGCCTCTATGTCCCGATTGGATGAATACTTGTCATACTGGACTTTATATTTTCTTTTATTTACTTGGTCATTCTCACTAGCAATAGCGGTCACTACAGACAACCTTTCTTTTAAGTCCAATAGGTAGCTAAATACATTTTTATACCCGGTGTCTTTCTCTTCATTTGTAAAAACTTGTTTTAAAATAGATAACGGACCCCTCATTTGCCTACCATAAACAAGCTGAAACGGAGACACACCCGTTGTCTCATTAGGAACTTCCCTAAATGCAAATAATGCAGCTGTTATTTTTCTATCCCAGTCCCGTGGGCTATGTTGGGTAACCTTCCTAAGGAACAACTTTAAAGTTCCATTTAGCCTCTCAATTTGACCATTCGAAGAGGGGTGAAACACAGTGGAGTGCACCGGTTTAATTGAGAAGAACTCACACACCTGGTTATACAGTTCGGAGGTAAACTGACCCCCCTGGTCCGACAATATTTCACACGGCAGTCCGATTCGGCTAAAGATGGTGGTTAGTGCCTCGATTACCGTCTCTGTATTTATGTTACGTAGTGGGATAGCCTCCGGCCATCTTGTAGCAATATCCACCAAGGTTAGAATGAACCTATTTTTATTTTCTGTTACCTCCAATGGACCAACAATGTCAATGGCCACCTTAAAAAATGGGGTGGAAATCACATTCATACGACCCAGTTCCACTCTGTCACAACGACGCGGCGTTCTAGCTTTCTGGCATACATCACAAGATTTTACAAACTCTTTCACATCTCTGTCTAGTCCTTGCCAAAAAAAATATTTATAAATCTTGCCTTTCGTTTTCCTTATTGAAAAGTGACCCGCTAACATACTCTCATGCGCCGTTCTTAGTACAAGCTCCCTCTTAGACGACGGTACAACCAACTGTCTCTCTTCCTCACCACATTCTCCCTTAAATACCCTATACAACAATCTATCAAATACTTTAAATTCTACACATCCATTCTTCTTATTGTCCACACAGTTATCCACCTGCCGCTCCCAAAGATCTTTCAATGACGGATCACTTAATTGCTCCCGTAAAAAGTCATCGCTCGTTCCTAAAACCTCACGACAATCTTCCAGCACTCCACTGTCATTCGTAACACTGTCATCATTTTCTCTCTCTGTCATCGCCCTAGTTACAGCAGCACAACCAAGTTGACTGCCACCGTTCAAATCTACATTCCCAATAATTAAGTCTGCTACTGGATCTCTAAAACATGCTACTACAAACTTACCGATAATATATTCAGTCTCAACGTAAACACACGCCAACGGGTAATTTCTCACAGTCCCATCAACAAGTTTCAACCTGTAACTTCCAGGAATCATATCATTCTTTCCAACTAACGAGCTCCTAATACCTATCACGCTTGAACCAGAATCTTTCAACACAGACACAACTTTGCCATTTACTCTACCACTTTCAAACTTTAACTTGCCTACCGATCTGTCACGCAACGATTTATCCACATAAGATAATGTTTCTTTTTTACAAGGGGAAAAACAATCAAGACCCTTTCCTAAGGAACAATTGCAACAGTTTTGCACATCATGTGGACCACTCAGTCACCTGTATCTAATCGGTGGGCCAAAGGTTCTGTTATTATAGTTGGGTCTCGGTGTGTACGCCCCTGTACCCCTTGACCTTCCGTAGTTGTTATCAGGAGGACGCCCCTCCACGTCATAACTTTGTCGCCTCGTGCTCGTGCCGCGGATTCTGCGCCCACTACCATCAAATTGTCTCCGATAGCGCCCCAATGCAACATTTCTATTTGGAGGAGAATTTGCAGGGATTGCGGGTGCTTTTTTACACCTTCCATCAGTAACAGGGGTGGAGTTCGCTACCGGCGAACGTTGAGGGCATTCAATTGACTTGTGGCCCTTCATGCCACACCCGAAGCAAACAATCACTTTTCTTTCAACGGCCGCGCCACGATTCACTGCTTCTCCACACGCCGCCGCCACATAAACACTTTCTTCTTTAGCAAGCGACGCCCCCGAATTCGCGACTTTAAACCCCTCTATGATGTCTAGCATGTTCTCCACAGTATTTTGCTTGTTTAGAACAAGTTGTCGATAGACCTCCCCTGAAACATTTTCAAGTATCCTGTCTTTAATGAAAAGATCTTTGATCTCATCTGCTGTCTTTCCTACCTCAGCCATTTTGCACCAGTTGTCAAGTGCGGTCCTCAATTCGGTCACATACCCACGGAAGTCATTCCGCCGTGGTTTGACCCGGTGAAACCTTTTGCGGCATGTCTCCGCATTGATGTCTGCGTGGCGGAGAAGTGCCGTTTTGACATCCTCATACTTATCGCTAAGGAACAGACTGTCCCTCAACATAAAGTTTTTGAGCGATGTCGTCAACTTGTACGACAATAGCAGGGACCACTCCTTACTCTCAATCTTACACCTTGCTGCCACGGCCTCAAAGTGCGTCAGGTACGCCAGAAGATCATCATCTTCCTTCATGCCTTGGAAGTTCTTGTCTAGCCTGTCCGAGACACTCTTTTGTCGCACCTCAACTGCCTGACCTGCCACTGCACCTGCCTCTGGCGCCGACTTCTCTTTAAGCCGTGCCAACTCCAGTTCATCTTTTCTCTTGAGCTCCTCTCTAGCCTCTCTCTCCTTCCACCTCTCGTGTTCCTCACTCCTAGCCTTCTCCTCCCGTTCATGTCTAGCGGCTTCATCCGCCTTCGCCTCTCTTCTCAACCTCTCTTCACGCTCAAGCCTAGCCGTCTCTCGTTCAAACTCCTCCTTCTTAGCTCTCTCGTAGTCAACCTTCTGCTCTGCCACATACCTCTCCAACCTCTCACCATCATACCCGAGAGCACGGCCATCACTGATGAACTGGGCGGTTAGAGTCAACCTCGTCTCCATTACATATAATATTAAGCCTTAATTAATAATTACAGTCTAACTATCACTAACAAAACCCAAAGTCAGATCATAGAGAGAAACAGAATATATATCATTACTTAATTAAAACGGGCGAACTGAAATCACGGGCGCATCGACAAAAACAGGGCCAAGGACTTATCTGCTCAGTATCCCGCGTCGGAAGGAATCGCCTCACTCCAGGCTCCGCAGAAGAGAAAAGCCACAGGCAACCACAGCCACTGGAACAGACCAACGGTTCTAACTTCAGGACGGTTCCGGTACACCAGCCAACAAACCGCACAGATTCAGGTCGATCCCGTCGACAGGCACTCGATCCACTCATACGTTGCCGCTCAGAGTCAGAGGATTCAGGCGTTGGTGACAATAAATGCAAAAACAAGTTACAATAGTTTCAAAGAGTAATTACACACTCTAAGTTTACCGAACAAATAGGAACTACTCACATTAGGCACAATACAAGGGATGCCCAACGAATATATCGTGTGCTGTACATAAATCATCAGACCGCTCAAACGGCTTAAATGTATTTAATTTTATTTAATACATAAACATTACATATTTATATATCTTATGATGGTTATAACGGTCAAATCAAGGACACAGAGGTCACAAAGTTGACAATTACATATTGTTTGGACGAGCCACCCATTTCTGTCAGGGTGGGATTTCAGATTAGCTAGGGTATGATATGATATTACGGTCCCGTATCCCCAGCCTGAACAGAGTAACACAAGAACCTAAAGATATTAGCATGTAAACTACAAACATTACATAACAGTTATTCAACTGAACATTTAGTGAATAACAACAGTTGTCAACAGGAACAATATTTAATTAAACTTAATTGTAATTTTCAAACATATTTGCATGTACATCGATATCCGTGAAGCTAGCATTTGATAATAATTAGTCTAATATCACACCAACAGGTTTCCGTAACACACCTTCGCACTCCATCTCGGCGCCCAACAGAAGCTAAACTCCCTACACTCCAACACCGATAGTTGCTACACAACTCCAAGGGCAGAAAGACGACAACTTTCCCATAGCCCAAACCTAACACCCCTTACAAGGGGAACCAAAAAACCAGCTACCAAGCTCACAAAAGCAACTCTCTCTCTCTTGCGGAAACTAAGGATGACGTAAACACACACACACAATATTCTAGACAACAAAACGCACTTAAAAGAAACTACTTATTATACTCTAAAACACCAATAGTAAATGCAAAGAAAAACTACAAGCGCGCACGACACTAGATACCTATCCCCCCAGCCGGCCCGTAAATTAGATTGGACCAAAGCGCTCTGAGCATGCTATAAGCATGAAAGTAGCGCTATATAAAAGCTATAATAATAATACTTGATTTGTGCCTAATGAAGCTCAGCGCTCCATAAATTTATGCCTCTAGTTGTGCCACGATTCTGTCTCATAAGATACATTTCGCAGTTTTTATTCAGAGTTAAATCAAAGGTATTTAACTCGCTTTCCAATACTTACCTGAAAATGGGGTAAATGATTTGGAGTAAACAAACAATTAAGATAAATTGGACCAGGCTGGAGAGAAGAACATAGAAAACACATTTTAAAGATTTTTCACAAGATCTGGCAGTCAGGATAAGCCCTGTACACAAACACTCGTCATTACCCTTCCAATAAAAGGCAATTTTCAACTCTGTCAAAACTGCTATTTCACAATCAGACTTATAGTTATCACGAAAGAAATGCCATCGGAAATGCATTGAAATATATATGCTTTAAATGTTTAAAGCTAACATTTTATATTAGTACGATTTGTCGGTTGCGTTTTTAAATATGTCATGTGATGGTCTTTAATTTTTTTTTATTTTTTTTTTTAAATTCAAAAGAAGACACACAAAACATTGTTCTAAATTAAAAAAATAATAATAATACATGGAAAATTTCATTGAAAACATCTTATCAAAGTCATATTCCAGGATTTTCAGTACGATCGCGGAGTAGTCTGCAGCGAAGATCCATAAAATGGTGACAGCAAGGGGTCCAGAAAATGATGACAGCAGAAGTCCAATAGAATGATACAGCAATGGTCCAGAAAAAGGTGACAGCAAAGGTCCATAAAATGGTGGCAGTAAATGTCCAGAAATTGATGACACCAAGGGTCTGGAAGACATTCACAAAAAAAATTTGAAAGTGTTCCTTAAAATGAGTATTGCCAAAAATATTTTTTTTTTTTTAAAGACTTATGAGTTATTAAAATTCATTTTTGTTTATATTATTTTTGCAACATTTTTTCCCTTAAGAACCTAAGACAAAGGACCTTCATCCTATATCCCTAGGATTCTTTGGGATCTGCTAGAGTTACAAAAATGTACATATAATGAAGTAATTTGGTTTCTATAAAAGTACAGAGCTCAAAGTAGGTATGTGCATGAAGAACTTAAAAGTTATTTCATTTTGGAATATAACTCATTTTTAGGTTATCTCTATTTTTTTTTATTATTATTGTTTATTGTAATAGTGTTCTTTTTTTCCCCCCTCTTTTTCCGTTTCTGCTATGTTTTTTAAACAATTTAGTAGTCCATTTGGTTCATTTTCATGAAATCCGGTCCTGTTTGGGTTGTCTTGAAATTTTGTTGATCTGGTCAAAGGGATGTAATCAAAAGAAGTTTCACCTTGCATCTTCCAGTCCTAATTGTCTCTCTTGTTGAAAGAAAATAAATAAATAGTTTACAGGTAATTTTTAGAAGTAATAATTTTTAAAGCAAATAAATGATGTATTAGATACATACACATGCAAATTTTAAATATAAAACACACACACCCATACATTCAAACTTGTTTTCTTCATTGTCTAAACAGACTTTGTAAATTGATAATTTATGATACAAATGTAACTCTCCATTACACAAAAAAAAATATATATATATATATATATATATATACACATATACACACATACATATATATATATATATATATATATATATATATATATATATATATATATATACATATACATATATAACACATGTACATACAATGGATCAAAGTAAAATTACATTTGGGGTTAGCCTTTATAGTGTTCAATTTTAAAATCAACTATATTTCTATATATTGTATCCAACATATTTGGGTTAAAATTGACATTTTGATACATAGCTTTAAATCTACTGTTCCATACTAAGTTTCTGTATTCAGATATAATTATTAAATTGAAATTTTGTATCATTTTGTGTTTAGCTTTAGGCAACTTATTTAAGAGGATAGATAAATTAATGTTCACATGGGTTTCACAGTTTCCTTCCAATAACTCTCTTACAGTATTTCTTACATTACTAAAAAAAGAACATTCTAAATATAAATGCTTTTCATTATCACCATTAACACATTGACAAATTTTACAAAATTTTACACCAGGTTTTTTTTTTTGAAAATGGAGTCATCCCAAAGATAAGTCTGTAAGATATTTCTTTAGCCTTTGTTGCAATGTGTTTGTTATGAAGGTTTGTAAAAGTGTCTTTAAAATCTGTTATATTTAAATCTTTTCCCCATTTAATCCTCATAGCTAAATTTTCTTGTAACTGTTTTTTCAATGTTGTGTATATTTCTTTATATTTCTTGTGTATAAAGGGTTCATTGCCAGGAAGAGTTCTTGAAATGGATCTATAAAAAGGATGTAAGTTTGTACCAAAATAGTGTGGAGCGTTGTTTTGTATTGGAATTAAATTGCTTAATCTCAAACCATAATAATATATTGTAAAGGGGAAATCACTTGGATTTTTAACTACTTGACCTATGAATTTTAATCTGAGTGCACATATTTTAGTTTTGATGTCTTGTAAATTGATCCCCCCATCCTCTTTTTTTTGAATGATTGTAGTATGTTTGATGTTTTTAAGTGTATTTTTGAAGATGAAACTTCTAATTATGTTATTTAATTGAAATATGTATTTTGTAGGAGGTTCTATAATATTGGCTAGATAGACTATCTTTGGGATGACTAAATTGTTTATAAGAATGGCTCTACCAAAGATGGTAGAACTTGTATGCTCGTACATGTTAACTATATTGGATGCTTTAATAATAATATTTTTCCACTGATCTTCACAGAACAAAAAAGGGTTACCATTGTATTCTATACCACATATTTTAATTCTGTTTACAAGTTTCAATGAATATTTTTCCTTAAATGTCCACCTCCCTACACCCATTATTGAGGATTTATTTATGTTAATTTTTGATCCACTGGCATGGCCAAAAAGCATAAACTTTTTAACTATGTTATTTATATCCTTTTCAGAGGAGGGAAAAAATGTTGTGTCATCGGCATAGGCCTTGACTTTGGCTACCGGGATGGGTCCCGGGATTTTTGTTCCTTTGATAGATGGATCTGACCTAATAGATTCTAGAAAAGGTTCTATACAAAGGATATATAAAAAGGGGGATAAGGGACAGCCCTGTCTAACAGATCTTTGAATTGCAAAAGGTTGGCTTAGAGAATGGTTGATTAGTAGTCTACTGTTGGCATTGGTATAAATTAGTTTAATAAGTTTAATTAAAAAAGGGCTGATTTTACAATTTTCTATTACTTTAAAGAGGTAGTTATGACTGACTCTGTCAAATGCTTTCTCTTGGTCTACAGATAACAAGGAAGCGCTAGAGTTTTTTTCATGGCTGTAAATGATAAAATCCCGAATGAAATGTGTCATTCCATCAATATTCCTGTCGGGGTGGGTGCAGTATTGGTCTTGTCCTACGAGTTGGGGAATGAAGGGTTTAAGTCGCTTAAAGATCATTTTTGTCAGTAGTTTATAGTCTGTGTTGAGTAGTGAAATGGGTCTGTAGTCACTTGGAGAACTGTTATCTGTTGTTTTTTTAGCTATTAGTGTAATATATGCTTCGTTGAATTTTTCTGGAAGTTGTCCTGTTATAATAGCGTCACTATATAGTCGCAGTAATAGAGGACTTATTAAGGGAAAAAAAGCCGTATAGAACTCGAATGTCAGACCGTCCGGTCCGGGGGATTTATTGTTTTGTGTCGAGTCTAATGCCGTTTTGAGTTCATCTAGAGTAAATGGGGTCCCCAAAAATTCTTCGTCAGCCTGCTTCAACTGTTTACAATATTTTAGAAAACATTCTTGAGCCTCTTTATTTATGGGTTCTTCCTGATAGATGTTTGTGAAATGTCTCGTGAAAACATCTTTTATTTTGTCTTCATCTTCAACTTTGGAGCCGTGTATATCAAGAACACTTGTTATGCATTTATTTGACTGGACATTTTGTTCAATTGACAAAAAGAGTTTATTAGGACCCTCCTGACTAATATAGTTTCTGCATCTCACTTCAGCTCCTTTGTAGATGTAATTGTTTAATTCTGCCAGCTTTAAAGAGGCTTGTGTTCTATCTATTTCATCCTCAGCGTGTAATAGAGTGTGCTTCAGTTTTTCTAATTCTTGTTTTCTCCGTGTTTGTACCAGTGTTGATATTACCTGACATTGTTGTTTTATTGAATTTTTAACTATTGTCCATATTTGTGCTAGGTTAACGTTTGGATTGTTTAGATCTTGCAAGCAGGAATTGAGTGTGTTTGAGATTAGTTCTATAAAAAGAGGTATTTCTAGGAGAGAGTTATTAAATTTCCAATGACTAGTTTTCCTTTTCTTTTTTTTACTTTCCTTACATATTGTAGCTATTACTGCCTTATGGTCTGAGTATTCCAGAGGCTCTTCCAAATGAGCTATCTTATTTATATGGTACTCCGCTGGAACATAAAATCTGTCTAGTCTGGAGGTTACGGGATAAGCTTTGTTCACCGAAGTGGTGTCCTGACCTGTGGGGTTTACACTTCTGTACGCATCAGCTATTTTGAATTCGCTCTCAATGTCTTTTAGAAAGTTATTTATGGTAGGGTTCGTCTGTAAAGTATGTATTAAATTGTTAAAGGTTTTATAATATTCTCTTATAAATGGGTCATCTGTGCGTCGTGTAAAAAATTACATATTATCATATGATATGTAATTATGGGCCTGATTGTCCTAAATGCTTTGGTCGTTTTGACACAGAGTCCGCCCCTGTTTATTAAGGCATATTTTCACAGTGTGTCGAGTCTAACAATATAGCTAAACACACTCAATTATCGTCTTACTACAGTATTAAGGAGTATTGTTTGCCAGCCAAAAAGTTAATTGATAAATTACAAACTTTTTTAAATCTGATATCTGAAAGTAGATTTAGTATTCAAACTCAACAGCTCCGTTGGCACCCGAAAATGCAAGATTGGACTAAGAAATGGACACACATCTTATCTCACTGCACCAACCAAAAAAACTCTTCTTGTACTTTTTTATTATCATTACTTGGTCGAGAGGCTAAGTGCGCTTGAGCTTGGCTTGACTTGGCTACCTAGAATGGGGCTCGAGGCTCGACTCCCGACTCGGGCAGAGTTGGGTTTACTGAGCGCCTAAAGGCAGCACAGAAAACGAACTCCTAGATACCCTATCCCCCCAGCCGGCCCGTAAATTAGATTGGACCAAAGCGCTCTGAGCATGCTATAAGCATGAAAGTAGCGCTATATAAAAGCTATAATAATAATACTTGATTTGTGCCTAATGAAGCTCAGCGCTCCATAAATTTATGCCTCTAGTTGTGCCACGATTCTGTCTCATAAGATACATTTCGCAGTTTTTATTCAGAGTTAAATCAAAGGTATTTAACTCGCTTTCCAATACTTACCTGAAAATGGGGTAAATGATTTGGTGTAAACAAACAATTAAGATAAATTGGACCAGGCTGGAGAGAAGAACATAGAAAACACATTTTAAAGATTTTTCACAAGATCTGGCAGTCAGGATAAGCCCTGTACACAAACACTCGTCATTACCCTTCCAATAAAAGGCAATTTTCAACTCTGTCAAAACTGCTATTTCACAATCAGACTTATAGTTATTACGAAAGAAATGCCATCGGAAATGCATTGAAATATATATGCTTTAAATGTTTAAAGCTAACATTTTATATTGGTACGATTTGTCGGTTGCGTTTTTAAATATATCATGTGATGGTCTTTAAATAGAAACGGTACTATCTTTCTGAACTGTCTCGGATATAACAGGTGTCTTAGTTTTCTATTTATATAAACTAAATATTAAAATTAAAATTGGTAGATTACAGAAATGTTGTATATTCAAAACTACTATTAATTGTCAAAAAAATTGAAAAAAAAAAGATTTTTTATTGAAAAATTATCATAATAATGACTTTTATAATCAATTTAGTAATTTTATGCAACTGTGAATTTTTACTTTAAATTGAAATTTATTTTGATAAAAAATGCAAATATTTCTTATTTAAATATCTATAGAGTTCTCTATGTCGTTTTACTACGAAAATAAAAAACGGAAAGGACATTCCTTGCAGGATGAATAACTCTTGGAAAAGATGTAATCTATTTTTATTTATATAACTATTACTAGATTTGGTCTTTTAAAGGTGAAATATTGCTTCACCATTGAAAATGCTTTCTTTGTACTAATAATGTTATTAAACATAAACAATTTAATTATTTATATAAAATACAACATTTTAAAACAGAATTTGTAAAATACTAAATAAAAAATTTTACATTTTTCTTTCAGTAAGAAATATTGATTTAAAATGAGTTGTTTTTTTTTATAAATAACATATATATTCCCTTCACTTGTGCCTTGTGGCAGTTTCGTAGAGCACTGGCTTTCGAGTCAAATGTTACGAGTTCAAATCTCCGACGATGTACATTTTTTTTTAAATTTTTTAAATTCATTATTTTTAAACAAATAAATAACTGTATTAGGATATTCTAAAAATTGTAATTTAGTCCGAAAGTATTTTAAGTGCTTATCTCTGAAATTATGCTATCATTATCTATCTCAAAAAATTATGTCTCTAGGCTGCTGTTACTGTTTGACAATAAAAAAAAATTCACTCCTTCGATTTAGCAGCTATCCTGATCAGAAATAAAGAGAAAGAAATGTCATTTTTCTTACGTAGATCATTTAGCTTACTTTCCTATTTTTTTAAATTTTGTACTTTTTTGACAAGAGCGGACTGGCTATATGGGCATTAAGGCAAATGCTCTGTGGGCCTCTATCTGAACTTGTCTGTATGGGTCACTGAAACGGCCACATAGATGCCCTTATATATTAAATTGTTAAAGGTTTTATAATATTCTCTTATAAATGGGTCATCTGTGCGTCGTGTAAAAAATTACATATTATCATATGATATGTAATTATGGGCCTGATTGTCCTAAATGCTTTGGTCGTTTTGACACAGAGTCCGCCCCTGTTTATTAAGGCATATTTTCACAGTGTGTCGAGTCTAACAATATAGCTAAACACACTCAATTATCGTCTTACTACAGTATTAAGGAGTATTGTTTGCCAGCCAAAAAGTTAATTGATAAATTAAAAACTTTTTTAAATCTGATATCTGAAAGTAGATTTAGTATTCAAACTCAACAGCTCCGTTGGCACCCGAAAATGCAAGATTGGACTAAGAAATGGACACACATCTTATCTCACTGCACCAACCAAAAAAACTCTTCTTGTACTTTTTTATTATCATTACTTGGTCGAGAGGCTAAGTGCGCTTGAGCTTGGCTTGACTTGGCTACCTAGAATGGGGCTCGAGGCTCGACTCCCGACTCGGGCAGAGTTGGGTTTACTGAGCGCCTAAAGGCAGCACAGAAAACGAACTCCTAGATACCCTATCCCCCCAGCCGGCCCGTAAATTAGATTGGACCAAAGCGCTCTGAGCATGCTATAAGCATGAAAGTAGCGCTATATAAAAGCTATAATAATAATACTTGATTTGTGCCTAATGAAGCTCAGCGCTCCATAAATTTATGCCTCTAGTTGTGCCACGATTCTGTCTCATAAGATACATTTCGCAGTTTTTATTCAGAGTTAAATCAAAGGTATTTAACTCGCTTTCCAATACTTACCTGAAAATGGGGTAAATGATTTGGAGTAAACAAACAATTAAGATAAATTGGACCAGGCTGGAGAGAAGAACATAGAAAACACATTTTAAAGATTTTTCACAAGATCTGGCAGTCAGGATAAGCCCTGTACACAAACACTCGTCATTACCCTTCCAATAAAAGGCAATTTTCAACTCTGTCAAAACTGCTATTTCACAATCAGACTTATAGTTATTACGAAAGAAATGCCATCGGAAATGCATTGAAATATATATGCTTTAAATGTTTAAAGCTAACATTTTATATTGGTACGATTTGTCGGTTGCGTTTTTAAATATATCATGTGATGGTCTTTAAATAGAAACGGTACTATCTTTCTGAACTGTCTCGGATATAACAGGTGTCTTAGTTTTCTATTTATATAAACTAAATATTAAAATTAAAATTGGTAGATTACAGAAATGTTGTATATTCAAAACTACTATTAATTGTCAAAAAAATTGAAAAAAAAAAGATTTTTTATTGAAAAATTATCATAATAATGACTTTTATAATCAATTTAGTAATTTTATGCAACTGTGAATTTTTACTTTAAATTGAAATTTATTTTGATAAAAAATGCAAATATTTCTTATTTAAATATCTATAGAGTTCTCTATGTCGTTTTACTACGAAAATAAAAAACGGAAAGGACATTCCTTGCAGGATGAATAACTCTTGGAAAAGATGTAATCTATTTTTATTTATATAACTATTACTAGATTTGGTCTTTTAAAGGTGAAATATTGCTTCACCATTGAAAATGCTTTCTTTGTACTAATAATGTTATTAAACATAAACAATTTAATTATTTATATAAAATACAACATTTTAAAACAGAATTTGTAAAATACTAAATAAAAAATTTTACATTTTTCTTTCAGTAAGAAATATTGATTTAAAATGAGTTGTTTTTTTTTATAAATAACATATATATTCCCTTCACTTGTGCCTTGTGGCAGTTTCGTAGAGCACTGGCTTTCGAGTCAAATGTTACGAGTTCAAATCTCCGACGATGTACATTTTTTTTTAAATTTTTTAAATTCATTATTTTTAAACAAATAAATAACTGTATTAGGATATTCTAAAAATTGTAATTTAGTCCGAAAGTATTTTAAGTGCTTATCTCTGAAATTATGCTATCATTATCTATCTCAAAAAATTATGTCTCTAGGCTGCTGTTACTGTTTGACAATAAAAAAAAATTCACTCCTTCGATTTAGCAGCTATCCTGATCAGAAATAAAGAGAAAGAAATGTCATTTTTCTTACGTAGATCATTTAGCTTACTTTCCTATTTTTTTAAATTTTGTACTTTTTTGACAAGAGCGGACTGGCTATATGGGCATTAAGGCAAATGCTCTGTGGGCCTCTATCTGAACTTGTCTGTATGGGTCACTGAAACGGCCACATAGATGCCCTTATATATTAAATTGTTAAAGGTTTTATAATATTCTCTTATAAATGGGTCATCTGTGCGTCGTGTAAAAAATTACATATTATCATATGATATGTAATTATGGGCCTGATTGTCCTAAATGCTTTGGTCGTTTTGACACAGAGTCCGCCCCTGTTTATTAAGGCATATTTTCACAGTGTGTCGAGTCTAACAATATAGCTAAACACACTCAATTATCGTCTTACTACAGTATTAAGGAGTATTGTTTGCCAGCCAAAAAGTTAATTGATAAATTACAAACTTTTTTAAATCTGATATCTGAAAGTAGATTTAGTATTCAAACTCAACAGCTCCGTTGGCACCCGAAAATGCAAGATTGGACTAAGAAATGGACACACATCTTATCTCACTGCACCAACCAAAAAAACTCTTCTTGTACTTTTTTATTATCATTACTTGGTCGAGAGGCTAAGTGCGCTTGAGCTTGGCTTGACTTGGCTACCTAGAATGGGGCTCGAGGCTCGACTCCCGACTCGGGCAGAGTTGGGTTTACTGAGCGCCTAAAGGCAGCACAGAAAACGAACTCCTAGATACCCTATCCCCCCAGCCGGCCCGTAAATTAGATTGGACCAAAGCGCTCTGAGCATGCTATAAGCATGAAAGTAGCGCTATATAAAAGCTATAATAATAATACTTGATTTGTGCCTAATGAAGCTCAGCGCTCCATAAATTTATGCCTCTAGTTGTGCCACGATTCTGTCTCATAAGATACATTTCGCAGTTTTTATTCAGAGTTAAATCAAAGGTATTTAACTCGCTTTCCAATACTTACCTGAAAATGGGGTAAATGATTTGGAGTAAACAAACAATTAAGATAAATTGGACCAGGCTGGAGAGAAGAACATAGAAAACACATTTTAAAGATTTTTCACAAGATCTGGCAGTCAGGATAAGCCCTGTACACAAACACTCGTCATTACCCTTCCAATAAAAGGCAATTTTCAACTCTGTCAAAACTGCTATTTCACAATCAGACTTATAGTTATTACGAAAGAAATGCCATCGGAAATGCATTGAAATATATATGCTTTAAATGTTTAAAGCTAACATTTTATATTGGTACGATTTGTCGGTTGCGTTTTTAAATATATCATGTGATGGTCTTTAAATAGAAACGGTACTATCTTTCTGAACTGTCTCGGATATAACAGGTGTCTTAGTTTTCTATTTATATAAACTAAATATTAAAATTAAAATTGGTAGATTACAGAAATGTTGTATATTCAAAACTACTATTAATTGTCAAAAAAATTGAAAAAAAAAAGATTTTTTATTGAAAAATTATCATAATAATGACTTTTATAATCAATTTAGTAATTTTATGCAACTGTGAATTTTTACTTTAAATTGAAATTTATTTTGATAAAAAATGCAAATATTTCTTATTTAAATATCTATAGAGTTCTCTATGTCGTTTTACTACGAAAATAAAAAACGGAAAGGACATTCCTTGCAGGATGAATAACTCTTGGAAAAGATGTAATCTATTTTTATTTATATAACTATTACTAGATTTGGTCTTTTAAAGGTGAAATATTGCTTCACCATTGAAAATGCTTTCTTTGTACTAATAATGTTATTAAACATAAACAATTTAATTATTTATATAAAATACAACATTTTAAAACAGAATTTGTAAAATACTAAATAAAAAATTTTACATTTTTCTTTCAGTAAGAAATATTGATTTAAAATGAGTTGTTTTTTTTTATAAATAACATATATATTCCCTTCACTTGTGCCTTGTGGCAGTTTCGTAGAGCATTGGCTTTCGAGTCAAATGTTACGAGTTCAAATCTCCGACGATGTACATTTTTTTTTAAATTTTTTAAATTCATTATTTTTAAACAAATAAATAACTGTATTAGGATATTCTAAAAATTGTAATTTAGTCCGAAAGTATTTTAAGTGCTTATCTCTGAAATTATGCTATCATTATCTATCTCAAAAAATTATGTCTCTAGGCTGCTGTTACTGTT
Organism: Biomphalaria pfeifferi; assembly: GCA_030265305.1. Lineage (NCBI taxonomy): Eukaryota > Metazoa > Mollusca > Gastropoda > Planorbidae > Biomphalaria > Biomphalaria pfeifferi. Next base: position 1,194,397 of record JASAOG010000103.1, on the reverse strand, counting down.
TGACAATAAAAAAAAATTCACTCCTTCGATTTAGCAGCTATCCTGATCAGAAATAAAGAGAAAGAAATGTCATTTTTCTTACGTAGATCATTTAGCTTACTTTCCTATTTTTTTAAATTTTGTACTTTTTTGACAAGAGCGGACTGGCTATATGGGCATTAAGGCAAATGCTCTGTGGGCCTCTATCTGAACTTGTCTGTATGGGTCACTGAAACGGCCACATAGATGCCCTTATATATTAAATTGTTAAAGGTTTTATAATATTCTCTTATAAATGGGTCATCTGTGCGTCGTGTAAAAAATTACATATTATCATATGATATGTAATTATGGGCCTGATTGTCCTAAATGCTTTGGTCGTTTTGACACAGAGTCCGCCCCTGTTTATTAAGGCATATTTTCACAGTGTGTCGAGTCTAACAATATAGCTAAACACACTCAATTATCGTCTTACTACAGTATTAAGGAGTATTGTTTGCCAGCCAAAAAGTTAATTGATAAATTACAAACTTTTTTAAATCTGATATCTGAAAGTAGATTTAGTATTCAAACTCAACAGCTCCGTTGGCACCCGAAAATGCAAGATTGGACTAAGAAATGGACACACATCTTATCTCACTGCACCAACCAAAAAAACTCTTCTTGTACTTTTTTATTATCATTACTTGGTCGAGAGGCTAAGTGCGCTTGAGCTTGGCTTGACTTGGCTACCTAGAATGGGGCTCGAGGCTCGACTCCCGACTCGGGCAGAGTTGGGTTTACTGAGCGCCCAAAGGCAGCACAGAAAACGAACTCCTAGATACCCTATCCCCCAAGCCGGCCCGTAAATTAGATTGGACCAAAGCGCTCTGAGCATGCTATAAGCATGAAAGTAGCGCTATATAAAAGCTATAATAATAATACTTGATTTGTGCCTAATGAAGCTCAGCGCTCCATAAATTTATGCCTCTAGTTGTGCCACGATTCTGTCTCATAAGATACATTTCGCAGTTTTTATTCAGAGTTAAATCAAAGGTATTTAACTCGCTTTCCAATACTTACCTGAAAATGGGGTAAATGATTTGGAGTAAACAAACAATTAAGATAAATTGGACCAGGCTGGAGAGAAGAACATAGAAAACACATTTTAAAGATTTTTCACAAGATCTGGCAGTCAGGATAAGCCCTGTACACAAACACTCGTCATTACCCTTCCAATAAAAGGCAATTTTCAACTCTGTCAAAACTGCTATTTCACAATCAGACTTATAGTTATTACGAAAGAAATGCCATCGGAAATGCATTGAAATATATATGCTTTAAATGTTTAAAGCTAACATTTTATATTGGTACGATTTGTCGGTTGCGTTTTTAAATATATCATGTGATGGTCTTTAAATAGAAACGGTACTATCTTTCTGAACTGTCTCGGATATAACAGGTGTCTTAGTTTTCTATTTATATAAACTAAATATTAAAATTAAAATTGGTAGATTACAGAAATGTTGTATATTCAAAACTACTATTAATTGTCAAAAAAATTGAAAAAAAAAAGATTTTTTATTGAAAAATTATCATAATAATGACTTTTATAATCAATTTAGTAATTTTATGCAACTGTGAATTTTTACTTTAAATTGAAATTTATTTTGATAAAAAATGCAAATATTTCTTATTTAAATATCTATAGAGTTCTCTATGTCGTTTTACTACGAAAATAAAAAACGGAAAGGACATTCCTTGCAGGATGAATAACTCTTGGAAAAGATGTAATCTATTTTTATTTATATAACTATTACTAGATTTGGTCTTTTAAAGGTGAAATATTGCTTCACCATTGAAAATGCTTTCTTTGTACTAATAATGTTATTAAACATAAACAATTTAATTATTTATATAAAATACAACATTTTAAAACAGAATTTGTAAAATACTAAATAAAAAATTTTACATTTTTCTTTCAGTAAGAAATATTGATTTAAAATGAGTTGTTTTTTTTTATAAATAACATATATATTCCCTTCACTTGTGCCTTGTGGCAGTTTCGTAGAGCATTGGCTTTCGAGTCAAATGTTACGAGTTCAAATCTCCGACGATGTACATTTTTTTTGAAATTTTTTAAATTCATTATTTTTAAACAAATAAATAACTGTATTAGGATATTCTAAAAATTGTAATTTAGTCCGAAAGTATTTTAAGTGCTTATCTCTGAAATTATGCTATCATTATCTATCTCATAAATTATGTCTCTAGGCTGCTGTTACTGTTTGACAATAAAAAAAATTCACTCCTTCGATTTAGCAGCTATCCTGATCAGAAATAAAGAGAAAGAAATGTCATTTTTCTTACGTAGATCATTTAGCTTACTTTCCTATTTTTTTAAATTTTGTACTTTTTTGACAAGAGCGGACTGGCTATATGGGCATTAAGGCAAATGCTCTGTGGGCCTCTATCTGAACTTGTCTGTATGGGTCACTGAAACGGCCACATAGATGCCCTTATATATTAAATTGTTAAAGGTTTTATAATATTCTCTTATAAATGGGTCATCTGTGCGTCGTGTAAAAAATTACATATTATCATATGATATGTAATTATGGGCCTGATTGTCCTAAATGCTTTGGTCGTTTTGACACAGAGTCCGCCCCTGTTTATTAAGGCATATTTTCACAGTGTGTCGAGTCTAACAATATAGCTAAACACACTCAATTATCGTCTTACTACAGTATTAAGGAGTATTGTTTGCCAGCCAAAAAGTTAATTGATAAATTAAAAACTTTTTTAAATCTGATATCTGAAAGTAGATTTAGTATTCAAACTCAACAGCTCCGTTGGCACCCGAAAATGCAAGATTGGACTAAGAAATGGACACACATCTTATCTCACTGCACCAACCAAAAAAACTCTTCTTGTACTTTTTTATTATCATTACTTGGTCGAGAGGCTAAGTGCGCTTGAGCTTGGCTTGACTTGGCTACCTAGAAGGGGGCTCGAGGCTCGACTCCCGACTCGGGCAGAGTTGGGTTTACTGAGCGCCTAAAGGCAGCAGAAAACGAACTCCTAGATACCCTATCCCCCAAGCCGGCCCGTAAATTAGATTGGACCAAAGCGCTCTGAGCATGCTATAAGCATGAAAGTAGCGCTATATAAAAGCTATAATAATAATACTTGATTTGTGCCTAATGAAGCTCAGCGCTCCATAAATTTATGCCTCTAGTTGTGCCACGATTCTGTCTCATAAGATACATTTCGCAGTTTTTATTCAGAGTTAAATCAAAGGTATTTAACTCGCTTTCCAATACTTACCTGAAAATGGGGTAAATGATTTGGAGTAAACAAACAATTAAGATAAATTGGACCAGGCTGGAGAGAAGAACATAGAAAACACATTTTAAAGATTTTTCACAAGATCTGGCAGTCAGGATAAGCCCTGTACACAAACACTCGTCATTACCCTTCCAATAAAAGGCAATTTTCAACTCTGTCAAAACTGCTATTTCACAATCAGACTTATAGTTATTACGAAAGAAATGCCATCGGAAATGCATTGAAATATATATGCTTTAAATGTTTAAAGCTAACATTTTATATTGGTACGATTTGTCGGTTGCGTTTTTAAATATATCATGTGATGGTCTTTAAATAGAAACGGTACTATCTTTCTGAACTGTCTCGGATATAACAGGTGTCTTAGTTTTCTATTTATATAAACTAAATATTAAAATTAAAATTGGTAGATTACAGAAATGTTGTATATTCAAAACTACTATTATTTGTCCAAAAAATTTAAAAAAAAAAAAGATTTTTTCTTGAAAAATTATCATAATAATGACTTTTATAATCAATTTAGTAATTTTATGCAACTGAGAATTTTTACTTTAAATTGAAATTTATTTTGATAAAAAATGCAAATATTTCTTATTTAAATATCTATAGAGTTCTCTATGTCGTTTTACTACGAAAATAAAAAACGGAAAGGACATTCCTTGCAGGATGAATAACTCTTGGAAAAGATGTAATCTATTTTTATTTACATAACTGTTACTAGATTTGGTCTTTTAAAGGTGAAATATTGCTTCACCATTAAAAATGCTTTCTTTGTACTAATAATGTTATTAAACATAAACAATTTAATTATTTATATAAAATACAACATTTTAAAACAGAATTTGTAAAATACTAAATAAAAAATTTTACATTTTTCTTTCAGTAAGAAATATTGATTTAAAATGAGTTGTTTTTTTTATAAATAACATATATATTCTCTTTTTACTTGTGCCTTGTGGCAGTTTCGTAGAGCATTGGCATTTCGAGTCAAATGTTACGAGTTCAAATCTCCGACGATGTACATTTTTTTTGAAATTTTTTAAATTCATTATTTTTAAACAAATAAATAACTGTATTAGGATATTCTAAAAATTGTAATTTAGTCCGAAAGTATTTTAAGTGCTTATCTCTGAAATTATGCTATCATTATCTATCTCATAAATTATGTCTCTAGGCTGCTGTTACTGTTTGACAATAAAAAAAAATTCACTCCTTCGATTTAGCAGCTATCCTGATCGGAAATCAAGAGAAAGAAATGTCATTTTTCTTACGTAGATCATTTAGCTTACTTTCCTATTTTTTTAAATTTTGTACTTTTTTGACAAGAGCGGACTGGCTATATGGGCATTAAGGCAAATGCTCTGTGGGCCTCTATCTGAACTTGTCTGTATGGGTCACTGAAACGGCCACATAGATGCCCTTATATATTAAATTGTTAAAGGTTTTATAATATTCTCTTATAAATGGGTCATCTGTGCGTCGTGTAAAAAATTACATATTATCATATGATATGTAATTATGGGCCTGATTGTCCTAAATGCTTTGGTCGTTTTGACACAGAGTCCGCCCCTGTTTATTAAGGCATATTTTCACAGTGTGTCGAGTCTAACAATATAGCTAAACACACTCAATTATCGTCTTACTACAGTATTAAGGAGTATTGTTTGCCAGCCAAAAAGTTAATTGATAAATTAAAAACTTTTTTAAATCTGATATCTGAAAGTAGATTTAGTATTCAAACTCAACAGCTCCGTTGGCACCCGAAAATGCAAGATTGGACTAAGAAATGGACACACATCTTATCTCACTGCACCAACCAAAAAAACTCTTCTTGTACTTTTTTTATTATCATTACTTGGTCGAGAGGCTAAGTGCGCTTGAGCTTGGCTTGACTTGGCTACCTAGAAGGGGGCTCGAGGCTCGACTCCCGACTCGGGCAGAGTTGGGTTTACTGAGCGCCTAAAGGCAGCACAGAAAACGAACTCCTAGATACCTATCCCCCAAGCCGGCCCGTAAATTAGATTGGACCAAAGCGCTCTGAGCATGCTATAAGCATGAAAGTAGCGCTATATAAAAGCTATAATAATAATACTTGATTTGTGCCTAATGAAGCTCAGCGCTCCATAAATTTATGCCTCTAGTTGTGCCACGATTCTGTCTCATAAGATACATTTCGCAGTTTTTATTCAGAGTTAAATCAAAGGTATTTAACTCGCTTTCCAATACTTACCTGAAAATGGGGTAAATGATTTGGAGTAAACAAACAATTAAGATAAATTGGACCAGGCTGGAGAGAAGAACAAAGAAAACACATTTCAAAGATTTTTCACAAGATCTGGCAGTCAGGATAAGCCCTGTACACAAACACTCGTCATTACCCTTCCAATAAAAGGCAATTTTCAACTCTGTCAAAACTGCTATTTCACAATCAGACTTATAGTTATCACGAAAGAAATGCCATCGGAAATGCATTGAAATATATATGCTTTAAATGTTTAAAGCTAACATTTTATATTAGTACGATTTGTCGGTTGCGTTTTTAAATATGTCATGTGATGGTCTTTAATTTTTTTTTATTTTTTTTTTTTAAATTCAAAAGAAGACACACAAAACATTGTTCTAAATTAAAAAAATAATAATAATACATGGAAAATTTCATTGAAAACATCTTATCAAAGTCATATTCCAGGATTTTCAGTACGATCGCGGAGTAGTCTGCAGCGAAGATCCATAAAATGGTGACAGCAAGGGGTCCAGAAAATGATGACAGCAGAAGTCCAATAGAATGATACAGCAATGGTCCAGAAAAAGGTGACAGCAAAGGTCCATAAAATGGTGGCAGTAAATGTCCAGAAATTGATGACACCAAGGGTCTGGAAGACATTCACAAAAAAAATTTGAAAGTGTTCATTAAAATGAGTATTGCCAAAAATATTTTTTTTTTTTTTTTTTTTTTTTAAAGACTTATGAGTTATTAAAATTCATTTTTGTTTATATTATTTTTGCAACATTTTTTCCCTTAAGAACCTAAGACAAAGGACCTTCATCCTATATCCCTAGGATTCTTTGGGATCTGCTAGAGTTACAAAAATGTACATATAATGAAGTAATTTGGTTTCTATAAAAGTACAGAGCTCAAAGTAGGTATGTGCATGAAGAACTTAAAAGTTATTTCATTTTGGAATATAACTCATTTTTAGGTTATCTCTATTTTTTTTTATTATTATTGTTTATTGTAATAGTGTTCTTTTTTTCCCCCCTCTTTTTCCGTTTCTGCTATGTTTTTTAAACAATTTAGTAGTCCATTTGGTTCATTTTCATGAAATCCGGTCCTGTTTGGGTTGTCTTGAAATTTTGTTGATCTGGTCAAAGGGATGTAATCAAAAGAAGTTTCACCTTGCGTCTTCCAGTCCTAATTGTCTCTCTTGTTGAAAGAAAATAAATAAATAGTTTACAGGTAATTTTTAGAAGTAATAATTTTTAAAGCAAATAAATGATGTATTAGATACATACACATGCAAATTTTAAATATAAAACACACACACCCATACATTCAAACTTGTTTTCTTCATTGTCTAAACAGACTTTGTAAATTGATAATTTATGATACAAATGTAACCCTCCATTACACAAAAAAAAAAAAATATATATATATATATATATATATACACATATACACACATACATATATATATATATATATATATATATATATATATATACATATACATATATAACACATGTACATACAATGGATCAAAGTAAAATTACATTTGGGGTTAGCCTTTATAGTGTTCAATTTTAAAATCAACTATATTTCTATATATTGTATCCAACATATTAGGGTTAAAATTGACATTTTGATACATAGCTTTAAATCTACTGTTCCATACTAAGTTTCTGTATTCAGATATAATTATTAAATTGAAATTTTGTATCATTTTGTGTTTAGCTTTAGGCAACTTATTTAAGAGGATAGATAAATTAATGTTCACATGGGTTTCACAGTTTCCTTCCAATAACTCTCTTACAGTATTTCTGACATTACTAAAAAAAGAACATTCTAAATATAAATGCTTTTCATTATCAACATTAACACATTGACAAATTTTACAAAATTTTACACCAGGTTTTTTTTTTGAAAATGGAGTCATCCCAAAGATAAGTCTGTAAGATATTTCTTTAGCCTTTGTTGCAATGTGTTTGTTATGAAGGTTTGTAAAAGTGTCTTTAAAATCTGTTATATTTAAATCTTTTCCCCATTTAATCCTCATAGCTAAATTTTCTTGTAACTGTTTTTTCAATGTTGTGTATATTTCTTTATATTTCTTGTGTATAAAGAGTTCATTGCCAGGAAGAGTTCTTGAAATGGATCTATAAAAAGGATGTAAGTTTGTACCAAAATAGTGTGGAGCGTTGTTTTGTATTGGAATTAAATTGCTTAATCTCAAACCATAATAATATATTGTAAAGGGGAAATCACTTGGATTTTTAACTACTTGACCTATGAATTTTAATCTGAGTGCACATATTTTAGTTTTGATGTCTTGTAAATTGATCCCCCCATCCTCTTTTTTTTGAATGATTGTAGTATGTTTGATGTTTTTAAGTGTATTTTTGAAGATGAAACTTCTAATTATGTTATTTAATTGAAATATGTATTTTGTAGGAGGTTCTATAATATTGGCTAGATAGACTATCTTTGGGATGACTAAATTGTTTATAAGAATGGCTCTACCAAAGATGGTAGAACTTGTATGCTCGTACATGTTAACTATATTGGATGCCTTAATAATAATATTTTTCCACTGATCTTCACAGAACAAAAAAGGGTTACTATTGTATTCTATACCACATATTTTAATTCTGTTTACAAGTTTCAATGAATATTTTTCCTTAAATGTCCACCTCCCTACACCCATTATTGAGGATTTATTTATGTTAATTTTTGATCCACTGGCATGGCCAAAAAGCATAAACTTTTTAACTATGTTATTTATATCCTTTTCAGAGGAGGGAAAAAATGTTGTGTCATCGGCATAGGCCTTGACTTTGGCTACCGGGATGGGTCCCGGGATTTTTGTTCCTTTGATAGATGGATCTGACCTAATAGATTCTAGAAAAGGTTCTATACAAAGGATATATAAAAAGGGGGATAAGGGACAGCCCTGTCTAACAGATCTTTGAATTGCAAAAGGTTGGCTTAGAGAATGGTTGATTAGTAGTCTACTGTTGGCATTGGTATAAATTAGTTTAATAAGTTTAATTAAAAAAGGGCTGATTTTACAATTTTCTATTACTTTAAAGAGGTAGTTATGACTGACTCTGTCAAATGCTTTCTCTTGGTCTACAGATAACAAGGAAGCGCTAGAGTTTTTTTCATGGCTGTAAATGATAAAATCCCGAATGAAATGTGTCATTCCATCAATATTCCTGTCGGGGTGGGTGCAGTATTGGTCTTGTCCTACGAGTTGGGGAATGAAGGGTTTAAGTCGCTTAAAGATCATTTTTGTCAGTAGTTTATAGTCTGTGTTGAGTAGTGAAATGGGTCTGTAGTCACTTGGAGAACTGTTATCTGTTGTTTTTTTAGCTATTAGTGTAATATATGCTTCGTTGAATTTTTCTGGAAGTTGTCCTGTTATAATAGCGTCACTATATAGTCGCAGTAATAGAGGACTTATTAAGGGAAAAAAAGCCGTATAGAACTCGAATGTCAGACCGTCCGGTCCGGGGGATTTATTGTTTTGTGTCGAGTCTAATGCCGTTTTGAGTTCATCTAGAGTAAATGGGGTCCCCAAAAATTCTTCGTCAGCCTGCTTCAACTGTTTACAATATTTTAGAAAACATTCTTGAGCCTCTTTATTTATGGGTTCTTCCTGATAGATGTTTGTGAAATGTCTCGTGAAAACATCTTTTATTTTGTCTTCATCTTCAACTTTGGAGCCGTGTATATCAAGAACACTTGTTATGCATTTATTTGACTGGACATTTTGTTCAATTGACAAAAAGAGTTTATTAGGACCCTCCTGACTAATATAGTTTCTGCATCTCACTTCAGCTCCTTTGTAGATGTAATTGTTTAATTCTGCCAGCTTTAAAGAGGCTTGTGTTCTATCTATTTCATCCTCAGCGTGTAATAGAGTGTGCTTCAGTTTTTCTAATTCTTGTTTTCTCCGTGTTTGTACCAGTGTTGATATTACCTGACATTGTTGTTTTATTGAGTTTTTAACTATTGTCCATATTTGTGCTAGGTTAACGTTTGGATTGTTTAGATCTTGCAAGCAGGAATTGAGTGTGTTTGAGATTAGTTCTATAAAAAGAGGTATTTCTAGGAGAGAGTTATTAAATTTCCAATGACTAGTTTTCCTTTTCTTTTTTTTACTTTCCTTACTTATTGTAGCTATTACTGCCTTATGGTCTGAGTATTCCAGAGGCTCTTCCAAATGAGCTATCTTATTTATATGGTACTCCGCTGGAACATAAAATCTGTCTAGTCTGGAGGTTACGGGATGAGCTTTGTTCACAGAAGTGGTGTCCTGACCTGTGGGGTTTACACTTCTGTACGCATCAGCTATTTTGAATTCGCTCTCAATGTCTTTTAGAAAGTTATTTATGGTAGGGTTCGTCTGTAAAGTATGTATTAAATTGTTAAAGGTTTTATAATATTCTCTTATAAATGGGTCATCTGTGCGTCGTGTAAAAAATTACATATTATCATATGATATGTAATTATGGGCCTGATTGTCCTAAATGCTTTGGTCGTTTTGACACAGAGTCCGCCCCTGTTTATTAAGGCATATTTTCACAGTGTGTCAAGTCTGACAATATAGCTAAACACACTCAATTATCGTCTTACTACAGTATTAAGGAGTATTGTTTGCCAGCCAAAAAGTTAATTGATAAATTACAAACTTTTTTATATCTGATATCTGAAAGTAGATTTAGTATTCAAACTCAACAGCTCCGTTGGCACCCGAAAATGCAAGATTGGACTAAGAAATGGACACACATCTTATCTCACTGCACCAACCAAAAAAACTCTTCTTGTACTTTTTTATTATCATTACTTGGTCGAGAGGCTAAGTGCGCTTGAGCTTGGCTTGACTTGGCTACCTAGAAGGGGGCTCGAGGTTCGACACCCGGCTCGGGCAGAGTTGGGCTTACTGAGCGCCTAAAGGCAGCACGGAAAACGAACTCCTAGATACCCTATCCCCCCAACCGGCCAGTAAATTAGATTAGACCAAAGCGCTCTGAGCATGCTATAAGCATGAAAGTAGCGCAATATAAAAGCTATAATAATAATACTTGATTTGTGCCTAATGAAGCACAGCGCTCCATAAATTTATGCCTCTAGTTGTACCACGATTATGTCTCATAAGATACATTTCGCAGTTTTTTTTAAGAGTTAAATCAAAGGTTATTAACTCGCTTTCCAATACTTACCTGAAAATGGGGTAAATGATTTGGAGAAAAACAAACAATTAAGATAAATTGGACCAGGCTGGAGAGAAGAACATAAAAAACACATTTTAAAGATTTTTCACAAGATCTGGCAGTCAGGATAAGCCCTGTACACAAACACTCGTCATTACCCTTCCAATAAAAGGCAATTTTCAACTCTGTCAAAACTGGTATTTTACAATCAGACTTATAGTTATTACGAAAGAAATGCCATCGGAAATGCATTGAAATATATAATATATGCTTTAAATGTTTAAAGCTAACATTTTATATTAGTACGATTTGTCGGTTGCGTTTTTAAATATGTCATGTGATGGTCTTTAAATAGAAACGGTACTATCTTTCTGAACTGTCTCGGATATAACAGGTGTCTAAGTTTTCTTTTTATATAAACTAAATATTAAAATTAAAATTGGTAGATCACAGAAATTTTGTATCTTCAAAACTACTATTAATTGTCCAAAAAATTGAAAAAAAAAAGATTTTTTATTGAAAAATTATCATAATAATGACTTTTATAATCAATTTAGTAATTTTATGCAACTGAGAATTTTTACTTTAAATTGAAATTTATTTTGATAAAAAATGCAAATATTTCTTATTTAAATATCTATAGAGTTCTCTATGTCGTTTTACTACGAAAATAAAAAACGGAAAGGACATTTCTTTGCAGGATGAATAACTCTTGGAAAAGATGTAATCTATTTTTATTTATATAACTATTACTAGATTTGGTCTTTTAAAGGTGAAATATTGCTTCACCATTAAAAATGCTTTCTTTGTACTAATAATGTTATTAAACATAAACAATTTAATTATTTATATAAAATACAACATTTTAAAACAGAATTTGTAAAATACTAAATAAAAAACTTTACATTTTTCTTTCAGTAAGAAATATTGATTTAAAATGAGTTGTTTTTTTTTATAAATAACATATATATTCTCTTTTTACTTGTGCCTTGTGGCAGTTTCGTAGAGCATTGGCTTTTCGAGTCAAATGTAATGAGTTCAAATCTCCGACTATGTACATTTTTTTTTTTAATTTTTAATTCATTATTTTTAAACAAATAAATAACTGTATTAGGATATTCTAAAAATTGCAATTTAGTCCGTAAGTATTTTAAGTGCTTATCTCTGAAATTATCATATCATTATCTATCTCATAAATTATGTCTTTAGGTTTCTGTTACCTTTTGACAATAAAAAAAAATTCACTCCTTCGATTTAGCAGCTATCCTGATCGGAAATCAAGAGAAAGAAATGTCATTTTTCTTACGTAGATCATTTAGCTTATTTTCCTATTTTTTTTAATTTTGTACTTTTTTGACAGGAGCGGACTGGCTATATGGGCATTAAGGCAAATACTCTGTGGGCCTTTATCTGAACTTGTCTGTATGGGTCACTGAAACGGCCACATAGATGCCCTTATATATTAAATTGTTAAAGGTTTTATAATATTCTCTTATAAATGGGTCATCTGTGCATCGTGTACAAAATTACATATTATCATATGATATGTAATTATGGTCCTGATTGTCCTAAATGCTTTGGTCGTTTTGACACAGAGTCCGCCCCTGTTTATTAAGGCATATTTTCACAGTGTGTCAAGTCTGACAATATAGCTAAACACACTCAATTATCGTCTTACTACAGTATTAAGGAGTATTGTTTGCCAGCCAAAAAGTTAATTGATAAATTACAAACTTTTTTATATCTGATATCTGAAAGTAGATTTAGTATTCAAACTCAACAGCTCCGTTGGCACCCGAAAATGCAAGATTGGACTAAGAAATGGACACACATCTTATCTCACTGCACCAACCAAAAAAACTCTTCTTGTACTTTTTTATTATCATTACTTGGTCGAGAGGCTAAGTGCGCTTGAGCTTGGCTTGACTTGGCTACCTAGAAGGGGGCTCGAGGTTCGACACCCGGCTCGGGCAGAGTTGGGCTTACTGAGCGCCTAAAGGCAGCACGGAAAACGAACTCCTAGATACCCTATCCCCCCAACCGGCCAGTAAATTAGATTAGACCAAAGCGCTCTGAGCATGCTATAAGCATGAAAGTAGCGCAATATAAAAGCTATAATAATAATACTTGATTTGTGCCTAATGAAGCACAGCGCTCCATAAATTTATGCCTCTAGTTGTACCACGATTATGTCTCATAAGATACATTTCGCAGTTTTTTTTAAGAGTTAAATCAAAGGTTATTAACTCGCTTTCCAATACTTACCTGAAAATGGGGTAAATGATTTGGAGAAAAACAAACAATTAAGATAAATTGGACCAGGCTGGAGAGAAGAACATAAAAAACACATTTTAAAGATTTTTCACAAGATCTGGCAGTCAGGATAAGCCCTGTACACAAACACTCGTCATTACCCTTCCAATAAAAGGCAATTTTCAACTCTGTCAAAACTGGTATTTTACAATCAGACTTATAGTTATTACGAAAGAAATGCCATCGGAAATGCATTGAAATATATAATATATGCTTTAAATGTTTAAAGCTAACATTTTATATTAGTACGATTTGTCGGTTGCGTTTTTAAATATGTCATGTGATGGTCTTTAAATAGAAACGGTACTATCTTTCTGAACTGTCTCGGATATAACAGGTGTCTAAGTTTTCTATTTATATAAACTAAATATTAAAATTAAAATTGGTAGATCACAGAAATTTTGTATCTTCAAAACTACTATTAATTGTCCAAAAAATTGAAAAAAAAAAGATTTTTTATTGAAAAATTATCATAATAATGACTTTTATAATCAATTTAGTAATTTTATGCAACTGAGAATTTTTACTTTAAATTGAAATTTATTTTGATAAAAAATGCAAATATTTCTTATTTAAATATCTATAGAGTTCTCTATGTCGTTTTACTACGAAAATAAAAAACGGAAAGGACATTTCTTTGCAGGATGAATAACTCTTGGAAAAGATGTAATCTATTTTTATTTATATAACTATTACTAGATTTGGTCTTTTAAAGGTGAAATATTGCTTCACCATTAAAAATGCTTTCTTTGTACTAATAATGTTATTAAACATAAACAATTTAATTATTTATATAAAATACAACATTTTAAAACAGAATTTGTAAAATACTAAATAAAAAATTTTACATTTTTCTTTCAGTAAGAAATATTGATTTAAAATGAGTTGTTTTTTTTTATAAATAACATATATATTCTCTTTTTACTTGTGCCTTGTGGCAGTTTCGTAGAGCATTGGCTTTTCGAGTCAAATGTAATGAGTTCAAATCTCCGACTATGTACATTTTTTTTTTTTAATTTTTAATTCATTATTTTTAAACAAATAAATAACTGTATTAGGATATTCTAAAAATTGCAATTTAGTCCGTAAGTATTTTAAGTGCTTATCTCTGAAATTATCATATCATTATCTATCTCATAAATTATGTCTTTAGGTTTCTGTTACCTTTTGACAATAAAAAAAAATTCACTCCTTCGATTTAGCAGCTATCCTGATCAGAAATCAAGAGAAAGAAATGTCATTTTTCTTACGTAGATCATTTAGCTTATTTTCCTATTTTTTTTAATTTTGTACTTTTTTGACAGGAGCGGACTGGCTATATGGGCATTAAGGCAAATACTCTGTGGGCCTTTATCTGAACTTGTCTGTATGGGTCACTGAAACGGCCACATAGATGCCCTTATATATTAAATTGTTAAAGGTTTTATAATATTCTCTTATAAATGGGTCATCTGTGCATCGTGTACAAAATTACATATTATCATATGATATGTAATTATGGTCCTGATTGTCCTAAATGCTTTGGTCGTTTTGACACAGAGTCCGCCCCTGTTTATTAAGGCATATTTTCACAGTGTGTCAAGTCTAACAATATAGCTAAACACACTCAATTATCGTCTTACTACAGTATTAAGGAGTATTGTTTGCCAGCCAAAAAGTTAATTGATAAATTACAAACTTTTTTATATCTGATATCTGAAAGTAGATTTAGTATTCAAACTCAACAGCTCCGTTGGCACCCGAAAATGCAAGATTGGACTAAGAAATGGACACACATCTTATCTCACTGCACCAACCAAAAAAACTCTTCTTGTACTTTTTTATTATCATTACTTGGTCGAGAGGCTAAGTGCGCTTGAGCTTGGCTTGACTTGGCTACCTAGAAGGGGGCTCGAGGTTCGACACCCGACTCGGGCAGAGTTGGGTTTACTGAGCGCCTAAAGGCAGCACGGAAAACGAACTCCTAGATACCCTATCCCCCCAACCGGCCAGTAAATTAGATTAGACCAAAGCGCTCTGAGCATGCTATAAGCATGAAAGTAGCTCTATATAAAAGCTATAATAATAATACTTGATTTGTGCCTAATGAAGCTCAGCGCTCCATAAATTTATGCCTCTAGTTGTGCCACGATTATGTCTCATAAGATACATTTCGCAGTTTTTTTTAAAGAGTTAAATCAAAGGTATTTAACTCGCTTTCCAATACTTACCTGAAAATGGGTTAAATGATTTGGAGAAAAACAAACAATTAAGATAAATTGGACCAGGCTGGAGAGAAGAACATAAAAAACACATTTTAAAGATTTTTCACAAGATCTGGCAGTCAGGAGAAGCCCTGTACACAAACACTCGTCATTACCCTTCCAATAAAAGGCAATTTTCAACTCTGTCAAAACTGCTATTTCACAATCAGACTTATAGTTATTACGAAAGAAATGCCATCGGAAATGCATTGAAATATATATGCTTTAAATGTTTAAAGCTAACATTTTATATTAGTACGATTTGTCGGTTGCGTTTTTAAATATGTCATGTGATGGTCTTTAAATAGAAACGGTACTATCTTTCTGAACTGTCTTGGATATAACAGGTGTCTAAGTTTTCTATTTATATAAACTAAATATTAAAATTAAAATTTGTAGATCACAGAAATTTTGTATCTTCAAAACTACTATTAATTGTCCAAAAAATTGAAAAAAAAAAGATTTTTTATTGAAAAATTATCATAATAATGACTTTTATAATCAATTTAGTAATTTTATGCAACTGAGAATTTTTACTTTAAATTGAAATTTATTTTGATAAAAAATGCAAATATTTCTTATTTAAATATCTATAGAGTTCTCTATGTCGTTTTACTACGAAAATAAAAAACGGAAAGGACATTTCTTTGCAGGATGAATAACTCTTGGAAAAGATGTAATCTATTTTTATTTATATAACTATTACTAGATTTGGTCTTTTAAAGGTGAAATATTGCTTCACCATTGAAAATGCTTTCTTTGTACTAATAATGTTATTAAACATAAACAATTTAATTATTTATATAAAATACAACATTTTAAAACAGAATTTGTAAAATACTAAATAAAAAATTTTACATTTTTCTTTCAGTAAGAAATATTGATTTAAAATGAGTTGTTTTTTTTTATAAATAACATATATATTCTCTTTTTACTTGTGCCTTGTGGCAGTTTCGTAGAGCATTGGCTTTTCGAGTCAAATGTTACGAGTTCAAATCTCCGACGATGTACATTTTTTTTTAAATTTTTTAAATTCATTATTTTTAAACAAATAAATAACTGTATTAGGATATTCTAAAAATTGTAATTTAGTCCGAAAGTATTTTAAGTGCTTATCTCTGAAATTATGCTATCATTATCTATCTCATAAATTATGTCTCTAGGCTGCTGTTACTGTTTGACAATAAAAAAAAATTCACTCCTTCGATTTAGCAGCTATCCTGATCAGAAATAAAGAGAAAGAAATGTCATTTTTCTTACGTAGATCATTTAGCTTACTTTCCTATTTTTTTAAATTTTGTACTTTTTTGACAAGAGCGGACTGGCTATATGGGCATTAAGGCAAATGCTCTGTGGGCCTCTATCTAAACTTGTCTGTATGGGTCACTGAAACGGCCACATAGATGCCCTTATATATTAAATTGTTAAAGGTTTTATAATATTCTCTTATAAATGGGTCATCTGTGCGTCGTGTAAAAAATTACATATTATCATATGATATGTAATTATGGGCCTGATTGTCCTAAATGCTTTGGTCGTTTTGACACAGAGTCCGCCCCTGTTTATTAAGGCATATTTTCACAGTGTGTCGAGTCTAACAATATAGCTAAACACACTCAATTATCGTCTTACTACAGTATTAAGGAGTATTGTTTGCCAGCCAAAAAGTTAATTGATAAATTACAAACTTTTTTAAATCTGATATCTGAAAGTAGATTTAGTATTCAAACTCAACAGCTCCGTTGGCACCCGAAAATGCAAGATTGGACTAAGAAATGGACACACATCTTATCTCACTGCACCAACCAAAAAAACTGTTCTTGTACTTTTTTATTATCATTACTTGGTCGAGAGGCTAAGTGCGCTTGAGCTTGGCTTGACTTGGCTACCTAGAATGGGGCTCGAGGCTCGACTCCCGACTCGGGCAGAGTTGGGTTTACTGAGCGCCTAAAGGCAGCACAGAAAACGAACTCCTAGATACCCTATCCCCCCAGCCGGCCCGTAAATTAGATTGGACCAAAGCGCTCTGAGCATGCTATAAGCATGAAAGTAGCGCTATATAAAAGCTATAATAATAATACTTGATTTGTGCCTAATGAAGCTCAGCGCTCCATAAATTTATGCCTCTAGTTGTGCCACGATTCTGTCTCATAAGATACATTTCGCAGTTTTTATTCAGAGTTAAATCAAAGGTATTTAACTCGCTTTCCAATACTTACCTGAAAATGGGGTAAATGATTTGGAGTAAACAAACAATTAAGATAAATTGGACCAGGCTGGAGAGAAGAACATAGAAAACACATTTTAAAGATTTTTCACAAGATCTGGCAGTCAGGATAAGCCCTGTACACAAACACTCGTCATTACCCTTCCAATAAAAGGCAATTTTCAACTCTGTCAAAACTGCTATTTCACAATCAGACTTATAGTTATCACGAAAGAAATGCCATCGGAAATGCATTGAAATATATATGCTTTAAATGTTTAAAGCTAACATTTTATATTAGTACGATTTGTCGGTTGCGTTTTTAAATATGTCATGTGATGGTCTTTAATTTTTTTTTTTTTTTTTTTTTAAATTCAAAAGAAGACACACAAAACATTGTTCTAAATTAAAAAAATAATAATAATACATGGAAAATTTCATTGAAAACATCTTATCAAAGTCATATTCCAGGATTTTCAGTACGATCGCGGAGTAGTCTGCAGCGAAGATCCATAAAATGGTGACAGCAAGGGGTCCAGAAAATGATGACAGCAGAAGTCCAATAGAATGATACAGCAATGGTCCAGAAAAAGGTGACAGCAAAGGTCCATAAAATGGTGGCAGTAAATGTCCAGAAATTGATGACACCAAGGGTCTGGAAGACATTCACAAAAAAAATTTGAAAGTGTTCTTTAAAATGAGTATTGCCAAAAATATTTTTTTTTTTTTTTTTTTTTTTAAAGACTTATGAGTTATTAAAATTCATTTTTGTTTATATTATTTTTGCAACATTTTTTCCCTTAAGAACCTAAGACAAAGGACCTTCATCCTATATCCCTAGGATTCTTTGGGATCTGCTAGAGTTACAAAAATGTACATATAATGAAGTAATTTGGTTTCTATAAAAGTACAGAGCTCAAAGTAGGTATGTGCATGAAGAACTTAAAAGTTATTTCATTTTGGAATATAACTCATTTTTAGGTTATCTCTATTTTTTTTTATTATTATTGTTTATTGTAATAGTGTTCTTTTTTTCCCCCCTCTTTTTCCGTTTCTGCTATGTTTTTTAAACAATTTAGTAGTCCATTTGGTTCATTTTCATGAAATCCGGTCCTGTTTGGGTTGTCTTGAAATTTTGTTGATCTGGTCAAAGGGATGTAATCAAAAGAAGTTTCACCTTGCATCTTCCAGTCCTAATTGTCTCTCTTGTTGAAAGAAAATAAATAAATAGTTTACAGGTAATTTTTAGAAGTAATAATTTTTAAAGCAAATAAATGATGTATTAGATACATACACATGCAAATTTTAAATATAAAACACACACACCCATACATTCAAACTTGTTTTCTTCATTGTCTAAACAGACTTTGTAAATTGATAATTTATGATACAAATGTAACCCTCCATTACACAAAAAAAAAATATATATATATATATATATATATATATACACATATACACACATACATATATATATATATATATATATATATATATATATATATATATATATATATATATATACATATACATATATAACACATGTACATACAATGGATCAAAGTAAAATTACATTTGGGGTTAGCCTTTATAGTGTTCAATTTTAAAATCAACTATATTTCTATATATTGTATCCAACATATTAGGGTTAAAATTGACATTTTGATACATAGCTTTAAATCTACTGTTCCATACTAAGTTTCTGTATTCAGATATAATTATTAAATTGAAATTTTGTATCATTTTGTGTTTAGCTTTAGGCAACTTATTTAAGAGGATAGATAAATTAATGTTCACATGGGTTTCACAGTTTCCTTCCAATAACTCTCTTACAGTATTTCTGACATTACTAAAAAAAGAACATTCTAAATATAAATGCTTTTCATTATCACCATTAACACATTGACAAATTTTACAAAATTTTACACCAGGTTTTTTTTTTGAAAATGGAGTCATCCCAAAGATAAGTCTGTAAGATATTTCTTTAGCCTTTGTTGCAATGTGTTTGTTATGAAGGTTTGTAAAAGTGTCTTTAAAATCTGTTATATTTAAATCTTTTCCCCATTTAATCCTCATAGCTAAATTTTCTTGTAACTGTCTTTTCAATGTTGTGTATATTTCTTTATATTTCTTGTGTATAAAGGGTTCATTGCCAGGAAGAGTTCTTGAAATGGATCTATAAAAAGGATGTAAGTTTGTACCAAAATAGTGTGGAGCGTTGTTTTGTATTGGAATTAAATTGCTTAATCTCAAACCATAATAATATATTGTAAAGGGGAAATCACTTGGATTTTTAACTACTTGACCTATGAATTTTAATCTGAGTGCACATATTTTAGTTTTGATGTCTTGTAAATTGATCCCCCCATCCTCTTTTTTTTGAATGATTGTAGTATGTTTGATGTTTTTAAGTGTATTTTTGAAGATGAAACTTCTAATTATGTTATTTAATTGAAATATGTATTTTGTAGGAGGTTCTATAATATTGGCTAGATAGACTATCTTTGGGATGACTAAATTGTTTATAAGAATGGCTCTACCAAAGATGGTAGAACTTGTATGCTCGTACATGTTAACTATATTGGATGCCTTAATAATAATATTTTTCCACTGATCTTCACAGAACAAAAAAGGGTTACTATTGTATTCTATACCACATATTTTAATTCTGTTTACAAGTTTCAATGAATATTTTTCCTTAAATGTCCACCTCCCTACACCCATTATTGAGGATTTATTTATGTTAATTTTTGATCCACTGGCATGGCCAAAAAGCATAAACTTTTTAACTATGTTATTTATATCCTTTTCAGAGGAGGGAAAAAATGTTGTGTCATCGGCATAGGCCTTGACTTTGGCTACCGGGATGGGTCCCGGGATTTTTGTTCCTTTGATAGATGGATCTGACCTAATAGATTCTAGAAAAGGTTCTATACAAAGGATATATAAAAAGGGGGATAAGGGACAGCCCTGTCTAACAGATCTTTGAATTGCAAAAGGTTGGCTTAGAGAATGGTTGATTAGTAGTCTACTGTTGGCATTGGTATAAATTAGTTTAATAAGTTTAATTAAAAAAGGGCTGATTTTACAATTTTCTATTACTTTAAAGAGGTAGTTATGACTGACTCTGTCAAATGCTTTCTCTTGGTCTACAGATAACAAGGAAGCGCTAGAGTTTTTTTCATGGCTGTAAATGATAAAATCCCGAATGAAATGTGTCATTCCATCAATATTCCTGTCGGGGTGGGTGCAGTATTGGTCTTGTCCTACGAGTTGGGGAATGAAGGGTTTAAGTCGCTTAAAGATCATTTTTGTCAGTAGTTTATAGTCTGTGTTGAGTAGTGAAATGGGTCTGTAGTCACTTGGAGAACTGTTATCTGTTGTTTTTTTAGCTATTAGTGTAATATATGCTTCGTTGAATTTTTCTGGAAGTTGTCCTGTTATAATAGCGTCACTATATAGTCGCAGTAATAGAGGACTTATTAAGGGAAAAAAAGCCGTATAGAACTCGAATGTCAGACCGTCCGGTCCGGGGGATTTATTGTTTTGTGTCGAGTCTAATGCCGTTTTGAGTTCATCTAGAGTAAATGGGGTCCCCAAAAATTCTTCGTCAGCCTGCTTCAACTGTTTACAATATTTTAGAAAACATTCTTGAGCCTCTTTATTTATGGGTTCTTCCTGATAGATGTTTGTGAAATGTCTCGTGAAAACATCTTTTATTTTGTCTTCATCTTCAACTTTGGAGCCGTGTATATCAAGAACACTTGTTATGCATTTATTTGACTGGACATTTTGTTCAATTGACAAAAAGAGTTTATTAGGACCCTCCTGACTAATATAGTTTCTGCATCTCACTTCAGCTCCTTTGTAGATGTAATTGTTTAATTCTGCCAGCTTTAAAGAGGCTTGTGTTCTATCTATTTCATCCTCAGCGTGTAATAGAGTGTGCTTCAGTTTTTCTAATTCTTGTTTTCTCCGTGTTTGTACCAGTGTTGATATTACCTGACATTGTTGTTTTATTGAATTTTTAACTATTGTCCATATTTGTGCTAGGTTAACGTTTGGATTGTTTAGATCTTGCAAGCAGGAATTGAGTGTGTTTGAGATTAGTTCTATAAAAAGAGGTATTTCTAGGAGAGAGTTATTAAATTTCCAATGACTAGTTTTCCTTTTCTTTTTTTTACTTTCCTTACTTATTGTAGCTATTACTGCCTTATGGTCTGAGTATTCCAGAGGCTCTTCCAAATGAGCTATCTTATTTATATGGTACTCCGCTGGAACATAAAATCTGTCTAGTCTGGAGGTTACGGGATGAGCTTTGTTCACAGAAGTGGTGTCCTGACCTGTGGGGTTTACACTTCTGTACGCATCAGCTATTTTGAATTCGCTCTCAATGTCTTTTAGAAAGTTATTTATGGTAGGGTTCGTCTGTAAAGTATGTATTAAATTGTTAAAGGTTTTATAATATTCTCTTATAAATGGGTCATCTGTGCGTCGTGTACAAAATTACATATTATCATATGATATGTAATTATGGGCCTGATTGTCCTAAATGCTTTGGTCGTTTTGACACAGAGTCCGCCCCTGTTTATTAAGGCATATTTTCACAGTGTGTCGAGTCTAACAATATAGCTAAACACACTCAATTATCGTCTTACTACAGTATTAAGGAGTATTGTTTGCCAGCCAAAAAGTTAATTGATAAATTACAAACTTTTTTATATCTGATATCTGAAAGTAGATTTAATATTCAAATTCAACAGCTCCGTTGGCACCCGAAAATGCAAGATTGGACTAAGAAATGGACGCACATCTTATCTCTCTGCACAAACCAAAAAAACTCTTCTTGTACTTTTTTATTATCATTACTTGGTCGAGAGGCTAAGTGCGCTTGAGCTTGGCTTGACTTGGCTACCTAGAAGGGGGCTCGAGGTTCGACACCCGGCTCGGGCAGAGTTGGGCTTACTGAGCGCCTAAAGGCAGCACGGAAAACGAACTCCTAGATACCCTATCCCCCCAACCGGCCAGTAAATTAGATTAGACCAAAGCGCTCTGAGCATGCTATAAGCATGAAAGTAGCGCAATATAAAAGCTATAATAATAATACTTGATTTGTGCCTAATGAAGCACAGCGCTCCATAAATTTATGCCTCTAGTTGTACCACGATTATGTCTCATAAGATACATTTCGCAGTTTTTTTTAAGAGTTAAATCAAAGGTTATTAACTCGCTTTCCAATACTTACCTGAAAATGGGGTAAATGATTTGGAGAAAAACAAACAATTAAGATAAATTGGACCAGGCTGGAGAGAAGAACATAAAAAACACATTTTAAAGATTTTTCACAAGATCTGGCAGTCAGGAGAAGCCCTGTACACAAACACTCGTCATTACCCTTCCAATAAAAGGCAATTTTCAACTCTGTCAAAACTGCTATTTTACAATCAGACTTATAGTTATTACGAAAGAAATGCCATCGGAAATGCATTGAAATATATAATATATGCTTTAAATGTTTAAAGCTAACATTTTATATTAGTACGATTTGTCGGTTGCGTTTTTAAATATGTCATGTGATGGTCTTTAAATAGAAACGGTACTATCTTTCTGAACTGTCTCGGATATAACAGGTGTCTAAGTTTTCTATTTATATAAACTAAATATTAAAATTAAAATTGGTAGATCACAGAAATTTTGTATCTTCAAAACTACTATTAATTGTCCAAAAAATTGAAAAAAAAAAGATTTTTTATTGAAAAATTATCATAATAATGACTTTTATAATCAATTTAGTAATTTTATGCAACTGAGAATTTTTACTTTAAATTGAAATTTATTTTGATAAAAAATGCAAATATTTCTTATTTAAATATCTATAGAGTTCTCTATGTCGTTTTACTACGAAAATAAAAAACGGAAAGGACATTTCTTTGCAGGATGAATAACTCTTGGAAAAGATGTAATCTATTTTTATTTATATAACTATTACTAGATTTGGTCTTTTAAAGGTGAAATATTGCTTCACCATTAAAAATGCTTTCTTTGTACTAATAATGTTATTAAACATAAACAATTTAATTATTTATATAAAATACAACATTTAAAACAGAATTTGTAAAATACTAAATAAAAAATTTTACATTTTTCTTTCAGTAAGAAATATTGATTTAAAATGAGTTGTTTTTTTTTTATAAATAACATATATATTCTCTTTTTACTTGTGCCTTGTGGCAGTTTCGTAGAGCATTGGCTTTTCGAGTCAAATGTAATGAGTTCAAATCTCCGACTATGTACATTTTTTTTTTTTAATTTTTAATTCATTATTTGTAAACAAATAAATAACTGTATTAGGATATTCTAAAAATTGCAATTTAGTCCGTAAGTATTTTAAGTGCTTATCTCTGAAATTATCATATCATTATCTATCTCATAAATTATGTCTTTAGGTTTCTGTTACCTTTTGACAATAAAAAAAAATTCACTCCTTCGATTTAGCAGCTATCCTGATCAGAAATCAAGAGAAAGAAATGTCATTTTTCTTACGTAGATCATTTAGCTTATTTTCCTATTTTTTTTAATTTTGTACTTTTTTGACAGGAGCGGACTGGCTATATGGGCATTAAGGCAAATACTCTGTGGGCCTTTATCTGAACTTGTCTGTATGGGTCACTGAAACGGCCACATAGATGCCCTTATATATTAAATTGTTAAAGGTTTTATAATATTCTCTTATAAATGGGTCATCTGTGCATCGTGTACAAAATTACATATTATCATATGATATGTAATTATGGTCCTGATTGTCCTAAATGCTTTGGTCGTTTTGACACAGAGTCCGCCCCTGTTTATTAAGGCATATTTTCACAGTGTGTCAAGTCTAACAATATAGCTAAACACACTCAATTATCGTCTTACTACAGTATTAAGGAGTATTGTTTGCCAGCCAAAAAGTTAATTGATAAATTACAAACTTTTTTATATCTGATATCTGAAAGTAGATTTAGTATTCAAACTCAACAGCTCCGTTGGCACCCGAAAATGCAAGATTGGACTAAGAAATGGACACACATCTTATCTCACTGCACCAACCAAAAAAACTCTTCTTGTACTTTTTTATTATCATTACTTGGTCGAGAGGCTAAGTGCGCTTGAGCTTGGCTTGACTTGGCTACCTAGAAGGGGGCTCGATGTTCGACACCCGACTCGGGCAGAGTTGGGTTTACTGAGCGCCTAAAGGCAGCACGGAAAACGAACTCCTAGATACCCTATCCCCCCAACCGGCCAGTAAATTAGATTAGACCAAAGCGCTCTGAGCATGCTATAAGCATGAAAGTAGCGCTATATAAAAGCTATAATAATAATACTTGATTTGTGCCTAATGAAGCTCAGCGCTCCATAAATTTATGCCTCTAGTTGTGCCACGATTATGTCTCATAAGATACATTTCGCAGTTTTTTTTAAAGAGTTAAATCAAAGGTATTTAACTCGCTTTCCAATACTTACCTGAAAATGGGGTAAATGATTTGGAGAAAAACAAACAATTAAGATAAATTGGACCAGGCTGGAGAGAAGAACATAAAAAACACATTTTAAAGATTTTTCACAAGATCTGGCAGTCAGGATAAGCCCTGTACACAAACACTCGTCATTACCCTTCCAATAAAAGGCAATTTTCAACTCTGTCAAAACTGCTATTTCACAATCAGACTTATAGTTATTACGAAAGAAATGCCATCGGAAATGCATTGAAATATATATGCTTTAAATGTTTAAAGCTAACATTTTATATTGGTACGATTTGTCGGTTGCGTTTTTAAATATATCATGTGATGGTCTTTAAATAGAAACGGTACTATCTTTCTGAACTGTCTTGGATATAACAGGTGTCTAAGTTTTCTATTTATATAAACTAAATATTAAAATTAAAATTGGTAGATCACAGAAATTTTGTATCTTCAAAACTACTATTAATTGTCCAAAAAATGAAAAAAAAAAGATTTTTTATTGAAAAATTATCATAATAATGACTTTTTCTAATCAATTTAGTAATTTTATGCAACTGAGAATTTTTACTTTAAATTGAAATTTATTTTGATAAAAAATGCAAATATTTCTTATTTAAATATCTATAGAGTTCTCTATGTCGTTTTACTACGAAAATAAAAAACGGAAAGGACATTTCTTTGCAGGATGAATAACTCTTGGAAAAGATGTAATCTATTTTTATTTATATAACTATTACTAGATTTGGTCTTTTAAAGGTGAAATATTGCTTCACCATTAAAAATGCTTTCTTTGTACTAATAATGTTATTAAACATAAACAATTTAATTATTTATATAAAATACAACATTTTAAAACAGAATTTGTAAAATACTACATAAAAAATTTTACATTTTTCTTTCAGTAAGAAATATTGATTTAAAATGAGTTGTTTTTTTTTATAAATAACATATATATTCTCTTTTTACTTGTGCCTTGTGGCAGTTTCGTAGAGCATTGGCTTTTCGAGTCAAATGTAATGAGTTCAAATCTCCGACTATGTACATTTTTTTTTTTTAATTTTTAATTCATTATTTTTAAACAAATAAATAACTGTATTAGGATATTCTAAAAATTGCAATTTAGTCCGTAAGTATTTTAAGTGCTTATCTCTGAAATTATCATATCATTATCTATCTCATAAATTATGTCTTTAGGTTTCTGTTACCTTTTGACAATAAAAAAAAATTCACTCCTTCGATTTAGCAGCTATCCTGATCAGAAATCAAGAGAAAGAAATGTCATTTTTCTTACGTAGATCATTTAGCTTATTTTCCTATTTTTTTTAATTTTGTACTTTTTTGACAGGAGCGGACTGGCTATATGGGCATTAAGGCAAATACTCTGTGGGCCTTTATCTGAACTTGTCTGTATGGGTCACTGAAACGGCCACATAGATGCCCTTATATATTAAATTGTTAAAGGTTTTATAATATTCTCTTATAAATGGGTCATCTGTGCATCGTGTACAAAATTACATATTATCATATGATATGTAATTATGGTCCTGATTGTCCTAAATGCTTTGGTCGTTTTGACACAGAGTCCGCCCCTGTTTATTAAGGCATATTTTCACAGTGTGTCAAGTCTAACAATATAGCTAAACACACTCAATTATCGTCTTACTACAGTATTAAGGAGTATTGTTTGCCAGCCAAAAAGTTAATTGATAAATTACAAACTTTTTTATATCTGATATCTGAAAGTAGATTTAGTATTCAAACTCAACAGCTCCGTTGGCACCCGAAAATGCAAGATTGGACTAAGAAATGGACACACATCTTATCTCACTGCACCAACCAAAAAAACTCTTCTTGTACTTTTTTATTATCATTACTTGGTCGAGAGGCTAAGTGCGCTTGAGCTTGGCTTGACTTGGCTACCTAGAAGGGGGCTCGATGTTCGACACCCGACTCGGGCAGAGTTGGGTTTACTGAGCGCCTAAAGGCAGCACGGAAAACGAACTCCTAGATACCCTATCCCCCCAACCGGCCAGTAAATTAGATTAGACCAAAGCGCTCTGAGCATGCTATAAGCATGAAAGTAGCGCTATATAAAAGCTATAATAATAATACTTGATTTGTGCCTAATGAAGCTCAGCGCTCCATAAATTTATGCCTCTAGTTGTGCCACGATTATGTCTCATAAGATACATTTCGCAGTTTTTTTTAAAGAGTTAAATCAAAGGTATTTAACTCGCTTTCCAATACTTACCTGAAAATGGGGTAAATGATTTGGAGAAAAACAAACAATTAAGATAAATTGGACCAGGCTGGAGAGAAGAACATAAAAAACACATTTTAAAGATTTTTCACAAGATCTGGCAGTCAGGAGAAGCCCTGTACACAAACACTCGTCATTACCCTTCCAATAAAAGGCAATTTTCAACTCTGTCAAAACTGCTATTTCACAATCAGACTTATAGTTATTACGAAAGAAATGCCATCGGAAATGCATTGAAATATATATGCTTTAAATGTTTAAAGCTAACATTTTATATTAGTACGATTTGTCGGTTGCGTTTTTAAATATGTCATGTGATGGTCTTTAAATAGAAACGGTACTATCTTTCTGAACTGTCTTGGATATAACAGGTGTCTAAGTTTTCTATTTATATAAACTAAATATTAAAATTAAAATTGGTAGATCACAGAAATTTTGTATCTTCAAAACTACTATTAATTGTCCAAAAAATTGAAAAAAAAAAGATTTTTTATTGAAAAATTATCATAATAATGACTTTTATAATCAATTTAGTAATTTTATGCAATTGAGAATTTTTACTTTAAATTGAAATTTATTTTGATAAAAAATGCAAATATTTCTTATTTAAATATCTATAGAGTTCTCTATGTCGTTTTACTACGAAAATAAAAAACGGAAAGGACATTTCTTTGCAGGATGAATAACTCTTGGAAAAGATGTAATCTATTTTTATTTATATAACTATTACTAGATTTGGTCTTTTAAAGGTTAAATATTGCTTCACCATTAAAAATGCTTTCTTTGTACTAATAATGTTATTAAACATAAACAATTTAATTATTTATATAAAATACAACATTTTAAAACAGAATTTGTAAAATACTAAATAAAAAATTTTACATTTTTCTTTCAGTAAGAAATATTGATTTAAAATGAGTTGTTTTTTTTTATAAATAACATATATATTCTCTTTTTACTTGTGCCTTGTGGCAGTTTCGTAGAGCATTGGCTTTTCGAGTCAAATGTAATGAGTTCAAATCTCCGACTATGTACATTTTTTTTTTTTAATTTTTAATTCATTATTTTTAAACAAATAAATAACTGTATTAGGATATTCTAAAAATTGCAATTTAGTCCGTAAGTATTTTAAGTGCTTATCTCTGAAATTATCATATCATTATCTATCTCATAAATTATGTCTTTAGGTTTCTGTTACCTTTTGACAATAAAAAAAAATTCACTCCTTCGATTTAGCAGCTATCCTGATCAGAAATCAAGAGAAAGAAATGTCATTTTTCTTACGTAGATCATTTAGCTTACTTTCCTATTTTTTTTAATTTTGTACTTTTTTGACAAGAGCGGACTGGCTATATGGGCATTAAGGCAAATACTCTGTGGGCCTTTATCTGAACTTGTCTGTATGGGTCACTGAAACGGCCACATAGATGCCCTTATATATTAAATTGTTAAAGGTTTTATAATATTCTCTTATAAATGGGTCATCTGTGCATCGTGTACAAAATTACATATTATCATATGATATGTAATTATGGTCCTGATTGTCCTAAATGCTTTGGTCGTTTTGACACAGAGTCCGCCCCTGTTTATTAAGGCATATTTTCACAGTGTGTCAAGTCTAACAATATAGCTAAACACACTCAATTATCGTCTTACTACAGTATTAAGGAGTATTGTTTGCCAGCCAAAAAGTTAATTGATAAATTACAAACTTTTTTATATCTGATATCTGAAAGTAGATTTAGTATTCAAACTCAACAGCTCCGTTGGCACCCGAAAATGCAAGATTGGACTAAGAAATGGACACACATCTTATCTCACTGCACCAACCAAAAAAACTCTTCTTGTACTTTTTTATTATCATTACTTGGTCGAGAGGCTAAGTGCGCTTGAGCTTGGCTTGACTTGGCTACCTAGAAGGGGGCTCAAGGTTCGACACCCGACTCGGGCAGAGTTGGGTTTACTGAGCGCCTAAAGGCAGCACGGAAAACGAACTCCTAGATACCCTATCCCCCCAACCGGCCAGTAAATTAGATTAGACCAAAGCGCTCTGAGCATGCTATAAGCATGAAAGTAGCGCAATATAAAAGCTATAATAATAATACTTGATTTGTGCCTAATGAAGCACAGCGCTCCATAAATTTATGCCTCTAGATTATGTCTCATAAGATACATTTCGCAGTTTTTTTAAAGAGTTAAATCAAAGGTATTTAACTCGCTTTCCAATACTTACCTGAAAATGGGGTAAATGATTTGGAGAAAAACAAACAATTAAGATAAATTGGACCAGGCTGGAGAGAAGAACATAAAAAACACATTTTAAAGATTTTTCACAAGATCTGGCAGTCAGGATAAGCCCTGTAC
This sequence comes from Biomphalaria pfeifferi, assembly GCA_030265305.1. NCBI lineage: Eukaryota > Metazoa > Mollusca > Gastropoda > Planorbidae > Biomphalaria > Biomphalaria pfeifferi. The sequence continues at coordinate 1,164,766 of JASAOG010000103.1, read as the reverse complement.
ACAAACACTCGTAATTACCCTTCCAATAAAAGGCAATTTTCAAATCTGTCAAAACTGGTATTTTACAATCAGACTTATAGTTATTACGAAAGAAATGCCATCGGAAATGCATTGAAATATATAATATATGCTTTAAATGTTTAAAGCTAACATTTTATATTAGTACGATTTGTCGGTTGCGTTTTTAAATATGTCATGTGATGGTCTTTAAATAGAAACGGTACTATCTTTCTGTACTGTCTCGGATATAACAGGTGTCTAAGTTTTCTATTTATATAAACTAAATATTAAAATTAAAATTGGTAGATCACAGAAATTTTGTATCTTCAAAACTACTATTAATTGTCAAAAAAATTGAAAAAAAAAGATTTTTTATTGAAAAATTATCATAATAATGACTTTTATAATCAATTTAGTAATTTTATGCAACTGTGAATTTTTACTTTAAATTGAAATTTATTTTGATAAAAAATGCAAATATTTCTTATTTAAATATCTATAGAGTTCTCTATGTCGTTTTACTACGAAAATAAAAAACGGAAAGGACATTCCTTGCAGGATGAATAACTCTTGGAAAAGATGTAATCTATTTTTATTTACATAACTATTACTAGATTTGGTCTTTTAAAGGTGAAATATTGCTTCACCATTAAAAATGCTTTCTTTGTACTAATAATGTTATTAAACATAAACAATTTAATTTTTTATATAAAATACAACATTTTAAAACAGAATTTGTAAAATACTTAATTAAAATTTTTTACATTTCCCTTTCAGTAAGAAATATTGATTTAAAATGAGTTGTTTTTTTTTATAAATAACATATATATTCTCTTTTTTACTTGTGCCTTGTGGCAGTTTCGTAGAGCATTGGCTTTTCGAGTCAAATGTAACGAGTTCAAATCTCCGACGATGTACATTTTTTTTTTAAATTTTTAAATTCCTTTTTTTTTTTAACAAATAAATAACTGTATTAGGATATTCTAAAAATTGCAATTTAGTCCGAAAGTATTTTAAGTGCTTATCTCTGAAATTATGTTTTCATTATCTAGCTCATAAATTATGTCTCTAGGCTGCTGTTACTGTTTGACAATAAAAAAAAATTCACTCCTTCGATTTAGCAGCTATCCTGATCAGAAATAAAGAGAAAGAAATGTCATTTTTCTTACGTAGATCATTTAGCTTACTTTCCTATTTTTTTAAATTTTGTACTTTTTGACAAGAGCGGACTGGCTATATGGGCATTAAGGCAAATGCTCTGTGGGCCTCTATCTGAACTTGTCTGTATGGGTCACTGAAACGGCCACATAGATGCCCTTATATATTAAATTGTTAAAGGTTTTATAATATTCTCTTATAAATGGGTCATCTGTGCGTCGTGTAAAAAATTACATATTATCATATGATATGTAATTATGGGCCTGATTGTCCTAAATGCTTTGGTCGTTTTGACACAGAGTCCGCCCCTGTTTATTAAGGCATATTTTCACAGTGTGTCGAGTCTAACAATATAGCTAAACACACTCAATTATCGTCTTACTACAGTATTAAGGAGTATTGTTTGCCAGCCAAAAAGTTAATTGATAAATTACAAACTTTTTAAAATCTGATATCTGAAAGTAGATTTAGTATTCAAACTCAACAGCTCCGTTGGCACCCGAAAATGCAAGATTGGACTAAGAAATGGACACACATCTTATCTCACTGCACCAACCAAAAAAACTCTTCTTGTACTTTTTATTATCATTACTTGGTCGAGAGGCTAAGTGCGCTTGAGCTTGGCTTGACTTGGCTACCTAGAAGGGGGCTCGAGGCTCGACTTCCGACTCGGGCAGAGTTGGGTTTATTGAGCGCCTAAAGGCAGCACAGAAAACGAACTCCTAGATACCCTATCCCCCCAGCCGGCCCGTAAATTAGATTGGACCAAAGCGCTCTGAGCATGCTATAAGCATGAAAGTAGCGCTATATAAAAGCTATAATAATAATACTTGATTTGTGCCTAATGAAGCTCAGCGCTCCATAAATTTATGCCTCTAGTTGTGCCACGATTCTGTCTCATAAGATACATTTCGCAGATTTTATTCAGAGTTAAATCAAAGGTATTTAACTCGCTTTCCAATACTTACCTGAAAATGGGGTAAATGATTTGGAGTAAACAAACAATTAAGATAAATTGGACCAGGCTGGAGAGAAGAACATAGAAAACACATTTTAAAGATTTTTCACAAGATCTGGCAGTCAGGATAAGCCCTGTACACAAACACTCGTCATTACCCTTCCAATAAAAGGCAATTTTCAACTCTGTCAAAACTGCTATTTCACAATCAGACTTATAGTTATTACGAAAGAAATGCCATCGGAAATGCATTGAAATATAAATGCTTTAAATGTTTAAAGCTAACATTTTATATTAGTACGATTTGTCGGTTGCGTTTTTAAATATGTCATGTGATGGTCTTTAAATAGAAACGGTACTATCTTTCTGAACTGTCTCGGATATAACAGGTGTCTAAGTTTTCTATTTATATAAACTAAATATTAAAATTAAAATTGGTAGATTACAGAAATGTTGTATATTCAAAACTACTAATAAATGTCCAAAAATTTAAAAAAAAAAAGATTTTTTATTGTAAAATTATCATAATAATGACTTTTATAATCAATTTAGTAATTTTATGCAACTGTGAATTTTTACTTTAAATTGAAATTTATTTTGATAAAAAATGCAAATATTTCTTATTTAAATATCTATAGAGTTCTCTATGTCGTTTTACTACGAAAATAAAAAACGGAAAGGACATTCCTTGCAGGATGAATAACTCTTGGAAAAGATGTAATCTATTTTTATTTATATAACTATTACTAGATTTGGTCTTTTAAAGGTGAAATATTGCTTCACCATTGAAAATGCTTTCTTTGTACTAATAATGTTATTAAACATAAACAATTTAATTATTTATATAAAATACAACATTTTAAAACAGAATTTGTAAAATACTAAATAAAAAATTTTACATTTTTCTTTCAGTAAGAAATATTGATTTAAAATGAGTTGTTTTTTTTTATAAATAACATATATATTCCCTTCACTTGTGCCTTGTGGCAGTTTCGTAGAGCATTGGCTTTCAAGTCAAATGTTACGAGTTCAAATCTCCGACGATGTACATTTTTTTTTTAATTTTTTAAATTCATTATTTTTAAACAAATAAATAACTGTATTAGGATATTCTAAAAATTGTAATTTAGTCCGAAAGTATTTTAAGTGCTTATCTCTGAAATTATGCTATCATTATCTATCTCATAAATTATGTCTCTAGGCTGCTGTTACTGTTTGACAATAAAAAAAAATTCACTCCTTCGATTTAGCAGCTATCCTGATCAGAAATAAAGAGAAAGAAATGTCATTTTTCTTACGTAGATCATTTAGCTTACTTTCCTATTTTTTTAAATTTTGTACTTTTTTGACAAGAGCGGACTGGCTATATGGGCATTAAGGCAAATGCTCTGTGGGCCTCTATCTGAACTTGTCTGTATGGGTCACTGAAACGGCCACATAGATGCCCTTATATATTAAATTGTTAAAGGTTTTATAATATTCTCTTATAAATGGGTCATCTGTGCGTCGTGTAAAAAATTACATATTATCATATGATATGTAATTATGGGCCTGATTGTCCTAAATGCTTTGGTCGTTTTGACACAGAGTCCGCCCCTGTTTATTAAGGCATATTTTCACAGTGTGTCGAGTCTAACAATATAGCTAAACACACTCAATTATCGTCTTACTACAGTATTAAGGAGTATTGTTTGCCAGCCAAAAAGTTAATTGATAAATTAAAAACTTTTTTAAATCTGATATCTGAAAGTAGATTTAGTATTCAAACTCAACAGCTCCGTTGGCACCCGAAAATGCAAGATTGGACTAAGAAATGGACACACATCTTATCTCACTGCACCAACCAAAAAAACTCTTCTTGTACTTTTTTATTATCATTACTTGGTCGAGAGGCTAAGTGCGCTTGAGCTTGGCTTGACTTGGCTACCTAGAAGGGGGCTCGAGGCTCGACTACCGACTCGGGCAGAGTTGGGTTTACTGAGCGCCTAAAGGCAGCACAGAAAACGAACTCCTAGATACCCTATCCCCCCAGCCGGCCCGTAAATTAGATTGGACCAAAGCGCTCTGAGCATGCTATAAGCATGAAAGTAGCGCTATATAAAAGCTATAATAATAATACTTGATTTGTGCCTAATGAAGCTCAGCGCTCCATAAATTTATGCCTCTAGTTGTGCCACGATTCTGTCTCATAAGATACATTTCGCAGTTTTTATTCAGAGTTAAATCAAAGGTATTTAACTCGCTTTCCAATACTTACCTGAAAATGGGGTAAATGATTTGGAGTAAACAAACAATTAAGATAAATTGGACCAGGCTGGAGAGAAGAACATAGAAAACACATTTTAAAGATTTTTCACAAGATCTGGCAGTCAGGATAAGCCCTGTACACAAACACTCGTCATTACCCTTCCAATAAAAGGCAATTTTCAACTCTGTCAAAACTGCTATTTCACAATCAGACTTATAGTTATCACGAAAGAAATGCCATCGGAAATGCATTGAAATATATATGCTTTAAATGTTTAAAGCTAACATTTTATATTAGTACGATTTGTCGGTTGCGTTTTTAAATATGTCATGTGATGGTCTTTAATTTTTTTTTTTTTTTTTTTTTTTAAATTCAAAAGAAGACACACAAAACATTGTTCTAAATTAAAAAAATAATAATAATACATGGAAAATTTCATTGAAAACATCTTATCAAAGTCATATTCCAGGATTTTCAGTACGATCGCGGAGTAGTCTGCAGCGAAGATCCATAAAATGGTGACAGCAAGGGGTCCAGAAAATGATGACAGCAGAAGTCCAATAGAATGATACAGCAATGGTCCAGAAAAAGGTGACAGCAAAGGTCCATAAAATGGTGGCAGTAAATGTCCAGAAATTGATGACACCAAGGGTCTGGAAGACATTCACAAAAAAAATTTGAAAGTGTTCCTTAAAATGAGTATTGCCAAAAATATTTTTTTTTTTTTAAAGACTTATGAGTTATTAAAATTCATTTTTGTTTATATTATTTTTGCAACATTTTTTCCCTTAAGAACCTAAGACAAAGGACCTTCATCCTATATCCCTAGGATTCTTTGGGATCTGCTAGAGTTACAAAAATGTACATATAATGAAGTAATTTGGTTTCTATAAAAGTACAGAGCTCAAAGTAGGTATGTGCATGAAGAACTTAAAAGTTATTTCATTTTGGAATATAACTCATTTTTAGGTTATCTCACTTTTTTTTTATTATTATTGTTTATTGTAATAGTGTTCTTTTTTTCCCCCCTCTTTTTCCGTTTCTGCTATGTTTTTTAAACAATTTAGTAGTCCATTTGGTTCATTTTCATGAAATCCGGTCCTGTTTGGGTTGTCTTGAAATTTTGTTGATCTGGTCAAAGGGATGTAATCAAAAGAAGTTTCACCTTGCATCTTCCAGTCCTAATTGTCTCTCTTGTTGAAAGAAAATAAATAAATAGTTTACAGGTAATTTTTAGAAGTAATAATTTTTAAAGCAAATAAATGATGTATTAGATACATACACATGCAAATTTTAAATATAAAACACACACACCCATACATTCAAACTTGTTTTCTTCATTGTCTAAACAGACTTTGTAAATTGATAATTTATGATACAAATGTAACTCTCCATTACACAAAAAAAAAATATATATATATATATATATATATATACACATATACACACATACATATATATATATATATATATATATATATATATATATATATATATATATATATATATATATACATATACATATATAACACATGTACATACAATGGATCAAAGTAAAATTACATTTGGGGTTAGCCTTTATAGTGTTCAATTTTAAAATCAACTATATTTCTATATATTGTATCCAACATATTAGGGTTAAAATTGACATTTTGATACATAGCTTTAAATCTACTGTTCCATACTAAGTTTCTGTATTCAGATATAATTATTAAATTGAAATTTTGTATCATTTTGTGTTTAGCTTTAGGCAACTTATTTAAGAGGATAGATAAATTAATGTTCACATGGGTTTCACAGTTTCCTTCCAATAACTCTCTTACAGTATTTCTGACATTACTAAAAAAAGAACATTCTAAATATAAATGCTTTTCATTATCACCATTAACACATTGACAAATTTTACAAAATTTTACACCAGGTTTTTTTTTTGAAAATGGAGTCATCCCAAAGATAAGTCTGTAAGATATTTCTTTAGCCTTTGTTGCAATGTGTTTGTTATGAAGGTTTGTAAAAGTGTCTTTAAAATCTGTTATATTTAAATCTTTTCCCCATTTAATCCTCATAGCTAAATTTTCTTGTAACTGTTTTTTCAATGTTGTGTATATTTCTTTATATTTCTTGTGTATAAAGGGTTCATTGCCAGGAAGAGTTCTTGAAATGGATCTATAAAAAGGATGTAAGTTTGTACCAAAATAGTGTGGAGCGTTGTTTTGTATTGGAATTAAATTGCTTAATCTCAAACCATAATAATATATTGTAAAGGGGAAATCACTTGGATTTTTAACTACTTGACCTATGAATTTTAATCTGAGTGCACATATTTTAGTTTTGATGTCTTGTAAATTGATCCCCCCATCCTCTTTTTTTTGAATGATTGTAGTATGTTTGATGTTTTTAAGTGTATTTTTGAAGATGAAACTTCTAATTATGTTATTTAATTGAAATATGTATTTTGTAGGAGGTTCTATAATATTGGCTAGATAGACTATCTTTGGGATGACTAAATTGTTTATAAGAATGGCTCTACCAAAGATGGTAGAACTTGTATACTCGTACATGTTAACTATATTGGATGCCTTAATAATAATATTTTTCCACTGATCTTCACAGAACAAAAAAGGGTTACTATTGTATTCTATACCACATATTTTAATTCTGTTTACAAGTTTCAATGAATATTTTTCCTTAAATGTCCACCTCCCTACACCCATTATTGAGGATTTATTTATGTTAATTTTTGATCCACTGGCATGGCCAAAAAGCATAAACTTTTTAACTATGTTATTTATATCCTTTTCAGAGGAGGGAAAAAATGTTGTGTCATCGGCATAGACCTTGACTTTGGCTACCGGGATGGGTCCCGGGATTTTTGTTCCTTTGATAGATGGATCTGACCTAATAGATTCTAGAAAAGGTTCTATACAAAGGATATATAAAAAGGGGGATAAGGGACAGCCCTGTCTAACAGATCTTTGAATTGCAAAAGGTTGGCTTAGAGAATGGTTGATTAGTAGTCTACTGTTGGCATTGGTATAAATTAGTTTAATAAGTTTAATTAAAAAAGGGCTGATTTTACAATTTTCTATTACTTTAAAGAGGTAGTTATGACTGACTCTGTCAAATGCTTTCTCTTGGTCTACAGATAACAAGGAAGCGCTAAAGTTTTTTTCATGGCTGTAAATGATAAAATCCCGAATGAAATGTGTCATTCCATCAATATTCCTGTCGGGGTGGGTGCAGTATTGGTCTTGTCCTACGAGTTGGGGAATGAAGGGTTTAAGTCGCTTAAAGATCATTTTTGTCAGTAGTTTATAGTCTGTATTGAGTAGTGAAATGGGTCTGTAGTCACTTGGAGAACTGTTATCTGTTGTTTTTTTAGCTATTAGTGTAATATATGCTTCGTTGAATTTTTCTGGAAGTTGTCCTGTTATAATAGCGTCACTATATAGTCGCAGTAATAGAGGACTTATTAAGGGAAAAAAAGCCGTATAGAACTCGAATGTCAGACCGTCCGGTCCGGGGGATTTATTGTTTTGTGTCGAGTCTAATGCCGTTTTGAGTTCATCTAGAGTAAATGGGGTCCCCAAAAATTCTTCGTCAGCCTGCTTCAACTGTTTACAATATTTTAGAAAACATTCTTGAGCCTCTTTATTTATGGGTTCTTCCTGATAGATGTTTGTGAAATGTCTCGTGAAAACATCTTTTATTTTGTCTTCATCTTCAACTTTGGAGCCGTGTATATCAAGAACACTTGTTATGCATTTATTTGACTGGACATTTTGTTCAATTGACAAAAAGAGTTTATTAGGACCCTCCTGACTAATATAGTTTCTGCATCTCACTTCAGCTCCTTTGTAGATGTAATTGTTTAATTCTGCCAGCTTTAAAGAGGCTTGTGTTCTATCTATTTCATCCTCAGCGTGTAATAGAGTGTGCTTCAGTTTTTCTAATTCTTGTTTTCTCCGTGTTTGTACCAGTGTTGATATTACCTGACATTGTTGTTTTATTGAGTTTTTAACTATTGTCCATATTTGTGCTAGGTTAACGTTTGGATTGTTTAGATCTTGCAAGCAGGAATTGAGTGTGTTTGAGATTAGTTCTATAAAAAGAGGTATTTCTAGGAGAGAGTTATTAAATTTCCAATGACTAGTTTTCCTTTTCTTTTTTTTACTTTCCTTACTTATTGTAGCTATTACTGCCTTATGGTCTGAGTATTCCAGAGGCTCTTCCAAATGAGCTATCTTATTTATATGGTACTCCGCTGGAACATAAAATCTGTCTAGTCTGGAGGTTACGGGATGAGCTTTGTTCACAGAAGTGGTGTCCTGACCTGTGGGGTTTACACTTCTGTACGCATCAGCTATTTTGAATTCGCTCTCAATGTCTTTTAGAAAGTTATTTATGGTAGGGTTCGTCTGTAAAGTATGTATTAAATTGTTAAAGGTTTTATAATATTCTCTTATAAATGGGTCATCTGTGCGTCGTGTAAAAAATTACATATTATCATATGATATGTAATTATGGGCCTGATTGTCCTAAATGCTTTGGTCGTTTTGACACAGAGTCCGCCCCTGTTTATTAAGGCATATTTTCACAGTGTGTCGAGTCTAACAATATAGCTAAACACACTCAATTATCGTCTTACTACAGTATTAAGGAGTATTGTTTGCCAGCCAAAAAGTTAATTGATAAATTACAAACTTTTTAAAATCTGATATCTGAAAGTAGATTTAGTATTCAAACTCAACAGCTCCGTTGGCACCCGAAAATGCAAGATTGGACTAAGAAATGGACACACATCTTATCTCACTGCACCAACCAAAAAAACTCTTCTTGTACTTTTTTATTATCATTACTTGGTCGAGAGGCTAAGTGCGCTTGAGCTTGGCTTGACTTGGCTACCTAGAAGGGGGCTCGAGGTTCGACACCCGGCTCGGGCAGAGTTGGGCTTACTGAGCGCCTAAAGGCAGCACGGAAAACGAACTCCTAGATACCCTATCCCCCCAACCGGCCAGTAAATTAGATTAGACCAAAGCGCTCTGAGCATGCTATAAGCATGAAAGTAGCGCAATATAAAAGCTATAATAATAATACTTGATTTGTGCCTAATGAAGCTCAGCGCTCCATAAATTTATGCCTCTAGTTGTGCCACGATTATGTCTCATAAGATACATTTCGCAGTTTTTTTTAAGAGTTAAATCAAAGGTTATTAACTCGCTTTCAAATACTTACCTGAAAATGGGGTAAATGATTTGGAGAAAAACAAACAATTAAGTTAAATTGGACCAGGCTGGAGAGAAGAACATAAAAAACACATTTTAAAGATTTTTCACAAGATCTGGCAGTCAGGATAAGCCCTGTACACAAACACTCGTCATTACCCTTCCAATAAAAGGCAATTTTCAACTCTGTCAAAACTGGTATTTTACAATCAGACTTATAGTTATTACGAAAGAAATGCCATCGGAAATGCATTGAAATATATAATATATGCTTTAAATGTTTAAAGCTAACATTTTATATTAGTACGATTTGTCGGTTGCGTTTTTAAATATGTCATGTGATGGTCTTTAAATAGAAACGGTACTATCTTTCTGAACTGTCTCGGATATAACAGGTGTCTAAGTTTTCTATTTATATAAACTAAATATTAAAATTAAAATTGGTAGATCACAGAAATTTTGTATCTTCAAAACTACTATTAATTGTCCAAAAAATTGAAAAAAAAAAGATTTTTTATTGAAAAATTATCATAATAATGACTTTTATAATCAATTTAGTAATTTTATGCAACTGAGAATTTTTACTTTAAATTGAAATTTATTTTGATAAAAAATGCAAATATTTCTTATTTAAATATCTATAGAGTTCTCTATGTCGTTTTACTACGAAAATAAAAAACGGAAAGGACATTTCTTTGCAGGATGAATAACTCTTGGAAAAGATGTAATCTATTTTTATTTATATAACTATTACTAGATTTGGTCTTTTAAAGGTGAAATATTGCTTCACCATTAAAAATGCTTTCTTTGTACTAATAATGTTATTAAACATAAACAATTTAATTATTTATATAAAATACAACATTTTAAAACAGAATTTGTAAAATACTAAATAAAAAATTTTACATTTTTCTTTCAGTAAGAAATATTGATTTAAAATGAGTTGTTTTTTTTTATAAATAACATATATATTCTCTTTTTACTTGTGCCTTGTGGCAGTTTCGTAGAGCATTGGCTTTTCGAGTCAAATGTAATGAGTTCAAATCTCCGACTATGTACATTTTTTTTTTTAATTTTTAATTCATTATTTTTAAACAAATAAATAACTGTATTAGGATATTCTAAAAATTGCAATTTAGTCCGTAAGTATTTTAAGTGCTTATCTCTGAAATTATCATATCATTATCTATCTCATAAATTATGTCTTTAGGTTTCTGTTACCTTTTGACAATAAAAAAAAATTCACTCCTTCGATTTAGCAGCTATCCTGATCAGAAATCAAGAGAAAGAAATGTCATTTTTCTTACGTAGATCATTTAGCTTATTTTCCTATTTTTTTTAATTTTGTACTTTTTTGACAGGAGCGGACTGGCTATATGGGCATTAAGGCAAATACTCTGTGGGCCTTTATCTGAACTTGTCTGTATGGGTCACTGAAACGGCCACATAGATGCCCTTATATATTAAATTGTTAAAGGTTTTATAATATTCTCTTATAAATGGGTCATCTGTGCATCGTGTACAAAATTACATATTATCATATGATATGTAATTATGGTCCTGATTGTCCTAAATGCTTTGGTCGTTTTGACACAGAGTCCGCCCCTGTTTATTAAGGCATATTTTCACAGTGTGTCAAGTCTAACAATATAGCTAAACACACTCAATTATCGTCTTACTACAGTATTAAGGAGTATTGTTTGCCAGCCAAAAAGTTAATTGATAAATTACAAACTTTTTTATATCTGATATCTGAAAGTAGATTTAGTATTCAAACTCAACAGCTCCGTTGGCACCCGAAAATGCAAGATTGGACTAAGAAATGGACACACATCTTATCTCACTGCACCAACCAAAAAAACTCTTCTTGTACTTTTTTATTATCATTACTTGGTCGAGAGGCTAAGTGCGCTTGAGCTTGGCTTGACTTGGCTACCTAGAATGGGGCTCGAGGCTCGACTCCCGACTCGGGCAGAGTTGGGTTTACTGAGCGCCTAAAGGCAGCACAGAAAACGAACTCCTAGATAGCCTATCCCCCCAGCCGGCCCGTAAATTAGATTGGACCAAAGCGCTCTGAGCATGCTATAAGCATGAAAGTAGCGCTATATAAAAGCTATAATAATAATACTTGATTTGTGCCTAATGAAGCTCAGCGCTCCATAAATTTATGCCTCTAGTTGTACCACGATTCTGTCTCATAAGATACATTTCGCAGTTTTTATTCAGAGTTAAATCAAAGGTATTTAACTCGCTTTCCAATACTTACCTGAAAATGGGGTAAATGATTTGGAGTAAACAAACAATTAAGATAAATTGGACCAGGCTGGAGAGAAGAACATAGAAAACACATTTTAAAGATTTTTCACAAGATCTGGCAGTCAGGATAAGCCCTGTACACAAACACTCGTCATTACCCTTCCAATAAAAGGCAATTTTCAACTCTGTCAAAACTGCTATTTCACAATCAGACTTATAGTTATTACGAAAGAAATGCCATCGGAAATGCATTGAAATATATAATATATGCTTTAAATGTTTAAAGCTAACATTTTATATTAGTACGATTTGTCGGTTGCGTTTTTAAATATGTCATGTGATGGTCTTTATCTTATCTTCTTATCTTATATAATACAGACGTTACTTCAAAAAAGAAGATGATTACGTCCTACGCGTCATGCATTTAGTCATGCATATTAACCAATGACTTAAATTCTGCCAAGTCACTGGTTTTTCTGGCTAGCTCAGGCAACCCATTCCATGCTCTAATAGCACTAGGGAAGAAGGAGTATTTGTACAAATTTGTCCTAGCATATGGGACAAGGATAGTGCCTTTATTTTTGTGTCTTTCAGAGTATTTTATTAAATTTTGTTTTTGTATTTGAAGATTATGGTTCAGTGTTTTATGTATAATTGCTACTTTACTTTTGAGTCTTCTGTCCTGAAGGCTTTCTAAATTTAGTGATTTTACTAATAGTGTTACCCTAGTCAAATGTGAATATTCGTTTGTTATGAATCTCACTGCTCTATTTTGTGTTTGTTCCAGTTTCTTAATGTTTTCTTGAGTTGAGGGGTCCCACACGGTGGATGCATATTCTATTATTGGCCTAACCAAGGTTAAATAACATTTTAGTTTTATGTTCTTATTTGATTTATAGAAATTTCTTTTAATAAACCCTAATGCTTTGTTGGATTTTTTTTATAGTTTCATCAATATGTGGATTCCATGACAGTTTTTCATTTATTATAACACCTAGGTATTTTGAGTTTTTAGTCTGTAATACTGGTTTGCCATGAATAAGATAAGTGGAATTAATTTGTTTAATTTTTTTTGTTACTCTTAACAACTGACATTTTTCTGGGTGGAAAGACATGCTCCAATTTGATTCCCATTTCTGTAATTCATCTAATTCTCTTTGTAAAATATCTGTGTCTTGTTTTGTTTTTATTGTTCTATATATTATGCAATCGTCTGCAAATAATCTGACTTTTGTTCCTGAACTAATGCAATTTGGTAAATCATTTATGTAAATTAAAAATAGTAGTGGACCCAAGACTGTTCCTTGAGGTACACCTGAGTTTACTGTTATTGGTGTTGATTTAGAGCCATTTATTATTACAGCTTGTTCTCTCCCTATCAGAAAATCTTTAATCCACTGATGCAGTGGACCGTTAATGCCAAAATATTTTAATTTTTTAAGCAAACTATGGTGGTGAACTTTGTCAAAAGCCTTGGAAAAATCTAGTAAGATAGCATCTATTTGTTCACTATTATCTAAACCTTTTGAGAAATCATCAATTAGTCCTATTAGTTGTGTTTCACATGATCTATATTTCCTAAAGCCATGTTGGTATGGGGTGAGGACATTATGTTTGTCTAAGTGGTTTATGATGTTGCTACATATTATGTGTTCTAGTATTTTACATGTGATGCTGGTAAGTGATACTGGTCTGTAGTTTCCTGGATCAGATTTTTCTCCTTTTTTAAATAGGGGGGTGACATTAGCTTCTTTCCAGTCCTTTGGTACTCTGCCCTGGTTAAGCGATGCCTGAAAGAGTATTTTGAACACTGGGGCTAGCTCATTGCTTAGTTCTTTGAGTAATCTAGCTAGAATACCATCAGGTCCAGACGCTTTATTTGGTTTGGTGTTTAAATAGAAACGGTACTATCTTTCTGAACTGTCTCGGATATAACAGGTGTCTAAGTTTTCTATTTAAATAAACTAAATATTAAAATTAAAATTTGTAGATTACAGAAATGTTGTATATTCAAAACTACTATTATTTGTCCAAAAAATTTAAAAAAAAAAAAGATTTTTTATTGAAAAATTATCATAATAATGACTTTTATAATCAATTTAGTAATTTTATGCAACTGTGAATTTTTACTTTAAATTGAAATTTATTTTGATAAAAAATGCAAATATTTCTTATTTAAATATCTATAGAGTTCTCTATGTCGTTTTACTACGAAAATAAAAAACGGAAAGGACATTCCTTGCAGGATGAATAACTCTTGGAAAAGATGTAATCTATTTTTATTTATATAACTATTACTAGATTTGGTCTTTTAAAGGTGAAATATTGCTTCACCATTAAAAATGCTTTCTTTGTACTAATAATGTTATTAAACATAAACAATTTAATTATTTATATAAAATACAACATTTTAAAACAGAATTTGTAAAATACTAAATAAAAAATTTTTCATTTTTCTTTCAGTAAGAAATATTGATTTAAAATGAGTTGTTTTTTTTATAAATAACATATATATTCTCTTTTAACTTGTGCCTTGTGGCAGATTCGTAGAGCATTGGCTTTTCGAGTCAAATGTAACGAGTTCAAATCTCCGCCGATGTACATTTTTTTTTTAAATTTTTTAATTTATTATTTTTAAACAAATAAATAACTGTATTAGGATATCCTAAAAATTGCAATTTAGTCCGAAAGTATTTTAAGTGCTTATCTCTGAAATTATGTTATCATTATCTATCTCATAAATTTGGTCTCTAGGCTGCTGTTACTGTTTGACAATAAAAAAAAATTCACTCCTTTGATTTAGCAGCTATCCTGATAAGAAATCAAAAGAAAGAAATGTCATTTTTCTTACGTAGATCATTTAGCTTACTTTCCTATTTTTTTAAATTTTGTACTTTTTTGACAGGAGCGGACTGGCTATATGGGCATTAAGGCAAATGCTCTGTGGGCCTCTATCTGAACTTGTCTGTATGGGTCACTGAAACGGCCACATAGATGCCCTTATGTATTAAATTGTTAAAGGTTTTATAATATTCTCTTATAAATGGGTCATCTGTGCGTCGTGTAAAAAAGTACATATTATCATATGATATGTAATTATGGGCCTGATTGTCCTAAATGCTTTGGTCGTTTTGACACAGAGTCCGCCCCTGTTTATTAAGGCATATTTTCACAGTGTGTCGAGTCTAACAATATAGCTAAACACACTCAATTATCGTCTTACTACAGTATTAAGGAGTATTGTTTGCCAGCCAAAAAGTTAATTGATAAATTACAAACTTTTTTAAATCTGATATCTGAAAGTAGATTTAGTATTCAAACTCAACAGCTCCGTTGGCACCCGAAAATGCAAGATTGGACTAAGAAATGGACACACATCTTATCTCACTGCACCAACCAAAAAAACTCTTCTTGTACTTTTTTATTATCATTACTTGGTCGAGAGGCTAAGTGCGCTTGAGCTTGGCTTGACTTGGCTACCTAGAAGGGGGCTCGAGGCTCGACTCCCGACTCGGGCAGAGTTGGGTTTACTGAGCGCCTAAAGGCAGCACAGAAAACGAATTCCTAGATACCCTATCCCCCCAGCCGGCCCGTAAATTAGATTGGACCAAAGCGCTCTGAGCATGCTATAAGCATGAAAGTAGCGCTATATAAAAGCTATAATAATAATACTTGATTTGTGCCTAATGAAGCTCAGCGCTCCATAAATTTATGCCTCTAGTTGTACCACGATTCTGTCTCATAAGATACATTTCGCAGTTTTTATTCAGAGTTAAATCAAAGGTATTTAACTCGCTTTCCAATACTTACCTGAAAATGGGGTAAATGATTTGGAGTAAACAAACAATTAAGATAAATTGGACCAGGCTGGAGAGAAGAACATAGAAAACACATTTTAAAGATTTTTCACAAGATCTGGCAGTCAGGATAAGCCCTGTACACAAACACTCGTCATTACCCTTCCAATAAAAGGCAATTTTCAACTCTGTCAAAACTGCTATTTCACAATCAGACTTATAGTTATTACGAAAGAAATGCCATCGGAAATGCATTGAAATATATAATATATGCTTTAAATGTTTAAAGCTAACATTTTAAATTGGTACGATTTGTCGGTTGCGTTTTTAAATATGTCATGTGATGGTCTTTATCTTATCTTCTTATCTTATATAATACAGACGTTACTTCAAAAAAGAAGATGATTACGTCATGCATTTAGTCATGCATATTAACCAATGACTTAAATTCTGCCAAGTCACTGGTTTTTCTGGCTAGCTCAGGCAACCCATTCCATGCTCTAATAGCACTAGGGAAGAAGGAGTATTTGTACAAATTTGTCCTAGCATATGGGATGAGGAATGTGCCTTTATTTTTGTGTCTTTCAGAGTATTTTATTAAATTTTGTTTTTGTATTTGAAGATTATGGTTCAGTGTTTTATGTATAATTGCTACTTTACTTTTGAGTCTTCTGTCCTGAAGGCTTTCTAAATTTAGTGATTTTACTAATGGTGTTACCCTAGTTAAATGTGAATATTCGTTTGTTATGAATCTCACTGCTCTATTTTGTTTTTGTTCCAGTTTCTTAATGTTTTTTGAGTTGAGGGGTCCCACACGGTGGATGCATATACTATTATTGGCCTAACCAAGGTTAAATAACATTTTAGTTTTATGTTCTTATTTGATTTATAGAAATTTCTTTTAATAAACCCTAATGCTTTGTTGGATTTTTTTATAGTTTCATCAATATGTGGATTCCATGACAGTTTTTCATTTATTATAACACCTAGGTATTTTGAGTTTTTAGTCTGTGTTACTGGTTTGCCATGAATAAGATAAGTGGAATTAATTTGTTTTAGTTTTTTTGTTACTCTTAACAACTGAC
Source organism: Biomphalaria pfeifferi (assembly GCA_030265305.1). Taxonomy (NCBI): domain Eukaryota; kingdom Metazoa; phylum Mollusca; class Gastropoda; family Planorbidae; genus Biomphalaria; species Biomphalaria pfeifferi. The sequence continues at coordinate 1,148,039 of JASAOG010000103.1, read as the reverse complement.
ATTTTTCTGGGTGGAAAGACATGCTCCAATTTGATTCCCATTTCTGTAATTCATCTAATTCTCTTTGTAAAATATCTGTGTCTTGTTTTGTTTTTATTGTTCTATATATTATGCAATCGTCTGCAAATAATCTGACTTTTGTTCCTGAACTAATGCAATTTGGTAAATCATTTATGTAAATTAAAAATAGTAGTGGACCCAAGACTGTTCCTTGAGGTACACCTGAGTTTACTGTTATCGGTGTTGATTTAGAGCCATTTATTATTACAATTTGTTCTCTCCCTATCAGAAAATCTTTAATCCACTGATGCAGTGGACCGTTAATGCCGAAATATTTTAATTTTTTAAGCAAACTATGGTGGGGAACTTTGTCAAAAGCCTTGGAAAAATCTAGTAAGATAGCATCTATTTGTTCACTATTATCTAAACCTTTTGAGAAATCATCAATTAGTCCTATTAGTTGTGTTTCACATGATCTATATTTCCTAAAGCCATGTTGGTATGGGGTGAGGACATTATGTTTGTCTAAGTGGTTTATGATGTTGCTACATATTATGTGTTCTAGTATTTTACATGTGATGCTGGTAAGTGATACTGGTCTGTAGTTTCCTGGATCAGATTTTTCTCCTTTTTTAAATAGGGGGGTGACATTAGCTTCTTTCCAGTCCTTTGGTACTCTGCCCTGGTTAAGCGATGCCTGAAAGAGTATTTTGAACACTGGGGCTAGCTCATTGCTTAGTTCTTTGAGTAATCTAGCTAGAATACCATCAGGTCCAGACGCTTTATTTGGTTTGGTGTTTAAATAGAAACGGTACTATCTTTCTGAACTGTCTCGGATATAACAGGTGTCTAAGTTTTCTATTTAAATAAACTAAATATTAAAATTAAAATTTGTAGATTACAGAAATGTTGTATATTCAAAACTACTATTATTTGTCCAAAAAATTTAAAAAAAAAAAAGATTTTTTATTGAAAAATTATCATAATAATGACTTTTATAATCAATTTAGTAATTTTATGCAACTGTGAATTTTTACTTTAAATTGAAATTTATTTTGATAAAAAATGCAAATATTTCTTATTTAAATATCTATAGAGTTCTCTATGTCGTTTTACTACGAAAATAAAAAACGGAAAGGACATTCCTTGCAGGATGAATAACTCTTGGAAAAGATGTAATCTATTTTTATTTATATAACTATTACTAGATTTGGTCTTTTAAAGGTGAAATATTGCTTCACCATTAAAAATGCTTTCTTTGTACTAATAATGTTATTAAACATAAACAATTTAATTATTTATATAAAATACAACATTTTAAAACAGAATTTGTAAAATACTAAATAAAAAATTTTTCATTTTTCTTTCAGTAAGAAATATTGATTTAAAATGAGTTGTTTTTTTTATAAATAACATATATATTCTCTTTTAACTTGTGCCTTGTGGCAGATTCGTAGAGCATTGGCTTTTCGAGTCAAATGTAACGAGTTCAAATCTCCGCCGATGTACATTTTTTTTTTAAATTTTTTAATTTATTATTTTTAAACAAATAAATAACTGTATTAGGATATCCTAAAAATTGCAATTTAGTCCGAAAGTATTTTAAGTGCTTATCTCTGAAATTATGTTATCATTATCTATCTCATAAATTTGGTCTCTAGGCTGCTGTTACTGTTTGACAATAAAAAAAAATTCACTCCTTTGATTTAGCAGCTATCCTGATAAGAAATCAAAAGAAAGAAATGTCATTTTTCTTACGTAGATCATTTAGCTTACTTTCCTATTTTTTTAAATTTTGTACTTTTTTGACAGGAGCGGACTGGCTATATGGGCATTAAGGCAAATGCTCTGTGGGCCTCTATCTGAACTTGTCTGTATGGGTCACTGAAACGGCCACATAGATGCCCTTATGTATTAAATTGTTAAAGGTTTTATAATATTCTCTTATAAATGGGTCATCTGTGCGTCGTGTAAAAAAGTACATATTATCATATGATATGTAATTATGGGCCTGATTGTCCTAAATGCTTTGGTCGTTTTGACACAGAGTCCGCCCCTGTTTATTAAGGCATATTTTCACAGTGTGTCGAGTCTAACAATATAGCTAAACACACTCAATTATCGTCTTACTACAGTATTAAGGAGTATTGTTTGCCAGCCAAAAAGTTAATTGATAAATTACAAACTTTTTTAAATCTGATATCTGAAAGTAGATTTAGTATTCAAACTCAACAGCTCCGTTGGCACCCGAAAATGCAAGATTGGACTAAGAAATGGACACACATCTTATCTCACTGCACCAACCAAAAAAACTCTTCTTGTACTTTTTTATTATCATTACTTGGTCGAGAGGCTAAGTGCGCTTGAGCTTGGCTTGACTTGGCTACCTAGAAGGGGGCTCGAGGCTCGACTCCCGACTCGGGCAGAGTTGGGTTTACTGAGCGCCTAAAGGCAGCACAGAAAACGAATTCCTAGATACCCTATCCCCCCAGCCGGCCCGTAAATTAGATTGGACCAAAGCGCTCTGAGCATGCTATAAGCATGAAAGTAGCGCTATATAAAAGCTATAATAATAATACTTGATTTGTGCCTAATGAAGCTCAGCGCTCCATAAATTTATGCCTCTAGTTGTACCACGATTCTGTCTCATAAGATACATTTCGCAGTTTTTATTCAGAGTTAAATCAAAGGTATTTAACTCGCTTTCCAATACTTACCTGAAAATGGGGTAAATGATTTGGAGTAAACAAACAATTAAGATAAATTGGACCAGGCTGGAGAGAAGAACATAGAAAACACATTTTAAAGATTTTTCACAAGATCTGGCAGTCAGGATAAGCCCTGTACACAAACACTCGTCATTACCCTTCCAATAAAAGGCAATTTTCAACTCTGTCAAAACTGCTATTTCACAATCAGACTTATAGTTATTACGAAAGAAATGCCATCGGAAATGCATTGAAATATATAATATATGCTTTAAATGTTTAAAGCTAACATTTTATATTGGTACGATTTGTCGGTTGCGTTTTTAAATATGTCATGTGATGGTCTTTATCTTATCTTCTTATCTTATATAATACAGACGTTACTTCAAAAAAGAAGATGATTACGTCATGCATTTAGTCATGCATATTAACCAATGACTTAAATTCTGCCAAGTCACTGGTTTTTCTGGCTAGCTCAGGCAACCCATTCCATGCTCTAATAGCACTAGGGAAGAAGGAGTATTTGTACAAATTTGTCCTAGCATATGGGATGAGGAATGTGCCTTTATTTTTGTGTCTTTCAGAGTATTTTATTAAATTTTGTTTTTGTATTTGAAGATTATGGTTCAGTGTTTTATGTATAATTGCTACTTTACTTTTGAGTCTTCTGTCCTGAAGGCTTTCTAAATTTAGTGATTTTACTAATGGTGTTACCCTAGTTAAATGTGAATATTCGTTTGTTATGAATCTCACTGCTCTATTTTGTTTTTGTTCCAGTTTCTTAATGTTTTTTGAGTTGAGGGGTCCCACACGGTGGATGCATATACTATTATTGGCCTAACCAAGGTTAAATAACATTTTAGTTTTATGTTCTTATTTGATTTATAGAAATTTCTTTTAATAAACCCTAATGCTTTGTTGGATTTTTTTATAGTTTCATCAATATGTGGATTCCATGACAGTTTTTCATTTATTATAACACCTAGGTATTTTGAGTTTTTAGTCTGTGTTACTGGTTTGCCATGAATAAGATAAGTGGAATTAATTTGTTTTAGTTTTTTTGTTACTCTTAACAACTGACATTTTTCTGGGTGGAAAGACATGCTCCAATTTGATTCCCATTTCTGTAATTCATCTAATTCTCTTTGTAAAATATCTGTGTCTTGTTTTGTTTTTATTGTTCTATATATTATGCAATCGTCTGCAAATAATCTGACTTTTGTTCCTGAACTAATGCAATTTGGTAAATCATTTATGTAAATTAAAAATAGTAGTGGACCCAAGACTGTTCCTTGAGGTACACCTGAGTTTACTGTTATCGGTGTTGATTTAGAGCCATTTATTATTACAATTTGTTCTCTCCCTATCAGAAAATCTTTAATCCACTGATGCAGTGGACCGTTAATGCCGAAATATTTTAATTTTTTAAGCAAACTATGGTGGGGAACTTTGTCAAAAGCCTTGGAAAAATCTAGTAAGATAGCATCTATTTGTTCACTATTATCTAAACCTTTTGAGAAATCATCAATTAGTCCTATTAGTTGTGTTTCACATGATCTATATTTCCTAAAGCCATGTTGGTATGGGGTGAGGACATTATGTTTGTCTAAGTGGTTTATGATGTTGCTACATATTATGTGTTCTAGTATTTTACATGTGATGCTGGTAAGTGATACTGGTCTGTAGTTTCCTGGATCAGATTTTTCTCCTTTTTTAAATAGGGGGGTGACATTAGCTTCTTTCCAGTCCTTTGGTACTCTGCCCTGGTTAAGCGATGCCTGAAAGAGTATTTTGAACACTGGGGCTAGCTCATTGCTTAGTTCTTTGAGTAATCTAGCTGGAATACCATCAGGTCCAGACGCTTTTTTTGGTTTGGTGTTGGCTAATAGTTTTTTAATTCCATTTTCTTGTACTACTAAATCTTCTATGTTGTCTACTTGGTTCAAATTAAGAAATATGTCTTTGTCTCCTGGGGCTGAGAATGCTGATGCAAAGTATTTGTTTAGGATGTTTGCTTTAGTTTCATTATCATTATGTATTATGTTATGTTCATCTTTTAATGGCGCTATGCCTGTTGTTTCCATTTTCTTAGACTTAATGTATGACCATAGGTTTTTGTTGTTTTCTTTAGATATTTAATCGTTTATGTATTCACTCTGCAGCTGTCTGCTTACTTTTTGGGTTAGGTGTTTAATTTTTATATACTTTTTGTAAACTCTTTCTGCCTTGGTTTCTTTAAATTTTCTATATAGGTTTTCCTTCTGTTTACAAAGCTTCTTTAGTCTATTATTAAACCAGCATTTATTTATTTTGTTTGATGTGTATTTAGTTGGTATATGATTATCTATAATGCTTTTAAGATGGTTTTTAATGAAATTCCAGAGGTCATCGACTGGTTGGTTAATGTCTTTTTCTAATAAGAATGTTTGTTGAAAGTTTAATGCAGCTTGGTGTAGTTGTGTTAGGTTACATTTATTCCAGAGTAAGATTTTTCTTTTGGTTTTTGTATTGGCTACTGCTTTTATCTGACTGTGTATTTTTATGATCTCATGGTCTGATAGACCAAGGATAATATCATAATCAACTACTAATCCAGGTCTGTTGGTGAAGAAGAGATCTAATGTGTTGTTTAATCTAGTTGGCTTTTTAATGATTTGATCTAAACTTAGGTTGTGTAAAGTTTCTATGAAAAGCTCATTTATGTCGTTAAGGTTTTGGTGTTTATCTATGGTTAGTGTTTTCCAATTTATATCAGGTAGGTTGAAGTCACCCATAATCCAAAAAACTGCATTTTTATTTGTCTCTTTAAGTGTAGTAATCTGATTACATAGTTCCTGCATGTATTCTAAACTAGAATTTGGTGGTCTGTAAATGCTGCCTATTATAAGGGATGTTGAGGTGGTATTAATTTTACAAAATGTAGATTCTATGTTTTTTGAGTTAGGTAAGGTAATTTCTTCAGCTATAAGAGTGTTTTTTATTGCTAAAAGAACTCCTCCATGATTATCAGCCCTATCTTTTCTAATAATTTCATAATTACTATTGAAAATTTCTGCATTATAAATTTCAGGATGTAGCCAAGTTTCTGTTCCTGCAATTATTTCTGGTTTCTCACATTTTAATAAAATTTCTAAGTCTGCTGTTTTGTTCCTAATACTTTAAAAATTTATTACTAAGGTTTTAAGGTATTTTGGTATTACTTCTTTAGGAGGTTTGTTTAGTGAGGCTGTTGTATTAATTTTAGTAGATTTAGGTTTAACAGGAGTGGATCTGGCTAGTGGTTGGTGAGTTGGTTTTGGGATGGTGTTTAAGATGTTGTATGGGTTAGAACACTCGTCATTACCCTTCCAATAAAAGGCAATTTTCAACTCTGTCAAAACTGCTATTTCACAATCAGACTTATAGTTATTACGAAAGAAATGCCATCGGAAATGCATTGAAATATAAATGCTTTAAATGTTTAAAGCTAACATTTTATATTAGTACGATTTGTCGGTTGCGTTTTTAAATATGTCATGTGATGGTCTTTAAATAGAAACGGTACTATCTTTCTGAACTGTCTCGGATATAACAGGTGTCTAAGTTTTCTATTTATATAAACTAAATATTAAAATTAAAATTGGTAGATTACAGAAATGTTGTATATTCAAAACTACTAATAAATGTCCAAAAATTTAAAAAAAAAAAGATTTTTTATTGTAAAATTATCATAATAATGACTTTTATAATCAATTTAGTAATTTTATGCAACTGTGAATTTTTACTTTAAATTGAAATTTATTTTGATAAAAAATGCAAATATTTCTTATTTAAATATCTATAGAGTTCTCTATGTCGTTTTACTACGAAAATAAAAAACGGAAAGGACATTCCTTGCAGGATGAATAACTCTTGGAAAAGATGTAATCTATTTTTATTTATATAACTATTACTAGATTTGGTCTTTTAAAGGTGAAATATTGCTTCACCATTAAAAATGCTTTCTTTGTACTAATAATGTTATTAAACATAAACAATTTAATTATTCATATAAAATACAACATTTTAAAACAGAATTTGTAAAATACTAAATAAAAATTTTTACATTTTTCTTTCAGTAAGAAATATTGATTTAAAATGAGTTGTTTATTTTATAAATAACATATATATTCTCTTTATACCTGTGCCTTGTGGCAGTTTCGTAGAGCAATGGCTTTTCGAGTCAAATGTAACGAGTTCAAATCTCCGCCGATGTACATTTTTTTTATTTTATTTTTTTTAATTCATTATTTTTAAACAAATAAATAACTGTATTAGGATATTCTAAAAATTGCAATTTAGTCCGTAAGTATTTTAAGTGCTTATCTCTGAAATATTGTTATCATTATCTATCTCATAAATTATGTCTCTAGGCTGCTGTTACTGTTTGACAATTTAAAAAAATTCACTCCTTCGATTTTGCAGCTCCCTGATCAGAAATCAAGAGAAAGAAATGTCATTTTTCTTACGTAGATCATTTAGCTTACTTTCCTTTTTTTTTTTAAATTTTGTACTTTTTTGACAGGAGCGGACTGGCTATATGGGCATTAAAGCAAATGCTCTGTGGGCCTCTATCTGAACTTGTCTGTATGGGTTTTGAAACGGCCACATAGATGCCCTTATGTATTAAATTGTTAAAGGTTTTATAATATTCTCTTATAAATGGGTCATCTGTGCATCGTGTACAACATTACATATTATCATATGATATGTAATTATGGGCCTGATTGTCCTAAATGCTTTCGTCGTTTTGACACAAAGTCCGCCCCTGTTTATTAAGGCATATTTTTAACAGTGTGTCGAGTCTAACAATATAGCTAAACACACTCAATTATCGTCTTACTACAGTATTAAGGAGTATTGTTTGCCAGCCAAAAAGTTAATTGATAAATTACAAACTTTTTTATATCTGATATCTGAAAGTAGATTTAGTATTCAAACTCAACAGCTCCGTTGGTACCCGAAAATGCAAGATTGGACTAAGAAATGGACACACATCTTATCTCACTGCACCAACCAAAAAAACTCTTCTTGTACTTTTTTATTATCATTACTTGGTCGAGAGGCTAAGTGCGCTTGAGCTTGGCTTGACTTGGCTACCTAGAAGGGGGCTCGAGGCTCGACTCCCGACTCGGGCAGAGTTGGGTTTACTGAGCGCCTAAAGGCAGCACGGAAAACGAACTCCTCCCCAACCGGCCCGCAAATTAGATTGGACCAAAGCGCCCTGACCATGCTATAAGCATGAAAGTAGCGCTATATAAAAGCTATAATAATAATACTTGATATGTGCCTAATGATACTATTAAAAAAAAACTACTTATTAGTTGTTGTTTTAAATTATGTTCCACTTATATGATTACTGAATAGATATTTTTCTCTTTGTAAGAAAAAATAAAAAAATGTGTCTGTAAATATAGTAGTATGACAGAACTTATATAACTTAGCAATACTTCACAAAAAATCTAAATTCGTTTGCATGAATGTGTTTTAAAATTTTGTCAATAATTATCTACCATACTAAAAAGCCTCAGGTGTTTGTTACTATTAATAGTGAATAGTTGTAAAAATGGTGTATTTTTATGGAAAAAAAAACTACTAGCTTTTTTTGTTTAAATTTAAATTCAGATTAAGAGCACCCAATTTGTATTTCGAAAGGAAATTCTAGTAGTTAAAAGTATAGAATATATTTAGTGGTATGTTTTCATAAAATTTATTTATATACAGTGAATGATCAGACACATCTTTACACAAAGATGTCAACACATAACAAAGGAGACTTTGTATAATTCACCAAACCATATTTTATTTTTTTTTACAGACGCATATGATATCAAGGCAACTGTTGATGATAACATGGCGGAAACTAAATACTAAGTTCAGCTCCATGACGCCATATTCTTCAAAACAGTTTATTCGACAGAGATTCAAAAACTTTTCAGACTGTGTGATCACAAAACGACTGGCCTTTTTTTGAGGCTTGTAAGCCACCCCCATTTACTCCACTTTCTTGTCAAACATGGCGACCTACAGGAATTCAGAGACGACAACAGAAACACTCTTCTTATGATTTGTTCCGCCCAAGGTTTTGCAGACATTGTTGCTAAGCTACTGTAGCTAGGTTCTAACGTCAATGCTTAGACATAGCAATGGCAATACTGCGTTAATACTAAGTCAATGTAAGTAATTACTAAAAAAAAAACAACAACAGACGACTGCATTTTGCTGAACCAAACTCGACTTGAAACACTTCTTTCATTTCGAAACGACAATACTGGCGAAAGTGCATACGATGTTGCCAAAACGAAGGGATTCAGTAAGCTGCTGGAGTTGCTCTTTCGTGCCAAAATAGAAAACATACATCGCTTAAAGTTGGCGGCTGTTGAAAATAGCTTTGAGACCTTCCTGGTGTCGCTTCAGTATAACGTATGTGATAATAATAATAATAATAATAATAATAATAATAATAATAAGCAAATAGTTAATAAAATCCTCAACACCAAACTATCTGGCAGTAATCTCATCACTGCAATAAACAACTGGGCCGTCCCAGTGCTCCTTTACACGTTCGGTGTGATCCAATGGACTTACACCGACCTACATGACATCGACAGACTCACTAGAAAATTACTAACCAAGTTTCGATGCCTACACCCCAAGTCCTCACCATAAGGTTATACCTGCCCAGGAAGGATGGGGGTCGTGGATTGCAGAACATCTTCAAATTGTGTAAGATGCAAGTTTTAAAAATACGATCAAAACTGCTCGCCTCCAGCAATCAATTAGTTTCCTTTCTACGCAAATATGACTCCGAAGCAACCCCTCTGAACCTACACAATGCTGATGTCAATGTCGGTTTGGACGACGTAGGGCATGAGATTCGCCAATGGGAAGAAAAAACACTCCACGGATAATTTCCGGCTTCATTACATGGGGACAACATCGACAAGGCTGCTTCCTTAACATGGCTCAAAGCAGGTCATCTCTACCCTGAAACAGAAGGCTTTGTTACTGCAATACAGGACAGAGTAATCAGGACAAAAAATTACGAGAATCATATCCTGAAACTCAATGTTGTCGGCAAATGCCGAAAATGTGGAAATGTGGGCGAGTCGATTGAACACATTATGGCAGGATGTCCAGCCCTATCAGAATCAGCCTACCTAGGTCGCCATAACCAAGTTGCAAAGTTAATACAACACGACCTGGCTTTGACGTACAATTTAATCGGTAAGGACACTCCTCCTTATTATAAATACTCTCCACAAGAGGTTCTCGAGTCTACTGAGCATCTGCTGTACTGGGATAGGGCTATTCTGACCGACGAAACGGTAGATCTCAATCCCCCGGACCTGCTGTTGATCGATAACAAAGAAAAAAACGCTACCATTATCGATATCGCCGTACCACTGTCTCATAATTTAAGAAAAACTGAGATAGAAAAACAAAGAAAATATGGGAACCTAGGCTTGGAGATTAAGCGTCTATGGAAATTGTCCAAAATAACAATATACCACATGGTCAACCAAGGGGATAGCAACAACTGACCTTCAAGGCCCTTAACATTCTTCGTTGCCTGTCAGAGGGCGGTACTGCTGCAGACCTGCCACATCACCAGAAAATTCCTCAGTTAAGGGACTACGATGAATTTTGTTTCTCTTTAGCGAAACTCGACCCTGGCAGCGCTCATTTCTCGTTCGTTTCTAACATAATATTAATAATAATTTTATTTATAAAGCGCTGATAAAAAAGGAAACTCAAAATCTTCGGCCTGACACCCTCTAATATGTTCTTAAACAGATACAGCAAAGGGACGCTATTCTTTCCTCAGACATTGAGTTTGTTCGAGAGTTATTCCGATTTGGCATGGATGTCAATAGATGTCAGTGCTGTAGGAAGTCACGCATGAAGGCTGCACTTAACATCGGAAGCTGGAAACTTGCTAAAATTCTGTGTCCCCATGGCGCTAATCTCCCCCTCGACGATCTAGTGTCTGCTGTTAAGAGTAAATATATGGAATTGATTCCTTTTCTACTAAATCACGGAGTGCCAATAAATAATTATGATAGCTTTGGCTGCTCTGCGGATGCTTTGTAGATGTTTTCAAACTTCTGATTCTATTTGGCGCCAATGCCAACAAGCAAGTACATTCTTGCAAGTCCCACCTGAGGCTTGCTGCCAGGGACCAGAACACAATTATTTTACCATTGTTACTTGATGAGAACGCTAATTTAAATGAATACGACCAGCGACAGAAATCTGCATTGTCTATGGTACTCGACAATTGAGAATGATGAAGTTCAGCGAGCGACTTTAAAAATATTAGCACATGGGGCTAATGCTGAATTTGCCAGAAAAGACATCAAGACGAAATCAGACATCAAATTTTTACCCAGGAACGAAGACATCTTTACTTACTTGGAACAGCTTGGAACTAGAGCTCTTCCGTGTGTGAAGGTTGAAACTTTTGTTCTTCATTACAGTCTCGTCTGCTTTGGGCTCTAACCGAGGCAGACGACTAATGATACATAAATCTAAACTCCCAGAATTAATGCAGAACCAGCTCTTGTTCGCGAAACTTGAACATAAAGTCCTAGAACCAGTGACTCGTGATGCGCTTCTTTTTTATTCTGCATTGTTTTCAACAGACGATTAAATTAGTGCCGACATCATCTCAGGAGTCGTCTATAAATAGCCACGACATGATAAAGCCTTAAAATGAATTCTGGACATGCTATAGTTGTGTTGATGCTACATCTGTTGTTTTTTTTTTGTTTTGTTTTTTTTTTGGTAATGTTGTTGTTATTTTCTAGGGTGTGACCACACCATCTCTCTAATCTTTGGTTATTGTGTCTCTGTTGTTGGTATCTTATCGTAGGCTTTGGTCGATCAACCTCCCCCCCCCCCCTCCTCCCTAGTCAAACGCCTGTCAATTACTGTTGAAGAATATACATTATAAAAAAAACAAGGTTACAGAGACAGTTTGTGAGGAAACACAAACTCAAAATCAGCCCCTGAAGTGGTCCACCCAGGCAGGTTATAATAATTTCAGAAAGGACATCAGAATGAAGTTCTATCAAAGAAAACAAATGACAGAGAAGAATGGAGAAAGAAGGTTGACAGATCAACCCCAGCGGTTTAAAAGACCAAAGGATAGGTGAAAGTGAATGTTAAGTTAGATGTGAACCTGGCCTAATGTTATATAATTAATCTCTAATTGATCTAATAGTTTGTTGAGGGTCAATGTCTTATTCCTTTTTTTAAAGGATACCTCAGCTTTTTAGCTTTTGACTTTAGTAGTCGAGCTGTTTACATCCTAGGAATCCTTTGGGCTTTTGCCTCTTTTCTTTGCCTCTTTTTTGGGCATTGCCACTTTTTTGAGCTATTGGCCTCTTTATTGGGCTTTTTTTTAACAAAAAGATGCATATTTTATAAGTAAATGTACAAATGAAATAGTTACATTTTAAAGTACAATGATTGCAAACATAGCAATGCATATAGTTACATTTAGGTTGTCATAATATTTTAACGTTTTAAATTGCTTTTTATATGGCGTTATATTTTCCAATAGCATATAATGAATATTTTGGAAATTTAAGGTTTTTAATTAAAATATATGTGGTGAGAATGTCAACAATAGGTAATTAAATAGAAACAGTCAAAAAGTGAAAGTAGAAACTTAAATGATATTAAAACATTTTAAACATCGTAGTCACATTTTTTTGCACTTTGTCTATATTGCTTATGGTTGTTTCCCTTGTGCTTTGCTACATTACCCCAGTTTTTTATATTAACTTCTATCAAACGTGCATACACATCTATGTATGTGCACACTTATGCGAACATAAGCATTTAAACATTTATATTGTTTCTTTTGTTGTCTCCCTTCATATGACAATTTTTGATTTCCTCCCTTGAGATTTGGAAAACTACTTCCTCATCATCAAGGTGGAAATCCTGTCTGCTAGAGTCAGTATATCGGGAGTTCCTGTTCAGAGACAATTTCTCTGTGGCTTTTTTTTTTTGGGTCACAGGGGCCAATTAGAGTCGTACTGAATGTTATTTTATATAATATATTATTTCTCTGTAGACTGCACAAGCATGCGCAATATTGACAATAGTGGTGGAGAATTTTATTTTGTTTAACATTAGTAAAAACTTTGACATATGTAAAAAAAAAAAAAGATATAACTAAATACTAATGTTGTATTTAACTCCGATATGGACAAATTAATATGTGTTATTAGTTCAGTAGTATATTTATTAATTATTGTTTTAATCGTGTCCAACTTATATGCATACTAAACATATTTTTTTCTCTTTACAAAAAGTAAAAAATTGTGTGCTTGTGTAAATGTAGTAAATGATAAGACAGAAGTTAGATAACTTAGCAATACATTTGTAAAAAAAAAATGTTTTCACAAAAAATCTAAAACCATTTGCATAAATGTGTTAAAAATATGGTAAATAGTCATCTCCCCTACTAAAGAGCCTCTAGATTTTGTTACTATTAATAGTGAATAGTTGTAAAAGTGATCTAAACACACGGACAGACATTTCACACAAAACTAATAGCGTTTTTTCCCCTTTTAGTGGTCACTAAAAATTAACTAATGCAGTTTAACCCAACGACTGTGGGAAACGCTAATATCAGAATAACGTACAAATCACGGTCAAACAAGGGGAGGTAATCAAAATTCTATGTAAAATAATGTAAGCAGATTTAGAATTTAAAAAACCATTTCGGCATTTTTTTTAGCGGCAGCCGTGAGGGCGAAATGTCAGTCTGTCACACTCAGATCTCAAAAACTAGAAGAGAAATGAAAAAATATTATTTCCCCATGCGATGCGTCTTGCTAATGTTAGGTGCAACGGCTACTTTTTGTTTTCTAAAAGCAAACCTTTTAATTAGTTATGCAAGCGAATACTTTAAATAATAATAATGGCAATCTTTATTGTCCGTATGGAAATTTGTCTTACAATTTGTGCATTTCACCAAAACAAACAAAAATAGAACCATAAGAAACCAAAATGAACATTCACACCAGACTCACTCACAATTTACATGTGAAAAGACTCTTCATAAAAATACACCAATTCTAAAACAATACATAAATGTTAATCAGAAAATGTTACAATAATTAACAACGAATAATCACATGATGTGTATTTTCAGTATAACTAGTACTAGTAGAATCATATAATGTACAAGAAATGTTCACAAGTTATAAATATTATTTAACAGTGTTTTTTTTTCTTCAACTAGCTGCTAAAATTAAAAGAAAACATATATGTTTGTTTATAAAGGCTAAGAATGCACTTTGTATGTAAATATCACGCACCATTTTTAAAATGGACTTTTTATAAAGCGAATTTCGTGCAATAGCGTGACGGCAGCAACAAAAACAGAACACAGAACTAGTTCCCTCGAAATTTTTAAATAATCAGATTTTATTTATTTTTTGTTTAGTCCCCCCATCAGGATAAAAGCTAATTATTTTTGTGCGTATAGTCTGTTGGTTGGTCTGTCCATCACGTTTAGTTAAAAAAAAAAAAAGGAACACTAAATGCTATTAAAAATCTGATTTAACTTTTAATGTTCCTTTTCGAAACATCTCAATAGTTTTAAGTATTTAAAATAGATTGTTCCGGATCTTTTTGTGAAAAACAAATCAATGCGAACGAATGTTTGTCTGCTCTTTTAGCTTATATCACATTTAATTTTCGTGCTTAAGCGTTGCAAAAACCATGATTAATAATATTTTGTTTCGTTTTTTTTTAATGTAAATAACATATATATGATAAATGAATTTTTCTATTCTGAATTATATTTCATTAAGTATAATTATTAGATATTGTTTATAAAAAAATAAATGACTTCGAATGATTGTTTGAAATCGAATAATTGATTTATATTACACTTATATCATTGGACAATACATCACTATAGTTTAATTATCGATATCGAATTGTTCTGTATTTTCAACTTAAAGTAAATTTATTTCAATTGACTTTTTTGTCCAAAATATCGAATATAGGTTTTTCAGGATTTAAAAAAAAAAAGAAAGTAATTTACTATAAACGAACATTGAAAACACTTATTTTACATTAAATTTTCTTGCTGAAACATCGAAAAAGACTTTTATCTGTAAATAATCTCATAAATAATGTTACAGAAAAAAATTGATGAAAATAAAATCACATCTTGAATATTTCTCGCGAAAAGGTGGATCCCAAAGGATCCGACAGCGACGGGGCCGCCTCAGAGTTTGTGTGATTGATAACACACACTCTTATCGTAATCTTTATAATATGATTTTTACAAAATCGTTCTTTGCTTGAATAAACCATCTACTTCTTATAGTAGCCTATATATAGATCTAAGGAAGGAAATATGCCTATAAATTATAAGTATCAGAGACAGTGAGACAGTAGCGTCTTAAGGAGGTGGCAAGTGGGGTAACCACTCCAGACCCCGCGCCTTAGGTGGGTACCGCGATAAGAAAATCCAATGTCACCGAAAACCAGCAACAAGTACTAATTTATGAGAAATAGTCTGGTTTTCAAAGGTAACGGTGACTAAATTAAGTGATTGTACTAAAGGTGTTACTCTAGTCAAATGGGAATATTTGTTTGTTATGAATCTCACTGGGGACTTGCGCCAAATTATATGTCACATCACTTGACCATAGATTTACTTGATTAGTACTAGATCTAGATCTATCTTTAATAGAGCTAATAGAACTATCTGCTCATCATTGTCTTTTACTAGTTTTACGAAGCACACATCGGATATTTCTTTCATTGTAAACAATTTTAGTAGTCAAGGTAAAGATCTAAGCTTTAAATTAGTATTATTAACTATATTTATATCAAGATCTAGATGGATTACAATTTTAATTTAGAATGTACGTAATATATATATTTTTTCCCAAGTTGAGCTTCTTGTTATCTAGACAGTTATATTATAACTAATATTGTCATATAAATATTATTATATATCATTAGACTACATTTAGATTTTACAGACAATAAAATATATGAATCTGTATCACTATATCTATAAATTAAAAAATCTGTAGAGTTATGTCTAGAGAAAGTTAACTTTTTTTTCCTGTATTTGTCTCATTTTTGTGTTTCAACTTTCTATCTTGTTTTTTTTTTTAACTTAAATTGACTCATTGTTAGATAATACATGGCAGGAGTCTCTAACGCTGAGCCTTATATGTTTGAACCCCAGAAGTCACAAAGTTTACGAAGTAAGGTCTCACAGTCTCCAGTTCTTGAAAGAATGAATACTAGTAGACTAAGTGATACGACTACTTTTTGGTAAGTGGTACCAAGACATTGCTTGACTGAAAAATTCTTTTGTATACTTGTTTGATAAACAAATCTGATTTTAGCTTTCCTATTATCGGGTGTAAATGTGTATGCTGTATGCACATGGATACAGAAAATGAAAATATATGCTGTACAGAAATTCACAATGTATCACTGAAAATGTCTTCCAATAACCTGCCATGTATAAGCAATCATCCAGGATTCAGGCCTGTTTGTTTGGACAAAGACAGTCTACAAACTGCACATCACAATTATAGAGAACTATTTGGAGACCATTTTAATGATAAACATGAGTAATTATAATAAATATACATTCACAAAGCAATATTGATTAAAACATACTAATTTGAAATTCATAACTATATAATGTAATATATAAGTTTAGAGTCGATTCGTTTAAAATAATGTTTCTCTACCTTAAAAATAATATATTAAGAATAATACAATTTTGTACATTATTGATGTATAACTTTCATTTTAGACAATACAGATATACAGCATATAGACAGTTTGTTCGCTGGTGCTGGGGCTGTCTGGGAAGAAGCATTAGAGTTCCTCTTCCATCATGTGTAGTGAACAAGATCAGAAAAGAATTTCCAGAAGGCACAAAAACAGGTTTCAAGCCATCAGTATGCTAAAATGGCTACACAAGTTTTGAAAATAAAATGTGTAAATATAGCATGAAAAAAAAAATTAATTTGAAATAAAAGTTACAAAATCTTATTTACAGATGGCACAATGTTATTTATACAGATTTAAAACCGTGTCAATCTCTTAATATTGTCCCATGATGGTCGTTCAAATTTTGAACATAATGGCTCTGGTATGTGATTCACATATTCAGTGAGGCTCTTTGTCAATTCTTTTGGGTCCTTGCCAAATTCATTGAACAAATAGTTCAAAAGTCTATGGACATAAACTGAAAAATAAAATTTTTATGGTAAATACTTTTTAAAAAATGTGGGAGCAATGTAACATAACGTAATGTGTAAATATAATTTCAGTTCCATAAACCTTGCTATCAGACATTTGCTTTGTAATTAAAAGTATGTTTTTGTTTAAAGACTTTTGGGTTAGTTTCAAAAGAAATGATATACATAAATTTCAACCTTGTGTTGGAGATTTCTTTTGTTTTTTTGATGCTGTAGTCTCCTTTTTTGTATTTTGGGAAAATGATGCTACATCGTACATTTCCTTCCTCGTCTGTGTCATCAGTTTCCTCACCACAATTTTCATTGTAGTGCATGGCTGCAATGTGGAGTCTAGTTAACAAATAAATGAAAAGGAAATTTAGAAATATGGAACTCAGAAATAGTAGTACAAACAGATTGATGAAATATTATATGTATAGTATTATCTACCTATTTCGCATTCCTAACTAAGAAAAAGCAGTGTGCTTTGGTGCAAATTTTATCACAAGACTGTGGAATGATTCCAGAGCAGCTGTTTGGTGTATTGGAGATAGCTTTTTAATATCCTTTTCTAATGTGCAATGGTCCAATATTTTGCACACACTTTCATAATCATCAGTTCCTGTAAAACATTTATGTAGAAAAAAAAAGTCAAAATATTTCGAGATCATCCTTCTGTTGGTGAGAAAACATTTTAACTTATCTTGGGAAACCTGTTTAATTTAAATTTAATATAGCGGATAAAGAAAATACTCACCAGGCTCAAACCAATCTTTATTTTCTGTATTGTACTCAATGCCATGTAAACATGAGGGAAACAGCAAATTTGGGTGACTGATTGACCAAGTGATTTAAAATGCTTTGCCATTTGGCAAGCATTAAGTCACCATTACCATCTGCAGTTGAAACAGCACACCAATACAAATGGTTGATGATAGATTTTTTCCAGCTGTTTACTAGCTCTCCCCCTTGTTTTAAACTTATGTGGTCCAATTTTTTTTAAGCCCTACAAAAAATATAGATACATTTTTAACAAACTGTAATGCATTTTAAACAATGTACAGCACTTATTTAAAATATGAAAATTAAATTTTGGCACAACATACCTTTAGCAACATGTCAAATGTCATAAAAGTGCCTTGTGTAGTTCTTTTCGGTTCTTAGGAATTTTGAAACCGATGTGTGACGATCTGTCGTTAAAGATTTAATAATCTAGAGATCTTTTCAATCCTTCCAATTCGCATGCATTGCTATTGGCAACTTCAGTACTCTAAAAAAAAAGGTTAAATTAAAAAAAAAATTTAAAGTTTTTAAGTCTTAGTCATAAAATGCCAAAAAAAAGTCTTACCTGTACAACTTGAATATCCAGAACCTTGTTAATTTGGCAACGCAAGTTCTAAAAAGACTACAATTTAAAATTAAGTTTTTCCTCTTATCTAATCTCTACACCTAGATTTGACGTGCACATGCACCATAAATTTCATTGTCTAAGTGAACCAGTCCAGATCCTATTTCTATTTCATCTTTGATTATATAAATAGATCTATCTAGGCTTGGACATACCTGTTTATTATTTCATAATCTAGATGTAATTTACTAATTGACATTCTTATCTAGTACATTCTAATAAATGTAGAGAATAACTAATAATAATTACCTTCAGCGCATTACGTTTAACTAATGCCTTAGATTTTCTTTTTGAGCCAGAATGTGTCTCAGTAGAATTCTTTGGCCTGGAAATCCAATGTATTGTTGGTACTGCACCTGGTATTAGCTTCATTGTTTTTTCAAATCCCATTTCCACAGCAATGAAGTTGCTGAAACAGCTTCTCTCAAAATGGTTTGAGCATAAATAGGAATTATCTAATGCCTTTGTAAAATATTTGCTCTTCAGACGAATAAATTTTTCCCATTTTCCCTTTAAAACTTCATCTCTTGGAAACAAATGAAAAGAGACACTAATTTCTGTGTCAGCATACTAGCTGATTTTATCTTTGTGATTGGAACTACTGCAACAAGCTGAAGAACAGTATTTCATTTTCTTCAAGTAGAAATAGAGGTTTAGATCTAGAATATTATTTATAAACAAAGACCGATTATAAATCAAGGTGGAGACTATATCTAGCTGTGAAGCTTAACAATAAATGCGATCCGATAGGTGTAGATCTAGAGAGTTTATCGGTTATATAGGTCTAGATCTAAATTTAGCCAGCACTCTCGTGACGTCACGTTTTTAAAAACTAAAAAACATCTCGCAGAACCCCGTTTTTTTTTTGGGACGTGAAGAATTTTCTGTCTAATTTATTAAATATAAAATTTTCTGAGCATTTAAATAAAAAATGATATAATGTTTACTAGTACAACTTTTTACGCAGAATTTAAATATGTCAATAACTAAAATTTGAAAAACTATCGGAATTTCCCTTTAATTGCCGTTACACTTAGTAGTAAATAATGCCCTGCTTAATGTGTCCAATAATATCTATATAAATATTAAATAATTACATTATACAAATTAAAATAATCACATATTCACAAAGCTTACAAAAAACAGCAAATGGAATTATAAAGAATTCTGGAAGGCTGTCTCACACAGTGCATACACTCCATAATGCAATTATGAAGATAATAAATATAGAGTAACTACCTTTTAAAGTTATGTTTATTTCTGTAGGCATACTTAGTTTACTTAGTTTTTTTTGAAGATCGTAAGTATCTCTTGCACCTTAAAACACTCACTGGAACATTATTGAAGAAAAAATACTTTAACATTACCCATAAAATTATACATATATATAGACAAACATTATGTACACTATTAGTTCTGCACTTAGTCTATAAAATAGACTTTAAATTGTTGTTAGAATAGTGTATATTTTGTGAAATTGCAACTACTAAATAAATCTTGAATTCATTCCACGAAATTATTGATCCATGTCAATACTATTGAGGACATTTTTGTTGTTCATGTTTTGGCTATTCCTTCAAAAGTGAAGATTATTTGATCCTAGCCCAAACCTTCCACGGGGGGGACCATAATGGGCTCGGAACACAGACAAAAGTCCAGAGCACAAACCACATAACCAGTCAGACGTTCAATATGATTCAGTTAAAAGTTAGAATTGGTTGATTTCAGTATACAGATTTTTAAAAAAATGGCGAATTGGAAACGACAAGGAAAAGTACATACCCTCCTCATGTCATAAACAATTAATAACAACTAAATCTCAAATGAAAATAACCAAATTACAATGCCAAAAAAAAAATCACACCACATGTGTCAACATTCAAATCTAATTAGCAGGTAAAATTTGATCCACAAATGTCAAATGAACACATTCTAGTAAATCTAAAAAAAAAATTAACACTAAAATGAAAGTGCTTATTAGCTAGGTATAGACCACAGTTCATGGTACTTAACATTTTCTTAAGCATATTTGTATCAGAATGTCCTCAGGTGTTATCACAAGGCAGCGGTTTATAAGGTCTTGCTCCTATAGCGAAGCACATATCCATTATATTTAATATGATAATTACTTCTTTACACCTATGTTAAGATATAATCAAATCCGCAACTAAAAAATGCTATTTTTTTAATTCAATTCAGTTCAACCTTATCTACAAATTAAATTGTTTTCTAGAAATCTAAATAATACTAGGCTACTTATATATGGCGAGTTCACCATATTCTTAACTATGAAAGACCTATTAAATTAATTTCTCTAAATAACATCGTTAGTACGTTCACTAGCCCCCCCACCATTTTCCTCCTAGGTTAGGCTATTTAGAGATTAACTCCCTTTTACAAATGACGACTATAAAAGCTACCATTTAATTACTTTCAAATAATAAAAAGTTCATTACAAAATTTACATAATCAGTTTCCTCAATTTTAGTCCTAATTAATATTTATAAATTAGAATAAAATAAAAGTACAATCTGTCACTATAATATATTCACAAAACAAACAGAGTCAACTTCAATCTGGCTACCTTTTAGAAATAAAACGTTCAGAATAACTAAAAAAAAAAAGGGATTTAGTCGAAGAAGACCCTTCTAAACCAAATGGAGTCTTCTTCATCAGATTTAAGCACGTCTAGACCTATGTCTACCTTACTGTAACCTAGGTCTGAGTGTACACAGATATGGGAGCTTATGCTTGCCACTTGAGAGGAGGTAATATTATGACATCCTAAAATTCTAAGAAATTTTAACTTTTTCAATTTGTTTTGTATAGTAAGTACTGAGGTGTAGGATATAGAAATACAAAATGTGAGATCAAGGCCTATCAGTTGATCCAGATGTTCTGCCAAAGTCGCCATTCCGTTGTCTGTGATTCTTTCAGATTTAAGCTTTAAGTAAAGTAAGTTTGAGAAACCTTTTCGAAATTCTTTAAGACTCTGGTCATCTATATTGGAGTTTAAACTCAAGCAATGTAGCCTGAAGCCACTATCAGAAATCCATGAAAGTACTTTTTCGGGCATGGAGTTGTTATCAACAATCAAGCATTTCAAGCCCTTACACCTAGCGAGGTAGCCAAGGTCTTCTGCCGAATTCAAGTCACGATGTAAAAGGTGTTTAGATTTTCTAGCCTTTCAAGTAATGCGAAGCAGTCAGTGGTCACTAAACAACTTGAGATGTCAAGAAGTTTTAAACTGCTCAACGGCTGAGCAGGGACATCGGTGTCTCTCTGTCCACTCAAACATGATCCACATATGTAACCAACTCCACGGTTAGTTATCAAAGTATTCGATGCTCTGAGAACGTTAATCTGGCTCTGAGATCTTACCAAGACGTCGGCACATTCGTCACAGAAACGTGTTAGACTGATATCTAGTTCCAGTAAACAAGGAAACAGATCTTGAAACAGTTTTACGAAATTCTTGTTTACTTTACAAAGTTTTAAAAACCTAACATTTAATAAGGTTTTCCCTTGCAAAACCCCAGTTTCCCCTGGGAAGCCATCTGGATCAAGTTGAGTCTCGTCTGTGATTGTAAATAATCCTGGCCAGTGTCTAGCCATCAAAGCAATGTGGGCATCAAAGTGCGAGTAGTCATTTACGGTGAAGTGGAGTGAATTGATGCCTCTTGTTTCGAAACTGGTATATATATGTTTGAAGTCATCAGTCTGAGCAGGTAGGTCTATGAAAACAGTTGTATTCTTCCACAATGAATTACAATAAACAGCATCCTTAAGTTGGGAGCAGGTTTCAGCAAGGCTTGTTTTGTCTTTAAGTTTTAAGTATTTGCATACATTGATTAATATTTCAAGTGGCAGCAACAGTAGATTCATGCCTAAAAAAATAAAATCACACGATTAGTGTATAATTATAAAATGTACCAACTTTAGTGCTCAATACATAGCAAGCAAAATAACTACAATGTTTAGAAGCAATCTTTGACATCTAGTTGAGAGTTTTAGTTTCTTTAAAGTTTCTACTCTAGTCTCTAGATGTGGTTTTGAAAACAGTTCAATTGTCTCATATTTCCTGTAACTAACTATGCCTGCGTTACAAACTTCCATTTATGATATTTTTTTGCCCGATTAACATAATTTTTCTAAATGTCAGTAACAATATTTTTAGATTTTTTTTTCATGTACAGAGTATACGACTCTCAAGTCTGCCATTTTTATTATTTTTAGATTATTCTGTAATGTACAGAGTATACGACTCTCAAGTCTGCCATTTTTCCTATTTTTAGATTATTCTGTAATGCAGAGTATACAACTCTCAAGTCTGCCATTTTTCCTATTTTTAGATTAATCTGTAATGTAGAGTATACAACTCTCGAGTCTGCATTTTTCCTATTTTTAAATTATTCTGTAATGTAGAGTATACAGCTCTCAAGTCTGCCATTTTTCCTATTTTTAGATTATTCTGTAATGTACAGAGTATACGACTCTCAAGTCTGCCATTTTTCCTATTTTTAGATTATTCTGTAATGTAGAGTATACGACTCTCGAGTCTGCATTTTTCCTATTTTTAGATTATTCTGTAATGTAGAGTATACAACTCTCAAGTCTGCCATTTTTCCTATTTTTAGATTATTCTGTCATGTAGAGTATACAACTCTCACGTCTGCCATTTTTCCTATTTTTAGATTATTCTGTCATGTAGAGTATACAACTCTCGAGTCTGCATTTTTTCCTATTTTTAGATTATTCTGTAATGTAGAGTATACGACTCTCGAGTCTGCATTTTTCCTATTTTTAGATTATTCTGTCATGTAGAGTATACAACTCTCAAGTCTGCCATTTTTCCTATTTTTAGATTATTCTGTAATGCAGAGTATACAACTCTCAAGTCTGCCATTTTACCTATTTTTAGATTATTCTGTCATGTAGAGTATACAAGCACGCATATTTATTTAGACACCTTTTTTTATAAATTTTATTGTGCAATAACGTTTGTGTAAGAAACATATTCCTTAGTATTGATTTTATTATGGAGAAATATTTAGATCGAACTGCAGGCATACAGGCGGATGATTAAGTCTAGTCGCCCCCCCCCCCCCACCAAAAAAAAGTTATAAAAAGTTTGTCTAGTTTAATTAACTTTAGATAGTTTAGTTTTATAATATATATTGAATTTCATGATAAACTTTTTTAGTTGAAACTTAGTATTTGTTTTACTTTTTAAATTTAGTTTAGTTCCCATCACTATATAAAGGGGACTAATTCAACTTATACCACCACTTCGGTTAAGTACTAATTGTTTGTCTTGTTTGAAATACCAAACAAAATAATTTATTACCAATAATTAAATTACTATTTGGGGTCTGGTGGCTGAGTGGCTAAGCGCTTGGCTTCCGAACCTGAGGTCCTGGGTTCGAATCTCGTTGAAGAATGGAATTTTGAATTTCGGGATTTTTAGGGCGCCCCTGAGGCCACCCCTCGCTAATGGCTACCTGTCTTTAATTTGGGAAAGTAAAGGCGGCAGGTGTTGTGCTGGCCACATGACACCCTGCTCTTTAACCGTTGGCCATAGAAACAGAAGACCTTAATATCATCTTCACCATAGATCGCAAAGCCTGGACCATTTATTTAATTTTTAAAATTGATTCTCGTGTTGTCAGGTACAAGAAATAAGTGTGCAAAATTTCTGTTTGAAGATCCAATCAACGTGGACAAACTAACCCTAACCATTCACAAAACTCCATGCATACCTCAATTTCAATACACTCAGTGTTCATATCACGGGCATATTTTCATGTTCATACCCTGGGATTATTTGGGGGGGGGGGGGATTTGTGACTTTCGTTTTTTCTTTAATTTACTTTACCGAAGGGGAGATTTAATGTTAAACTATCTCCTAACACAAGCGTTGCAGAGGGGCTTTTCAGGTTAACACCCCCCTCTTTAATAATATTAAAAAAACAACTAACGCAAACTATAGTCATCAAATGTTATGAGCGAAGCCAAACGGTGATTTAAGCGTACTCAAGGGATTGGGGTGAGTTTAAAACTCCACTCCAGAGGGGTTTGAGTTTAAAACCTCCTTCAATAAAAACTAAAGCTTACTAGAGCCACCAAATTTCAAGTCCAATGGGACTTTGATCTTAAAACCCCCTCCAGGGCTTCTGAGTTTAAAGCCCCCCTCCAGGTGGTTTTTATGCCGAAACCTCCCTCTTCAATTAAAAAAAAAGCAAACTCTTCAGACTCTGCAATACCCCAATTAAAACATTTCACACATTGATTTTTTTTTCTACCAGTGCCTAGGCACCGTGACCCCCTGACTAGGAAGGAGCGTCTACTGTCGTTCCACTAACTCCAGAAGGAAGTATGATCCAATCTCATTTGTGGACCGATTGGGGAAGGGGGTATCTGGGAGAAGTTTTTTCCGTGCTGCCTTTAGGCGGCTCAGTAAACACAACTCTGCCCGAGCCCCCTTCATAGGTAGCCAAGCCAAGCCAAGTTCAAGCGTACTTAGCCTCTCGACCACGCTTTCCACTAGGGTACAAAGGTTGTCCGAAATGAGGACACTGGATCTAGTAAAGATGGAACACCCACGCACGCACAGACGCACACGCACACACACACACACACACGTGCGCGCACGCACACGCACACATTCATTTTATATCGTCATACATACTGTTGACAGCTACTGCACTATATAATACAAATATACAGGGAATGAAGTGATAGATCTTCTTATCTTATATAATACAGACGTTACTTCAAAAAAGAAGATGATTACGTCCTACGCGTCATGCATTTAGTCATGCATATTAACCAATGACTTAAATTCTGCCAAGTCACTGGTTTTTCTGGCTAGCTCAGGCAACCCATTCCATGCTCTAATAGCACTAGGGAAGAAGGAGTATTTGTACAAATTTGTCCTTGCATATGGGACGAGGAATGTGCCTTTATTTTTGTGTCTTTCAGAGTATTTTATTAAATTTTGTTTTTGTATTTGAAGATTATGGTTCAGTGTTTTATGTATAATTGCTACTTTACTTTTGAGTCTTCTGTCCTGAAGGCTTTCTAAATTTAGTGATTTTACTAATGGTGTTACCCTAGTCAAATGTGAATATTCGTTTGTTATGAATCTCACTGCTCTATTTTGTGTTTGTTCCAGTTTCTTAATGTTTTCTTGAGTTGAGGGGTCCCACACGGTGGATGCATATTCTATTATTGGCCTAACCAAGGTTAAATAACATTTTAGTTTTTTTTCTTATTTGATTTATAGAAATTTCTTTTAATAAACCCTAATGCTTTGTTGGATTTTTTTATAGTTTCATCAATATGTGGATTCCATGACAGTTTTAGATACGGTGTGACAGAGATTCAGTGAATATTATATCTTATCTTAAATACAGACGTTACTTCAAAAAAGAAGATGATTACGTCCTACGCGTCATGCATTCAGCCATGCACATTAACCAATAACTTTAGTTCTGCCAAGTCACTGATTTTCCTGGCTGATTCAGGCAATCCACTCCATGCTCTAATAGCACTAGGGAAGAAGGAGCGCTACTGCTGCAGACCTGCTGATTCTTGAGAAAATTTCTCACTGGACACTTAAGAGAATTGAAATGAATGTTTCCCTTGATAAAATCTCGATATTTAATATAATATTTATAACAATAACAAAAGCAACAATAATAATAACAATAGCAATAACAATAATAATAGCAATAATAATAATAATAATATGGAAACATAGGCTTGAAGATTAACGTTTATGGAAGTTATTTAAAATAAAATACCCCATTGTTATATCAACCGAGGGGATAATAACAACTAACCTCACGTGGAATAAAGAAATGTGACATTTTGTTAGTTCCCTAACTTGATTGAAATCGCACCCTGATTTTTTTGCGTTTAGTAAAGCATATCGGAGTGCTTAGATTGCATACAATTAAGGAACTTATGCTATAGTCAATAGGAAGTTTTCCAAAAGGATGTCTTGATGTATGGTGCAGTTCAGGAAAACAATAGTATTCTCGCAGTGGGTTATATTGACAATTCCGATTCCCGATATTTCCTCTTATATTTGGAGCTCTATCTTTCATAACATTATAATATTCTTGATTCAGGTCCTTTCAGAATTCATAGACAATTAATTTAAAAAAAACGCAAGCAGGAAAACTCTTGATACAGAATTTTTTTTTCATTTAAACAATACCAATGTTTCACATCTTCAACAGAGCTATATTTTTTTTTTCAGTGTGAAAAACAAAAACGTGTACGGTCAGATTCGGCCCCAGGGCCGTAGTTTGCCCATCACTGTCTTAGGCGAATTCTACTTGTTATTCAGATACAAACTCTGACTGCCTGGTATTGTAGGCATATTTAACTGTCTTCTTGATGGTCACGGGTTCAAACCTTACCGAAGCCATCCCCCCACCGCACTTTTGGGGTATGAAGCTAAAGTTTAGTAACCTTACATTCTGAAGGAGCACCAAAAACTTATAAAACGTTTTAAACAAAGTTATTGGCAGTGGCGTAGCTAGGGTGGGTGAAGGCGGAGATATTTTAAAATCCCCTGGGCCCCCACTTTTTTTTACATCAAATATATTTAATATTACGCAAAATGCAGGAACCCCCAAAGAAGTTTAGCCCCGGGCCCCAAATGATGGAAAATTCCTATTTATTGGTTTTCTTGGCTGATGGACAACCGACTCGATGCTTAAATGGTACTAAAAGTCTTAGAATATTGAATAAGAAATTTGCAGCTATCTCTTGTCTTTCTACATATATTAGTAACTTGTGTTTTAGTATTTGCATTTCGATGATAGATTTTTTTTTTTAATTTAAACAACGCATCCATTTGAAATACTGCAATTCTCCTTTATCTTCAGACTCAAAGATCAGCTTCCTTTATACTATAGGGTCTACTGATGTATAGTTGAGTAAGTAGCTTAGCAAAAGCGATAGACTTCTATACATATGGACACATATGGTGATAATGTAGCCGTGTACTAAATGTGATTATTCATGTATTTTATAAACTATTGGCGAGAAGTATCAATTATATTTACCTATTTGATAGACGTACAGAATTGATGATTGTTGGAGTGTAGAAGTGGGATTTCCTATGGCTTCTGTACAACTGCTAGACAAACTCAATCTGAACGAACTGAAACAAGAGCTGAAAGAGCGAGGACTGAAGTGCTACGAAAGAAATAGCGTAACTGTTAAATAACGTCTCCGACAAGTTCTGGTGGATGATCTAGGGAAACGTAACACTGGCTGATTGTGTTGTTGTTTGTTTAGTAGACTTTGTTCCCGTCTGGTCTGCCGATTCTCACACAGTAAACGATGTTCACACTGCAATTGTGACGACATTCATCGGGTACACATTGGGTACACATCGGGTACACATAAACACTATTGCACACAGTAATTCTCAGCTTGTTTCTATTGTACCTTACCCTCCCCTTTAAGTTTTGTTGATGTATACATGGGTTAAAGCCGGGGCACTGACAGTCCTTCTCAGTCATTTGCTTCAACATTACATTAAAATATAGAAACACTTTTGCTGAGTAGTAAAGCGCTTGGCTTCCGAACCGGAGGGGGGGGGATTGTTCGAATCGTGTTAAAGACTTGGATTTTTAATTTTGGGATCCTTATGGTGCCTCTGAATCCACCCAGCTTCAATGGGTACCTGGCATTAGTTGGTAAAAAGGCGGTAGGTCGTTGTGCTGGACATCTGATACCCTCGTTAGACGTAGGTCACATACATAGATGACCTTTACATCATCTGCCCTATAGATCGCAAGGTGTGAAAGGAAAACTTTTTATTTTATTTTTGGATTGATTTGTGTAAATGTCATCGACTTTAGGTTATTTTGCAAATTTCACATTAATCCAAGAATGGGAAGAGAGGAACTGACTGAACGAGTATCATTTTCATGTTTGTAAAATGTTTGTTTGTAAAATGTTTGTTTGTAAAATGTTTGTAAAATGTTTGTTTGTAAAATGTTTCTTTGTAAAATGTTTGTTTGTAAAATGTTTTACATGTTTCGGATGTTCCTTCGGAGTTGAAGATAGTTACTTCCTAGTCCAAACCTCCCGCAGGACGACGGGGGATGGGAGCGGGCAAAGTTTGAACCTGGGACCATCGATAAATCCGAACGACAGTCCAGTGTGCAAACCGCACGACCAGGCAGCCATCCCGACCAGCTACGCCACTGGCAAAGAAAAGCTGAAATGCCCATGGACGAGTTATAAGCAACACTGTTGGTTGGGGCTAAGAATCATCAAGAGCACATGGCATGGGGTGCAACATTCAATACGATGTTTAATAACATGCCATTTTCATTATAAAGCACATATAAGACAAGAGAGATAACTCGAACAGACAAAAGGACATAACTTCTTGTAATACATACACCACCGCCAACAACGTGCGGATATTACGTAACTCAAAATTACCTTTTTACCCCATCCCCCCCCAACGAAACGTAACAAGACTCATGTACCCCCCCCCCCCAACGAATCGTAACAATTTTCTTCCCCCCCCCCCCTCCTCCTCACTTAACCGTTACGTAATATCCTAACTTTCCAAATGAAAACTTTGACGTCAAAAGATTCAATTCACGATTTAAGTAAAATGCCCCAAAAAAAAATATGTTTGTATTTTAAAACACAGCAACATAGGATGTAATGTTACAGCCTATAAGCTAGAAAAAACTGAATTCATTGACCTACTAATGTCAAGAACGAAAGCTCCATAATAGTAGAGGCCACTCAATTGCGACGATAGCGTCTTCTAGAAAAATCCTCAAACATTTCATAAAACGATGATTCAGTATCCTCCTGCTTAACTTGGTTTTTTGTCAGTTGGTAAAGAAACTTAATCCCATTCCCACTATTTGGTAGAAGGACCTTGACCTCCAGTTTTGAGAACAAGAGCATGTCTTGTATTAGCAGTGGAAGTTTAGAGTTATGTACCCTTTGACGTCTGCCCTGGTCTGAACCTAAAGCAGACGAGACTGTAATGAAGCACAAAAGCTCCAACCTCATTGGCTGGCGGGAAACTTCCTCCAAATACGAAAGAGCTCTAGAGTCACGGTGTTGCAAGCCATCTATGATTTTCTGGTTCCCGGATAATATTTTAATGTCTGATTTCGTTAGGTACCAGTTCTCTATAAAATAACTAACAAAGTCCAGGCTGTCTAGAATTAAAGAAACTGCAAGGGGCGATACAGAAGTCTCAGGCCAGTTAAAAATAGTTTGCTGAAGAACTATGTCTGTCGGACTAATACCAGATTTCATAATTTTCTGAACCAGAGAGCTATCATTGCAGGCAGCAATAAGTCGATGGATGACGTCAGGTCTGACAAATGCAACACTAGCCTGATGGTCTAGGAGTACGTTTGCCGTTCGCTGGACTCGTTCGTGTGGTAACCATTTGTTGAGAACTAGAGACAACGCCGATTTCTTTTGATAGTCATCATGATCTAAATTTGCTTTCGCATTAACTAATATTTCCAGGCATTTTGTGTTGTAATTTTCGGCAGCCAGCCATAACGGAGACATGCCAGAACTGTTTCTGTGGTTGACATCAGCACCAGAGGCAATCAGAAGTTTGACAACATGATCATCTGATGCGAGAGATAAGGGTGTGTTTCCAAGGTTATCCTCCAAGTTTACATTCGCTTGATTCTCCAGTAACAGTTTCACGATATCTTCATTTCGCACAGCCTGGTGTAGCGGGGTAGACCCATCGTGACTTTTCAGGTTTACAAGTGCACCGTATTTTATTAGAACATTCACGAAATCAAATGTGCAATACTTTGATGCTATGTGCAATGCCGTTAAGCCTTTATTATCTTGTCTATTTACCTCGGCTCCCTTGTCAATTAAATATTTGAGAACCTCTACACTAGGGCTTTTAATCAAAGCCGTGCATCCAATCTCATCGGTGTCTTCCAGTTTCGCGCCATTTCTGAGAAACAAATCGATCACGTGTATTGTTTGCTCTTCTATCTCTTTGGAGCTTAGTTGAGAATGGAATGTCAACTTTTTATAGTTGAAATATCTACAAGAGATCGCGTTGATCAAAGGAGTTGTGTTTGTTTTTAAATTGACATCGGCTCCTTTGTTTAATAAAAAGTTGATAACTTCTATGTGGACAGCGCTCATTAGAGGAGTCTTATTGTAGTGCACCCCGTCAATATCCGCCCCTGAGTCTAACAGAAGCTGGATGAACTGAATTTCTCCTAGCTGCACAGCTTGTATTAAAGTTTCAGGTTTAACTATCATAGCTTTGATCTGTTCAGTGCACTCTGTTAAGAGATACATTAGCGTCTTGGTATTGTTGCTCTTCAAAGCTTGAGTGACAGCGCACTCGGCGTCAAGTTGTGCGCCGTGCTGTAGAAGGACTCGGGCAGCACTTGTTAAAGAGTTCTCTAATGCTACATCAAGAGCAGAATCTTTGTAAGTTATGTGGCCCCGGTGGTTGCATTTGTTTACCGGTGTTCCATAGTTTACTAGAAGAGGAATCACATGGATGCGTTGTCTTTTAACAGCAGACACAATATTTTCGTGGGTGACCCGAGCGCCATGAGCACAAAGAATTTCAGCCAGTTCGTAGCTTCCGATTCTCAGCGCAAAATCAATGCGAGATGTTGTACAGCACTGGCATCTATTGACATTCATCCCCAATCTGCATAACTCTCGAACAAACTCCAAAGCTGATGAGAGAATAGCGTCCCTTTGCTGAATCTGTCGAAAAATATAACAGAGGATGTCAGGCCGAAGATTCTGAGTTTCCTCTTTGTCACATAATTTACACTTCAGCAACATGGTGCAGGTCTCAAAGTCATTTTCAACAGCGGCCAACTGCAAAGGATTTGAGTTCATCGATTTGGCACGACACAACAACTTCTGCAGTTTATCCCACCCCGATTGAAAACACTGAATTACATCCCTTGACGTAGCCACTGTATGTGCCGTATCACCTTTGTTGTTTTTAGCAATGACGTCAGGGCCCGAGCTCAAGATTTTACCCGCAATGCTTGGAAAGCCTTTCTTGGATAAAATTGTTTCAGTATTTTCACTAAATCTATTAAACAGTACAGAGGTGCTAAGCCCAAAGTCATTCTCATCAGCAACTAGATGTAAAGGTATTGAGCTGACCAACTTGGCACTAGACAACATTTCCAGCAGTTTATTCAATCCCGTTCTTTTGGTAACATGTAAAACATTTAACGGAGCAATTTGTCTCAGTTCTCTCTCGTAAGTTATACTACGGTTATACGGTTCGAGAATCAAAGTTATTTTGGACAGCGGAAAACAGTCAAGGTCTTCCTTTGACCAGTTTAGAAGGACCCAGTAAATCCCGTCTTGGCTGTCTCCAGCACTGGTCAGCAATTTGATATTCTGGATATGTGATGTTTCGACGGCTGACATAAAAGCGGTGTTTCGAGTCTGGTTCTGTTCGTCTGCATTTAAGGATCTGTCTACTAGTAAAAACTGTATTACTTCCCTTGATGTACCCAGCGAGGATGTTGCATTGACATTATTTCTAGCATTGCCGACAGCGTCCAACCTCAAGAGCTTATCCATAATGTACAGAAAATCTTGGGCTGAGAAAATCAGAAGAGTGTTGTCGTCTCTGGGTTTGAGCCGGGTGCCATCATGGAGGAGGAACTGTAGAAGATGGGCGTGGCCTATATTAAGCCTAGAAGCTTGAGGAACTGCCAGGTTCATGGCATGTGTAGTTTTGTGATCACACAGTCTCAATAATTCGTGGTTCTCTGGAAAGCAACTGGAAGCAATTGTTTTAAACAAGATGGAGTCATTGGGATGATCTGGGTCCTTAGGTTCCGCCATGTTTAAATCAACATCTGCTAATGACATCGTAAGCGTCTGTAAAAAATAAAACAAAGTCAATTTGATGAGAATGACTGATGAAATTTAAAACGATACTGGATGTCAAATTGGCATGTGTCTATATGCATGTGTGTGAGTTAGGTTAATTGTGGAACTGTTTGTGTTTATGTGTCATTTGATGTCATTTTGCATGATTTTTTTTTTTGCTTTCATTGTTTTGTTTCAGTAAATTGAGGGTAAACGCTACAATACTGTGCATTTCTTTGGGGCGGAAAAAAGGTGCAGATAGAGGGAGAGACAGAGAGAGAGGAGAGAGAGAGAGAGGAGAGAGAGAAACACAGAGAGAGACAGAGAAAGAGACAGAGAGACGGAGAGATAGAAGAGAGAGAGAGAGGAAAGAGAGAGAGGAGAGAGAGAGGAGAGAGAGACAGAGAGAGAGGAGAGAGAGAGGAAAGAGAGAGAGAGAGGAGAAAGAGAGGAGAGAGAGAGGGGAAATAGAGAGAGAGGGGAGAGATAGACAGAAAGAGAGAAGAGAGAGACAGAGAGAGAGGAGAGAGAGAGGAGGAGAGAGAGAGGAGAGAGAGAAAAGAGAGGAGAGAGAGAGAGGAAAGAGAGAGAGAGAGGGGGGAGAGAGAGAGGAGAGAGAGGAGAGAGAGATGAAAGGGAGGAGAGAGAGAGGAGAGAGAGGAGAAAAAGAAGAGAGAGAGGGGGGGGGGGGAGAGAGGAGAGAGAGAGGGGGGAAGAGAGAGAGGAGAGATAGACAGAAAGAGAGGAGAGAGGAGAGAGAGACAGAGAGAGAGGAAAGAGAGAGGGGGAAAGAGAGAGAGGAGAGACAGAGAGAGAGACAGAGAGAGAGAGACAGAGAGAGAGGGAGATGAAGTGGGTAACTATATTTCATTATATCAGATACACACATTCACGGGCTAAAATGTATGCTATGGGTATGGTAGGGTTATGTTAGGGGTATCGTTAAAACAAAGGCGTAGTTTTCAGAACGTGCGCCCGGGGTAAGAAACTTTGCGCCCCTCCCCATTTCTATAAATATTTCAGAGAAATATAAACTTTTAAATAATGATCCTTTAATGATAATATAATAAAAATAACCTTGGAATGTATTACCTAACTAAAATATCTGATTTTTTTTTGCGCCTCTGTGTCAGGCGCCCCCCCCCCCCGGAGGGTGGCGCCAGGGCATTGTGCCCTCCATGCCCCCCCCCCCTCACTACGCCTCCGTGTTAGAATCTGGCCTGTCTAATGAAATTTCATTTGAGTATAATAAAGCATGGGAACAAACCAATGGTCGTAGCCGGTGGGTAATGTTTGTATATATTAAAACAGGCTGAAAAATTTAAAACTACAAAGGATGAGTTCTGACACATTTTTAAGACAGGTGTCTTTACTACGTCTACAGACAAGAGAAGACATTCTGTCGCGAACGAAATTTTTTTTAACTATCACCCCAACACGGAAAGGCCTCGTGAGTCAATCCTGAGGAAGAATTAAGAGCGGGTGGCACTTAGGAAACTTGCGAAATCTCGAGCTCGTGTCCTTTTATGACCTTGAGCTAGATGAAGGAGGCCAGAAGTGAGAGCTTATTATTAATTATCAATAATTTATCGGCTACTTTGTTATTTTTTTTAAATCAATTCATGTTTTGTAAGGTACAATAAATAATTAATCTGAGAATGGGTCTGGGAGAAATAGCATACAACTATTTCTAGAAGACAAAACCCAACATTTTTAAACATATCTGTGAATACTGAGGGATTAAGTTCTCTTGTTGGTTTGAAACAAATAATTAATAGCCAGTAATTAATCTACTTATTTATTAATTTGTAAATTCTATTGTTTACGCCAATGAATAATTGTGCTAAGTTTTAAATTGATCAGAAGATGGGTGTGGGATATATATATTTAAATTCATTTCTACAACTAGTCTCTACCAATAGTAGAATATAGATCCTCCGTTTGGGACCCCTCAACTCAAGAAAACATTAAGAAACTGGAACAAACACAAAATAGAGCATTGAGATTCATAACAAACGAATATTCACATTTGACTAGAGTAACATTTTTAGTAAAATCTCTAAATTTAGAAAGCCTTCAGGACAGAAGACTCAAAAGTAAAGTAGCAATTATACATAAAACACTCAACCATAATCTTCAAATACAAAAACAGAATTTAATAAAATATTTTGGAGGACACAAAGATAAAAGCACCCTTCTCGCCCCATATGCTAGGACAAATTTGTACAAATACTCCTTCTTCCCTAGTGCTATTAGAGCATGGAATGGGTTGCCTGAGCTAGCCAGGAAAACCAGTGACTTGGCAGAGTTTAAGTTATTGGTTAATATGCATGACTAAATGCATGACGCGTAGGACGTAATCATCTTCTTCTTTGAAGTAACGTCTGTATTATATAAGATAAGATACTACCAACAGTGGAAAAAAAAAGGGGGGAGAACATATTAATAAGAGAGGTAAATTTTCTGAACATTTTTATAACAATTTAAATTTTGCAAATCATTTTTGTTTCCTTAAGTAATGGTATAAAAATAATTTGTATTACAACTTAATGCTTTAAAAGATTTTAAAAGTATACAGTCAATTTTATATGATCGCTTTAAAGTAGAACCAATGTTTTCAGCATATCTATAAGTTAAATATATTTTTAAATAAGATTTAATAACCAGTGTTATATATATATAAATATGTTTATATGTACTCCACTCTCAAACACAGCTGTATTAACTTTGTGCTAAACTATTGTAACATCATAACATTTATTTCATTCAATGCATATGGATATTAACAATCGAATGATTCTATTATTATTATTATCTTTTTTAAACCTATGTCAACTTGTTGTCAGTCGGCCTACTAATACAACAACATGTTTAGGAATTTCTTCAAGCCTTCGTCTATTACAGCGGTTCTCAACCTTTTATGCTCGTCGACCCCTTTTTAGACACCCAACCCAACTCTGTTGCGACCCCTACCCCCTCCCACACACACACACACACACATGCAGCAATAGAAGAATAGACAATAACAATCCATATTTTCGATGGCCTTAGGCGACCCCTGGCAAATCGTCAATCGACCCCCGAGGGGAGTCGCGACCCTCAGGTTGAGAACCCCTGGTCTATTATTTAAAAATGGACTGAGATGCCATTATGGTTGGTATAATCATCATCTTTGATATTTTTGAGGAAAATAAGGAAACCTGGCCCTTTCTTTTTTTTTTTTTTTGAATTGCTTGAGTGGACCTACTTAAGTTATCAGGATAAATATAATTTCTGGATAGTGATAAATATTTTTTTTAAAATACTACATTTATGTACGATTTGCCCCACAATAATCGCCGAACCAAAGCATTTAAAAGGCACACACACACACACAGACACACACACACAGACACACACAGAGACACACATACATACAGACACACACACACACACAAAGTGGTCATTGCGCTTCTTTCTGGGACCTATCGCTGCTGATAGATTTAGATCTATACTTACTCGTCGCCACTGCAAAATAGGACTATTAGCCCTCTTTATATTATTTCATTCATGTGTCTCGCTTCGTGTCTTTAGTTCACAATAAAAAGACGGGGCACATGTCTAAGTGATATTGTCCTTTTTTTTTTTGGTTTCCCATAGAGCCACGATTCAACTATTCGATCCTTTTAATCTACACGCTGTTGTTTTTTTTTTTTTTTTGTTTCT
Source organism: Biomphalaria pfeifferi (assembly GCA_030265305.1). Taxonomy (NCBI): domain Eukaryota; kingdom Metazoa; phylum Mollusca; class Gastropoda; family Planorbidae; genus Biomphalaria; species Biomphalaria pfeifferi. The sequence goes on along the minus strand of JASAOG010000103.1, from coordinate 1,112,043 downwards.
CTTGGTCGATTTGTTGCGTCATTGTTTTCCTTGCCACGCTTCACTCACCACCTTGCCTTGGCCTTGCCTTCCCACCATGCTTTATTCTCAGCCAAATTCTAAAATTACCTCCCTTGCCCTATGGCTTTCTCTCTCTCCCCCCCCCCCCTCCCTCACCCAAATGACCTAGTGAGTGTCAGTGTTCAGGGTCTAGGTTGACACCACCCGGCCTAGTTCAAACACTGCGTCACGTCACAATTTCCAGGCTCAAGCATATGACCTTCGAGAATGACGGGACCTTGGCTCAAGACATAACAAGCATATTTAACCTGTAGTCCTAATCTAGATCAAGCATTGCTAAGGCCCGCGGGCTATTTTCGACCTTTGAGACATTAGGCTGTGTGTATTCGTATTTCAAATTGGGCAATTTTTAAATAGACTATCTTCTTGTTTTGTTTTTATTATGAGGTCAGTCACTAACATATACCGGTATGCTATTTATATATGTTTGAGTACTACCTATGTACTAAGTGGTTGTTTTATTGCCCAATGTAATATAAATATGCCTATACTAGCATAACAGGGTATAGCTTGGCACTGTAAAAAAAAGAGTCAAGTTCCCTTTCAGACCTTTCAGGGCAGATGATGTAAAGATCATTTGTTTCTGTGGCCAACGGTTAACGAGGGTGTCATGTGGTCAGCACAAAGACCAACCGCCTTTACTTTTCCCCAACTAACGTCAGGTACCCATTAGAGCTGGGTGGACTCAGAGGCGCCCGAAGATCCCGAAATTAAAAATCCCAGTCTTCACCAGGATTCGAACCCCGAACCCCAGTTCGGAAGCCAAGCGCTTTAACGCTCAGCCACCGTTCTTATAAATGTGTTTGGAGCCAGCAAAAGTTCTATATCGCGGTTTTTATACCTAAGCTTGAAGGCGTTAAATATATTGTCAATTAAGCCCAAAGCGTCTCTGCACGCCTTCAGCATTGACCCAGCCTCATGGGAGACGGAAGCATATGACAGAGCATCATGGCGTCGCGCTGTGAAAACTGGGGAACAAAATGCTGAGGAATAAAGAACAACGATGGCAGAAGAAAAGCGCCAGAAAAGAAAAACAAAAGCCAATGACACTTAGCTCCAGCTGGAATAACCTGCCCAATGTACAGCTGAACATTCCGGGCTCACAAAGGTTCCACCAGCCACACGAAGAGGTACAAAACCCCAGAGTGGGGAGGTACAAATGTTGATGTTCCGAATCAAACCCTCTTCCTCAAGCGTTGATCAAATTACCTGTTACTATAGTCGTGAAGGGTTAGGGTTTCTTTGTTTTCAGTATCACATACATTTTTTTTTTTGTTCTTCAGAATGAAACAAAAGTTAAAAACCGTTTGAAAAAAAGAAAAAAAAAAGGCTTCAGAAACAACATTATTAAAAAAAAACTCACACATAAAAAAAAAGCTAGTTGACAGGCTGGTGAAAAAAAAAAAAAAAGGAAACAAAAATGATACGTAGATTAAATTTTTTAAAAAATATGATGGGATAGCCTAGATGTATTGGTGTAATGGCCTAGATGTAATGGTGTAATGGTCTAGATGTAATGATATAATGGCCTAGATGTAAGGGTGTAATGGCCCGGATGTAATGATGTAATGGCATACATGTAATGATATAATGGTCTAGATGTAATTATGTAATGGCCTAGATGTAATGATGTAATGGCCTAGATGTAATGATATAATGGCCCAAATGTAATGGTGTAATGGCCTAGATGCAATGGCCTACATGTAATGTTATAATGGCCTAGATGTAACGATGTAATGGTCTAGATGTATTGATGCAATGGCCTAGATGTAATGATGTAATGGCCTAGGTGTAATGATGTAATGACCTAGATGCAATGGTGTAATGGCCTAGATGTAGTGATGTAATGGCCTATATGTAATGATGTAATGATCTAGATGTATTGGTGTAATGGCCTAGATGTAATGGTAAAATGGCCTAGATGTAATGGTGTATAAATTTGTAGTAAATCTTTTTTTTTTCATATTACTGTTCAGAACATATACTTCTTCAATGACATAAAAACGTATTTCTTAATTAACAAAATTACAACAATAGTTTGTGTGGAAACAAAAACTCAGAGGCGGCCCCACGAAGTGGTCCGGTCCACTCAGGCATGTTTCAAAATATTTTCAGCAAGTATACCAGAAACATCAACAACTAGAATACAATCTCTATATCTGCTGTTGAATATGCTTGTCGACAGTGTTGACGACATTATGTAATTATCTATTATTATAAATTTATTAATATACATTCTTTTTATATTTTAAACCAAAAGTAAATACTTTCTTTCAGCTTCGTGTATGCACTGTAAAATCCCCTCCATTATAATATTTAAAAAAAAATTATTATATAAATTAAGTGTTTGCTTTAAAAAAAAAAGTAGCTGTTGTCATATGAGTATTTTGTTATAAGAAAGAAGGTAGTCAATACACCTACATCGGTTTTATTGTACTATCTGTTTGGAGGTAGAAACAAACACTAACCAACAATTAATTGGTCCAAGCTTTATTCTACAGACTAGACACATGTCTCTATTGACCATATTAGTTCAGCTACTTCTAAATTATGTAAAAAAAAAAAAAAAAAAAAAAACTTTACCTGCAGCTGTTAAAAGAAACGTTGATTTAAAACTAAGGGAGGTAACTGATTGCACAAGTTGATTTGAAACTAAGGGAGGTAACTGATTGCACAAGTTGATTTGAAAGTAAGGGAGGTAACTGATTGCACAAAGTCTAGTGATATAAGAAGGGCTTGGGTCCTCGCCTGGACTTTTATATATCAGTAGCCATTTGGTGGACAGAGGTCAGAGGTCTATCCGTTGCGCCCACTAAAAGTGTCCACTCCAACTTACAACACTAGATCCTTCAAGTCTAAGGGCTCATTTAAGACTCCGACCTTGACCATGTAGGCCATAGCCCCTAATTAATGGAAGGTCGAGAATAAGCATAAAATAATAATTTTAACTATATTCCACGAATGTGAATATTTTAAAAAAAGATTGCTTTCTAAATTAAAGAACTTTTGTATCTTAAATGAAGTCAATAATATGTCTTAGCGACTTCAGAAATAATCTATTGTTGTTTTTTTTGGTCAATATTGTGTATTGTTGTTATTATTTTGAAGAATTTTATTGTTGAGGACTTTTAACTGGTACATATAATTAGGCTTAGATAAAGATATAGATTTAAAAAAAAACATTTCTTTAATGTTTCGGACAATTCTCCATTACATGCTAGTCCAAACCTCCCGCATCTGTACTAACAAAGACAAATTGTCTCTAAATGTATAGATTTGACTAATATCTATTTGTTAAAAACCTCACGGCTCTCTTTAGCACCTTTTCCAGGCTATTCACATCCAAAACACTGGACGAGTGAACAAATACTCGTCTTTCCAAAGCTAAATAGTATTTTAAATATAGGCTTGTGATCTTGTTTGATCTATAAAAATGTGTCTTGTTTGATCTGTAAAAATGTGTCTTGTTTGATCTGTAAAAATATGTCTTGTTTGATCTATAAAAAATGTCTTGTTTGATCTGTAAAAATGTGTCTTGTTTGATCTGCAAAAATGTCTTATTTGATCTGTAAAAATGTGTCCTGTTAAATCTGTAAAAATGTGTCTTATTTGATCTGTAAAATTGTGTCTAATTTAATCTGTAAAAATGTGTCTTATTTGATCTGTAAAATTGTGTCTTATTTGATCTGTAAAAATGTGTATTATTTGATCTGTAAAAATGTGTCTTATTTGATCTGTAAAAAATGTGTTTGTTTTATATTTTTAAAATGTGTCTTATTTGATCTGTAAAAATGTGTTTTGTGTCATCTATAAAAATGTGTATTGTTTGATCTGTAAAAATGTGTCTTGTTTGATTTGTAAAAATGTGTCTTGTTTGATCTATAAAAATGTGTCTTGTTTAATCTATAAAAATATGTCTTGTTTAATCTGTAAAAATGTGTCTTATTTGATCTGTAAAAATGTGTCCTGTTTAATCCGTAAAAATGTGTCTATTTTGATCTGTAAAAAATGTGTCTTGTTTTATATTTTAAAAATGTGTCTTATTTGATCTATAAAAATGTGTCTTATTTGATCTGTAAAAATGTGTCTTATTTGATCTGTAAAAAATGTGTTTGTTTTATATTTTTAAAATGTGTCTTATTTGATCTGTAAAAATGTGTCCTGTTAAATCTGTAAAAATGGGTCTTATTTGATCTGTAAAATTGTGTCTAATTTGATCTGTAAAAATGTGTCTTATTTGATTTGTAAAATTGTGTCTTTTTTGATCTGTAAAAATGTGTATTATTTGATCTGTAAAAATGTGTCTTATTTGATCTGTAAAAAATGTGTTTGTTTTATATTTTTAAAATGTGTTTTATTTGATCTGTAAAAATGTGTCTTATTTGATCTGTAAAAATGTGTTCTTGTTTGATCTATAAAAATGTTTCTTTTTTGATCTGTAAAAATGTGTATTGTTTGATCTGTAAAAATGTGTCCTGTTTAATCCGTAAAAATATGTCTTTTTTGATCTGTAAAAATGTGTCTTATTTGATCTGTAAAAATGTGTCTTATTTGATCTGTAAAAATGTGTATTGTGTCATCTATAAAAATGTGTATTGTTTGATCTGTAAAAATGTGTCTTATTTGATCTGTAAAAATGTGTCCTGTTTAATCCGTAAAAATGTGTCTATTTTGATCTGTAAAATGTGACTTATTTGATCTGTAAAAATGTGTCTTATTTGATTTGTAAAATTGTGTCTTATTTGATCTGTAAAAATGTGTATTATTTGATCTGTAAAAATGTGTCTTATTTGATCTGTAAAAAATGTATTTGTTTTATATTTTTAAAATGTGTCTTATTTGATCTGTAAAAATGTGTCTTATTTGATCTGTAAAAATGTGTCTTGTTTGATCTGTAAAAATATGTCTTATTTGATCTGTAAAAATGTGTCTTATTTGATCTGTAAAAATGTGTAGTGTGTCATCTATAAAAATGTGTATTGTTTGATCTGTAAAAATGTGTCTTATTTGATCTGTAAAAATGTGTCCTGTTTAATCCGTAAAAATGTGTCTATTAAGATCTGTAAAATGTGACTTATTTGATCTGTAAAAATGTGTCTTATTTGATCTGTAAAAAATGTGTCTTGTTTTATATTTTAAAAATGTGTCTTATTTGATCTTTAAAAATGTGTCTTATTTGATCTGTAAAATGTGTCTTATTTGATCTGTAAAAATGTGTCTTATTTGATCTGTAAAAATGTGTCTTGTTTGATCTGTAAAAATGTGTTCTTGTTTGATCTATAAAAAAAGTGTCTTGTTTGATCTGTAAAAAGTGTCTTGTTTGTTTGTAAACTATTTTACAACTTTTGAATGTTCCTTCACAATCTGAAGATAATGGCACTATAGTCCAAACTACCCGCGAGGTCGAGGAGATGGCAGTGGGCAGGGATCGAACCTAGGACCACTGAATGACAGTCCAGAACGACACACGACTAGTCCACCATCTTAATAAACCCTAATGTTTTTTAAGAATAATCCTTTAAGACAAACTTATCCAGTATACTAATAACTTTCTAAGGGAAGGCAATGCTATTATCAGCCTAGTATCTTGGTTAAGTTCATACTAATCTATTGTATAGTTTTTGAGGGCTTAACGGCCAGAGGATAGCCAGATGACCTCTGCCCCAAAATGGTGACACGCTCATGCGTTGACTCTTCCTTTCGTCAATGAGCGTTGGTCAATCTATTAGTAGTCTAACATTCTAATTGGTTCAGTAATGGCAGAAAATACGTTTGACAGCTTAACTAGTTCTTTAGTGACGCTATCTAGTGACGCTATTTAGTGACAGTCTCTAGGCACGCTATCTAGTGACGGGTGAACACTTCCTGAAAGACATTGTTGTCCGAATTGGGTGGGATTGGGCTAAAGCCTGTGTGCACATGCCTGGAGAGCGAGGAAGGCGCGGGTGCGTGTGGAAGGGGGTTAGAGCGTCGGCGTGCGTGCGTGGTGTCCCGCATGGTTGAGCGACGTAGAGAATTATATATACAGAGATTGTGTTGTTTTGAAAAGTTAATTTTTGCAGTAATGTGATAGATATTGTAGTAATTGTGCGTTTCTTTTTCTTATGGAAGCTTCTGTAATTCTGTGTTCTCTTATAAGTTAGTTAAAAAGTAAGACACAGCAAAGAAGTCTACGAAACAAAGAATTAAAAGAACCAAGCTACAAATATCAAACTTGGTAGAAAGATATAGATTATCATGCGATGTTTTATATAAATAATTAAATAAGTATAGCCAATTTTTAAACGCTTTTTTTTTTTTAAATATCCCCACCTTTTCTTGGTTTACTATGGCACTACATAGTGTTACAATAACATAATTTGATAACTATCGTAAAAAACAAACTCAAGCTTAAAATCTATGACAATATTATGAGATCTTAGGGGCTCGAAAATACCTTCGATACAATTATATTTATATACAATTATATATATGTAAAAACAGCAAATAGAAATATTTAACTATATACATCCAGTAGGGATTCAGTTTTAAGTAAAGTTGTATGACATTATAGATGTAGATGATATATTTTCTACATAGTAAAATATATATATATAACAGAATAGAGTACAATTGTATAAGGCTACATTTGAACTATTCGGTCTCTCGTTGAGTCTGGATTGGGGTTTCACCCTGTTCTTTATCAGCTGATCACCCAGTACATTGTCATTTTCCCCACCGCCAGACCAAGACGGTTTGACCACCACCTTGCCGTAGCATCCACCCCTCCCCCTCATTCTCGGGCACTCGGCCGAACCACGTGGGCACGTAGATTCCCCTCATTCCACACATTGTAGAGGCCTGATTTGACTACCCCCCCCCACCCCACGGCCAGATCAAATCTATTGAGATACGTCAGACAGTCTAGGCTTATTAGCCCACATTTCATGACACATAATGTAATCTAGATCACATTGTAGTGTTTGTTTGGAGATTGTCTCGATAAACTATGCAATGTCAAGGACGCTAAATCCAACTTTGCTGTTGAAATAACGACGTTTCTTTTATTGTGTACACCGGCAACAGCTAAAACCAAACCTGATCTACTCGTAGTTTGTTTCGCTATGTATGAAAATCTTCTATGTTTTCTTTGTAAAATGTTTTCTTTGTAAAATGTTTTCTTTGTAAAATGTTTTCTTTGTAAAATGTTTGTTTGTAAAATGTTTGTTTGTAAAATGTTTTGTTTGTAAAATGTTTTGTTTGTAAAAGGTTTGTTTGTAAAATGTTTTACATATTTCGGATGCGCCTTCAGAGTTGAAGATAGTTTACTTCCTGGTCAAAACCTCACGCAGGACGACGGGGGAATGGCAGCGGGCAGGATTTGAACCCGGGACCATCGATAAATCCAAACGACAGTCCAGCGCGCAAACCGCACGACCAGGCAGCCATCTCTATATTGAACTAAAGTATGGTCCTATCTTTCAGAAAAAAAACAACAAACTTGGCGACTATCCTATCATGAAGTTTTTTAAATATTTTATCCAAAAAAAATTTAAAAGATACTTTAAAAAAAAGATTTGGATCAGTCATGTAATTACATTTGTAATAGATCTACACTACCAATAATAAATCTGTGGTGATAGGAAATATTTTTACCAATTGTTTTTGTTTAGCGCTATTTCATGCTTTTAGCTTTCTCACTACGCTAGGATCCTATTACGTGTTTAGACTAGTTGGGGAAATGGGAAGGGTTTTATGGAAAAGGGGGTGGGGGTATTTGTGAGAATGTTAAAAAGCACTTTATATAGAAAATATTGTCCGACTAGAATTCGTACTAAAAGTAAATAAAGTTCCCCATTTCAGACCTTGTCGTCTATAGGGCAGATGATGAAAAGGTCTTCTGTTTCTGTGGCCCACGGTTAACGAGCGTGTCATGTGGCCAGAACAACGACCATCCGCCTGTACTTTTCCCCAACAATGTCAGGTACCCATTAGAGCTGGGTGGACTCAGATAGGCGCCCGAAGATCCATAAATAAAAAATGTCATGATTCAAACCCCGGACCGAAGTCAAGCGCTTTACGCTCAGCCACCGCGCCTCCTCTAGAATTCGAGGGCTAAGGTCGATACGCTATGCCAGCGAAGTGCTTATGAATATTTAGAGTAGAAGGTTTTGTAGTTTTCTATTGTTAGGTTCAAACATTGAAGCGAAGACCTATTTCTCTATCCAGAGTTTAAAAGGGGGCTAATTCAACTTATGCCACCACATCTGTAATGTACTATTTCTTTCCCCTTTCGATACCAGACATAATAATTAATTATTAATATTTAATTAACCAATTGTTATTTCTTTTTATTGATTCTTGATTTGTCAGGTACAAGAAATAACTTAGCAAAATTTCAGCTTGATTCGAGATTGTATTATGGCTCCTTTTTGTCTCGGAAGGCAATGGATGCGCTCAGATGAGTTTCTGGTTTTGGTTTCGTCTTGAGACGGGGCAGAATCTGGTGTGGGTAATCAAGCCAATTCTAGAGCGGAAGACTTTGCCACAAATCGTGCATGTGTCTCCCGTGTTGTTTTAGCAGCTTTGCAGTAGTACCAGAGTTTCCTCTCCTGGGCGCATTCCTGGGCCTTAGAGAAAGGGGTCAAAGGTAGCCCATGCGTCATGATCCCAATCTCGACTTTGCTGATGTGATCCAAAGGAACGCTTCGCATTACATTTGGCACCAGCTCAGTTACAGAAGCTGCCGGATTCGAGATTGGGCGAGGGACAAATAATATACAAACTTATACCAGATAGATAGAGGGAGACGGTATAATAGAATACACCAACAAAAAAAAGCCACCGTACCTAACAGGCTCTCTATAGCAATGTCTCACAAACTTTTTAAATTATGCTTTCTTCTCATTTTGCCAAATTTTAAATTTCTAGGAAAATCGTTAGAGCCCTTTTCAAGGTTCCACTCAGAATATTTTTTTTTCCACGAATGTAGGCTACGATTGGTGTTCGACCTCAATAAAAAAAAAAAACGCTTTTTCTCCTTTGAACAAATTTTAGAGCGATTATTTTTCTCTTGATAACTATTTGAATATTAGTTTAAAAAAAAAAAAAAGAACATTTCATTTACCCCCCTCCCCCGAACGAAGAAAGAATGCTGGTTAAGCGAATATATAATGTAAATCGACTAGACTTTATAATAGTCCAATGATAGGCCTTTAGATGTAGACTAAGAAGACAACGCACATAATGTTCCTAAACATTGATTTATTAAACTCTCCAGTGTATGCGGGAATAGCCGAAGGCATATAGTCTGTTCAAAATAAATATATTATACAGTTTTTTTAAGCCAAATTTCAATTTATTTCTTTTTAGACTTTGAAAATTTTAATGACCCAAAAGTTTCCATGAAGATACAAGTTGAATAAAGATATTGTAATAAGTAAAACATCTTAAAAAGTAATTTGCTTTAAAAGGGAGGTTAATAAAGGACCATTGCTTCTCTTTCTCAATATTTTGCATTGTCACTGAGACGTGATGAATATTTTTAGCGGACATAGAAGAAGAGACCACTTGGTTGCATGCGGCTTCAGAACGAGTCAGCTGGAGGTCATTCACAAAGACCGAGGGATACACATTTGAGGCCAAAAGAAAATCCGCTGCCGAGGACAGACGCAGACAGCGAAAAATAAATCTTGATCTACCACTAAATGTGAATATTCCTTTATTTTAAATTTCACGAGTCTCTTGATTGTATCAAAAATGATGATAAGGCGTGTAGAAGAATAGTGGCATGTGTGTGTGTGTGTGCGTGGAGGGTTAAGGGGATAAGAGGTCCCAGTTGACATAACTTGAGAACTAATGTTTGTCAAAGTGTTTATATGCAAGTTTATGTAACACCCGATGTGTCGCCGTGTGTCTCCGTGTGTTCGAGTGTGAACACTGTCCTCACAAAACGGACCAAGCTTATAGAGTGGTCAGCGCTCCAAAGAGTACTAGAAAGAAGCTAATGCCACCCCCCTATTTAAAAAAGGAGAAATTTCTGACCCAGGAAATTACAGACCAGTATCACTTACCAGCATCACATGTAAAATCCTAGAACACATAATATGTAGCAACATCATAGACCACTTAGACAAACAAAATGTCCTCACACCATACCAACATGGCTTTAGGAAATATAGATCATGTGAAACACAACTAATAGGACTAATTGATGATTTTTCTAAAGGTTTAGATAATAGTGAACAAATAGATGCTATCTTACTAGATTTTTCTAAGGCTTTTGACAAAGTTCACCACCATAGTTTGCTTAAAAAATTAAAATATTTTGGCATTAATGGTCCACTGCATCAGTGGATTAAAGATTTTCTGATAGGGAGAGAACAAACTGTAATAATAAAAGTCTCTAAATCAACACCGATAACAGTAAACTCAGGTGTACCTCAAGGAACAGTCTTGGGTCCATTACTATTTTTAATTTACATAAATGATTTACCAAATTGCATTACTTCAGGAACAAAAGTCAGATTATTTGCAGACGATTGCATAATATATAGAACAATAAAAACAACACAAGACACAGATATTTTAAAAAGAGAATTAGATGAATTACAGAAATGGGAATCAAATTGGAGCATGTCTTTCCACCCAGAAAAATGTCAGTTGTTAAGAGTAACAAAAAAACTATTACAAATTAATTCCACTTATCTTATTCGTGGCAAACCAGTAACACAGACTAAAAACGCAAAATACCTAGGTGTTATAATAAATGAAAAACTGTCATGGAATCCACATATTGATGAAACTATAAAAAAAAATCAAACAAAGCATTAGGATTTATTAAAAGAAATTTCTATAAATCAAATAAGAACATAAAACTAAAATGTTATTTAATCTTGGTTAGGTAAATAATAGAATATGCATCCTCCATTTGGGACCCCTCAACTCAAGAAAACATTAAGAAACTGGAACAGACACAAAATAGAGCAGTGAGATTCATAACAAACGAATATTCACATTTGACTAGAGTAACACCTATAGTAAAATCACTAAATTTAGAAAGCCTTCAGGACAGAAGACTCAAAAGTAAAGTAGCAATTATACATAAAACACTCAACCATAATCTTCAAATACAAAAACAAAATTTAATAAAATACTCTGAAAGACACAAAGATAAAGGTACATTCCTCATCCCATATGCTAGGACAAATTTGTACAAATACTCCTTCTTCCCTAGTGCTATTAGAGCATGGAATGGGTTGCCTGAGCTAGCCAGGAAAACCAGTGACTTGGCAGAATTTAAGTCATTGGTTAATATGCATGACTAAATGCATGACGCGTGGGACGTAATCATCTTCTTTTTTGAAGTAACGTCTGTATTATATCAGATACGAAAGTGGGTGGTGGTTAATTGAAGGTAAATATAATTGATAGTTGATAGTTTATATACGTACATAATGCGCTGCTGAAAAAAGCAAATCAAATAGATTTGTAATCCACTCCGACAAACTGATTTGTTTTAATACAATTGGCTATATATGTTTCGGGTGTTACTTCAGATTTGAAGTCAATTACATACTAACCGAAACATCCCGCAGAATGACGGAGTAGCTAGCAGGTTCAATCCAGGGTCACTCGTGACCATCGAAAGACAGCCCAGTATATCTAGTAAAAAAATGTATTTCTTTCCAACCGTGCGATCTATAGGGCAGACGATGTACAGGTAACCTATTTCTATGGCCTACGAGAGTGTCATGTGGCCAGCAAAACAACTAAGCGACTTTTCTTTATCTAACTAATGCAAGGTCCCCATTAGTGTTGTCAATGCCGAAATTCTAAATCCATGTCTTCACTGCGATTCGAACCCAATACTTCAACGCTTTACTACAGAGCCACTACGGAGGCTTCCATCATTTTAAAAAAAGTGTTTGCTATTAAAAATAGTTTAAACAATTTGAGAATAAAATGTGTACTTTTAAAGAAAATATCTTTTATATTTCAAAAATCAGTATAAATCAGTGATGCTCAAAGCAAGGCCCGCGGACCTGAACCGGCCCGCGACGTGGTTCCATCCGGCACGTCGAAACGTCGGCACAGAAAGTAGAAAATCCTCCCTCCTTCAAAAAGTTGAAAATGTATATTTAACTTCGTTAGGGCTCTCGATTTTTCTCTGATGGATTGGTAACATGACATTTAACGAATGTGCATTTATGAGTTTATGAAATGGAACTCTGAATATAGAGTCTACCAGAAAAAGTGAATGGATCTTTTTGTGGAACATAAGTCAACATAAATGTTTTGTAAAGAAAGTCTGACGGTTTCAGAAACAACATGTACAGAGGCATTATAAAACAAATATGATGGCCTTCCTAGTTAGAGCCGCGTATAAAAGATTGATTCAACTACGCCAAGAGATTGGCGGGTCGATGGGAATATTTACAAAAAAGAGAGAAGATGATAAGTTGGTAGTAAGCTAGCTATAATGTTGCTCACATTTTAAGTAGAAAAATGAAGCCATTTTTAGACGCGTAAAAATTATATATACTTTTAATATCCCATTAAATTAATGTAAGTACTAGATCCAATAGTTTTAAAACCGTTTCAGGTAAAATTTGATTTCCTTTTTTTTTTTTTTTTTTAATCTTTTTGTTGATGAGGCCCACGACACGCATGTCGAAAGTACAAATAGCCCGCAGGTCGATTCAGGTTGAGCATCATTGGTATAAATAGTGTTTTTAAATTCGTCTTCGCTCTCGTTATTATAATGTTTGGTTCAGAAAACTAGACCAATATCTGAGATGAACTGCTAAGTGGTTAGGCAGCTCTCCATATATTTTTTTTCCTCTATAGGGGTGTTATGAAACCTGTGTCTTGTTCAGGCCTCTCGGGGAACATCATTGAGGATTTTTGGGGTACATTTTAAGCTTCGTTTTCAAAATGTAAGATCCGGTTTCGTTTTCGATATGTGAGCTCCGGTTTCGTTTTTTGGATTTGTAAGATCCGGTTTACGTTCTAAATGCATTAAAGAGGATTTAGACAAAGAAGAGAAAGTGCTATGTAGAAATTCGAAAGCGATGTAATGTAACTTAAAATGAAGATTAGGGTTAGAAATATAGAAACGAAACAATGTCATGGATGCTATTTATGAGATCACTTCCGACTGGTTAATAATAATAATAATAATAATAATAAAAATAAAGCACACGATATTAAGAAATTGTTTTTACGGTGCTCAAATGTGCGTGTTAGCAAAATGATAAAGCGCTCGGTTTGGCTTCCGAACTGAGAGTGTTCGAATCCCGATGATTCGGAGTTTGTAATCAAACTAAAGGCGGTTGATCGTTGTGACGGCCACATGACACCCTGCTCGTTAACCGTTGGCCAAAGAAACATGACTTTAACATATCTCCCCTATTGATTGCCAGGTCGGAGAGGGAATCTTTACTTTTACTGTGGCATGGCGATACTCCTTATTGAAGATAATGGTTTCTTATTGAAGATAATGGTTTCTTATTGAAGATAATGGTTTCTTATTGAAGATAATGGTTTCTTATTGAAGATAATGGTTTCTTATTGAAGAGAATGGTTTCTTATTGAAGATAATGGTTTCTTATTGAAGATAATGGTTTTCACAACGACCACGTCTCTGAATAATGATTTCGCTCACTTCTCACTTCTCTTATTTGACTTGTAACGATTAATTTTCACGTATATAATTTAATTTTAGATAAGTATAGTTTAATTTTGAATCAGAATACTTTATTTTGGCTTTCAATTTATATTTTTGTGTGTGTCAGAAATGGATTTGGCCAGCTTACCCCACGAGTTTTTAGTCACTGTATGTTAAAATCTTACTTACAAGGATGTGATCAACTTACGACAAACTTCTGTGGCAGCATCTCAAAGTCAGCTTAAAACTGCCACTAGACACAGAAGGTTGGTTGACCGTGTATGAAAGCCTGGAGGAGAGAGGACTGAGGTCATTGATTTTCACCGTTGACCATTATACGGCTCTAGATGCTCACCTGAGTCTGATGGCCAGGCACTGGCCAGGAGTAGTCTATCTTCAGGATGCAACAGAAGGAGGCGCAGAAGGTGTTCCAGAGCAGTCTTAAATCTTGAGGAACCTACAGCTCAGAAATGAAAAAAGCTTAAAATTGAAATCCTTTGGAGTAGCTTTTAGCGATATACTTTTAGAGTTCATGCCTTACTTGGAAATCTTGGACGTGTCCAAAAGCCAGTTTGATGACGACTGCGCAAGGAATGTGGTCAATTTGCAACGGTGACGTGATCTCAACGTGGCTGATACAGGCATGTCTGACAACGGGATAGCCTCACTCTTCGGATACGGTCTCCTCTTCGTTCACGATTTCGATGCTTCAAGGTTGAACTACCTCCACATTCTCGACCTCTCGGACAAGCATTTCTTGGTCGTTCCTCGGAACACTCAGATTTCTGAACACTCTGATCACGAGAGAGAATAACTAAGTCAGTAACTTCGTCTTCGAGTACTTGCCGACCATCGAGACTCTGCGATGCTTGGTAGTGAAACCATCCAATGAGCCAATGAAAATCATCCGTCAACTGTCTCTGTATGGTAACCGGCACTTCTATTTCAGCCGCTTGACTTACAATGGGATGCTCTACTTCACCCACGGCTACAACGAGCTTATCTATCTGAACATCGACTCCATGACTTTGACTGACGAAGGTGTCGAACGCATAAGCAAATTTCTGCCACAACTGAAGGCTTTGGATCTCTCTGGTTGCCACAATCTCACGGGATTGTCTATTCCACACATTAGAAAGCGGCTTACAAACCTAAAATTTTTAAGAATACTGAGAGCCCCAAGAGTAACGGAATCGGACATAGAAAGCATGCCCTCTACCTGCTGCGTCCACTCTGACTATGGCTACACCCCAAATGTAATAGGTCTGAACGAGCTAAGCAATGACCCGGAAGTAGCAGTCTGGCTACATCGCATTCTCCTTCGTGAGTAGCTACTTATCATGAAGAGGAGGAGGCAATGGGCCTATACTAGCTATTATAATGGACAAGCTTGCTAAATGTAATAGTCATTAGGCCTATTTATCAAGTTACCATTTATAAAGTACAAGATACAGTGTAGAGCTATTGCCATTCGTATTGTGCAGGCTGCTATTAATAACTCGAATACTCGTTTTTTGTTTTTGAATAGCTTTTAAGAAAATGTTTATTTTTAGCAGTGTAAAAAAATATTTTAATTTCGTGAAAGTGTTGTTAAGTTTGAATACTGACAGGTTGTTTGTGTGAAGTTCGTGGGTTTGTCTCCAGTAAGTGGTGGGTAGTCACTGCAGATTGTTTGCGGTGTTGTGGCAAGCATTTTCTCAAAACACTTGTTAAAATATATTTTGAACAATTAAAGAACTATGACATCGCCTTTATCTAAGAACTCAAATGTTTCTAACAACTTTAAAATAATATATTTTAAAGAAATCAGAAGTATATAACATGTATTGTTATTTTTTTACTTTTCGGCAGGTTTTACAGATTATAGTATTTAAATTATTTCAAAGGGAGCTAAATCTTTTTTTTTTTTTTTTCTATTAGCAGTCGGGCTACCTCCCTTACCTGTGTACTTCATGTTGATCGGTGTTTTCATTCTTCAATTTTAATTCTAGCGCTAAACTTAAGAGTTTGTTTTTGTTTTTTTCTGCAAGTCCGTCTTGGCCAAACGCAGTCTATATTTCTATGTGGTGTTCATGGAAAATGGGAGGGGGCGCCATTAAAGTACATTGCCCCGGGTGCACGTTTTGCTAGCTACGCCTCTGACTAAACACGTTTCTCTTTATCACGAAGATAGTTCAAAACTGTTGTTTTTTTTTTGTTAATTTAACCTCGACATTCGACTGTATGTTAGTCACGTCTGTGTAGACTATTTAGGACTTAATTTTAACTTCAAAACATGCAGATAAGATATACCATTTTTTAGAAAGATTAATGTATCTTAATATTGACTATGTAAAAATGTAGATTCAGAGACGCAATGAGATATAAGGATTGTAACTTGTAAACATTTAGGTAAGATGGACATTTTTTTCCAGAAGGATTTTTGTATGTTTATATGCTTTTGTCAAGAAATTATTTTATATTAATGTAACTTTTATGTGAAATATTTTGTGTCGTTAGATCTCATTTTTATGTACATGGTGTGTCCTTAAAATTATTTGACATTTTTTAAAAGTTACAAAATATATACGATTAATTATTACATAAGGTACCAGATTCTACATCAATCGAGGACACTGAAAAGGAATTTGCTTAAGGAATTATATATTTTTTTTCTTAGAGTTATATGTCTAGATCTTGTCCAATCTTGATATACATGCATTTATAGGTCAGTTTATAGGGCAATAGTGAAACCGGAAGCTTCTGGCTAATTTCCAATTACCAGATTTTTTCAACTGTGGCTTGCAAAATATATATAGTGTTAAATGGCTTTCTTAGTCTGTGCTTGTTTTAAATATGGAAACTTAATCTGCTCTGTCTTCCCTTTTATTAGATGTAAAATAAAGTTTACCCAAAAGTAAAGCAAGCTTATCAAAGCATATCCTTCAATGAAAAAAAATGTTAGTAATCAGAGAAGTTAGACTTAATAGTATCCATTCTTCATCATAGGAAATATAATGACTTTGCTAAATCTCAAAAGCTTTAGGGTTTATAATAATCTTGGCATCCTAAGATTCATTAAACTTTAAAATATTTTTATCTGATATTAACATTTCTTATTCCATTACATGGGATAAAAATGTATAAGATCGCTTTGTTTTTTTTTTTTTTTTCAAGTATTATTTTAATATAAAAGGAGTTGCCAAAACTAACCTGAAAACCAAATTTAGTACAATTGCGTTTCCTTAGAAGCTTAGCTTAGACGTCTTCTACATTATAGCAGTATTATATCTATCTAGCATATAACATTCTGATTTAGTCATTTAAAAGAACACTTGTAAATTTAGTGGGCTTTTTTTATCTTTAAATTTTCTGCTTAGATATTTTCAATATTTTTGTCTGTTGTCTGCTTTGTAATGAATTATTTTAATTATCATGATTTTTATGTATCATTATAAGTTTATATTTTTTTGCAATGAATTATTTTAATTAGCATGAGTTGTATCTATCATTCTATGTTTAGATTTTTAAACCGCTGTTCTTGTACTTTGTTCAAATGATTTACATAAACTTTTATTGTCAAAGAATGTGTTGTTTTAATAATCATAGTACCTGAGAAAAGTTTAGAAGAACAGCTACAAGAATAAGCACAAAATATCTAAATGTAGAATTTTTGTTGTGGCTTTTTAGTGACTGTCATTGGTGCTTCTGGCTGGGATAGGAGTGTTGTTGATGGTGTTTGACTTGTAGCACCAAGCTGCTGGTAGACAACTAAACCGCTGTAGGCCTATTATATTTTTAACTTAGAAACCTTAAATAATTTCTTTGTGACCAAAACTAAACATAACTTTATGAAAATATATAAATAAATTCAACTTGAGATGAAATTAGATACACTAATATTTAAGCTAATCTAACTCACTATAAAAAAAACATGTCTTTACACTTTGGCTTCCTGGGGTCTTCTGGTGTACCTAAGACAGCTATAGATAGTACCGGTTATTTTTGCATCATTCACACTGCATAGACACCAATCAATTGCAAACTTCTTTTCAGCGTCAGCGTAGAAACAGCCACACGCTCCATAACAAGGTGGGGGATATCGCAACACCCACACGCTCCATAACAAGGTGGGGGATATCGCAACACCCACACGCTCCATAACAAGGTGGGGGATATCGCTAGTGAAATAATCAGAAAGACAAGTCACATTTCTTTTTTCAGATGCCAGTATTAATTCGTACAAGGGGTCCTTCTGTCATTAGAGCAAGAAATGACTTGTCCGAATCAGTCAGGGAAACATTCAGTAAAGTTAAAGTCTCTAGTTAGCACGCACGACATACTTGATTCATTGATACGTGCAAGACGTAATTATCTTCTGTTAAGATAAGAAGATTCTTTAATTGGTCCAAACAAACGGGAATTCATTTTAATTACATTTGTCCACCTCAATAAAGCAGGTATTAAAAATAAACTAGGTTATCCCCCTTGGAAATATTTTAGTCTTGATCCATGACCCCATTTCGAAGGTGTCGCTTGCTCCAGCCGGTCATGGAGGTCACGCTCCAGATCTAGACAACGCCGTGAGTCTGGCCTGCGTCAATATGGCTTGTCGTTGATGCTTATACCGGGTTTTTAAAGTCTTTCAAATGGTCTACGGTTTCGTTGACGGAACGTCTGTAATTTATTTTAATTGGACGTCTTAAGGCATAAAGAGGCCATTATCTTATTTAAAATTAACGGTAACCATAGTAATTTTTTTTTTTGCACTATTATTTTCTTTAAGATAACCTCAAAAAATAATTTCAGAACTTTAGTGGCACTTATAATTGTATTGCAGAGCATTTACTTTCGTAGACGAGTTTGTTAACATTGTACTGATGCACTCAATAACTATTGTTTTTAAATAAGTGTAAATTAAGCACATTAGGTTGTTATATAATAAAAAAAAAACATTCAAAAAAATTAAACAACATATGATTGTAATGGTTTATTAAATATTATGGTTTAACATTTATAAATTTACATTAATATTACAAAACAAAACAAAAATTACAAAATATAGTGTAGATCTTAAAATCTTCATTCTGCATAAATTTATTTTATCTCAAAAATTTTATATTCCCCCTTTGTAAGTCATTGTGGTTATAGCGTTCCTAGCAATAAGTTGCTAAAATAAAACTGGTCAAGAATAAAATGCTTATTGATAGTGGTCATCATGTCTTTACGGAAGATGTCAATAATAGTGCTAGACAGGCCTTAGACTGGGGAGGGTTGGCAAAACCATAAGAAAAGATACCGACAACAGATCTATACCGGCACCTTCGATATGGGGTCACAGAGGTCACGGCTAGACAGGCCTTAGGTTGATCAGATGGATTGGTATTGACTTAAGAAACGATATTAACAGCAGATCTAGAGAAGTCTTAGACGGATCGATTCCACCTTTAAAAAAGATACCAACAACTAAGATCTCAAGCTACACAGATGTGACTTAAATAAAGCTATAACTGTATTCATCAAGATATTAAATGTCTAGTATATATCGATTCCAAGCGATGACATCTGCTCACAGTAATGGTTTTTTTAAAAACATTTCTGAGTAAAGAAGATTATCATCCGACACTTGCTCAAAGACCTTATGCTCGAGCTTTGAAAATAAGAGCTGGTTCTGCACTACGGCTGGAAGTTTAGAGTTATGTACCCTTTGTCGTCTGCCTTGGTCTGAACCTAAAGCAGATGAGACTGTAATAAAACACAAAAGCTCCAATCTCACTGGCTGGCGGGAAAGTTCCTTCAGATACGAGACTGGTTTAGATGTGTGCAGTTCTAAATAGTCAATGATTTTTTTGTTTCTGGATAGAATTTTGATGTCTGACTTCGTCAAGAACCAATTCTCGATTAAATATCGAGAAATGTCCAGGCTGTCTAGAATTAAGGAAACGGCGAGTGGCGATACTGAAGTTTCTGGCCAACTAAAAACGTTACTCTGTAGAGCTACGTCTATAGGACTAATACCAGATTTCATTAACTTCTGAACAAGTATGCCATCATTGTCAGCAGCGATAAGCCGATGGATAATATCTCGTCTGACTAGCTCTGCACTAGCCCCATGATCTATCATCATTAATGCCGTTCGCTGGGCTTCTTCACTGGGGTACCAAGAGTTGAGTACTATAGACAATGCAGACTTTTGTTCCTGGCCATCTTGACCTAAATCAGCCGTCAAATAACAGTTTATGTTCACGTCAGCGCCGTATTTCAAGAGAGTCTCTACACAATTATATTGGTGCGTCATCACTGCAACATGCAGCGCTGTCAAACCATTTTTGTTTCTTCTGTTCACGTCTGCTCCTTTTTCAAGCAAAAATTTGAGAACCGCTACGCCAAGGCAATTTTTAACAGATGCTGTCAAAGCCGTACATCCATTTTCATCAGCGTCCTCCAAATTTGCTCCGTGTTTGAGCAATATCTCTAAAGCAAGTAACAATTGTTCCTCCATCTCTTTGGGATTTAGTCTTTTGTCATAGGCGGAACAAATTCCGGGGTAATAATTCCGGGACAACGCGTTAATCAAAGGCGTTGTGTTTGTTTTAAAATTGACATTGGCTCCTTTGTTTAATAAAAAGTCCACGATCTCTGTATGAACAGCACTCATTAAAGGAGTGTTATTGTTGTGGACCTCGTCAATGTCCGCCCCTGCGTCTAACAGAAGCTGGATGAGCTGAATGTCTCCTAATTTGACAGCTCGTATCAAAGTTTCGGGCTTTTTCACTTCAGCACATTCCTTCAAGAGAAAGTTGAGCGTCTTTGAGTTGTTGGTCCTCAAAGCTTTAGAGACAGCGCGCAAAGGGTCGAGAGCAGCACCGTGGTCAAAAAGAAAGCTGGCTGTACTTGTTAATGACCTCTCCAAAGCTATATCCATCGCCGAACCTTTGTAAGTCACGCAGTCCATGTGGTCAATATCATTCACCGGGGCTCCGTGATTTACTAAAAGTGGAATCATTTCGATGTGCTGTCCTTTAACAGCAGACACCAGATCGTCGTGGGTGAGCTTAACGCCATGATCACAAAGAATTTCAGCCAGTTCGTAGCTTCCTATCTTCAGCGCAACCTCCATACGTGACTTCGTACAGCACTGACATCTATTGACATTCATGCCAAGTGTACATAACTCTCTAACAAACTCAATGTCTGAAGAAAGAATAGCGTCCCTTTGCTGAATCTGCTTTACAACATAACAGAGGATGTCAGGCCGAAGATTCTGAGTTTCATTTCTAGGACATAATTTATACTTCAGCAATAGGACGCAGGTCTCAAAATCATTGTTAACAGCGGCCAACTGCAAAGGATTTAAGTTGAACCTTTTTGCACGATACAGCAAGTCCAGCAGTTTACCGAATCCCATTCTTTTGGCTAAATCGAATGCATTTTCGTCTAAATTGTTGCCAAGGGAACCAACCCATAAAATCGAGCCACTTTGTGCTAGTTCCCGGACTCGTCTGTTTGGGTTAGCCCCAGCATTGATCAACAATTTAACTTTCTGGAGATGGGAAGTTACGATGGCTGACATTAAAGCTGTGTATCCATACAGGTTTTGTTCGTCTAAATCTAAACGTCTGTCCTTTAGTAAACTCTGAATTGCTTCCCTTGACTTAGCCAGCATGAGCGCAGTATCGCCATGGATATTTTTGGCATTGACGTCAGCGCCCAGCCTCAAAAGTTTATCTATAATGTCTGGAAAACCTTTCGCGGAACAAATCATAAGAGGAGTGTTTCCGTTGTTGTCTCTGAGTTCCAGTCGGGTGCCATCTTTGAGAAGGAACTGGAGTAAATGGTCGTGGCGTAAATGACATGCCTCAAAAACAGCCCAGTACAGGGCGTGGTTTGAGAAATGTGACGTTTTGTGATCACACAGTCTCAAAAGTTTGTGAATCTCTGACGAACAACCGGAAGCTATTGTTTTAAACAAGATGGAGTCATCGAGCTGAACTTGGTCTTTAGTGTCCTCCATGTTTTTATCAAAAGCTGCGTCGGAAAGAAACGACTTAATGTTAATGATTGCTGAATTCTAACCAACTACAGATACAAATTGTGTCTATAAAGCATTGGTTCCTGACATACTTGTGTAGGGCTCTGGGAGATTTTTTTTTCAATAGGAGGTATCTGGGGATCCTCTAACACATTGCCAACAAAAAACCATATTATGCTGAAGGTTGTTCTGACCCTGTAAAAGTACTACTTATATTCGACGGCTGGACTGAGGTGAACATCAGTCCCATATGGAGGATGTCTTTAGACCGAGACCAGTCTTTTTGTGTGTGTGAGTGTGTGTTTTTTTGTGTGTGTGTTTGTGTGTGTGTTGGGAAGATTAAATTAAAATGGCGAAACAGATGTGTCCCCTTACGCACTATTAGGATAAACTTGCATAGAGAAAAGCCGCTAGCAACAGATTGCCTCTAAAAAGAGGCAGTTAAATAGCTTTCAAGAAGGACTGCGGGACACATGTTTGACACCTGAAGAGTAACACTATGTAACAATGCAATTTGAGGACACGCATATTTAGCTATTTTCTGAAGCTATGCCGAATGTCTCTAATCCTACTCAGTTCTCAGAGAAAAATAAAAAGCTGGCATCTTCTTTACGAAATAAAACTAATTTCAAAAAATGAAATCACAAAACAAAAAGTTTGAACACACGATAAACATACAATATAGTTTAAACTATAATTGTAGTATATATATCCAAGAGTTTACATTTCTTTAAAGGGTCCAATATTACTAAGAAATTATTTTCCCTTGCTTATTATCTAAAATTAGCCCATTTGAAGAAGTATAATAAGCAAATCATACTATGATTAATTTGAATACTCCCTGTGGGTGGGTGGGTACGGATCCCTAACACGCTTCTGGCGATCTTTCTAGAAAGTTGACAGATCATAAGCCTTATCTAAAAGAAAAATAAATAGAATCCGCACCAACATATTCAAATCTAAACTTACTCCTGGCCTCAACAAATTTCACTTATGACTCTGTGTTATTATTATTCTATCTGTATTGCTAATAGATTCTTAGTTCATCCAGATTTGTCGTTATTGTGTATTGACCAGACATTGTCATTCCACGACATCAACCCATTGAGTCCCCTTCATACTACGTGGATTTACCCCCCTCTTTTGGCCAAATTGTTGCGCCATGTTTTTCCTAACAGGCTTGACCATGTCGTCACCCTGCCATACCCTGCTTTCTCTGATATTCTTTTTTTTTTGTCAGCCTAATTCTGAATTACCTCCCTCTTTTGGTTTGTAAGCCTAACCTGTCCATCCGCTCAATGACCCAGCTTGGATTTATCACCCCCCCCCCCTCCCCCAGTCCCAACTCAAACACTTCACAGGCTCAATAGATTACAAGATTGTTGTACGTGTATCCATAAAATAATGGACGGTCTGCCATTGAAAGAGGTTCTAACTAAGGCAAAAGACACGAGAGGAATGAAGAAAGAGGGTCGACGAATCTTGCATGGTGCCCCAACGGTCCAACAGACTAAGGGATAGGTACAGGTAAAAAAAAAAAAAGCTATCCAGTGTAGGCCCAACTTAGATCTAGTAACACAAACTAAGTCCAGCGGGTATGTCGGGCGCAGAAAGCCATATGCTACGGCTCCTCAAAATATCCATATTGATCAACGAATCCGAAAGGGCGCGATTACATTAACATTAGACAGTACTGATGAGACCCTTATCTTTTAAAACATAGACGTCAATTCAAAAAAGAAGATGATTACGTTCTACGCTTGTTCCTAGGTCAATCAAGTCATGCATGTTAATTAATGACTTAAATTTCGTCAAGTGATTGGTTTTCCTGGCTGACTCAGGCAACCCATTCCATGCTCTAATAGCACTAAGGAAGAAGGGGTATTTTTGCTAGCATATGGAACAAGGAATGTGCTTTTATCTTTATGTCTTTCAGAGTAATATATTTGGTTTTGTTTTTGTATTTGAAGATTATGGTTCTGTGAGTTCAGTGTTTTATGTGTAATTGCTAATTTACTCTTGAGTCTTCTCTCCTGAAGGCTTTCTAAATTATTAAATTTACTAAAGGTGTAACTCTAGTCAGATGTGAATATTCGTCTGTTAGTTATCTAACTGCTCTGTTTTGTGTCTTCTCTAGTTTTTAAAAAAATGTCCATAGCATACGAATATGTTATGTATATGACCACCTGACGAAAACATATGAAAGCCACCGATGTACACCCACCACCTTGGTTGTTCCATTCCATGACTTGTTGCCCAATGTAATACAGAATCTGAATGAGTTGGTCAAATAGTTAACAATGAATTACTTCCCTTGTCGTAGCCAGCACAGTTATGTGAATTGATTCATGTTTTGTTAGGTACTAAAAGTAATGGACCGCATTCACCAATCGTAAATAAATACATTTAGCCACGTCATAATATTGATAAAACAATGAAAAATGCGTATCACGTGACAGCCACTATGGATTACACAATTTGTATAGAAGATACAGAGAATCACGTGACTAAATGTTGTTTGTTTACGATTGGTGAATGAGGTCCATTGTGAAAAGTTTGAACTTGTTCCGAGAATGGGCGTGGAAGAAATTGTACCAGACAAAAAAAATAACTGATTATTTTAATACTCGTATTTCCGTGTATTGATAACAACCAAGTAAAGTTGCCTCTTTGATCAATGTTTACATTCTTTAAGTAATTTATTATTACCCTTCCCCAGGACTCAGAGGTAGCTTACACATAGGGGAGGGGGGGGGGCATTACACATACGAGTTTGAGAAATGTTGCCATGGAGTGACATGGAGTCTACCTAAATGTTAGGCTTGACCGATTTTGTATATTTCAAAAGGTACAGTGTAAGCCTGCTTTCCATTGTCTATCACAGCGTACGAAAGTACTGCCAGCCAGGAAAACCAATGACCTGGAATAATTGAAGTCATTGATTAACATGCACTAGATTGACCTAGGGGCACGCATTTGACGTAATCGTCTCCTTCGTAACGTCTGTAATTATAAGATAAGAAAAGAGCATGTCCAGTACAAGGTAAGGATCTTATACAGTCTGACCATCTGAGCGCTATGACGTGTTGTTTGAAGTGGGATGTGGGGAGGGGGGTGGAGTAAGCCCAAGCTGGGTCAATACGTTGAGGGAGGGAGTGGGGGGGGGGGGGGGTGAGAAGCATAATAATGACCAATAGACCTCATTCACCAATCGTAAACAAACAACATTTAGCCACGTGGTTCTCTATCTCTTCTATACAAATTACGTAGTCCATAAAGGCTGTCACGTGATAAGTTGTTTTATCAATATTATCAGGTGGCTAAATGTTGTTTGTTTACGATAGGTGAATGAGGTCCATTGGTCATTATTATGGTTTTGTAAAGGGTCGATCCCTCATTCAAAGTTGAAAGGAAGAAGTCATTCTGTTTCGTAAGGTATTCAACCGCCTATGGGGCATATGCTGGAAAGCTGACATTCGGATGACTATTGCTTATTAAGTTTTACTATAAAATATATTCGACTTTTATACCTATTAAATGCTTTCTTCTTCAAAAGTAAACACTTTATTTGAAATATGAGTAGCTTGTATAACATAATACACTTCATTCAGTCATGCTAACATTTATTATAAAGGTATTTTAGAAAAAAATACCCCAGATGTTACTTGTACACCTTGTCGCCCCTGTATTTTTACTATTAATAGTGAATAGTTGTAAAAATGGGAGGCGCGGAGGCTGAGCGGTAAAGTGCTTGACTTTTGTACTGGGGTTCCTGGGCTCGAATCCTGATGAATCTTTGGGCGCCTCTAAGTCCACCCAGCTCTAATGGGTACCTGACTTTAGTTGGGAAAAAAGTAAAGGCGGTTGGTCGTTGTGCTTGCCACATGACAACCTCGTTAACCGTATTCCACACAAACAGATGAACTTTACATCATCTACATCGCGTGATGTGTGATATGAAAAGAAACTTAACTACTTTAAACAAAATTAATTGTAAATGTATATTGGTATATTATGAAAAAACTGCTTGCATGTATAATTTTTTTAAAAAATAGGCGATCAGCTTTCATAAGCAAACAAAACAAAAAAATCGTTGCGCCAGAACTTTGCATGATAACGGATATTTAAATATTATTTCTATTTTTCTTTCTTTCTAAACGGAACGAAGAGACCATGTAATATGTATGGCAGCTGTTTCCCATTACGGGGGCCCATAAAATTAAAGAAAATTCTTAATTAGAACAACTTTTTAAATTATACCTCCACTAGATACATACTTTTATTTATCTATATGCTTTTTAAAAAAATATATCTATCATGACATCCATCAATCCAATAGTCTTAAGTTTTATTTTATAGACTAGACATATACGTTTTATTTTATAGACTAGACATATAAGTTTTATTTTATAGACTAGACATATAAGTATTATTTTATAGACTCGACATATGTCTATATTGACTATGTTAGTTCAACTAATTTCTAAATTATCTAAAATGAGGAAAAAAATAATTTACCTGCAGCCATGAAGAACCACGGACTCGAAAGTAAGGGAGGTAATAGATTGAACAACGTCTAGGGGTTAAAGAAGACGTATTGTCCTCTCCTGTCTTTTAAATATCAGCAACCATTTGGGCGGTGGGCAGAGGTCAGTGGGCTATCCACAGCGCCCTCTAGAAGTGCCCACCCTACAACAATATGTTTTCCAATGAATCAGCAAAGACCCTGACCTTGAGCGTGTTGGTCAGTACCCCTAATTAAGAAAAAGCCGAAAATTAGTTGAAAAATTTTAAGTACATTCAAGAAATTTGAATACTATTTGTAAATCGATTATGCTATAAATGAAAGTACCGAATAGCTTTGTATTTTAAATGAGATCAATAAACAATCTATCAAAGTCCAAACCTTCCTCACCTGTTCTGAGGTGTGTCTAAATTGAGTAATTTTACTATTGGCGTTATTCTAGTCAATTGCAGATGAATGTTATAAATCTCATGGATCTACTTTGCGTCTCTCCTTATGTCTAGCCAAGGCTAAAAATAGTATTTTAATTGGATGTACTTGTTTTGTTTTGTAAACACTTCATTAGTAAACCATACAATTTTTTAATAGTAATTCTTGAGATAATCCACTATTCTAATCACTTACGACTGTACATGGCAAAACATATAAAGTCTCTAAATATACAAAGTACACTGTCACACACACACACGCACACATACATACATACATACATACACACATAAATACATACATGCATAAATACATACATACATACATACATACATACATACATACATACATACGTACATACATACATACATACATACATACATACATACGTACATACATACATACATACATACATACATACGTACATACATACATACATACATACATACATACGTACATACATACATACATACATACGTACATACATACATACATACATACATACATACATACATACATACATACATACATACGTACATACATACATACATACGTACATACATACATACATACATACATACATACATACATACATACATACATACATACATACATACATACATACATACGTACATACATACATACATACATACATACATACATACATACATACATACATACATACATACATACATACGTACATACATACATACATACATACATACATACATAAATACATACATACATACGTACATACATATATATATATTGGCATTTTACGTCGTGTGTGATTATCTTTTCCTTTTGCAACTTCTTGTGTGACTAAAGAGGCCAATCCTTGATATACAGCTGCGGTCACAGGTTGGGCATATGTGATCACCAGGCGCTGTTGCATTATCACCCTTCTTTCTGCTTCTGTAGTATATATCTATATCTATATCTACAGCTATATATATATCTTTCTTTCTCTCTCTCTCTCTCTATATATATATATTTATTTATTTATTTATTTATTTATTTATATATACTGTACGATCTATTTCCCCTTTTAATATCAAACCGAATGAATAATTAATACTATTTAATTAATTAATTGGTTGATTCTTTGATTGATTACTAGGATTAATGAATAATTGTGCAGACAAGGTGAGTTGATAACTTGATGCTAGCTTTGCAAAAAAAAAAAAAAAAACTTATTTAAAAGCAAAGATAATCTAAGGAAAAGCACCTAAAAATTACTACCTCATATCTCAATACTGCAGGTTTCATTTCCTGTTCTTTAAAAAATAATATCCACTAATTGATTAACTATTTTTTTGATTGATTAATCGACAATAAATAATAATACAAAGTTCAGCTTGATATGAGAAATGAAAGTCAGAGAAAACAAAAAAATGTCAAAGGATCGCCCCCGACAGACAGACGGACAGACGAAGTGAGTTGAAATCAGCTTGTAACAAGACAAATATAATAACATCTTTTTTTAAAAATAATAAGCTTATATTAAGCTATTTGTATAAATTAGTTTGGATCATTCGTGTAATTAAATTTGTAATAAATTTAGACTAACAATAATAAACCTGTGAGATTAGAAAAGGTTCTATTCATTGTTTTCGGTTTTGCGTAATTTCACGCTTTTAGCTTTCTCAGTACCGGTACGCTATGATCCTATCACTTGTCATTACCAGGTGGGAAAAAGGGGAAGGGGTAGAGAGCGAAAGGGATTTCTGTGTGAAGTTTACCGTAACGGCTTTTTTAAAGCATTTATTTAAAACAATGTTGTAACTTCCGGAATTCGAGTTGCTCAAGCCCCCTCTTCAAGCCAACTTACTGACCACTGTGTCAGGAAAGTGCTTATGAAATTATAATGAAATAGGTTTTTACAGCTATCTAGTATTTAGTTTCAAATCTTAAACCGCCACCTTTTTCTTTCTACATAGTTTAAAGGGAACTAATCCATCTTAAACCAGCACATTATTAATATACAATTTCCTTCCATTGTTTGATGCCCAAACAAAATAATTAATTACCAATACTTCTTAATAACTAATAGATTTTTAAAAAAAATACAATTTCAGCTTGATCCAAGATTGGGTGTGGGAGAAATAAAGTGTACAAACTGTGTACCAGACAAAGTGAGTTGATATAAGCTTGTCAAAATAAAGCTTTACAAGTAGGGCGGTCTTATCTGAGTTTATAGCTATCCTACTCGACAGTGACCCGACCTTCGTGGGAATTTTGCTGTCAGCGGAACGCCACACGATATCTGCTACAAAGGGACTACCTGCGCATGCGTGGACCCTGACCCTTCTAGCGTCACTGGACGATGGCCAGTCTAGTGCCTCTCGTTCGTTCAAGTCAGTGTTTATTTTTTCTTTTGATGGCTGCAGGTAAATACGCTTTAAAGTTGTGTTCGCTTTTTTTTATTACTAAGAAGGAATTGAACTAAAGATCTAGATCTAGTTGAAAAAAAAACAGACTAGATCTAACCAGATCTCCCCCTATAAGTCTATTTTAGTACCGAGAAGTACCGTATAAGGCGTATTTATTAATTTAATGAGAATTCCTTTCGGCCATGCTGTAGTAGACCTGTAGTGACGTGTATTTGGACAGATTTATATTCTATATTATAATATACACATATGTATTACAAGCAGCGTGTAGAGTAGGTACTTCTATTTTTAAAAACTTCAAATGATTATATTATACTATGGGACCTGTTTGGTAAGATAGAGCTGGAAAAAACTTTTCAGTGATTCCAATTTTTTTTCTTGGCCAATCCTGTTGAGTTTATTGTCGGAGAAGAACAAAAAGTCCTTCTTTGGTCTTTAGCCTTTAAAATTTGTCTGTATTATAAAAAGTCTTTTAACATATACGGTCGCTACTTCACACTTTTTGTAAATATCTTTCTCGTATAAATTGATAAAAATACTAGGCTAAGACCCAGCAGGAAAGTCCTCGTAACAAAGAATTAAAATTATTAAATAATATTGCTGTTACTATAATAGGTTTCGAGTATCGGTATCAACTTTGAAAATTGCCTTTGATAAATGTACCATGCTACAAAGTTCAAACTTAGCATACATAGATTAGCATGCTAAATTCAATACATACAAGTCATGAAATCTTTCTCTCCTAACTGACGATACCAGCGTTGATTCCACCAGAATGTGGCAAATAATTATGGTAAATAGCAGGGCCGGACTTAAGCATTGTGGGGCCCTATTAGAAACGGATTTCGCGGGGCCAAGTTTGGGTAGGGAAGCGGACAATAAAGGAAATTTTGAGTTAAATTCTTTGAAAATTCCTCGTTTTTGTCTTCTTGACTATCAAATACTTTTAAAAGTGCTCCCGATAGAATTTAATGAACTTTTAAATATACACATTTCTTAATTAAGTTAATTTGAACAATTATTGTACCAAACAGGATTGCTGTAACCTTTAAATGTAAAATGTGTTAAAATTTTCAACTGTCTTCTTATAAAACTTTGTTCACACTAATTTAACACAATTGCTTCAAAAGTAAATAATAATAATAATCTTTATTATCCTTAGGAAAATTTGTCTTACAATTTGTGCATTACACCAAAAGAAGAACCATAACCATACAAATTTTATCTTAATATTTTATGATACGCATGTAGCAATTTTTTTGTAAGTAGTCATATAATTAGTACTGGAGTCTAACTTCAAATATGATTTAACTTTGATAGAAATGACCACCCCTCCAATAAAAGTATAAACTTTCCATGCTGACATACATCTTAGCCTTTTTTTGGGAGGAAAAAAAATGGTCACGTCTATAAAAGTATCCGAAATACTTAACTAGATATACACAATGTTAAATTTGCACTGTTAGCAAATTCATATGGCGAAGAAAATAGATTCGATCAAGCCAGATGCTAACCTCTTCGTTAAGTATCGTTAGCAGCCATATTGACGATATTGTATATAATATTAAATTGTATCCGAAATACTTAACTAGATATACACAATGTTAAATTTGCACTGTTAGCAAATTCATATGGCGAAGAAAATAGATTCGATCAAGCCAGATGCTTACCTCTTCGTTAAGTATCATTAGCAGCCATATTGACGACATTGTATATAATATTAAATTGTAGATATATCTGATCATTTGTTGGATTCTAGATCTAATAAAGATATTATTTTAATTAAAGAATTTTTCAGTAACTAAGTATTGGTTATTGATGAAGTGAAGGATATTTTCTAGATGGATATTCAAAGAACAGACTACAATATTGTATACAATTCCGTTTTCTTTTTCTTTTAAATTCTGCCCTGCATTGAATCTGAGTGCTTCTGTTTTTTTTAATTTTCCTAGCCATCTGGCATCTCACTGGCCAGTTGATGGTGTCATTGTTTTTCAACCGCCCTAACGGCAACGGCGTGTCCACCACCTTGCCATAAGCCCGCATTCTTAGGCATTGCTTTATCCCCCCCCTCCAAAAACCACGTGATCTCCTCTCCATTCACACATTGACCAGGCCTGGCATTACTCCACCCCCCTCCCGTGTCAAACTATACAGTCCAGGCTTAGTTGACCCCAAGCTACCAATCTACGTTTCATGTACTGTCAATCTCTTCGTATCAAGTTTTGTTTTCTTATTTGCTTATTAGGTGTAAATACATTTAAACTCCGAGAGAAAGTCTAATACTTAATGAAATTATTTTATGCTAGAATGAGAAAAAGCTAAGTTCTGAAGTGCTTAAAAAGTACCGCACTACGTGTTTTCTAAAAACGTTTTAACGCTATGTTTGCTCTTGAAAAGACAAGCTGCGAAATATTTTAGAGAAGAATCCCTATAGAAAAGGATCCCTGTCTCTGTAAATGACTATAGAACAGGATCCATGCAAAGTAATATAAAAAGGATACCTGTGAATGACTATAGAATAAAATCCATATGAAGTACTATAGAAAAGAATCCTTAAGGAGTACTAGAGAATATGGTACCTGTGGAGTACTATTGAAAAGGTTACACGTGGAGTGCTTTAGAAAAGGATACATGTGGAGTACTATAAAAAAAAGTATCCATATGGAGTATAGAAAATGATCTCGGTGGAAACTTAACAATTTCTACCTTGAGATCTCATATTCTCCTCAACACCTTGGCCACGCTAAGCCAGTAAATACTTCTGTGGTACGATCATCGGAATGTTGTTTCTAAATCCTCAAGTACTTCTCGGAACTGCCGTAGGTTATGTCACCTAGTTCTGATACGTTTTATCACTTAGATAATTGGGTCTATAATATGTTTGATTATTTAATGTAGCTTAGCACAACCTTTCGCGTTTAGAGTTTATTAGTCGACCTGCGGCGTAGCGTACGCCGCTATTTCGCAGGGCCGGTCTTAGGCCACTGAAACCTATGCGACCGAAGGATCCGCACTTTCATGGGACCCGCGCTAATTCAAGGTGTATAAA
Organism: Biomphalaria pfeifferi; assembly: GCA_030265305.1. Lineage (NCBI taxonomy): Eukaryota > Metazoa > Mollusca > Gastropoda > Planorbidae > Biomphalaria > Biomphalaria pfeifferi. Next base: position 1,079,925 of record JASAOG010000103.1, on the reverse strand, counting down.
TTATTAAATTAAACCATTTTATAACTTAAAACAGATTTCCCGCGACCTCCTGTCGATTTACCAGGAGCGCCTGGAAATCACCCGATATTGCAAAATATACCAAAAAGTCCTTAAAATATACGGAAATATATAGAAACAAATTGTCATTTTGGGGTGTCATTCAATATGGAAAACGCCAATCCTACGCGCTATTAATAAAAGCGGCATTATGCATTAGCTGTAATCAGGTGAAAGAAGCTTCTCGCGCCTCAAACTAATGAAGAATTACTTGAGGTCAACAATTCTCAAAGATAGACTGAAACGGTAATTCTTGCTATTGAGCGGGATCTACGTAGGAAACAGAATTATTATGATATACTGTATGACTTTGCTTCACGCAAGGCTCGTAAAGTAATTCTGTACTAGTAAAGAATGAATAAATTGCATAGACGAATTTATTTTCTAATACAAACTCTTAAATTTCACTTATTGTCCGCTTCCCTACCCAAACTTGGCCCCGCGAAATCCGTTTCTAATAGGGCCCCACAATGCTTAAATCCGGCCCTGCTATTTAGTGTTTGTAAAATGTTTAATATGTTTCGGATGTTCTTTCAGAGTTGACGATAGTTTACTTCCTAGTCCGAAACTCCCGCAAAACGAAGGGGGATGGGAGCGGACAGGGTTTAACAGTCCAGCGCTCAGGCATCCGTAGCGAGCTGTCAAAACTTGTTCTCCCCCCCCCCCCCCCCCTCCCTGTTGTTTTTTTCGTGGGGTGACTATCCGCAGAAATAAGATTGTGATCTTTCCTTTACTTTATCTCGTTGAAACTGTGGAGGCTAGAAGAGAATTAGATGTATAGATGGTTGGGATATTGTTTTTTATTTAACTCTTTCTCCCCGTAATTATTAACCACATTCTGGTGGAATCAACGCTGGTATCGTCAGTTAGGAGAGAAAGAGTTAATTTAGTAAAAAACATTTTTTTCACTCAGTCAAAGCACTGGCTCCATCAGTTATTGCACTCTTGTTCCGAGCCAACCAACATTTTCAAGCAGTTCTTCATAGCATTGAATAAATACTGGTCTGAGTTTGTGTCTTTGGCTGACTATTTCAAATATTGACGATATTGTTGTATTTTATAAGCTCTTCAAACAAGACGCGCCGAGACCATTTTTCTATAGTCTCTTTGTCATAAGTGATAAGAACTAGAAGTTTCATTAATTTATGTAAGATATTTAAAATTATTTATTTTTACTATATTTGCATTTTTTTATATTTATAATCTGTTGGTACGAATTATTTATGTAGGTGTCGCTGGGCCGCACTTGGCCCGCGGGTCGTAATTTGCCCACCTCTGGCTTAGACGATAAAACGACGCCTCCTTTTTATTTCTACACGCTTCTTTAGTATTTGAACTATTGGTTCGTAGTAATGTCTCTACCTTTACATGTTTACTATTGATAACCACATTGGAAACTCTTTGTGCATTGAAGCATATATTAAACGCCTACGCGGCCGCAGTTGGAGAAACGCTGAAGCTAAATCTTTTAAAGTTAATGTTTTTACAGCCTACTTTAAAAAAAACTGCTTTTTTTTTTTTTGAAGTTTTTCTGTCCGTCTGTCACGTTTAGATCTCAAAAGGCTAGAAATTCTACATAAATTAAAACATGCAAGTTTGATTATTGTCCTTGGGGGCGAACTGTTTTGATTGTAAATATTAATTAAATATTAATTATTCAAGACGTTTCCTCGTAAAAAAAATATACTAATAAAAGTAATTCAGAACTGTTAGGGACGATGTATTAAGAAATTAATTACGGACAGACAGACAGACCAAAAAATCAACTTATAACTCTGTATATCTGTTTCCGTCTTCTAAATATGGAGAGCTCTATAGTGCTTCATGCACATATTGAGTCGTGTTAACACCCATGCATACAATAAACACAGATATACCAATACATTTTGTTATCTTCCTTTGCTTGTAGAACGACTAAATATGATCTCGAACAGCACCTTTTAAAAATTCAACCCATCCCTTGGGAAAAACTCATGGAGGGGCCCTGGTCTGCTTTAGCACATCTCTCCATTCTGATCTATCCTGGGACGTTAACGTCTCCATGCCCAGACTTGGCTGTCGTAGATCTGCCTCTACAATCTACATCATCAAGCCACTGTACTCGGGGGCTGCCTTTGGTTTTTAAAATTCCCCTTTCTGACCTTGTGGTCTATAGGGCAGATGATGTAAAGATCATGTGTTTCTGTGGCCTACGGTTAACGAGGGTGTCATGTGGCCAGCACAACGACCAACCGCCTTTACTTTCCTCCAGCTAATGTCAGGTACCCATTAGAGCTGTTGGACTCAGAGGCATCCAAAGATTCGAACCCTGAACTCCCGGCTAGGAAGCGAAGCGCTTTAGTACTCTGCAACCGCGCCTCCTTGTTATTTTCGCAGGTGAACAATCTTTGCTTCTCTGTTCTCGGACATTCTTTCGAGGTGACCTGCCCAACGTCATCTATTCCTTTTTTTTTTCCCTGGTCATTATTTATGGTCTTAACGATGTCGCCCACACAACAGTTATCTCCCTCTCCACACATATTGGAGATGGAATAGCAAATATCCATACCCGGTACAGCTTGGGATAAGGCTGTTCATACAGGTTTTTTTCCTGTTAAATCAGGCTTTTTTTTTTTTCAAACCTAGAGCTCGAAGAGCCTTCAGGTCAGCTCTTAGACAATCAAACGGTTCTGCCAGGTTGTAGTTGTCACGAGCCGATGATGTGCCCTAATTCGATCTGTTTCTAGATGCCAAGGGTCGAGTCATAGAAGTCCAGAGCAAACATGATAATTTGGTCATCCAAATAGAGAAAGATGTCAGGGAAAAAATAGCATAATTAGGAGAGACGTTTCAATGATTCTGGAAAGTACGGTTTAGAAAAGTTTAAATGAGTGGAAAGTTATTTAGTCCGAGCCCCACATTGTAACGAATTTTCGATTGTAACGGTCTTATGTAAAACGTTTGCGGGTCCAGTAGTTGAAGTTACATGAATTGAATTTGATCAAGTCATTTATATTATCTCCGGCAAGATGATTCTGTTTAAACAATACTTAATATAAAAAGGAAATGCCAAGCAATAAATAAACAGAAATCACAACAGTAGTCCCGTATGTCGCAAAACCGCCTAAGGATCACCAACTCCTTATTGTTCTTAGTGCTGAATTATCTTAAGGGGGTGTGTGTATATGTACGACGCCATAGCCTAGGAAGAAACTTTTACCTGTAGCAAACTTTTTTTTTCTTTTCTCTTTAGATACACGTGATATAAATAGACGCTGAAGATATAATGGCAGAAGACCAGGCTCAGGCTGATGACTCCATCTTGTTGGAAGCAACAGCTTCCGGTTTGTCGCCAAATATTATCAGACTTATGAGACTGTGTGGTCACAACACTACACCCTACTCTAGCCACGTCCTAAACGAGGCAGTTCACCAAGCTTGTCGTTTAGGCCACGCAGATCTACTCCAGTTCCTCCTCCAAGATGGCACCCGCTTGGAACTCAGTGACGCCAACGGAAACACTCCTCTTCTCATTTCCTCCGCTAATGGTTTTCCGAGCATTGTGGGTAAACTCTTGAGCATGGGCGCTGACGTCAATGCTAAAAATAACAATGGCGATACTGCGCTCATGCTGGCCACGTCACTGGAAGTAGTGCGGTGTTTACTAGGAGACACGCGCTTACATATGGATGAGCAAAACTCGACTGGGAATACTGCTTTAATGTCAGCCATCAGTGCGTTTCATCTTCAGAAGGTGAATTTGCTGATCAATGCTGGAGCTAACCCAGAGACGGATACGTTAAACAACTCAGGCGAAAGTGCTTTGGCGATTGCCCAACGAATGGGATTGCGTAAAATGCTGGGGTTGCTGTATCGCGCCTATTTGCTTAAGGTAAATCCCTTGCAGTTGGCAGACTTAGAGACTTGCGTGACGTTACTGGAGTATAATTTATCTGAAAGGAAAGACCTCTTAAAATTTCGGCCTGACGTCGTCCGTCGTGCTTTTCAACAAAGTATCAATGTTAGTACATCTGATGTAGCGTTTCTTCCAGAGTTTAGCAGGCTGGGGATAGATGTCAATAGTGTTCAGCAGTGCAGGATGTCTCCCATACAGCATATGATAATTACCGGAAGCTGCGAACAGGCTGAAACTCTTTTTGCTAACGGAGTTAAGGTCACCCACGACGATCTGGTGCTCGCTGTTAAAGAAAACCAAGCCCAGATAATTCCGCTACTGATCAACCATAAGGCACCGGTAAATAAATACGATCGGCTGGGCCGGTTCACTTTCAAAGATTCTGCTCTTCACCTAGCTTTGAGAAAATCCATGTTGGATACTGCCGGTTTCCTTGTTAACCACGGTGCCGTCCTCGACCCCGAGTGTGCTGTCTTTGAAGCCTTATCGGACAGGAAAGTGGAGACGCTGAGATTTCTTCTGAAGGATTGCGCTGCAACAACTATGGCTGTTGTTAAAAAACCAGAGACTTTGATCGAAGCTGTACAGAAAGGAGACATTCAGCTCATCCAGCTTTTGTTAGACGCAGGGGCGGACATTGACGGGGTCTACAGAAAAAGGACTCCTTTAATGAGCACCATGCGTATTGAAGTCATCAACTTTCTATTGAGCAAAGGAGCAAATGTCAATTTTAAAACGAACACAACACCTTTGATCAATGCCATCTTTTGGGATTATACCACAAATATGCTTTCAATTTTTTCCAGGAAACTAAGCAGCCAAGAGATAATTGAGAACATTTTGCTAGTCTTAGAAACGTTGCTGACAAATGGGGCGAATTTGGAAGGCACCGATGACCACGGAAGCACGGCATTGATAGCATCCGTTCAAAGTAAATTTAGCCTAGAGGTTCTCAAATATTTGCTGAATAAGGGAGCAAACGTTAACCACTCAGACAATAATGGTTGGACTGCACTGAACCTTGCAGCAAAGACTCACAATTTAGCATTTTCGCACTTACTGTTGAAACACGGCGCAGACGTTGACTTAAAAACATATTCTGGTCACACGCCCCTGCACAACGCTATAGGAAATAGTCATCTTGCTGAATTGCTTCTTGTTTATCGAGCGAATGTAAACGCCAGGGACGAGTCAGGAGACACGCCGCTGTTGCTTGTGTCGAATTATACGTGTGGTTTAGAGCCAATGGCTAAGCGTCTGATCGACCTCGGCGCCGATGTCAACATCAGAAACTATGCTGGCATGTCCGCTCTAGATCTGGCCGCCAAAAAATTCAACACAAGGCTCATGTGTTTGTTGATCGATTCGAAAGCTGATTTGGGTCGAGATGACATGCAACGAAAGTCGATTCTGTCCATACTGCTCAGTCGTGAAACCCCCACAAAAAATGTCCAGAAAACAGCTGCATACTTGCTGGACCAAGGGATGAGTGCAGATCTAGTCAGGCGAGACATCATTCAACGGCTCATTGAAGCTGGTAATGACGGAATTCTGATACAGAAGTTAATAAAGTCCGGAGTTACTCCAACGGACATTGTTTTAAAGACAACTATCTCTGGTTGGCCCGAAACTTCAGTATCGCCACTTGCTGTTTCTTTAATTCTAGACAGCCTGGACTTCGCTAGCTATTTTTTCGATAATTGGTACTTAACAAAATCAGACGTCCAACTGTTATTCAGAAATAAAAACATCTTCGATTACTTGCAAAAACGTAAAGCTAAAACTCTTCAGTATCTGGAGAAAGTATCCCGCCAGCCATTGAGATTGGAGCTTTTGTGCTTCATTACAGTCTCGTCTGCTTTAGGTTCAGACCAAGGCAGACGTCAAAGGATTCTCAGCTCTAAACTTCCAGCCGTAGTGCAGAATCAGCTAATGTTCTCAAAACTAGAGCATAAGGTCCTAGAACCAGTGTCTGCTGATGCGCTCATTATTTGTTATGAACTGTTTATTAAAGAAGTTATTATTAAGATGAGGACATCGCCTGATTTGTCTTCAATTGACACTTACTACCCTGGGGGTAGTACTCACATTCCCAGAGCCTTAGAATAAACTATAACTATGCAATATAGTGATTTAATAATGCAGGTAATTGTGTCTCATATATGTAAGCTGTAATCGTATTTAGAATCGTTTTTGCATAAAAAAACAAAAAAACAAAACTCTACCTGCACATTACTCGATCACGGTTTTTTTTTTGCTCTTTAATCGGAACTTTTAATTTGTTGTTTTTTTTAATTTGTATACAGGTTGGGATCAGGCAGCTGCCTAGGGCCTTCAATTAGAGGGGGGCCTCAGACAGGACTCTATACACTATTTTTAGTGAAGAAACAGCGAAACTTGTGCCCTAATTTATTGTTGGAGTACATCACTCTTGAAATAAATTGCCAGCTTTTATTTTTTGTCGTAGTTTATCTGTTATCTTTCTATTTCATTTGGTGGCCAGCAATTTCACTTCACATAGGGCCTACAAATTATCCAGGGCCGGCTCTTTTGAGATCCACTGTGCTGTATTATATTGGTATCCAGACTGTAGACCATAATTAACCGTATGTTGTAATCGAGATATGTTTTCTACATCATTGTTCTTATTACTATCTTGTATCTTTTATACCGGTATTTATACATTTTATTTCAAAAACTGTTCCAACGATTCTATTAATAAGTTTAATGTCATATATATAGAGAGAGATGAATTACAGAAATGGGTATCAAATTGGAGCATGTCTTTCCACCCAGAAAAATGTCAGTTGTTAAGAGTAACAAAAAAACTAAAACAAATTAATTCCACTTATCTTATTCATGGTAAACCAGTAACACAGACTAAAAACGCAAAATACCTAGGTGTTATACTAAATGAAAAACTCATGGAATCCACATATTGATGAAGCTATCAAAAAATCAAACAAAGCATTAGGATTTATTAAAAGAAATTTCTATAAATTAAATAAGAACATAAAACTAAAATGTTATTTAACCTTGGTTAGGCCAATAATAGAATATCTATCCTCTGTTTGGGACCCCAACTCAAGAAAAGATTAAGAAACTGGAACAGACACAAAATAGAGCAGTGAGATTCATAACTAACGAATATTCACATTTGACTAGAGTAACACCTTTGCTAAAATCCCTAAATTTAGAAAGCCTTCAGGACAGAAGACTCAAAAGTAAAGTAGCCACTACACATAAAACACTGAACCATTATCTTCAAAAGAAAAACAAAATTTAATCAAATACTCAGATAGCCCCAAAGATAAAGGCACATTCCTCGTCCCATATGCTAGGACAAATTTGTACAAATACTCCTTCTTCCCTAGCGCTATTAGAGCATGGAATGGGTTGCCTGAGCTAGCCAGGAAAACCAGTGACTTGGCAGAATTTTAGTCATTGGTTAATATGCATGACTAAATGCATGACGCGTAGGACGTAATCATCTTCTTTTTTTTGAAGTAACGTCTGTATTATATAAGATATATCAACCAAAAAATGTATTTGGCCGCAACGGGAAAACTCGAGGTCGACCATTATGTTGATTTAAAAATCTTTCATTATTGTGAAATTTAATTTTGGCTACAAAATATATATCTATATATATAACGTACAATACCACTAAGTGACTGATTCATTGATCAAGAAATTTTTTAAACTGTCGTACGGATCTTTCTAAACAGTTTCCTTACCTCCTAGGAACTCATGAAGAACCGGATTTGACAAATTGCAACCTGACGAGCGCTATTCGCAAAAAAAATATTAAAAAATGAAGCTTTCGGTTTTTCCCGAAGGCCGCAGTCTACAAAAACAAGTTTTACTAAATCAATTATATCTATGTGAGTATGTTTTAGATAAGCATCTGAAATTTATTTTTAGACATTGTTAAAGTACAAATGAAAAGCGACGAATACTTAGTGAATTGCACTTTGATACTTAGATCATGAATATTCTTTTTATTACGGTATACAACTCTTGTGCTTCTAGCATGCTCAGAGCGTAAACTCCCTTATACAAGACATTGGGTGGGGTGGGGTGGGGGGGGGGGGGGCTGGAAACAGGTTTCCGTGCTGACTTTAGACGATTAGGCTAGTAAACACCACTTTGCTCATGTCAGGATTGAAACTCGGGCCCACTTGATAAGTAGCCAAGCGACTCTTGTCACTTAGCCATATACCGTACACTTTATAGCAAGCCTTATGTACTGGTATGTAATGATACATACAAGTCGCTTTATATTCACGTTACTTCTTATATCACACCTTGTATCGGCTCAGTCTGTCTGGTACAACTTTTGTACACGTTGTTTTTATAATTTACATCCTCGGATCAAATTGAAATTTTTAAAATTTTGTATCTTATATTACCATTTTTTTTTAATAGAGAAAATATGGATAATTAGATGACAATAATTTAGTTCATGTTTTCAATTGTAAATCAATCTACAAAAGTTTGTAGTATGTTAAAAAGGATAATAAAACTACAATCAATTAGTTGTCATGAATTTATGATATTATATATAGAATAAAAAGAAGCGCATTCCCAAAGAATTAATATATGGCAGCGTTTTTTTTAGTTGTTACCTTTTGATAAGATTTGTTGTTTTTTTTTAAATATATTTTATGCATAATTTTGTTTTTTTTTTAAATGTCAGAACGTTTACATTAAATAAAGAAACCACTTTAATAAAATGTTGTACCAATATTGTCTTTTGAAATTTGTTACATAGAGTAGGGTTTAGCACAGGAGCAGAGGGTTAACATCGAAGTCCAACTATGGGCTTTACAAATACAGTGGCTAATTAATGCTCTTCTAATTCAAATATATAAAGATCATCCTTCGTGGTCGAAGATGAGCATATTGATGACTGTAAAGTCCAATCCTCGCTTTAAAAAATGGCGGCAGCATACGTGGCATGGGTTGGTTTGGTCAGTTGCAGATAGGCCTGCTTCTTCTCTCAGCTTTTTGTTGGTTCGGCGCTCTTTCGCGCTGGCCACTCCCCTTGCTTCGTATCTCGTGACTCCGACACTCACAGCTTCACGCCATGAGAAGCGATCGAGAGCTATTGCTTCCCACTCGTGAATGTCAATAATATGCACAAAGAATTACACCTTTTTCAATACCAAAAAAAAAAAGTGTAATGCTAAGTATACAATTACTAAAATACGTGCTAAACACGAAGTCAAAGACATTTCTATGCAGACGGAGGATAATAATAAGAAATGGTTACTATTATAAATTAAGTCGAGTTCAATATGTCATGTGACCACGATGACCCAGTTTCAACCTACATCTAGTGATAGGTCTCGCCCTGAAGTTGTTGATGCCTGTCTGACTTCGAGATGTTTCTTGTGTGGGTGTATTCAATGCAACTAACAAGAACTGAAGCCTATACAATTTTAACAAGACAAAGAAACTAAGTCCAGATCGTTGTACATCACAAATGATGACTATAATATGGAAAAGGCCAAAGTCGAGTCTCTGTATTTAAAACTTGTTATCCCTAAAAAAAAAATCAGAACACCAACTGACTAAGTAGTCTCTAACCCAACTAAATCGTGACGACACTAAGTCGCGTTCAAAAAGTCCGTCAACTATAGTGCGTCTCTAAACAAACTAATAATACTAAGTGTCTCATAATATTTACTACACCTAATGCAGACAGAAGAAGAACTAGCTGACCAGGTGATGCGCATTGACTGGACTTCCTCCGCAGCATATGGTATGCAAATAAATGCCTAAAAAAACAAACAAATTATGACCAATAGCCTACATGGCTTTAAAAGGGGCATCAGTATTGGAGGTGAAAAGCTGACTAGCGTTAGCAGCTTCAAATACCTCGGAGCTATTGTCTCAGATGAGGGAACAAAACCCGAACTATTGGCCCGAATAGCACAGTCCACAGCAGCCCTTTGAAAACTTAAAGAGGAGGATTATGGTGATAGGAGGTGGAGGAGGGTGAGTATGAAGATGAGGCTTATAATGATGATTATGATAAGGATGAGGATTATGATTCCTGTGAGATGCTTTGGTTTGTAAATATGTCTAAAGAAATTTATTTATAGACAGAATTTCCCTCTTTTTAACAAATTCATTTCTCGTATTCACAATTACGTACATATGTTTACATTAAGTACCTGTGCTTTGTTGTGCAAAGGGAGAATACTTTTGTTGTTATTCTAATTAAAGTGAGTTATTTCCCCGGACATGGTTATAACTCAAAAGTGTCGACTGTTTACATGCACAATGTTTTCAACGCGTCGAGACCACTGACCTAAATATTTGATATGATATCGGTATATATGAAGGTCAGTGAGTCTTGGTCCCTATATAAACAAACATTAACATTGGAATGTTTTTGTTTTGTTCCTCTTCCGCCAGAGAGCGGACTAACCGGCTGCTGGAGTCATGGTGGAAGAAAAAGGACGACATAGTCTTTCCATGGAAAGGAAGAGGATAGAAGAGAGACAGAGTGAGAGAGGGAGGGAGAGACATAGAGGAAGAGAGAGAGAGGGGGTGATAGGGAGAAAGAGGTGGAGGGAGAGAGAGGGACGGAAAAAGGGAGAGAGAGACAGATGGAAAGATATAGTAGATAATGAGAAAGAGAGTGCGGAACATTATGTAAGAGAGACTTTAAAAAGAGAGAAAGAATAGAATGTAGAGAAATTGTTAAGACAGAATGTGTGCACAGATAAAATGTGAGGAGTGTTGTGTCATAGAGAGTACTAATTGAGAGAATGTTAAGAGAAAAAGTGTAGAGAAAGAATGTACGTAAAGGGAATGCAAAAAGTGCAGATATGTAGAGATAGAATGCGTAGTTAGACTTTGTGAGGAGAAAGTTTGTGTAGAGATAATGGGTAAAGAGAATTGTGTAAAAAGAAAGCTGTAGAAAATATGTGTAGAGAGAATGTGTAGAAAGAATGTGTAGCGATTATGTGTAGAAGGAATGTGTTGTGAGAATGTGTGCAGAGAGAGTATGTAGAGAGAATGTGTAGAAAGGAATGTGTAGAGAATGTATGTAGAGAGAAGGTGTTTTCAAGGGGTAGTTAATCTTGATATAAGCATTATCTATTAACACTCACTAATAGTGCATGTATTTCTTACAAGTTCACCTCAGAGCTTGTCATTTTAAATGATATCTATAGGTATCTCTTTCCCTGTACGCATAGGCTCGGCACTGATATTTCAGTAAAGAATCAAATTAACTACAACCAACAAACTTTTTATGATCAAATGAATTGTTTGTTTATGGGGGACAACATTATCGAATAGTAGCGGGCGACATTTTTTCATGGGGGGCGATTTTTTACAATACACCTACATGTCAGGACACTCAGTAATAATAAGTCAGAACGCCACATTGAAACAGACAATTTATAGCGAGCCATCTGTGTCACGGGTCACGTGTCTGGCGCAGACATAAGGTTGACAGGTAAAGCGACACCGGTGGGTTCAAATTGTCAAAGATTGCGTGACGAACCAGGACACTGGCCTGTCCACTCAATCATCCTGGGAGGCTAGGCCGGTGATGAAGCAAGACGAAGTAAGTCAGAATTTTTAAATTCAAGTTTTTAAATTAACTTTTAATGCATAGATAAAGATAAAGTAAGAATACAATATACACCATTGTTATGTCAACCGAGGGGATAATAACAACTGACCTCACAGACACCTTCAAGGCCCTTAACATTCCTAGGAACATCCTCGTTGCCTGTCAGAGGGCGGTACTGCTGCAGACCTTCCACATCACCAGAAAATTCCTCAGTGGAAACTGTTAAAGGGACTACGATGAATTTTGTTTCCCTATATTAACGAAACTCGACCCTGGCATCGCCAGAGAATGACTACTCGTTCGTTTCCAACATAATAATAATAAAGGTATCCGAGTTATCAGGATTAGAAATTATTAAAAGCATATACATGTACTGAAATTCGATGTTATTGATAATGGAACACATAATGAACCGATGTTCAACAGTGTCAGAATCGGTCTATCCATAACCTAGTTTAGATACTAATACCTCAACATCTAGCATTGACATTGACCAATGATCTGATGTAGAAAGATAGCTCCTTGCTACAAATACTCATGCGAATTACCTACTGTACTAGGATAGAGCTTTTTCGAATGACGGTGGTATAAAACATACTCCGGTAAGTAAAGAATGACTGACCGACTCCTAGAAACTATTGACTACGAGTACAAAGAAGCCGCTATGTAGGCTTTATCTTTTTTATATCTTCCTTCGGCTCAGCTCGACGATCTAACGGACTCAGGGGCGCCCTAAAAATCCCGTAATTCAAAATCCCAGTCTTCGCCGAGATTTGAACCCAGGACCTCAGGTTCGGAAACTGATCGCTTAACCACTTAGCCAACGCGCCCCACGTGTAAGACTCACTATTAAAACTCATTCTTAAAGGTACAGTGGAGGTAGCACGAAGAAATGGACGTCCAAAGAAAAGCTGGATAACTTCAAGAATGGACCGACCTCTCTTTATATCCTGCTTAGCACAGCAGCTGACCCGGTGAAGTGGACGGATCTGGTTACGCGAATTGTCATCACCCCTACAACGAAAGTAAAGAAACAGTGTAGATGATAATAGAATTTTGTGTCGCGCTATTTTGTCGGCGCTAATTTAAGGGCACTACTTTTTAGACGCTATAGTGTCTTTCGTTTGTTTTAAGGGGTCACGGTAAACTAGACACAGTTGGGTGGAGGAGTAGGCCGTTTTTGCTGACCACATGACATCTCTCATCAAGCGCAGATCTCAGAAATGTTGATTATAACATGCAATTTCTTTTGGACATAAAAAAAGATACCGGTGCGACCTACATTTTAGCCCATACTTCTGGTCTTACAAGTCAGGCCATTGGAAGGGGGAGGGGAATCACGTGACTTTTCTGATCTATAAATATACTACACAAGGAAAAGGAGTCTGTGACATCATTTGAAGTTGAAATGACACACACAGTACGTCTGCTGTAGTCACGTGAGAGAGTTCGGAAATTATGGACTGGATTTAACAGGGTAACAAAAGACATTTTTCCAAACAGCAGGTAATTATCGTTAATTAGTTCATTTGTTTGTTTTTAAATTATACACAAAAAAGGGGTGGTGTTTATTAAAAATGACCACTCACAATTGCTTAAGACTGGAATTTTAAATTACGGGATCTTATGGGCGCCTCTGAGTGCACCCAGCGCTAATGGATACCAGACATTAGTTGGGAGGAGAGTAAAGGCAGTTGGTCATTGTGCTGGCCACATAACACCCTCGTCAACTGTGGGCCAAAGAAACAGATGACCTTTACATCATCTGCCCTATAGATCAAAAGGTCAGATAGGGAAAGGGAAACTTTAGTTGACTAGAGTAATACTAATACCGTTAGTCTAGAGTAATACTAATACCGTTAGTCTAGAGTAATACTAATACCGTTAGTAGGATTACAAAGGAACACTCCCGCTTGACTAATATTAGATTAACTTCCATCTTCGAACAGGGGGTCTTAGCAATGCGTGGGCGCGTGTCATATCAGGGCCACAAATATTTGTAGGATGATCTGACGGTGACAAAATATTATGTTTATCCCGGGGGGGGGGGGGCACTAAAGCGCGAGACCTGATTCAGTTTCCCCACTTGCCACCCGCTGAGGCCGCCTCTGTGCTCCTCCCCCCCAGTCCCCTTTCCCCTCCATAATACAAAAAAAACACCAGAGTTAACTCTTTCTCTCCTAATCGACGATGCCAACGTTGATTTATCCCCATTGAACTAAATTGATATTTGGATTTATAGACATTAATTTGTGTTATTTAAAAAGAAAAGAGCATGCATTCCCCTATAATTTGATACAAAATATAACATTTGTTGATATCAAACAAAAAACGTTTTTGAAATTTAATATCAGGATAGTGAAATGATACAAAGGATACAAATGAGCAAAATGAATAGATCGGGACGAGGAAAAAATTTACGGGGAGAAAGAGTTAAGAAACCCGTATCATGCAATACATTAATGATAAGTCGGATTATCTTTGATATTTATATTATGTCTCACACTGTCTTCGTCTCTAGTCTTTCTTCTTCCTCTCTTTGTCCTTCTTTGTCCAAATCTTTCTTCTCGACCATCTCTCTTTCCTATTTCTCTTCTGTCTCTCTTTCTCTTCTCTATGGTTCTTATCTTTCTGTCGTATCTCTCTTATATTCGTTTCATATTTTCCTTCTCTCTGTCTCTTTGTTTTCGTCCCTCGCTTCTCTCTCTCTATCTCTATCTCTCTCTCTCTCTCTCTCTCTCTCTCTCTATCTTTCTCTCTATCTCTATCTCTCTTTCTCTCTCTCTATCTCTATCTTTCTTTTTCTTCTCGTACCTCTTTGCTCTTGTGTATCTTTTTTTTTATATCGTTCTCTCTCTTTCTCTCTTTCTTTTTGAAAGTGCCTTTCTATTTTTCTCTCTCTTTGAATACGAAAATACCTGATACCCGGGTGAGGTGGCTGAGTGGTTAGGCGCTTGGCTTCCGAGCCTTTGGTCCTGGGTTCACATCTCGGCGAAGAATCGGATTTTGAATTTCGGGATTTTTAGGGCGCCCCAGAGTCCAACCAACTCAAATTGGTGCCTGGCTTAGTTGGGAAAAGAAAAGCTGGTTGATCGTTGGGCTGACCACATAACACCCTGCTCGTTAACCGTTGCCCAAAGAAACAGATAACCTTGGCATCAGCTGCCCTATTGATCGTAAGGTCTGACACGGGTATTTTTTTTTTATTCTTTAAACCAATATACCATATTACATCGATCTCTTCCCCTGTCTTTTGCCATCCTTTTTTTAATTAATGCCTTAGACCAGTGTTTCCCAAACTGTGATCCGCGGAACCCTACTGTTCATCGAGGCTAAATAGGTGTTCCACGAACTATTAGAATAATTAACTATTAGGCCACCACGTGAATTAATCTCTCTACATTAATAAGCAAAGTGTTCCGTTAAATACTCAGAATGTGCGTAAGTGTTCCGTTTAGGAAAATGTTTGAGAAACGCTGCCTTAGAGATATGTAATTGTATTTTTTTATAGGGGATTGAATTCCTTACAATCTGTTTTGCTAATCTGACCTTATGTGCTAATTGTCAGGTTAATTAAGTGTTGATTCTCTGGTCTTCCTAACTAGTTCCCTTGAATCTTGCTCATATAGCATTGTGGCAGCCTAATACATCTGCTCATAGCAAAAAAAAACAACGTCTTAAAATACGTTTAAATTCAGGAAGTTTACACCAAAAAAATATCAATGTTAAAAAAAAAGACTTCCCCCTTCATTGTAGTCCTAGTAGTATGCACATAATGTGACAAATTAGTGTGTAAGACTCCAATTAATTACAATTAATTACGCGTAATTTGTGGGCAAATACTTATATGCATCTATAAGGCAAGATAAACAAATATTTAGTTGTTTTAGAATGTTGTCTTCTTGAATGTTATTGTTGACATGTTTACTTCTGGTGTCGTCTAATAATAACTTTTTGTTTTCTGTCATTAATTTCGAAGTGGCAAGGGGCTATATCTCGTCATGTGTAGCTGTTTGGATTATGGAACGTTGTGAAGCCGGTTCAAATGAAGTCGCAAAGCTGGATAGTTGCCGTGATGGTGTGCTGGACTTTACTTGTCAGCGGTCAAATGTACAATAGGTCAGTGATTACGTTAAAGCTTCTATTTAAATTAATAGAGCTGGAACCAATTTACTATTACCACATCACCACATAACCACCACATAAAAACAAAATACAACAACACCAATACCAATTGGTTTACAGCGCTAAACTACTAGTGTTTTCAATTTCTTTTTTATCACAAGGCTCATTTGAAGTCACTCTGTCTACCTGTCTGTCTGTCTGTTTGTCTGCATGACTTTCTTGTAAAAAGGATTTACATGTTGTTTTTTTTCAATCACCCATTATGGAACCAAAAGTTGAAACTTTGCAAAATTTTTAACTCGCATAACTCACACGAGTCAATGAAAAAAAATTAACTAATTAGTAAAATAATTATTGGTAATTAGTTATTTTTGTTTGAGACCAACAAGGGAAATTCACAGATACGGCTAACTATGTAGGGTTTAGTCCCCTTAGATAATTGAACGCGTTATTTCTCCTACACACATTATGGATCAAGTAAAAAATTTAAACAATTATTTATTGTACGGTACTAAACAAGACTTGAAACAATTAAACAAAAGGAACCAATTAGTCAATTAATTATTGCTAATTAATTATTCTATTTGAAATCTAATAAGGGAAATAGCTTCTACACTATTGAGATATATACATGAGATGTATAATTGTAAGTGTGGAAATATTCCCCTTAGAATTTGATAATCTTTTTTTTTTTTTTTTTTTTTTTTAAAGATTTTTTATAGTTAGCGGGTTGTGTTTATGTTTTATGTTTGCGCGATTTGTTTGTCCCATATGCTTTATGAATCTCTATCGTCAGGCTAAAGTAGGCGTCACTTCAAAGTGGCTTCGTTTTTTTATGCATTAAAAAGCAGCTATTAAATAGACTTAACGACCTTTTAGGGTGGCATTGAATGACGGTCTCGGTCAGGGGGAGCCTGTAAAATTACACACATAAAAAAAAACACAAAAAAAAACACTAATTAAAATAAAAGGGAACAACTGTTTTTAAAAGCATGGAGTCAATGTTACATAATCTTGTGGGCTTCAAACCAACTTTATAAACTCTATAGAGTTAAATCAGTAACAAAGTGAATATATTTTTCAGTGCGATGCACTTAGAGTAATGTTAATTGCGTATTTTATTAAAGATAGTACGATATAGAGTGAGGGAGAGAAAGAGAGAAATAAAGAAAAAAAATAGAAAGAAAGAGAAAGAGAGAAAGAAAGAAATAACAAAGAGAACAAAAGAGTGTAAGGTAGAAAGATAAAAAAAACACAAAGAGAAAAAGAGAGAGAGAGACAGAGAGAGAAGAAATAAATAACAAAGAGAAAGAGAGTAAGGTAGAGTTAACAAAAAAGACAGATGAAAGAAAAAGATAGAGAAAAAACGCAAAGAGAAAGAGAGGGGCAGAGAGAGAGACAGAGACAGAGGAAAGAGAGACAAATAGAAAGAGAGAAAGAGGGAGAGAAAAAAAAAGACAAATAGAAAGAGAAATAATGAGAGAGAGAAAAAGAGATACAAAGAAAAAGAGAGAGAGAGAGAAAACGATTTCGAAGATACGACTTGTCTTGTAATCCAATAAAACTGGTATATCGAGAGTCTTGCCTATTACGCAGACAGGCAAACCCTACAGAACACTGCCAGACACCCGGACAGCTTTATGAGAGTGTAATCTTAGCATGAAGCTTTAGATTCTTACAAATAGTGGTATCTACTATCTACTACATCTGGTCAGCTAAGTTGGCTCTATAACTCCTATCTTTCAGACACAGACCTTCCAATCGTTACAATCTGGCTTCACCCTTGGACTACCGAGATACTGGGGCAAGTCGGAGCCTCGGGGCTTTAGCCCCTTCTTTGTACGCACAGACCCATAGACCTTCCCAATCTAGGTCATACTCCATGTCTCTGATACTGCAGGGCATTTACCAAAAGTCCAGGCCGGGTCACAGTACTCCACCGCCGCCGACTGAAACAACTCCAAACCTAAGTATTGAAGAAATGGAGTCAATATGGAAGAGAATCGAACCACATCTTGGCCCCAAAGACGCCAACAGTAAGTTTTTAGCAGCTTCCATTAAAGAAAAAGCTGCTGTCAGTCTGTCCGTCTGTCACGTCTTCATCTAAAAAAAACATGAAAATTTCAGTTTTTTTTTTTTTTGCTTTGAAAGTTTATATGTTTTGGCTACTTTGTGTTTTTTTTATTATTTTTTTTTTAACGAAAACAGTTTTGTGTATATGGAATTAATCATGCAAGCAAAATACACCATTTATAAAGCAATGCACAAGGAAGGTAAAAGGTGTATGTGTTATATAACGAACGGGAGATAGCTATCCAAAACTGTTATACACTGCGTATTGTCATTTGCCGAAATAATGTTATTAAAATTACTATGTATTATTTATTTATGTATTAGCGACAGGTGAAAAAAACATTTCAGAGGAAACTCTTATTATATTGTTTTAAATATACATGAGAATATACGTTACATGCATGTCTTTACCTTAATAGGAGATATTAAGAGCAAGTATTGTATAAAAATAGTATCTCCCAGAACAGGGGAGACTATAATAGTGAAGAACATTGGTGATAGGAAACAGCCCTGCTTTACTCCCTTGATACTGCAAAGTATTCTGATGGTACTCCACCATCATGAACACGAGATGCCATCGTGAAAGAGTCTCACCTTGGTTAACGGATATGAATTTTTGCGGCTATTCGCACTTATGATTTTCCAGAGTGCGAAAATACTATAACACCGGAGGGTTGTTGTCATAGAACTAGATGACATGATAAGCTCTAGAGGGTACCCCGACAAAATAGCGCGAACAAAGTAGCGCAGAAAAAATATATTTTAGTCATTTTGAAAGAAATTCTTTAGATACCTTAAAATATA
Organism: Biomphalaria pfeifferi; assembly: GCA_030265305.1. Lineage (NCBI taxonomy): Eukaryota > Metazoa > Mollusca > Gastropoda > Planorbidae > Biomphalaria > Biomphalaria pfeifferi. The sequence continues at coordinate 1,061,374 of JASAOG010000103.1, read as the reverse complement.
GAGCCAATATTTTTTTGTTTTAATGTTATCATCATTTTTCAGTCTTTTTTTCAGAAAACACTTTAGAGATCTTAAAACATAACTATGCAAACAGTAAGCAAAAATTATAATAAGCATAGATACATGTTCTCAAACTACCGGTATATAATTTATTTACATTCCAAAAGTGTACTTTGAAAACAGGCACTAACTACACTACACTAACTTTCACAAAGTTAAATTGTAGGAAATGTCACGTAGAAATTCCATAACTAACTTGTTTCCAAACATCTGCAATATAGTTGCCACAGAAAGTAAAGATTTCTAATTATACCATGATACACACATCGTCATACCTATCCCTTGAACATGGTCACCACATTTCAAAATCATTATTATATTTTTACGAGAATGAGATCAAATTGAATGTTCTCTTTTTCTCTTGAAATATGCCCTACTTCTAGATCTATAAAATTCAAGAAGATAGAGATCTCATCAAAAATGCTGCCCAGGACGTTTACTTACATAAATCCGCTACTTTTATACACAACATAGAGAAGTGCGCGCTATTTTGTCGGCGCTGTTTAGTCCGCGCCATTTTGTCGGCGCTATTTTGTCGGGAAGTTTCGCGCATTTTTGTCGGCGGTATTTTGTCCGCGCTATTTTGTCGGGTCACGCTTTAGAGATCGCATTCAAAAACTGTCCAACAGACTAATGCAGTGTTTCCCAAACTGTGTGCCGCGGAAGCCTAGTGTTACGCAAGGCCTGAATATGTGTACCGCGAAACTACTAGAATAATTAACTAGTAGGCCCGCACGTTAATTAATTAATATCTCTAAAAAAAAATAATCAAAGTGTTCTTCTAAATATTCAGAATGTTCCAACTGTTCCTTTAAAGAAAACGTTTGGGAACCACTGGACTAAGAGATAGGTGAAAGTGAAGTTGTTATTCAAATCACCAAGACTCCAATGTATCATTCTATTTCCCACCTATTTCTCTATACCGCTTTGTAGAAACCCATGCAATGTTCCTAACACGGACGACTATTAAGTTCTCAAGCGTTTTGTGAACTAAATAGAAGGCAATCATGTATTAATATTAACATTTTGTATGTAGGAATGCCACAATTTAACACAATTTAATATCTGAAACCAAATTAGTCTTTAAGCATTGTAAATTGTACTTTATGTTAATAGTACTTCTTTATTCTAGGGGCGCTGTGGCCGAGTGGTTAAGCGCATGGCTTCCGAACCTGAGGTTCGAATCTTGGTGAAGACAGGGATTTAGAATTTCGGAATTTTTAGGGCGCCCCCGAGTCCACCCAACTCTAATGGGTACCCAACTTTGGGGAAAGTAAAGACGGCTGGTCGTCCGGCTCATTAATTAACCGTTGGCCAAAGAAACAGATGACCTTTAACATAGATCGCAAGGTCTAAAAAGGAAAACTTTAATTAATTTTTTAATACTTTTATAACTATGTTGTTGTTGTTGTTTTTAAATACAGATAGTAATGACTACACAAGGTCAAGGATGCTTCTGATGTTGCTTACAGAGGAGTGCCGTCGAATGATCAGTAGTGGGAGCCCAAGGACAAGGTCGTTTTGTCAGCAGCTTAACAACAGATTTCCGTAGAAACTTGAAGAAAAAAAAAAGAGAGAAAAAGATTTATGACTTAATGGAATATACTTGACATGTCCACTGAATTACTAGTTATAAGATACAAGCTCTATTATTAGACTAATCACTTGTACTATGAGCACCAAGGGAGGGGGGTGAGAGAGAGAGAGAAGTACTGAGAGAGAGAAGCGAAAAGAAAGAAAGAGTTTTAAAATAAAGGGATCGAGGTGGCTTAGTGGTAAAGCGCTTGGCTACTGAACCGGGGGTCCCGGGTTCAAATCCTGGTGAAGACTGGGATTTTTTTTTAATATTGGGATCTTTAGGCACCTCTTGAGTCCACCCAGCTCTAATAGGTACCTCACATTTGTTGGGAAAAGGTAAAGGCAGTTGGCCCGTTGTGCTGGCCACACGATAACCTAGTTATTCGCGGGCCATGGAAATAGAAGACGCTTATCTGCCCTATAGATCGCAAGGTCTGAAAGGGAAACTTTTTTTTTACTTAAAAAAAAAAAAGAGAGAGAATGAATAAGAGTGTGGTAAGAATGAGACAGTGAGCAAAAACCCGAGAGAAAAGAATGGAACTAAAAGAGACAATAAAAGAAGAGATAAAAAGGGAAAAAAAACGAGAGAAAAGAGAAAAGGAAGTGAGACCAAATAAGAGAATATAAGAAAATAAGAGAAAGTTTTTTTTTTATTTTCTCTAGTTATCATTTTTCATTGTGTATGCATACATTGTAAGACAAATTTCATTATGGATAATAAAGATTGATATAAATATAATTTTATTATTATAATTATTATTACGTTAGAAACGAACGAGTACTCATTCTTTGTGACACTGCCAAGGTCGAGTTTCGTTTAAGAGGAACACAATGCACTGTAGTCCCTTTGTCAGTGTCCAGCCTTTATGACTAAATGCGACAGAAAAAAAAAATATGCAGGATGTCGTATACCAGAAAAAAAAGACAAATCAGTTTGTACTTTTAGAAGTTAACACTAGCTGGCCTAGGGTGGACACTCAGTAATGAATACAGGATTTCCTTGTATTATTGTTAATATAAAATGCTATGTGTTTTTCTTTGAAAAAAAAATTAATTAAAAAAAAGGCCAATAGCCCAAAAAAAGCCCAAAGGATTCCTAGGATTACCGCCAGCTCGACAACTGAAGTCAAAAGCTGAGGTATCCTATAAAAAAAAAAAAAAGAAAACTGAGCTGGTTTGGTCATATCGTAAGACTTGACTCACTGGCAAAAGCCATTCTTCAAGGTACAGTAAAGGGAGCACGGAAAAGGGGTCGTCCAAAGAAAATCTGGTTGGGTAAATGTAAAAGAATACTCCCAAAAATTTATCTGTAGCGTTTACATTCGCTTGATTCTCCAGTAACAATTCCACAATATCTGGATCCTCTACAGCATGGTGTAGCGGGTTAGACCCATCGTGACTTTTTAGGTTTACGATAGCGCCTTGTTCTAACAGGATCTCCGCGAAATCTATAACGAGTTTCTCGGCTGCAAAGTGCAGCTTGATGATGCGCGCGTTAATTATAGGAATTAAGTATGTTGATAAACTAGAGCAGTATTCATATTTTATACAGTATTAATCTCTACTATCAACACTCCTATAATATTGTTACGAATCTCACTATCCAGGCTCGCTGCAAATTGCACCAAACGACACCACCAACGTAAAGAACTTGACAACTCTGGGCTTCAAAGTAACGTAATAGTTTAATGTCAATAAATAAAGGCCAACTCTGTACAATAGGCAGCACGTAACACAAGACTGTACAAATATCTCTCCGCCGTATCAACTCTTGCACTGGTCTCTCTGTCTCGTCTCGGACTTGTACTGAGCCGTTGTAACGAACTGTAGATCGGGAAGTCGTGACTGACTGGTCTTTGATACCTTCGCTCTTATATAGGGTCCCTACAGGCCTTCTCGAACCGGACAGAACGCCGCTCGACGTTTCTAGGTGGTCAGATGACTACAACTCTCGTGACGCTCCTGAGCTCTGTTCACGACGTTGATCCTTCCCGAACCATCATGTTGACACTCGTCTCGGCCGATAGTCGTAACTCGTCACGGTTGACCGCTCGTCTAGCGCTGGCCTGGGGCGATTTGCGTCGGCTGACTATACACACACACCACTACCCCCATCTGTGCCACCACCAGGTTTATAACAATATATAATTAAAAACAACAACAACAAAAAAAAACACACTCGTTTCCCTAACTTTCAACACTGCCCAATGAAATTGAACTATCTGCATTTCCCTTATATTATTAATTTTTATTACTGTTATTGATATTATTGTGGTTTAAACTTAAATGTGTTTACCAAAGTTTTTTGAATGCGCTCCAAAACCTAAAAAATTATCATCCCCAAACTTCCATTTGAGTACCTTTGTACTATGCTGATCTAATTTCCATACCCTCAACTCCAGTGTGTAGCCTTAAGACTCTTTACGTAATTTTCACGATCAAAAGAAATAACGATTATATGCCGATCAACAAGATCAACATTTTTTTACCGCCAACCCTCCCCTTTGAAAAGTACGAGCCCCTCTCCCTTTTCAAAAGTACGAGCCCCCCCCCCTTCCCTTTCAAAAGAACGAACCCCCCCTTCCTTTTCAAAAGTACGAGCCCCCCTTTTTCAAAAGTACGAGCCCCCCTCCCTTTTCAAAAGTACGCCACCCCTTTTCAAAAGTACGAGCCCCCCTTTCAAAATTACGAGCCCCACCCCTTTATTAAAAGAACGAGCCCCCCTCCCTTTTCAAAAGTACGATCCCCCGTTCCTTTTCAAAAGTACGAGCCCCCCTCCCTTTTCAAAATTACGAGCCCCCCTCCCTTTTCAAAAGTACGAGCCCCCCTCCCTTTTCAAAAGTACGAGCCCCCCTTCCTTTTCAAAAGTACGAGCCCTTCTTCCTTTTAAAAAGTTCGAGCCCCCCCCTCCCTTTTCAAAAGTACGAGCCCCCTTCCCTTTCAAAAGTACGAGCCCCCCCTCCCTTTTCAAAAGTACGAGCCCTTCTCCCTTTTCAAAAGTACGAGCCCCCCTCCCTTTTCAAAAGTACGAGCCCCCCTTCCTTTTCAAAAGTACGAGCCCTTCTTCCTTTTAAAAAGTTCGAGCCCCCCCTCCCTTTTCAAAAGTACGAGCCCCCCCCCCTCCCTTTTCAAAATTACGAGCCCCCCTCCCTTTTCAAAAGTACGAGCCCCCTTCCCCTTTCAAAAGTACGAGCCCCCTCCCTTTTCAAAAGTACGAGCCCCCCCCCCTTTTCAAAAGTACGAGGCCCCCCCCCCCCCATCCGTTTTCTACGAGCACATCTTAAGGGTTAAAGTAGATGGGGAGAGGGCGATTTTTTAAATTATATTTATGTGTGTGTGTGTTTAATAATGTGTGTGTGTGTTTAATAATGTGTGTGTGTGTTTAATAATGTGTGTGTATGTTTAATAATGTGTGTGTGTGTTTAATAATGTGTGTGTGTGTGTTTAATAATGTGTGTGTGTGTTTAATAATGTGTGTGTGTGTTTAATAATGTGTGTGTGTGTTTAATAATGTGTGTGTGTGTTTAATAATGTGTGTGTGTGTTTAATAATGTGTGTGTGTGTTTAATAATGTGTGTGTGTGTTTAATAATGTGTGTATGAGATCTTCTTGTTATTGTTTCTTTATTCTAAAGAGCAACACAATATTGTATAGGAAAGGAATAGGGGAATCCTACCTTCTCGAACATTGTAGTAACTATATTTGGTTTAGGATAGAGAAGGCGGGGTAAAATTGGAACATCAACAATCTTCTATAAGCAGAATAAGTATCTATAAGAGACCCATTAATAATATAAAGAAACAGCGTTGATAATAGAGATTAATACTGTTATAAAATATGAATGCTACTCTAGTTTATCAACATATTTTATCCTATAAGTAACGCGCACAAAGCCCTCCTGCTCATTACCACTAGAATAAGACAATTTTCTCCAGACTTCCATTTTAGCACCTTTGTTTAATGCTGTTCCATACCCTGGACCCCATTGTGTAGACTCATTACGTAATTTTCACGACCTAGTTTAACATCTACCAGCGACAAAATTCTCTCCTTTAAGTGGGAGTGTGTGGAGGGAGAGGGCTAATGAGGTGAAGCAATGAGAGGAGAATCTTCTCTACCTCCCCTTCCTTGTATCCTGTGATGTCTATATTATATGACTCTTAAGCCGGAGTCATTTTTTTTACACACTCTGTTGATTGTCATTTTTTTCCCGTTTCGTCAGATTTTCTTTTGTATCATGAAAAAGCAGTAAGAATCGTTATAGTGGCTATTTTTGATAACGTCACCGATAGCCCAGAGTCTAAGGATAAAATATACGTTAAAACTTTTAAATTATGTTCAAAATTAAGGTCGCTATTAAAGAGTGCCTAATTTTCCGCCTCGTCAAAAAGTGCCTAATTATCCGGGTGCGTAAATTTCCAGACACCGTACCTGACATCTTGTGTTGTTTTTTTTTCGTTTATATGGCCCGCGACATGAGTGACAGAAAATAAAATGGCCCGTGGGCCGATCTAGGTTGGGCATCACTGGTATAAAACTGCATTAGATCATTTGAGAAAACATTGTTTGAATTGATGTATGTCGTACAACAGTTGTGCTCCTTTTTTTTTATGCTAGTAATGTCCTTTGTCTCGATTCTGCTAGTCAACTAAAATTGATTCATATTATGCATCATGGCTGCCACCCAAAACTAGTTTATGTTCTTGACCAAGTTAGCCTTGACAGTGTTGCTTACAATTTGCACATGGCCATTCCCTATATGTTCTTTAGAAAAATATGTACTGTGTTACGTTGGCAACAGTTTATCGTTAATGCTTTGGAGACACTTCCTTGTAGTCGAACTGAATTTTCATTTGATTGGATCAAAACAAATTATCTTATCTTAACTCTTATCTTATCCCAGGATTTTGAGCTCGTTTTTCTTAGAGCTCACTTACCGCCAAAAAAATCAGCAAATAAATCTCATTATATTTTTTCGTATGTATTTGTAACTAGTAAATGATGTTTTAAATATTTTTATTTATAAGTGTATATGCAGCTTACGTAGTATTAGTATGAATAAAATACTATTCAAACTGATTGAATTAAACTATCTGACAGTAAAATGTTTGATTTAAATGTTTATAGAATACTTTTAACAATTTCCATTTCTCGAGTCACACTTTCTCGAAAAAAGCTCTTACGATTTTCCTAGAAATTTGAAAGTTGATTTATATCTGTAGGGAAAAGAATTACTTGCTCGTTGGTCACACAAGGAAAATTTAGTTTGACCGTTATAATTTTTCAAATTATAAAAGGAACATAATTTATATTTGGCTACAGATCTAGAAGATCTTTATCTTGAACAGACTATACTTCTTCGGGTATTTCCGTTTTTTTTTTACCCCCCCCCCCCCATTCATTGAAGAGTTCAATGAATTGATGTTCAGGAACATCTTGCGCAGCGTCTTTTAAGTTTAGATCTAAAGGCCTATCATTAGAAAACCATAAAGTTGAGTAGGTTTATAATTTTTTCTGCGGGGTGTGAGGGATGGGGCGGGGTAAAAATGTTTCGTTTTTACGAAGACTGTTTTCAATTCATTAGGGATTAAGCGAAAAATAATCGCTCATTTAAGACATATAAAGTATTGTATTGTCTTCCTTGAGTTTTCATACCTACTCAAACAATCATTTTAAAGCATAAATTTTATTAAGATTAAATTAAGAAATCATCTTATAGATGAGAAATCGGAATCGTGTCTCATGAAATGGTAGAATATTTAATGATGTTTCGTCTTATCAATGTAATATTACAGTTTTCACTATAATGTCTGGCAGTCTGACAAAAGTAACTCTGACATAATGCATTGAAAAATATACTGGTTGATAGTTAAAAAAATATAAATATGGTTATTTATACACTACAGTATAGACGTCATATAGTTTAGTAGTTCCCAACCTTTTTGGACCTGGGTCACATTTCTGCTGTCACAGAAAGAACAATGCTAGATTACATGCAGTAATCGTGATGCGGTAATCGTGATGCAGTAATCGTGATGTCTGCTCAGAAGTTTTTGTTTGCTTGTAAGGCCAGCTACAATGGCGTCATTTCAATGTTGTTTCTGTGGTTGACATTGAAGCCATTTGAGAGAAAAAAAATGACACGGACTGTGACCGTATGGTTGTGGCCTTTAAAGGCGACATAGGCGGCGACAGTGAACTTGTACGCAAGAGATTTATCCCCCCAAGACTGTTTTTAATATTTGTAATGTCTTCACATTTCATGTACACAAGCAGCCCTCTTTTTTTTTTGTCTTATCCTCGTTGCAGCAGTGTTGAATAACAGTACAAGTACTGATAAAATACAATAACAAGACTCTGATGGGTCAAAGTAAAAACACATAACGTCTACTCGTTCAGATATGAAATATCAAGAATAGATTACAAATCCTCGTTACCGTCGCTAGCAAACGACGACTCCGAGGATGATATCCTCTCAAAGAAATCATCATCCAACTCATAAAACGTTGACCACCTTTCCTCCTTCTCGGCCTGGTGTTTTGTCATCTGTTGGAGAAATCTGGAACCCTCTCTCACTGGTTCAAGAACCTTGCGCTCAAGGTTCTCAAATAAAAGTTTCTCCTGCATTGGAACTGAGAGTTCGGATTTAAGAATCCTTTCACGTCTGCCACGGTCGGAACCGAAAGCTGACGAGACAGTAATAAGACACCATTGTTCCAACTTCATTGGCTGTCGGGAAACTTCATTCAGATACTGAAGAGTTTTAGCATTACGATCTTCCAAATAATTTAAAATGGTTTCGTTTCTAGAGACAAGTTCGACGTCTGCTTTCGTTAGATAGCCATTGTCGATATAGTAACGACTAAGCTCAAGGCTATCAAGCATCAGGGAAACGGCGAGTGGAGTCTCAAGCCAGCTAAAGATTGTTGTCTTTAGATCAATGTCTGTTGGTCAAAAGCCTGTTTTAATTAGTTTCTGAACCAGGATGCCATCAGTGCCAGCAGCGATGAGCCGATGAATGATGTCTCGTCTGACAAAGTCTGTACTAGCCCTACGCTTTATCAGTAAGGTAGCTTTTCTCTGGGACTGCAATCCTGGGAACCATTTGTTGAGCACTAAGGAAAGGGCAGACGTCTGTTGCTGGTGGTCACAGTCTACAGCATTGGCATCCATTAACAGGGACACGCATTTTGTGTTGAGTTTACCTGCGGCAAGCCACAATGGCGTCATGCCAATATTGTTTCGGTGGTTGACATTGGAGCCTTTTGAAATCAGAAAATCTACAACATGATCATTGTCTCCGCCACGTTCTGCGGCCAGTGACAGCGGAGTGTTTCCCGAGTCATCCTCGGCGTTAACATTCGCTTGTTTTTTCAGTAACAACTTCACAATATGCAAGTTTCCCACAGCCAGGTGTAGAGGGGTTCGCCCCTCGAAAGTTTTTCAGGTTGATATGAGATCCGTGTTTTAAGAGAACCTCCACGAAATGTCAGGCCGGATACTTAGACTTTCCTCCTTATCACATAAGTTAAACCGCAGCAATGTGGCACACGACTCGAAGTCATTTTCCCCAACAGCCAACTGCAAAGGATTAGAATTGCTCTCTTTGGCGCGATACAGCCACTCTAACAGTTTACCGAATCCCCTTCTTTTGGCCACATCGAAAGCACTTTCGTTTGAACTATTGACAAGAGAGGCATTGCTTTTTGGGTCAGCCCCAGCATTGATCAGCAATTTGACCTTCTGGAGATGAGATGTCTCGATGGTTGACATTAAAGCTGTGTTCCCAGTCGAGTTTTGTTCATCTAAATGCAAGCGTCTGTCTTCTAGTAGTAACTCAATTACTTTTCTTGACGTAGCAAGCATAAGCGCAGTATCTCCGAGGTTATTTTTAGCATTAACGTCAGCACCCATGCTCAAGAGTTTACCCACAATGCCTGGAAAACTTTCCTTGGAGCAAATCAAAAGAGGAGTGTTTCCGTTGTCGTCTCTGAGTTCCAGTCGGGCGCCATCTTGGAGGAGGAATAAATGAGCGTGGCCAGAGAAATTAGGTGCTTTGTGATCACACAGTCTTAAAAGTTCGTGGATCTCTGAAAAACAACCGGAAGCTATTGTCTCAAACAAGATGGAGTCATCGAGCTGAACTTGGTCCTTAGTTTCAGCCATGTTTCATCGTCTGCTTTTCAATATAAAAGGCGCCTGGGGAAAAAAACGAAATAAAAAAAGTGAATTAAGATGTCCACTGATGAATTAGTGTATGAATGTGTCGGGTGTTTGTGTTGACATCATTATGTTTGAGTGTGTCGGCTCTACTTAGGATTGTGACAGAGTACCCACCCCTGAAGTCAATTAAATCCGTTGGAAAATTGAAACATAGCTAAAAGTAGCAAAATTGGATCTATCCGGGACCATTAGTTATAAAAGGCCTCAACACTGGCCTGCAGCGTCACAGCATGTGGGTATTTTAGACCAATAGGTCTGTACGACGTGGCAAAGAGCTATTGGTCTAAACCGCCCACATGTTGTGACGTGGCCGGTCAGTGTTTAGGCCTTCTAGAACGGTCACGCCTGGTAGTCGTGTGAAATAGAACGTCTGAACTGTGCAAACCACATACTACTTGAGTCAAGATATGTTTTAAATAGTCTTACTTGCATCCAGAAACATTTATTAATACTCTATAAGAAAACAAGAAAAATTATCTAAGGTGAATAACTCTGCCCTAACTATTATCAATAAATGTAGGTTTTTCCCTTATTCGATTTCAAATTAAATAATTGATTACCAAAAATTAATTGACTAATTGTTTGATTTATTTTATTGAATCATGTTTTGTTAGGTGCAATAAATAATTGTTTGAAGCGTCATCTTGATCTGAGAAATAGCGTGAACAATTATTTAATGGGGCTAACCCCTACAAATGTAGCCATATCTATGAATACTGAGGGGTTTATCTCCCTTGTTACTTTCAATTTATTAATCCGAGAATGGGTGTGGGAGAAATAACTTGTGCCCATGGATGTTGAAGAAATAAAGTGTGCACAGTTTTTACCAGACAGAGTGAGTTGACATATGGCTTTGTGAAAATGTGTTTTGAAATGAAAATACTTGCAAGAACTAAGAACGAAAATGTCTGTACACTGAGAATCAATACTGTTTGAAAGTATAAACCACATGTAAGAAGTCATGCCTAAATTAATTAGATAAGATACCTTCCAATTAAACATCCCGCCCTCCATTATTTATATCATAGAGCCTAATCAGAAGTTATACTTAAGTATGCCTAACACCTGGAGGCGCGGTGGCTGAGCCGTAAAGCGTTTGGCTTCCGAACCGAAGTTCGGGCTCAAATCTTGAGATTTTAGTTTCTGTATTTTTTGGCTCCTCTAAGTCCACCCAGCTCTAATGAATGGGTAATGACATTAGTTGTGGGAAAGTAAAAACGGTTGGTCGTTGTACTGGCCACATGACACCCTCTTTAACTGTAGTCCACAGAAAAAGATGACCTTTACATCATCTGCACATCCCCCCCCCCAAAAAAAAGGAGTGCAAGGGAGACAAAGCGTTGAAGGAAAAAATTAAAAACTAGGATTTCAATTTCATATATAAAACATGTCAGTAAATGAAAGGCAGTAAAACAATTGAACCATTTACAGTATTTTTTTGGCCAAGTAGTAATCGTTTATTTAGCCCCTTCCTCTATAATACACTACATTTGTTTTAGCTTTTTTATGTGTCTAAATCCTGGGGCATTTTTAAAAATTGTTTTTTTTAAGCTCAGTCTTATTTTAACCTTACTATTATTGTCATTATGTAATTGTTCCGTAAAATTAGCATTAGAAATCTAATTTTTTAAATATGTGAAGATGTTTTTTTTTAATAATTATTTTATTGCTTGTCTTATCTAACTATAGATAACATTCCAACACCAAAATCATTAAAAATTTCACTTTAAAACTTGTATCAGTGCAACGTGATATGAACGTCGAGTCGATCACCTCTTTTAGAACATAAATTGTTGAAATGTATGACATAGTGCATATATATTTAAACGGGCATACCACATCATGGCTACAATTAATTACAGGTGCTTAACCTTTGACTGAAGCTATGTATAAAAGGTTGGTCTCTAAAGTCACACAAGAAGTTACGAAAAAAAATGCAACCTCCTGATACGTAAAATTCCACATATATATATGCAAATAACAAGAAGTCCCAATTATAAAATACAAATTTTCTTGTATTAAAAAAAACCCAAAAGGAATGGCATTTTACAGTGTGTACAAGCAGCGAGCCATAACAGTGATCGAGCCGGCCTTGAACAGAGTCATAACGGAGAATGGGTTGACTATTGTAGACAATACAGCAGTTACAATGACCTTGAATACGCCAGGCCTTACTACAGCGACGAAAGGGAGGGGGGGGGGGGAGGCTGATGCGCTATTTATTTTATGTGGCCTAACGATCGAGTCGGCCTGGCCATAACATAACGCCTCAGGCGGCCATAAATAGTCCAATTCTAAGTTTAGGTCTAGACCTATGGTACTAGGAATTTATAGTTTAAATGTGTTTGTGGGGAGGGGGAGGGGTATTTGACCACCGTACGTGATTCAACTCGATGGGCTTAAATAGTACTGTAGTTACTATACAACTCAGTCACGAAGGTCGCACACGCTGAATCACTGAACGGCGGGAAGGGAAAGGTTGCTTGACCACTTGGAGGTGGCCGCTTCAAACTAAGACCAAGAAGAAAGCTTTGAAAATGAGGCGGGGGTGGGGCAAGGGGGTTGGAGGAAGCGTTGTGGTCAAGCATGTTCGGGGGAAAAAAAACATCACAACCCATTGGCTGATCAGTAAGAAAAAAAAAGGGGGTGCGCGAAATAAACACATTGGCAGAAAGAACGATGAAAACTGTAAAAGTGTGTCTAGGAGTAGACATAGGTAACACTATGTCTTTATTTAGATCTACTATCCAGAAAATGGTATCTGGAAATTTAGGCACCGGATATTTAGGCACCCGGAAATTTTGGCACCGGATAATTAGGCACTTTTTGACAAGGCGGAAAATTAGGCATCACTCTTTAATTAGCGACCTTAATTTTGAAAATAATTTTAAAATGTTAACGTATATTTTATCCTTAGGCTATGGGATATCGATGTTGTTATAATAAATAGCCACTTTAACGATTCTAGCTAAAGAAAAGCTGACAAAATGGGAAAAAATGACAATCGTGAGAATGTAAGGAAAAAAAAGACTCTTAAGTTACTATATAATATAGACATCACAGTATTCAGGGGAGGTAAAGATGAATCTCCGCTCATTGGTTCAGTCCATCACCAGCACCAAATAAGGTTGACTGGTGAGTTTTTTAAATTTTGATTATGCAATCTGTGAGCGCCACCTGGTTGAAGAAAGAACTCTAACAAATTAACGAACAGGAAAAACACTATAGTAGTCTTTATAAAAAGCTTTCGAACATTGAGACTTAGTAGTCACAGAAGCATCTTTTATACAGTGGCCTGCTGAAAGAGCTCACTAACACTGGACCACAAATCGACTTTGATGTAGCTGCATAAAAAACGTTTATAGTATCGGCATGATATTTCGCATGTCGCGGAAAAGACTCGATACATTTCGAACCCATGATCAACAGGTGGACCCAATTTCTTTTGAGATACCCGCCCGTGTAAAGGAGCCTGATTCATTGTTTTATCATAAACTGTCAACATAATCATCATATTAAGAACTTTAAAGATTTTCATCTGTTATAAGCAGAATGAGTATTCTGTTTATAACAGATTCAAAGAGACCAATATTCCAAATATTAATATAGAAATTTTCATCTCATCTGTCTTTTCAATAAACCTTCTATTTTTTAAATTTCAAAACATATTTTATCGCGATTTCTAGCCATTTTGCATTGTCCAACCATATATATTTTATATAAATATTATAGAACATAAATGTGCATATACTGAATATATGCGTAGGTATAGTTAAAAATTAATTACCACAAAAAAAATTGAAGGAGGTAACACATCTATGCACTTACACAATAGATCTTCCTAAAGAGGTTGATGATAGAGATTAATGCTGTTATAAGAAAATGAATACTAGTTTTGTTTATTAACATATCAGATCCCTATAAGTAACGCGAGCAAAGCCTCCTCCTCATTCCCATACCCTTTTTAAGGAGACAAGTTTCTCCAGACTTCCAATTTAGCACCTATGCTGTTCCATACCCCTGACCCCAGTGTGTAGCCTTAAGATTCACTAAGTAACTTTTACGACCAAGTTTACATCTATCTGCGAGAAATCCTCTCCCTTAAGCGGGAGTGTGTTTCCCCCCCCCCCCCCCCCCGCGCCTATCCCGTTTTAAAAGTACGATCCCTCCCTTTCCCACAAGCAGAGGGCGATTGCGATTATATTTAACGCCAACACTCCCCGACATAATAAAAATATTTTATAATACTTTTAAATCTAAAACTCACCAGTCAACCTTAGGGGTTGGTGATGGAGGGAAGCAATGAGTGGAGAATCATTTCGACCTCCCCTTCCCTGAATCCTGTGATGTCTATATAATATAGTGACTCAGGAGTCATTTTTTCCACACATTCTCATGATTGTAATTTTTTCCCATTTTGTGAGCTTATACATGACAATGTCTTCCTTTGATAACATCTGGATCTAGAAAATCTAGATCAAGATCTTGTCTCAGTTTTCACATAAGACACCCATGTAATAATCGGTGCCTAGAGTTGTGCTCCTTTGTCGGAGTTGTTTCCCATGTCTTAGCTGCTGTTAGCCACGAGGATGTCAAATTTAACATAATGGCGGTGCAAGTACTTAATATGGTTATACCGGTATCCATTCTGTGGATCTGCTGGGGATGTGTATTTTATTTATTAAGAGTAAACCATATTAACTTTTATTATTATAACGGTCTACATGTATATGATTAAATCTGAACTCGAGCCCCCTCGATATGTAGTCACTCGGCTGCATCATCTGTTATTTCCCTTCAATTAAAGGGAGGGAAGTAGTACTGTTTATTCTTTTACTAATATAGAATTATAAATTGAGTCGTGAGATTTTGCCAAGACTGAATACCAGTACTTGCAGTTGACAACTTTAGTGAAATCGTTTAACATAGAGACGCTCCAGAAAAAAAAAAAGGATTACAACTAAACAGATATCGATATATAGAAATCCTATATCTATTTTAAATAGATTAATGATTTTGTAAAAAGTTTTATAACATGTTCTCCGAGTTTCGGATGTTCCTTTAAAGTTGAAGATAATTTACTTCTTAGTCCAAACATCCCGCATTTCATTTGCTAGGACAAATTTATACGTGTAATTATGTAAGAAGTGCTTCTTCTTCCCTAGAGACAATACGGCATGAAATCGGTTCCCTCGACTGCCTGAAAAACTATTGACTTGGCATATTTTAAGTCTTTAATTAACATGCACTAACATATGACACATTGGACGTAATTATTATCTCTTTAAAAGGAACATATGTACTTTTACAGATACATGTACCGGGTACGAATATTTAGGTCCACACATCTCACACTAGAGCAGGGGTTCTCAACCTGACGATTTGCGGGGGTCGCCTAAGACCATCGAAAATATGGATTGTTATTGTCTATTCTTCTATTGCTATGTGTGTGTGGGGGGGGGGGGGGAGGGGGGGTCGCGGCAGAATGGGGGATTGTAAAAAGGGTAGCCAAGCTTAAAAGGTTGAGAACCGCTGCATTAGAGAAAAGCTTCCCTTTAGCAAGATACACGAGTGTAACCTTCGACTAAACGCATGCCTAATTTAAATAATTAGCCTTCCTTTGTGCAGATGTCGACATAATTGCGCGTCATTGACAGACTCAAGTGACGTCCAAGGTCATGACGTAATATTATGTCAAGCTTTTTTTTCGCGTTAAGTTCCTTGTACCCCCCCCCCCCCCCCGTCAACCGACACGCGAGACAATGGCGCATCACGAAGGGGTTGTTCCGAATCTCCGACCTACTTTACAATACGTTACGTGGTTGAGGTCTTCCTTTGAGAACATCTAGATCTAGCATACAGTGGCGAAGTTAGGGTGGAGGAGGGGGGATCCAAATTTACCTTCCCCCGGGCCCCAAATGAGTATCCGAAATTTGTTTTTACATTAAATATTACCGTACGCCAGTATCTCATGTCAGGATGTCGAATGTCAAAATGCAGGGGCCCCTAAAGAGGTCAAGCCCCCCCCCTCCCGGGTCCCTAAATCCCTAGCTATGCACTGATAACCTAGATCTAACGTATGGTCGTAAATAATCATATTAGTGAATTAGTGTTACTTCTTTTTCTTATTTAAAGATGTCTAGATCTAGACTGTTTTCATATTCAAATTAGAGGCCTAATTTGCCTATTGTGATAAGCCTTCTGTCTTGTAGTTATTGATGCCTGCCTGACTTTGACAGATTACTCTGAAGATGTCTGAGTTTCTTGTGCGGTTGTATTCAATGCGACTAACTAACAAGAACATAGAATTACACAAAGTAACAAGTGAAGGCGCTAAGTCCAAAACCGTTAGACAATTCAGATGATGGTTTAATACTCAAAAGGCCACAGTCGAGTCTCTGTCTTTAAATACGTGTTATCCCTAAGAAATCGTATCACCAACTGATTTTCTGTTTCCAAGTAGTCTCTAACCCAACCAAGTCATGACGTCACTAGTCTCGTTCAAAGTTGTGGCGCGTCCCTATACAAATTAATAATACTAAGTGTCTTACACTATACCTAAAGTCGGGTCCACCGGTAATAATGGAGACTAGATACGAAGATCAAATACCATGCATCATGAAATGGTCAAAATGACTTTTTTTTTTTAATTGGCAAAGTGAAGTTTCATTTAGCGTCCTTAGCATTGCTTAGTTTTGTTTGCAATAAAAATTTCCAGACATGTTCGTTATAACTAGCCAGTTTGGATGACAAAAGTTGTTTATTTTAATATTTTTTTTAACCTGTATTTCTTTTTATCCATTTTTTGGTTAGCTTTTCAGTGTTTTAAATTAAGAAATATATAGAGAGAAATTTAAACAGTTTGTAGGGCGCAAGATATCATAAAAATGTGTGTGTTTCTATAATTTTCTTATCTAATAAATCATTCTTACAACATAGGAAATATTGTAGAATAAAAAGAATAAATCCGATGTAGAGTCTGCTCAGGAATTGTCACGCATCAAGTCTACCAGATACATAGCCAAATTGAATTTTTTTTTATCAAACTTTCCGATCCCTGCATATGGATGCGAAGTTTGAGTAGATACGACAAAGTTTTTTTTTCTAAACGATCCGTAAGTTAAACTAAAAAACAACTAATCACATGGTTTTGGGAGAAGCTGGCAAGTGTACAATGGAAACATTAGTCATGAAAAGAATGATTTATTTCTTTTTTAAACTACCTGTTGGCAAATGTAATAGAACAGGGGTTCTCAACCTGTGGGTCGCAACCCCCTTGGGGGTCGATTGACGATTTGCCAGGGGTCGCCTAAGACCATCGAAAATACGGATTGTTATTGTCTGTTCCTCTATTGCTGTGTGTGTGGGGGGGAGGGGTCGCGGCAGAATGGGGGATTGTAAAAAGGGGTCGCCGAGCTTAAAAGGTTGAGAACCGCTGTAATAGAATCTCTAGTTGTTTGTTTTTAAACTGAAGATGATCAGTTTTCAATTGGAAAATATTGTTCTCATGTCAAATGGCTATTAGAGAAGCTTGATATGGGGACAGGTGTAGTTATAACCAAATAGCTTTGACAGCAAAATTTCACTGGTAATTGTCAACCTTGGAATTATACGGTACATCAAAACATACAACACATTTCAGCAATAATGCAAAATAGGGAGAAAGGGAAGTAATTGTGCCCGGGAAGACTGACCACCCTTTTAACGGTGACACTCACGATAGCGCAAGACAAAAGAGCGCGGACTTGTATATGATGTGTTTAAAAGTACCGGATTATTAGTAATTTAATGTCCTTGGCAGCATTTTTGTTGACGTCTCTGTCTTTTTCAATATAAATAGATCTGAAAGTATGCCATATTTGCAGAGAACGAGAGTACTTTAAATTTTAAATCATTCTCCTTTTTCATCAATGATGAATGAAATCAATGCATAACTTGCTAAAAAAAAAAGGATTTTCAAATGTTGTGACCCCATTCAAGGGTTAGAAGTTAATCTCTCATTTCCTCGGAGAACAGGAGAACACTAAGAACAAGATTCTGGGGTACAATGCTGGAGAACGAAGTAAAGCTGCAAGCAAGACAAAGTACCTCCAACTTAACAGACGTCTTGAAGCTATATTGCCAATGTACGGAAATAAGCCAGTGATGGAGTTTCTGTGACATTGCATACAATTTAACCTTGTGAAAGTTTGTGTTTGTGTATAATCTTTGCTTGTTTTCAAAGAGCACTTTTGGAATGTAAATAATATATTTTGAAAGACTCATTTTAGATTATTATACTTTTCGCTTACTGTTGTCATGTTTTAAGATATCTATATGACTGAAAAATAATATTTATTACTTGAGATATATTACGCTTACAGCGGATTGGTTGTCTACCAGCAGTTTAGTGCTACACATCAACGACCGTCCACAACACCAAGTTTAAGGTTGTTTTGTCATCAGATAACCAACAGATTTCCGTTAAAGACATCCTTAAAAACAAATATTGAAATCTGACTTGAATTTTGATACAGTGGACTTAGAACCTGTTGGCATTAGCAGCTAAAATAGATGACGCGATTATTTTATAAACACGAGAGCATAGCTATTAGATTTATAGTGTACCAGTACATATTTGTTTATCTAATTAATAATCAAATAAGGACTTATAACTAATACACTAATGCAACAAATTTGTTTGTCCCTATAATTGTTCCTTTCTATAGTGTGCACCATTCAGATAGATATTATTTTTGTTAATTATTATTATAACGGTCTACATGTATTTTAATAAATTTGCACAAGCTACCCTATTTAATGAAATCAAGTAATACCGTATGTTAAATACAAGTGTTCACTAATACTAAGATACGGTACCGTACGCGAGAGGACATCCATAAACCAAGCTTTTAATGCAGTACAGACACAGCACTAACACTAGGAAATAGCAGATGATGCAGCCGAGTGGCTACTTATCAAGGGGGCTGGAGTTCAAACTCATTCATATACATGTAGACCGTTATAATAATAATAATAACAAAAGTTAATTATGGTTTACTCTTGACACAGTAGGCTACTAACCCACACATCTCTCGTCCCCAACAGATCCACAGAATGGATATAACCATATAAAGTACTGACAATGCTATTATGTTAAATATGACGCCATCTTAGCTAACAGCAGCAAAGACAAAGGACACAACTCCGACAAGGGAGCATAACTCTAGGTACCGAGTATTACATGGGTTGCTTATGTGAACAATAAGTAAATAGTCATTATTTTCTAATTATTTTTCTTGTTTTAATATCTTTGTGTCATTCATTATTCCCACCTGTGGTTTGCAGATATAAATTTGATAACAGCAAAAAAAAAATATATATAGGGCACTGTGTTATATATAAAATGTACAAGTTTATTAAATACACAAGACACTTCAAAACGAAATCATATTATTTGCATTCATAATAATAAAATAAATTCATTGAATAATGGTAAAAAATTATGCACAGTAAACACTGAGCCCTATCGACCGTAGGCGTTACACCTCCACGCTCTTTCTAAAATCAATGAAATGTTTGTCTCAGATTGAAGAGCGAGAGTTCAAAACCCTCCGCGCGTGTATGAAATAAGCCCACAGCCCTGTAAGCCTATAGAGACAATTAGGAAACAATCGAGTCTGTAGGGCACTGAAACGTTAATCAATAAAAGTCAGATCAATGCACTTAGATATACAAACATTTCAACATTGTTCAAGCAAGGATAACATAGTGTATCCACCGTACCATTGAAAATATGTATAGGTCTACATATAAAAAATGTCTCATGAAGAGATGCCGCAACAGGGCCTATATATAAATAAGAGCCACTGTACTGCTGCGTTCAATGTCATATTAAATATCCATAATGGATGCCAAAGCTTCTACGGCAGCGTAGTCGAGGTTAATGAAAGACGGCTCCCACCTGGACATCATCTCACCAAAATCCTCGTCCATCTCATAAAAAGACGAGCATTTCTCCTCCTGTTCGGTTTGGTGTCTCGTGAGCTGATACAGAAAAAAGTTCCCCTCCCCGGACACTGTTTTGAGGGCTTTCTCCTCTAGTTTGGAGAACAAAAGCTGTTCCTGCATCAGCACAGGAAGTTTAGAGTTATGTACCCTTTCACGTCTGCCTCGATCTGAGCCTATAGCAGACGAGACGGCAATAAAACTCAAAAGCTCCAACCTCATTGGCTGGCGGGAGACTTCCTCCAAATATGGCAGTGCTTTACACTCACGAAGCGCCAAATTACTTAAGATGTCCATGTTGTTAGATAACAGTTTGATGTCCGATTTGGTCAAAAACCAATTTTCTATAAAATAATGCGCGAACTCAACACTGTCTAAGATCAAGGAAACAGCGAGTGGTGAAATTGAAGTCTCTGGCCAGCTAAATATTGTTTTCTGTAGAACAATGTCTGTTGGACAAATGCCTGACTTAATGAGTTTCTGAACCAAAGTGCCGTCATTTCCAGCAGAGATGAGCCGATGAATGATGTCTGGTCTGACAAATTCTGCACTGGCCTCATGTTCCATGAGGATCGTCGCTGTTCGCTGAGTTTCTTCACTAGGGTACCATTTATCAAACGTTATAGACAGTGCTGACTTTTGCAGGTGATCATCGTGACCTAAATCAGCATTTGCATAGATTAAAAATGACAGGCAATTGGTGTTTAGGGAATCGGCAGCCAGCCATAAAGGAGACATGCCAGCATCGTTTCTGTGGTTGACGTCAGAGCCAGCGGCGATCAGAAGCTTGACAACATCGACCATGTCTCCCCAATACCTTGAAACAAGCGACAATGGCGTGTTCCCCGAGTTGTCCTTCACGTTGACATCTGCATGTTTGTTCAGGAACATTTTGACAATGTCTACATTCAAAACAGCATTGTGCAGCGGCGTGAACCCAGCTAGGCTTTTCAGGTTCACAACTGCACCGTGTTTCAACAGAACCTCCACGCAAGACGTTTTTTCGTACTCAGCAGCAATGTGCAACGCTGTCAAACCATCGACGTTACTTTGGTTCACATCGGCTCCCTTTTCAAGCAAATATTTTGGAATCTCGACGTTAAACTTGCTGTTCACAGATGCTATCAAAGCCGTGCATCCGTTCACATCCGTGTCTTCCAGATTGGCTCCCTTACTCAGAAGAGCATCAATGACTTGCAGTACTTTTTCTTCAATCTCTCTCTGTTTCAGCTTCCAGTGAAATGTTGCCACGATCTCATAGTAATACTCTAAGGACACTGCGTTGATCAGAGGTGTGGTGTTCGTTTTGAAATTCACATTAGCCCCCTTGTCTAACAAATAGTTTATGACCTCGATGTGAACAGCCCTCATCAGGGGCGTCTTTCTGTCGTGGACTCGGTCGATGTCAACCCCTGCGTCTAATAGAAGTTGGATTTTGTGAATGTCGCCCAACTTTACGGCTTGGATGAAGATTTCTGGTTTTTCAACTACGGCCTTTTTCGCATCATCACACTTCTTCAAAAGAAATGTGACTATCTTCTCTTCGTCGTTCAGCAAGGCTTGAATCAAAGCGTACTCAGGGTCCAACTTAGCGCCGTGCTCAAGTAGGACGCTGGCTGCACTCGTTAAAGATTTTTCCAACGCTGTATCTAGAGCCGAACCTTTGTAAGCCACGCGGCCTAGAAAGTCGTAATTATTCACCGGAGCCCCGTACTTAACCAGAAGCGGAATCATTTTGATTTGTTGACAATTAACCGCGGACACCAGATCGTTGTGGGTGACCTGAGCGCCGTGATCACAAAGAACTTCAGCCAGTGCGCAACTTCCGATGTTCAGCACGAGCTCCATGCGTGACTCAGCGCAGCACTGACATCTGTTGACATTTATGCCCAGCTTGCACAGCTGGCGAACTAACTCAATATCAGTTGAGAGAATAGTCTCCCTGTACTGAATTTGCTTTAGAACACAACAGAGGATGTCAGGACGAATGCTTAGAGTTTCACTTCTGTGAAAAAAATTATACTTCAGCAGCTTGATGCAGGACTCAAAGTCGTTTTCCACCGCGGCAAACAGCAGAGGATTTGAGTTCACCTCTTTGGCACTACACAGCAACTCCAGCAGTTGTTTCAATCCCAATTGTTCGGCCACATCGAAAGCACTTTGATTTGATTTGTTGACAAGTGAAACTTTCCTATTTGGGTCAGCACCAGCACCGATCAGCAATCCGACCTTCTGGAGATGAGATTTCTGGATTGCTAACATTAATGCAGTGTTCCCATTGGAGTCCTGCTCATCAAGTTGTATACGCTTGTCCTTTAACAAACACTCAATTGCCTCCCTCGACCTAGCCAGCATAAGTGCAGTATCGCCGTGGTTATTTTTAGCATTGACGTCAGCGCCCAGCTTCAAGAGCATGCCCACCATCTCTGGGTAACCTTTCTTGGAGCAAATCATCAAAGGAGTGTTGCCGTTATCGTCTCTAAGTTCCAGTCGGGTGCCATCTTGGAGGAGGTATTTGAGCAAATAGACGTGGCCTATTTTACAAGCTTCAATAACAGCCCAGTTCAGGGCGTGGCTGGAGAAGGGCGTAGTTTTACGATCACAAAGTCTGACAAGTTTGACCAGTTTGGACGAGCTTCCAGAGGCTATTGTTTTGAACAAGAAGAAGTCATTAGGCAGACCCGCCATGTTTTCATCAACATCAGATGATCAACTCAGGAGCCTGAAAAAAAATATGTATGAATTTTTAAACCACTTTAACAGCGTGTGCCTGCTTGTGTTGCGACATCTGTGTCAGTTGTCTGTTACTGTGTAAATGTGTTATGTGTGTATGTTGACGTGACTGTGCACTGTAAAAAAAATAATCTAAGAATAGCGAGTTGTTGTTTTTTTTTAGGTTCTTTTTTATAATGGTTATAAAGTGATATCGGGTTAATTGGACCAATGATTTATTGAAGCAGACTCTTATTTGGACTGAATCTTAAAACGTCGACAAATTAGTATTATATACTATGAGTTGAGACTAGAAAAATTTGCCCTTGTAAGGGGTCTCCAGAAAAAGCCGACCTAACAGTATCCTATATCAGGAGGCCCAAACAAAAGAGTGAACCCACAACACCCCAACAGAAGAAAAACTCTATGGAGAGCTGGCCGATCACTACTGCACAAATCATCTCAGATAATGGTCTAGTCATCTTAGCACTTCAACAGGATTGTGAGAACCAAGAAGAACAAACCCTCGTTATAAGGAAACGATCCGGTCTTATTAAGACCCCTTCGCATTGCGGCGTCAGAGGCAATGAGGTGGCGGACGCCCCTGCAAGAGAGGCCGGTATGAATCTCGAAGCACGTTTTAGGGTGGTTTTTTATTATGAGAAGTTTAAGTCATGGGAGGAACTCAGGCAGGACCCGTGGAGTCTGGCAGAATAAGCGTCACCCGGATCTAGCAACGACCATCAATCTGGTTCCGCAAAATATTTTGAGCGTTTAAAAACAAAACATGTATTTCCTAATGCGACCGCATTTTACAGTGCAAAAAAGAATCTCACAAAGAATGCATATAAAGTATATGCATACAAAAGCTTACACCATAGCCTTAAACCCAAGTGAATATTTAATTCGCACTATTTTATGATGATATACTTAAAAAAAAAAAAAACATCCGCGCGATTTTCGTACTAAATAAAGCTTCATTAATTTTTTTTTAATGTCATTAGCATTGCAGATTTTCATGATAAATTAAACCAAATCTAGAACGTTAATCGGATTGGAACTTCAAATATTAGCAAGTCAATAAGAACAAAGTATACCATAGGTAACCCCAATACATATTAGTGGCAGTTGATCTTATCAACTATCTATTACATCGCTTGTTAGTAGCATATTCGTTCTCAATTAATATTTAATGCATACATCATTTGTGCGTGTGTGCTAAAAAGTGGAAGATTCAAAACTTTCATTAAGCATTTCTAAAAGAATTTATGCACAAAAAGTATCAAGTACCTTTTAAAAGCAGCTTCCTATATTTTGTACTAGCCTTATTTTACCGGCGTCCCACGGGTCTTAATCTGCGTATCACTGTAGAAATAGTCACTGAGAGTATTTAAGAAACAATTAAACGAAATAATGTTATAAGTAAAGCGAATGCGTGAATGTAAAAAATAGTATGAGTGAAGCTATCAAAATAGCCAATCGACCTAACTTTTAAATAAAAATATTTGTTTACGATTGGTCCTCGTGCTTAGTGGGAGGAGCTTTAGATACGGCCACTCGGAGTATATTTTCAGAACTTTTTATAACGGCCTGGAGAAACGTGCCTGCATGGCTAGATGAAGCTAAAAATATACACACACACAATCGGCGGGAGAGGGGGGTGGCGTACAAGGACCAGATGGATGCGTGTTTTTCTTTAGTATTGAAGGGGGGGGGGGGGGCGTTGCAATTTAGGCCTACCAATGAAGGACTAAAAAAGTGTCCGGGTAATAGTAAACATTTCTATTTAGCGAAGAACGGACAAACGGGAATAAACACATATATATCGTTCTGATCTAGAATAGGTTCCTACTAGAGATAGTCGTGGGACTAAATCTAAAATCGCGAGGGAAAGGGCGCCATGCCTTGGGCGTAAAAAAAGAAAGCCTGATACAATGCTATGTCATGACCTTGGACCCCATGGTGCCTAACTATTAGTCCCAGATGGTCACTGACATGCAGTGTGTCAACACCTATAGAAAGAAAGTACAACCTCTACTAAATTGCGTAATCCATTTCGTTTATGGTCACTGTCAAGTAGCCTACTACAGCGAAACTATTACATTGCTGTGTGTGATATGTAGATCTAAATAGTTTCTTTGGTTCCTTAGGTGAAAACATCACGTGTTCAAAAAATAAAATTTTTGAAATTTCTGAACAATACAACGAAACAAACTTTATATAGTAATACATCCTTCATAAGGATAAGGGAGGATCAATGCGTTGGACGTGAAAGAAAAAGCCTGATATGGTGTTACAAAAAGTGTTTCAATGATAACGCTGACTCAGAGGCGGCCCAACCAGATCTACATACGGACAGGAATGTTCGTGCTATGGACTTATATTGATAGACTAAAAATAAAATAAAAACATTTCAAAGAATCATGTGGTGTTTTCTTTTTCCCACTATAAAACAACCCGAATAACAAATCAGACGTGCAATTGCAGAGAATTACATGAAGTTATTTTATCTAAGAAATAATGTGAGAAACTCAATACAGGTATTGACAAAGAGATGTCCGGCACATTTTTTTTCCGAAAGTAGAAATTAGCTTTTCAATATTAATTTGTTTAATTTTTCTCTATCAAAATGAGATAATTTTGGACCTTAAAAACAATAATACCTATCACTTATTAGATGTAGTCCTACAGCGATAAATTTAGCGGGTTTTGGATTTTCGAAAAAAAAAAATCATTCAAATTAAAAAAAAAAGATTTAAAATATGACTATATCTACTATATTTTCTTATATATAAATCAAAGGCTGTCGAGAGCGTCTAACGCAGTTGATATAGCTGACGGATTGGTATACTCGTAACACGCCATTGTCTCGCGTGGTGGGGTTGGCAAGGGGGGAGGGGATCAATGCGTTGGACGTGAAAGAAAAAGCCTGATATAGTGTTACGTCATGACCTTGGACGCCACTGGAGTCTGTCGATTAGGTCCAGATGGTCAATCGCGGGCATTGTGTCAACACCTACAGAAAGAGCGTCTAGCCTCTTACTAAATTGCGCAATGAAGCCTACTACAGCCTAACTACTGAAATCGTTAAATAGGTGGAGTTTTTTGTTTTTTTGGGGGGGGGGGGGGGCGCCGTAGGGGGTTAATTTGTATCATGTCAAAAAGAAATGTGTGGTGAACTATTTAGCTGGTAGGAATAAATAAAAGGAAAAAGAGGGGGGGGGGGGTGTAAAATGAAAATAATGGGAAATGAGATAAAAAAAAAAATACAGCCGCTCACACATTGTTACATTATTAATCGTGTGGCCAGCATAAAACATAATAATAATTGAAAGACACTCTCAGGTGTTCTTGTTTTAGATCTAAAACGTGTTAGTTATGTAGTTTCGCAGTTCAAACATTGTTTTTCTACGGCCGACGAGTCATAGGTTAAATTTACTCCTTTGGAATCTTCCTTCTGAACTTAAAGATTATATCCTAGCGGTGGCCAGAGTTCGAATCCGATTCCATCGATACGGCAGTTCATATGAAAAGCACTAAAAAAAAATCCCCGAGTTCTAAATTCCTTCGGTTCGGAAGACAAGCGCTCTACCGCTCGGCCACCTTGTCCACAATGACATACATGGCTCAATGTTAAGCATAATAACAATGTTACACAAGGAATATAAAACATGTATCAATAACTCATGATAGATTATAAACACACACTAGTATTTCAATTATTTATTTGTTATCATTAATCAATATTCAATCTTATATTTATAATCCAAAAAATAATCAACTAATCGATAACTAAATTTATCATTTTTAAAAATGATCTATAATTCATTTACTTTTTATGATAATCATTTATTATTTCTAATTATAATCATTCGTTATTTCTAATAATAATCATTCGTTATTTCTAATAATAATCATTCGTTATTTCTAATAATAATCATTCGTTATTACTAATAATAATCATTTATTATTACTAATAATAATCATTTATTATTTCTAATAATTATCCTTTTTTATTTCTATCCATAATTATGTCATGTATTGTTTCTAGCCATAATCATTATTATTTCTATCTATTAATTTTTATTTGTTATTTATTATGTGCGTCTTATTGATAGAGATGGTTAAAAGCAAAAGTAACTTTTAAACAGACGTTCTTCTAGTGCGCTAGGCATAGATCTACTCTATAACTATAGTTATAGATCACTCAAGCACATATACGTCGATACGGTAACTTAATCTTCATGCTTAAAAATTCTTTTCAAATTCACAAATAAAAAAGATCTTTATAACACAGTAATTAGTATAATAGAGCATCTAGACTTTTATTTTATTCTTAACTACTTATGAGTTATGTAACAGTAGTAAAACAAATTGTATTTACCCGCTTCCATGTACACGAAATTTAAAAAAAAAAAAGTCTTTTAAGGTAATATTGGTAACACAGCCAACAGCAATCTATGACGAATGAAGGGTCAGTGTCCACGCCGCTTCCAATTATTTTATAGGGCAGCCATGTTGGAACAGAGGTCATGTGACTATTCGTTGGCCGGTCCTCCCTTAAAAAGTACCCCTTACTATAAGATCCACATGCTTCTTAACCATCAGTGACGTATTAACCAATCCGCGAAGGGGTTCATTCGTGACCTCCGTGACCCTATGTCGAAGGTGCCGGTTCATTGCATCCGGGCCCGTAACTATTAGTAGTCCACGTGGGTCCTTGAGAAAGAAGTATTTTAAAATGTAGAATTTAAATATATTGACTTTATACTGTGGTCTTAGTCTCGACATAAAACACTGAACAATAATTTACACAGAAAGACACCAAGATAGAAGCACATCTCTTATTTCATACGCTAAAACAAATTCGTTCAAGTGCTCCTTCTTCCCCAGTGCCATTAGATAATAAAAACCAACAACTTAGCAAAGTTTAAGTCATTGATTAGCATGACTAGATTAACACTTGAAATGCGTAGAACGTAATTATATTCTTTTTTTTTTAGAGTAACATCTGTAATATATAAAGGGGCGCGACGGCTGAGCGGTAAAGCGCTTGGTTTGAATCCTGGTGAACGCTGTTTGTTTTTTTTTAATTTCGGGATCTGAGTCCACCCAGCTGTAATAGGTACCTGACATTGTTTTTGGGGCTGTTGGTCGTGACACAAGACACCCTCGTTAACCGTCTAAAAGAGTAACTTTTTTTTTTTACTGTAAGATAAGATAAGAAGTGGCTACTGAATAGAGTGACATTTATATAAAAGGTAGTGTCTGCTTTAGAAAGCCTTTTGTTCAATACACGGTGACTTGATGTGTTTTTGTGTTTTTTTTTTGCACTCAAGGAAAGTGGGAGGGAAGTAGTATTGTATGATAGTATCGTCGCAACATATATTTGTAATTGACGATTTGACTGCATAGTGACCTTCTGACCACTTTAAAAAAAACGCAAGTTAAAACTTGTCGACCATAAAATAATATCCTGTTAATGACTCTTGCAGGAAGCTGTCAGGGCCAGCCTTAAATAATGGGAGGCCCTAGGCAAAGTGTATTTGTTGGCCTCTAATGATATAAAACAAAATTAAAAAGAAACAGGAAAACAAATAACGAGATTTATTAAAAACCTGTATGTCTATGTCTGTGTCTAAATCGTCAAATAACTGAAATTCATATTTCCAATATCCATTGTGGAGACAAAACTAAATTAAAAAACATAATGTTTGAGATATGAATTAATTTTTCCATATTTATTGTCTCTATTTTCGTTTTTAGTCCTGTGAGAGGCCCCAACCAAAAGGAGGCCCTAGGCGACTGCCTAGTTTGCCAATGCCTAAGATCGGCTCTGAAACTGTAGTTAGTAAAAAAAAAAAAAAAAAAGAGGCGTATACGTAGTAATAAGATTAATGAGATTAAGGAATTGACGGGCCTGTCAGGGCTAACCCTGGCGAAACACAGACAGAAACGGAGAGAGACGATTATCAGATCATGTGTGGTGCCCCAACGATGCAACATGCTATGGGATATGTGAAATGGAAATACAGCCGCGAGGTTTATACTATTTGATTCGAGAAAACAGGTTTTAAAAATCACAAAACTTGTCTCCAGTAGACATGCTAAGACCAGTGTTTCTTCTTTCCAATTGCCTGCAGTCTTGCGTAGAGCATCAATGTCGCCATACAGGTCGAGAATTTTGGTTTTTCCCAGACTTGTCGAGACGGAGATCAGCAAGTGAAGGGGAGATCAGCAAGTCTGGGGCAGTCAAACAGAACAGGAGGGCACGGTTTCCTCTTCTTACCTCTTCTTCAACAACAATAAAGCCCTTTAATTAGAAACCCTTGGATCTAGCACATAACACTTAATTAATGGGATGTTATAAGCTTATCCAAACCAACTTCTGAGTCTCCTGATGCATAGTCATATATCCCAAGTTGGAGCACTAAGGCTAGATGTTCATCTTTGAGGCGATTACGAATAATATATACCCCATGTAACCTACATAGTTTCGGTTAGAGGACACTTAGTACAGTATATACATACGAACTTGTTTTTTTTTTTCTGAAGATAGGAGTTGAATTCATTTAAATGTGATGTCATACCTTTAAAAAAAAAGCCAAATCTTACAAACATGGGCCGGGGCCGCTTGCTTGAATTGCTCCAGTCATAACAATTTTAATTTCATTTCGTATTAAAAAAAGTTTCTTGTATTATCTTTCCTTGGCTTAACTAGCACCGCACTGGGAAAAAAAAAGACCTCTTCATATTCGGGTTCTATATCTGTCAGAAAATACTTGAAAGTTTTGTGGTTCAACGCTAGCAATTTAATATTTACAATGCAGAGCACATCACCACATGGTACTGACCTAACCACAACGTTTCTGATAACTCTAGCTGCCGCTGTGACTTCCAACTATACTTCTGACTGTATCATTAATCGCTTCCACTAATTTCTCACATAGAAGAGAAAAAATGATGGTTAAAACTTCTTTGAACAGGTCTTCGCCAGTGGTGGTCCCATGCCCGCTCCTTAGAGCTGCTAACTCTTCTGTGAGTTTAAACTTGTTAGTACAACGAATGAAGTGTGGTCGAGATCGCGCTTGAACTTGGCTTGGCTACCTAGAAAGGGGCTCAAGGTTCGACACCCGACTCGGGCAGAGTTGTGTTTACTGAGCGCCTAAAGGCAGCACGGAAAACCAACTCCTAGATACCCCCTCTCCCCTCTGGTCCACAAATGAGATTTGACCAAAAGCGCTCTGAGCATGCTATAAGCACGAAAGTAGCGCTATATAAAATCTATAATAATAATAATGAGTAAACCATTTCGAACTCTGTTGCTCTATCTCTTAGTTTTAAATTGAGATTTTTTTTATCCATATTGCTACGTTCTCTCCTCATCAGGCCTTCTTTAAACACTGCTAAACACAACACATCATGTAAACACTGCTAAACACAACATAACACATCATGTAAACACTGCTAAACACAACACAACGCATCATCTAAACACTGCTAAACACAACACAGCACATTTAACACATCAAGAACCTGACAACAAGAGCTCCAAAATAATCTGGTACTTTAATAAATGGATAAGTAGATTACAGCCAATACTAGACAATTGGCAACAAACACATCAACAACTAAAATGTTATACTGTACATCACCGTGCAAAACTCTACTGTCTCTATCTCTTCCTGGACTCGTACATAACACTTGAGGACTCAACCAGGACCGACTTCATGGCCGACTAACAGTCCCGGTCTCCGGTCTTGAACTGCTCTGCCTTACACACTCTGTGTCTCTGGTCCACGTAGGTTTCTGATCAGATGACCATAATCCGGGTCCTATTCAAGTGCAAAGTTCATGCCAGTACTGTCCCTTGCCTTTCAATACAGCCGCGCTAAACTGTATTACTGGCCTGTGTCACATATGTCAGCTGATCACACACTGTTAACCCTATCGCGTCGCGGATAGGGTTACAACAATATCTTTCTTCTTCTAATTGTCACGTGAGAAAGTTTTTTTCGGCTTCAACATAGACAATTCGTTATAAGGGCCTCAACCGTGACCTCCGTGAGGTGCCGCCTCAACACTCACATGCAACGTCTTCACCTGTGGACAGTTTAAACTAATAGCATGTTGCCACGACGTACAGACGGTATTGTACCACTCGCCAGGGCCGGTCTTAGGCCACTGCAACCTATGCGACAGCAGTGGGCCCCGCGCTTTCATAGGCCCCGCGCGATGCGAATTCTAGGTGTAAATTATGATATTAAACCATTTTAACTTAATATTAAAGGGTTCTTGGAATTCTCCTGAAATTATCAAATATAAGAAAAGTCATGAAAATCTCCTGAAATTATTAAAATCTAAAAACTGATGCAAATCTCCTTAAAACAGACAAAATTGTCATTTCGGGATGTCATTCAATATGGAAAACGTCAATCCTAATCGCGATTTAAAAAAAAACGGCTTTGTGTCACATTTCATTTAATAAAATGTAATAATAAGCCGAATTTGAACCAAAACAAGAAGTTCCAATTCTTAATTTACTGGCATACAAATATAGATCTAAATCTATTTCGACCTCTTAGAAAACAAAAGCGATATTTTGCTAGTCGATAGTAAATCTAAAAGGCAGATCTGAATGTCTATCGGCTTTTTGTTAAAAAAATTACTATCTACTGTAGATGGCTCGTAAAGTTAATTTTTGACAGTTATTTTGTATTTAGTAAACTATAATTAAAATGCAAAGACGAATTTATTTTCTAAAACAAAATCTTAATTTTCACTTATTTATCCTTATCACAACCCAAATTAGGCCCCGGAAAATCCGTTTCGCATAGGGCCCCGCAACCTGTTGGACCGGCCCTGCCATTCGCGTTGATACCGAAAGACGATCCAAAATGATGTTGAACTGTTGCCCTGGGTTGCACACACAAGATTTCAAGAAGACGAGCAGCTCAAAACAGCAGAGAAATTTCAAAGTACTATAAATAACTGTCGATTAATGTCACTTAAAAATTAAAACAAAAACGTAATTATTTTTTTTTACAGGAACAAAAAAAAAAAAGAATATAAATAGTACAAAACCATAGAGTTTAGTCTGCAAGAGGACTCTGGCAGGCCACCATCCTTTGGCTAGGCAAACAAAATTTATTCCATTTGTGGTAAATGTTTGAACGAATGCCCCCGTGATAGTTTAATGGCCCGACAATCACAAGAGCAAACAACTCTAAATGTTTTCAGTGATCAATTTTTTAAAATATATTTTTTTTTAAACAATTGTGTCATAATATCAAGCAGTCAGTATTTTAAGCCAAGTCAAAAGAGACAACGATCTTTTCTAATTTAATGCTTAATTATTTTGTGCTCTATTGTTTAGAGTTGCAAAAGTGGTTTCAGTTCCATGGGAGTATAGTTATTGGGATATATCCGACCTGAAGTCAATCCAATTGTATTGGAGGGAATTAAAAATAGCGTGTTTTCAATAATTTTACCCAATGCCATGATGTATTTTAAAGGAATTTTCTATATTTTGTGTTTATTATCAAAGACTATTCTTATGCAACCCTTGATACTGCCAAATGCTAATATTCTTCAGGATATAAAAATCGAGTCCGATAGCAAACTACTATGGCAGCCGCTGTTCCTGATCGGGAGCGCCGTAGTTCGACACGTGACTTCACATAGCAATGCGGAACTTAAAGACGACGCACTGGCCGTGATGTTCGAGAAGTCCACGTGGAAAGAGGCCCAGATTCTTGCGGATGTGATCACCAGTGAAACCCCCAACGTGCAGTGCATTTATTTATGTATAGACACGCAAACTCTTCAGAAAACTTTCCACGACTTGAACAAAATGAAAACCCGATTCGGTGTCGTGCTCGTGGTGTTAAACAACGAGACTTTGGTGGAGGACATATTCAATCACGTGATGTCTAATAACGCCTTTCATTGGACTGCACTCGTGCACGTGACAGAGTGGCTCATTATCACTAGCAGACGAATCGACCGCCTAACAAAACCAACCTGTCTAATGCCAGATTTTATAACCACTATATCGTTTTCTGATCGCCCTAGAAACAGTATATCCGTCTATCAGAAATCACGAACTGAAGGACTGGTCGAGGTGTTTAATTTTAATCTCGGACGTCTCCAGTTCGAATCCTATTTTAATTTTAGTATCAGAAATCAGTATTGGATTCAACATTACAGCTCAGAGTTCCATGAAAAAATTAGCAATTTAGATCTAGATGTTTCCGACATAAAGAGAATGCCCACTGTAAGCACGAAAATTACAGACGAAATTTCATCTCGCGTCCGAAAAAGGGGGAAGTCTTACTTGCAATCAAAGCGTTCCATTCTTGATGGCGTACATTTAAAGGTTTCATTGTTTGTCTACCCTGATGGTCAAGCCAAGATGGTAGAGGAGAGGAAAGTGGACAACCGGACAGTGGTGGACGGCTTCTACGTCAGCATGTTGCAGATACTCCAACAAGGCCTTGGTTTTACCAGTGAGGTCATTTTGGTCAACGATTCCGGCTATTTCGGAAGAGTGGACACGGATGGCCAAGCCACTGGA
The DNA here is from genome assembly GCA_030265305.1 of Biomphalaria pfeifferi. NCBI lineage: Eukaryota > Metazoa > Mollusca > Gastropoda > Planorbidae > Biomphalaria > Biomphalaria pfeifferi. The sequence goes on along the minus strand of JASAOG010000103.1, from coordinate 1,028,238 downwards.
GTTGTGGGTAAGTTTGTGGGCTGGGTCGCAAAAAAACAATGAAATTTGTTTCGTAACACTGACCTAAGCAATGAGAGCCATGAAAGGGAGAATAGCCTTGTGAATTTATTGTTATTATCTGCCTTTAATGCGTGGTGGTAAAGTGGTAAAACGCTTGACTTCCGTACTAATGTTCTGAAGTTCAAATCCCGTAGAAAATTTGTAAAGTTTTATGGCGCTCCTGAGTCTGTCTACCCATTTCTAATGGGTAGTTGACATGCGTTTGGGGAAATAAAGCAGGCTGGTCTTTGTGTTGGACACCTTTATTAACCGTCGGTCATACAGACAAGCGATTTTGACATCAACTGCTCACATAGAAACGAAGGTCCTTACGTGATAATTTTACTTTAATTTGACTAATTATGCTGAATCTAAAGTATCGAAGGAATATTCTGTTGCTGAATTTTACGACTTTAGAATTTTAATTGATAGTTACCTTTACAGACCTTGGGGGCAGATGATGTTTAGGTCATCTGTTTATTTGGCCAACGGTTAGAGGAGCAGGGTGTCATGTGGCCAGCACAACGATCAACCGCATTTACTTTTCCCTAACTTAAGTCAGGTACCCATTAGAATTGGGTGGACCCAGGGTCGTCTTTAAAAACCCGAAATTAAAAATTCCAGTCTTCTCCGAGATTCGAACCCGGGGCTTCTCGGTTTGGAAGTCATGTGCTTTATCACTCAGCCATTAAAAAATTTTACTTGATAAATTAAATTGTATGCAATACTGAGTCTTACTTTTGCTACCAGGTCACCTGACCAGACGTGAGGCTGCTTTTACAATCATTCCACTGACCATGTCATTAGATCGACTGAAGGTCATAGACTTTGTTTCCGTCTGCCCAGTCTCTGAATACACCAAGGTCATCTACAGACTCCCGGAGCCAGGCTCCACGATTGATTTGTCCTACGTGAATATCATCCAATCAGATTTAGTCCTTATTTTCCTGATGGGGCCACTTCTAACCATGGCTTTGATTGGTGCCTTTCTTCACGTGATGTCAAGGTCGTGTACTTTAGCTGAACCACAGAGCTGCTCCATCGAGGCACTGAAGTAAGTTGTTTTAGTTTCATGGTCGTGTGGTATGTACACTGAATTGGTGTCTGTATAGTTTCGGGTTTGAACCCAGCCCTCAGCCACTCCTCCACCACCCACACCGTGCTGTCGGAGGTTTGATCTTTAAATCTGAAACATGCAAAACAAATAAATATCGACACCAGCGAATGAAAAGGAAGCAACTCTACTTGTTCAAATTGTTGCTTAAAAGTCATTCGTTTAGGTACCTTACGTTCTAAAACATAGAGTTTGGAAGTAGTCGCTCAAGGGACTTTGGGCTCTGGTCTATATATTAAGGATTAGTCTTCTAATTATTGTTTCATCCAGTCTTTGGCATTAAAAATCCATCAGTTATAAATGGCACGCTGTGACTCGCACATGACTAAATGCATGACAAAATGCATGACTAAATGCATGACTAAATGCATGACTAAATGCATGACTAAATGCATAACCATATGCATGACTAAATGCATAACCAAATGCATGACTAAATGCAACACTAAATGCATGACGCGTAGGACGTAATCATCTTCTTTTTTGAAGTAACGTCTGTATTATATAAGATAAGTTCAACCCTCTCATTGCAGCTGATTTTTCCAAATCAGCTTGTACCCGATACAGTTAGGTGTCAGAATGTGACATGATGCATAAAAGACTACACCTGGACACGTCTTCTGTATCTCCAACCATCCACTAGTTTTCTAGATGGGAGGTATTCCTCCACTCCTTTATACCTCTCAAATCAAGTCAGTATTGACCGATTTCTCCTAAAAGTTTAGTGGATCTACATCAGCCATTATTTCTGTTACTGGCTTTGTCCTAAAGGTTCCGCAGATACATCTTGGTGCTTGGACTGTATCTTATCAAGCTGTTCAACAGCTGTCCTAGAGCCATAGATTTGCACAGGTAGACTGTAGACAATTAGCGATCGGACTTTTTTCCTAAATACAGTAATCGAAATATGTCTTCTCGGGTCAGCGGAGTCGCAGCTTCTGCCAGGGTGTACCATAATTTGTAAAATTATGATTAATTGTATAGCAATGTAGAGAACCTGCCGCCCTGTTATGAAGTGTGTGTGTGTGTGTGTGTGTTTATGATGACGGTTGGAAGATGTTAGCGATTGGCTGTGAATGATGCAAGATAGGTGGCAGTGTCGTCAGATAGGACAAATGACTCCAGAACGTGAGACTGTACGGTAATGTTATTGTAGTGAGTTAGACTTTTGTTTAAAAATATTATTACTTTATTCTAGTACATTTGATTTGATTTCGTCTACGTTATAATCAAAGTTATATATAGTGTTGCTCATAAAGAAGTTACTCAAGTCATCTCAAGTTTTATTTCAGTTAAGATATAATACGCCTATAGCGGTTTAGTTGTCTACCAGGCAGTTTGGTGGTACTAGTCAACGTCCATCAACAACAAGCCCCATGCGCCAAACGGGCGTGGGGTGGGGGGGGCTAATTCTATATAAGTATAGGTATGAGAACGCATAGCTAGAGGGTGGGGGGTGGGGGGGCTAATTCTATATAAGTATAGGTATGAGAACGCATAGCTAGAGGGTGGAGGGTGGGGGGGGGGGGCTAATTCTATATAAGTATAGGTATGAGAACGCATAGCTAGAGGGGGGGGGGGAGCTAATTCTATATAAGTATAGGTATGAGAACGCATAGCTAGAGGGTGGAGGGTGGGGGGGCTAATTCTATATAAGTATAGGTATGAGAACGCATAGCTAGAGGGGGGGGGGCTAGTTCTAAAAAAGTATAGGTATGAGAACGCATAGCTAGAGGGTGGGGGGGGGGGGAGCTAATTCTATATAAGTATAGGTATGAGAACGCATAGCTAGAGGGTGGAGGGTGGGGGGGCTAATTCTATATAAGTATAGGTATGAGAACGCATAGCTAGAGGGGGGGGGGAGCTAATTCTATATAAGTATAGGTATGAGAACGCATAGCTAGAGGGGGGGGGGGAGCTAATTCTATATAAGTATAGGTATGAGAACGCATAGCTAGAGGGTGGGGGGGGGGAGCTAATTCTATATAAGTATAGGTATGAGAACGCATAGCTAGAGGGGGGGGGGAGCTAATTCTATATAAGTATAGGTGTGAGAACGCATAGCTAGAGGGGGGGGGGCTAGTTCTAAAAAAGTATAGGTATAAGAACGCATAGCTAGCGGGGGGGGGGGGCTAGTTCTAAATAAATATAGGTATGAGAACGCATAGCTAGCGGGGGGGGGGGGCTAGTTCTAAATAAGTATAGGTATGAGAACGCATAGCTAGCGGGGGGGGGGGTGCTAGTTCTAAATAAATATCGGTATGAGAACGCATAGCTAGCGGGGGGGGGGGGGGGGCTAGTTCTAAATAAGTATAGGTATGAGAACGCATAGCTAGCGGGGGGGGGGGGCTAGTTCTAAATAAATATAGGTATGAGAACGCATAGCTAGCGGGGGGGGGGGCTAGTTCTAAATAAGTATAGGTATGAGAACGCATAGCTAGCGGGAGGGGGGGGGGCTAGTTCTAAATAAGTATAGGTATGAGAACGCATAGCTAGCGGGGGGGGGGGGGGGCTAGTTCTAAATAAGTCTAGGTATGAGAACGCATAGCTAGCGGGGGGGGGGGGGGGGCTAGTTCTAAATAAGTATAGGTATGAGAACGCATAGCTAGCGGGGGGGGGGGGGGGGCTAGTTCTAAATAAGTATGGGTGTGAGAACGCATAGCTAGCGGACGGGGGGGGGGGGGGCTAGTTCTAAATAAGTATAGGTATGAGAACGCATAGCTAGCGGGGGGGGGGGGGCTAGTTCTAAATAAATATAGGTATGAGAACGCATAGCTAGCGGGGGGGGGGGGGGGGGGCTAGTTCTAAATAAGTATAGGTATGAGAACGCATAGCTAGCGGGAGGGGGGGGCTAGTTCTAAATAAGTATAGGTATGAGAACGCATAGCTAGCGGGGGGGGGGGCTAGTTCTAAATAAGTATATGTATGAGAACTTAAATTCAAACTCACAAAGAAATGTTTTTCTGTTATAGACGAAATAGTAACAGCCACTGCACATTAAAGACAAAAAGTTTTATCTATAAAGAACATTTTATAATGTCTTTTAACCGTGTTGCTCTTTAAACATTGTTCTGACAATCATGTCTTCCCTCCTGTCTGTCCCCAGAGAACTTTGCTCGTACCCTGATCATATTTGCTTCGAGACTCAAGTGTACGTCAGTCAATCTGGGCGTGTTCTCAAAGCGACGTGGGGCGTGTTCTGGCTGATCCTTAGCTCCGCCTACAGCGCCTACCTCACTACGACTTTCGCCGTCAAATCCAAAGAGCTTCAAATCGATTCTCTGAAGGCGATGGCTGAGGTTCAAGGCTACGACCTTGGCATCCACGGAGGATTGAGTAATTTCATATCCATTCTCCACGAAAATAACCCAGACCCGTCTGTCCGTCTGCTGGCTCGAATACTGCAACGGCTGAACAGCAGTAACCCGATGACCTTCAGCGACAACGCCACCTATCACATGGAGAGGGTCTTTAAAGGTGGTTACATTTTTATGACTGTAGGACCTCTGCCTGGTATTTTGGAAGGGGAAACAAAAATCCCCGATCCTTTACTACGCTCCAACTTGATATCAGAACCCATCAGTCTGTTAAACACCGGAGTTGCCAAGGATGTTTTCTTCAAAGACGATCTGTACACGTTTATGCTGAGAGTCCAGGAATCGTCGATTGGCCATAAGCTCAAACAGGACTTGTTTAAGTCTACAAAAGTGGCCAGGGAGACGCTGACCAACGAAGAAGTGCCAGTTAGGCTTAAAAAAATCGAACTCTTGATCTACATTGTTTTGTTTTGCCTGGTCATCTCAATCAGCTTATTGTTGATAGAAGTAATGGTGGACAAACTTTTTCACAAATACAATCCCAAGTTAAACAAGAATCAGTATCTTTTCAAGTAATAAAAATTTAATAATTAATTTTTAAAAACCCTGTTCGACTATTTTCTATAAGGATGTAGATACCGCTTGTCAACGTACATTGCTAGTAGAAAAGAAGAAATGGATTCACCTATTGCGCATGTCATAATCTAGAACCAAAAAAAGTGTTTATGTTTAGATAGGAAATGACGACGACTCTTTTAGGTTAGAGGCTAGACACATAGAAACTGGAGAGGATATAGGCAATGGCGACATCTACTATAAATATTTTTTATTTTTTTTAAAGAGGAATGTTTTGTATAGTATCTGATGTTTTGGCGAGCGCATGTGAGCGATGTGCTCTTTGGATCATACCACAACGAGATATATTCAATAAGGCTACAACAATAAAGATATACACCTGAAAGTGATATGGGTATTGCGTTTATATATTTAGCACCAGTATCGTTATAAATACAGACTTCTGTTTTCAAAAATAGGAGACGCCTATGAATCGCTACAGAAGTAGGCCTACGAAATTCTCATATTTTAAATTACCGAAAAAAAAAGCAAAAATAAAAAAAAGATACTTTAAAGAAAATAAAACTTTTCTAAGGGGAATAACTTCACATTTACAATAATATATTTCACTTGTCTCAAATCAAACAAAATAATTACTTATCAATAATTCATTGACTTATTTTTTGTATTGGTCATTAGCTATGTCTGTTTTTTTATTGATTCATTTTTTGTAAGGTACAATAAATAATTATGTAAACATCCAAGAGTGGGTGTGGGAGATATAACGTGTACAAATAATTTTCCCGACAGACTGACAAAGTGAGTTAATTTAAACTTTGTAAATAAAGTCTTTATGTTAATTAGAGACGCACACTCAACTGGCTGATTCAGGTAGCCCGTTTATGCACTAATAACTCTTGGGAAGATAGAGCATTTGTACAAACTTGTCCTGGCACCTGCAATAAGGAAAGTGCTTTTCACTGTTTGTCTTTCTGAAAATCGCATTAGGTTGATATTTCATTTAGTATTGTTACTTTACTTATTTCAAAGCTAATATCAACTCCCCCTGTCCGTCTGTCTGTCTGGGTGGAATCTTGTATTTGCTATTTCTCCTTCTTCCAATTTTCAATCAAGTAGAAACTTTGAATAATTATTCATTCCACTCGTAAGTAAATAAAAAAAAAACAACAATTAGTTAATCAATTGATTAATTATGTTTTATATAGAAAAAAATTACTTAGCTAAGGGGAGATAAACATTGTGTAGAGAATTAGGTCGTGCGCTAAAAATTGAAACTATCAATAAATAACTATAAAACCCTAATCCATAATCTACTAATTGAAAAAGAATACCAAATAAATTACACAGAAAGACACAAAAAATAGAGGCAGATTTCTTATTACTTATACTAGGGCGAATTCGTACAAGTGCTCCATCTTTCCTAGTGTCATTAGAGAATGGAATGGGTTGCTGGAATCAGCCAGGAAAACCAACGACGTAGCAGAGTTTGTCACTGATTAAAATGCATGACTTGATTGTTTAAAATGACAAAAAAGAACATTCGCATTCAACTCACTTTTTTTCCCCACTTCTACCATACTGAAAGTTTCTTTAAATATTCAAAATGTTATAAACCATAAAGTCTTTCTGTAGGTTATACAAGACAATGTGGAGACATGTACGATAGCATCTAATTTGGATTTTAAAGGAAAAAAAAACAACAGAGCTGCTTTAGTTTAAAGTGGGGATACAGCATAACCCGTTAGTGGGTATAAATGAAGTTTGTTTCCCTGTAGGTACCGGTAAGTCTGAATAAAGGTGTTAATCAGGCCAAAGCTGTCTATGACCTGTAGATGTGTCTGAATGAAGAAGTTAATCAGGCCTAATCTCTCCATGGCCAGTTGATAGGTCTGATTGAAGGAGTTAAGATCTTCAAAGCACTCTATGGCCTGTAAATAGATCTGAATGAAGAAATTAAGCAGACCAAAGCACTCCATGGCTTTTATATAAGCTAGCATTAAGGAATTAATCAGCCCCAATCTCTTCATGGCCTGTACATTGATCTGAATGAACAAGCAGGCCAAGACCACCACAGTCCCTAGATAAGTCTAAATGAAGAAGTTAAGTAGACCAAAGCCCTCTTAAAACTCTAGAATGGTCAGACTGAAAGGAAGCAAGCATACGTTAGGCTGAAAAGTCACAGGATGGACAGTCAATGTCTGGTCAGTCATAGGCTGGATATTTAAAACGATGACCAGAGAATAAATTATTACCCTCAGTCACTAATGACATCACGCCCTATACTTTGAGAACCTCTCTTGAATCAAACTCAACTACATTTTTACTTCAAATAAGATATATTTATAGTCAAAATAAATCGAGCGCCTTCCATTCACTCCCAGAATGCTCATAATATTGACATCTCACTGTGGACATTAGACATTTACCATTCTAAAAGCGAACTGGCTATTCCCAGTTAATCAGTTGACGGACATTCGGCGGGAAAATAAAAAGAATTGATTTTTTCTTCGCAAGGCCAGTAACCGTTACGTCTGCAACTACAAAGTGTGTTCCGGTGCAGACGACTTAGTTGGTCGTAAAACTATCTCCTAAATTCAATATATTCTGTTAATAGACCTTTTTTTTTTTTTACTCTTTTGAAAATACTTTAGTAATACATCTATACTACTCTTTAATAGCTATTGGACGTTACATTTGGGATAAAATGCTGCTAGGAATTAAATTTATTTTTATTAGTAAAACGCTGACAGGTTTTAAAAAACAGAGCCAAATCACTGCTGCTTGATTTGAATCGTTGTCGTTTGCTTCATATAAATAGTTGTCGTCTGCTTGATTGAACTCTTTGTCGTCTGCTTCATTGAAATCTCTATCATATGCTTCATTGAAATCTCTGTCGTCTGCTTCATTGAAATCTCTGTCGTCTGCTTCATTGAAATCACTATCTTATGGATTTTGTGTAACTTTTAATAGTAAGCTAAGAATTGTCGAGATTTTACAACGAAAGCAAATGTTTATTGAAGACGCTTCATGCCATGGTTCATGTGGTTCTTTCTTGTTGATGTCATTGTTAATCCAGATAACTCTTTGCGAGCAAGCGAATGTTGCAACAATTTCGGCACCGACGCTGAAAAGAATCTCGACGGGAGAACTCGTAGATTTGAACTTATCTAAATTTCAGTTTTGGGACACGTTGAATTTTCTGGCGACAGGTGTGGTTAAAGTACAGAATGTAGACCTCTTACCTGACTGTTACTCACCTGTGTTTGTGATCATTTACGATGCCAGTCAGTGGAGGTCAGCAGAGCGAATCCAGAAAACTCTTTCCGGGGCCTACCGTAGCGCTGTGTTTTTTGTTTACCTGGTGCCAGAGTTCTTCCAAATGTCAGTATTTCATAAGGTGGACCTGTCCTTGCATATTCTCAGTGTGATCATTCTTACGGATAAAGGAGATTTCTTGAGCCAGTACATTGAGCTAGTTGGCACTGATGCTCATTTCAAGTGGACATTTTTGAAACATGTCTGTGAATGGGTTATTGTGTCATCCCACGACGTAACGGACATTTTGGAAACAAGGGGTCATTACGTGGATTTTATAACGGTCATTAGCAAATCTGAAACAGGTGCTTTGACGGTGAGTCAAAAGTCCAGAACTGATTCTCTATCTAGTGTTATAGAAGTGGATACTGAATGTGTTGAAAACCTGGTATCTGATGATAGCTACTCGCGTGAATTTGATGTATTCCAAGAATGTGATTCAACGTCCACACAGATGACGCTTAAAAATAAACTTAGAAAAACCGGACTGCTTTTCCTGCTGGAGAAAAAGTCGTTGATGGACGGGCTGCATGTAGCAGTGCCTATGTTTGTAGTTGGTAACGACTCCGGGAATTATAGTGATGAGAATCTCTCGGCCTTGGATGCTGTCGCCTCTTCGCTCTTGCATTTGGTGGCCGATCACCTGGGATTCACCTACCACATCGTAATTGTGGCAGACAATAAGTACTACGGGTCTGTGACGCTAACAGGTGCTACTGGCATTACAGGTAAGCGGAAATATCAATATCAATTCTGTGGCAATAATAACTTTGAACAATGATTTTGCTTGATCAAATTCGTATTTCTTCTTGGCCGCCTAAATATATTTAGAGAGGAACTTTTAACAAAAACCCGCCAAAACCAATTTTAGCCGTTTTGCTAGCCTTAAATTGGTCAAATTTCATCAGAGCGTTAAATAATAGTTCTGTTGACGTCTTCTGCTGACCAAAACAGTCCTACTATATAAAGTTTCGCCTAACAGAAAGATCATCAATCTTACGATGAATATGCCAAAAAAAGATAAAATAACGTTAAATGTGTATCGTTAAGCATCGATTGTTATTCACACTTCAGTAATAATTGTAACAAATTTAATAATAATAATATAATTAATAGAGCGCTGTTAACAAATATGATGTAGGTTCAAGGCGCTGTGATAACATTACAAACATAATCAGACAGCTAAAATGACAAAAAAAATCTAAAAACATTTTAACAGAGGTACCCTCACTTTTATTTGTTTCACTTAATTTGACCTGCTGTTTTTTTTAATAGAGCGGATAAGTGAACTGTAGACGTCAGGAGAACGCGTTTAAGAATCTGAGAATGCTTGGTGGCCCTTGGGGGAGCGTACGGCCAACCATTTTCTCTAAACTCTTTTGTACAAAAGAAAACCAGGTTATTTTCACACACACGCATACACACACATACACACATTCATACACACATACATATTACATATATATATATATATATGTATGTAGGCCTATGTCTGTATGTGTGTGTGTTTTGCGTGTGTTTTTGTAATATTGTAAACTAATGATAATAATAGAAATTATAATTATTGTTTTCAGATTTTTATTATAAAATAAAATTATGTCTGTTACTTTATCTTCCTTAAGGTATGTTAGCCAGGAGGGAGGTCGCTCTGTCCATCTTACCCCTAGCCATGATCGACAACAGGCTTCAGCTAGTGGACTATGTCCACTACCCGACCATCCTCGAGTCCAACAAGATCATCTACAGGCTGCCTTCACAGGAGGATAGTTTGGACTTGACATTCGTCAATATAATTTCCCCCAACTTTGTGGTCTTCCTTATCGGCCCGCTGGTCCTCATCGCTGTGGTCGGGGCCGTGGTGCACGTGACCACCAAGTCATGCACGATGTCTGGACCACTTCCGCTGAGTCTTAGCGATCTAAAGTAAGCCCACCCTGAGATTTTCATGCACGGAGTTAGATCAACAAATAGAAAACATTCTTGGTGTATCCGGTGTGCAGATTACAAAGCACTTCATTAGAAAGATTTAAATAATAATTAATAATAATAATTTTTTTGCATTTTTTAGCTAGGGATTTGGGGGCCCTGGGGGCTTAACCTCTTCGCTGGTCCTCATCGCTGTGGTCGGGGCCGTGGTGCACGTGACCACCAAGTCATGCACGATGTCTGGACCACTTCCGCTGAGTCTTAGCGATCTAAAGTAAGCCCACCCTGAGATTTTCATGCACGGAGTTAGATCAACAAATAGAAAACATTCTTGGTGTATCCGGTGTGCAGATTACAAAGCACTTCATTAGAAAGATTTAAATAATAATTAATAATAATAATTTTTTTGCATTTTTTAGCTAGGGATTTGGGGGCCCTGGGGGCTTAACCTCTATAGGGGCCCCTGCATATCGACATTCGACGTCATGATATGAGATAATGGCCTAATATTTAATGTAAAATCTAGTTTCGGAAACTCATTTGGGGGCCCCCCTATAGTAGGGACCCTAGGATTTCAAATTTGGCCACCCCTCCCCCCCCCACCATAGCTACGCCACTAATTATTAGCGCTTTCCTTTTTCGTACTAAAAAGTCTTTATACTTTACAGCAACTTTCAATGAGGCACCCAAGGCATTGTTTATTAAAAAGTAAAGTTCCCCTTCAGATCTTACCGTGAGCTTACAACCTATAGAGCAGATACGAAGTTAGATAATTACTTTTCTTAATGCTTATAAATTGTAGATATTTTAGTTAGGTAATTTATTCAATTGTTTTTTATATTATAGTCTTATTATTAGATATATTAGTCTTTATTAGAATGTTATGTTTCTGGGGGGGGGGGGGGGGAAAGGGAGGTGGCGCCGATAAAGTATCATTCACCTGGCGCCGGCTATGCTCGCTACGCCTCTAATCAAAGAGTGTTACATTAACAAGATCTAGAACTGTTGAGTCCAAATAGAATTCAAAAGGTCCTTACGTGGTACTTTTACTTTAGTTTGACTAACTATACTGAACCTAAAGTATCGAATGATTTCTAGGAATATTCTTATTCTGTTGCTGATTTTTGCGAGGCATGATTTTCAATAATAGAAAAGTCCCCTTTCCGACCTTGCAATCTATGAGGCAGATGATGTAAAGGTCATCTTTTTCTGTGTGACTGTTAAGGAGGGTGTCATGTGGCCAGCACAACGACCTACCGCCCTTACGTTTCCCCAACTAACACCAGGTACCCATTAACGATGGGTGAACTCAGAGGTGCCACAAAGATCCTGAAATAAAAATAATACCTCCTTCATACAGCTTATAGAGATCATTTTTTCAACTAATCTCTCTCTCTCTCTTTGTTTCTTTTCCTCTTTTTGTTTTCTTATTTTTCTCTCTGACTCCTTCTTTTTCCTCCTTTTCCCCCTGTCTCTTTGATTCATCTCTGTCAGAGCCTGACCCATCTCCGCTTCTTTGTCCCAAACTTTAAAAACATTTCTAAAAAATATTCCAATTATTGTTCTCACGATAAACTGAACACTGTCAAGGTCGATAAATACAATGTCAAGGGCGTTTTTAAAGAAGTCTAAACTTAAAGGCATAGAGTGGACGTCTAATGCTTCCGAAAAATTGAAATTGGTGTGTGCTATAAGCGGATGACCTTTACAGTGATGCCCAAAATACGGCCCGCGAGCCACATCCGGCCCGCGATGTGGTTTCATCAGGCCCGCCGAAACCCCGGTAGAAAGTGTAGAAAATCCCTCGCAGCACGAGTGTCGGAAATTTAAATGGCCGCAGGTCGAATTAGGTTGGGCATCACTGATCTGCAACATAGATCACAAGGTCTGAAAGGGAAGTTACTTAAACGGAAGAGCTTATAAAATTTAAAACTGCATTACTACTATAGTTCTTTACTGTTAGACTCTTCCGCGGTGTCGAATATAAGCGATGAACAGGAAGTAATACTCAACAGTAATTCAAGCGCGGTGGCTCAGCGGTAAAGCGCTTGGCTTCTGAACCAGGGGTTCCGGGTTCGAATCCTGGTGAAGACTGGGATTTTTTTTTTCGGGATTCGTGGGCGCCTCTGAGTCCACCCAGCTCTAATGGGTACCTGACCTTAGTTGGGGAAAAGTAAAGGCGGTTGGTCGTTGTGCTGGCCACATGACACTCTCGTTAACCGTAGGCCACAGAATCAGATGACCTTTACATCATCTGCCCTATAGACCACAAGGTCTGAAAGGAAAACTTTACTTAAACACCGGCGAAAGGCCGAAACAATCAATATAGGTGGAGCCGACGCTAGTGCTAAACAACAAACACTTTTAAGGCTCAAAGAAAGGAACCGTCGAATGTCGCCTATTACTACCGTCTTATATATAATGCTTCTTATTCCTATTGTGATAAGAAAAGCAACTTCTTCCTAGCGTCGCCTAGAGTGTTCTTACTTTTTAACAAACTTTACGTCATCGTCGCTAAATAAAAACTTCTCCCTTATTCCCGAAACAAATAACTATTTCCTAATCGTGTCATAAGAGTGCATATACGTTTTTATTTCGGAGGCGCGGTGGCTGAGCGGTAAAGCGCTTGGCTTTCGAACCGGGGGTCCCGCTGGGTTCGAATTCTGATGATGTCTGTAATTTTTTTTTTATTTCGGGATCTTCAGGCGCCTCTGAGTCCACCCAACTCTAATGGGTACCTGACATTAGTTAGGGAAAAGTATAGGCGGTTGGTCGTTGTGCCACACGACACCCTCGTTAACCGTAGGCCATAGAAACAGATGACTTTTAGACCACAAGGTCTGAATAGAGGAACTTTTTATATACCTTTTAGAAAACAAATCTCATCAACACTTCCTCTAGATTGTACACCAGATACGCCAAAAAGCTGGCTATTTATAGTATTTTTCTGGCATACATGACAATCTTCAATACAGTTTTTATTTTATTCGAAAACATTTGTTCTTGTTTCTATAAATAAATCTTCACAGTGATGTCTTGTTCGTCCATATTTGTGTGACAGAAGAAAAATAAAACAAGGTATAGGTTTTAAAAACATAAATAATAGTGAAATGTAAGCAGGGCAGGCCTTAGGAATAGGCAAACTAGGCAGCCGCCTAGTGCTTCTGATTGATGGGGGCCCCCTACAGGACTGAAAAAAAAAATTCAGAAAAAATTACCCAACTTGGATTTGATCTCAAAAATAGTTGAGCACCATGACTCCATGTTTACTATTGTCTGTCTCTACTAGTACGGAAATTGCGATATATGAATTTCAATTATTTGTCGGTTTAGGTTTTTTAATCAATTAAGTCATTTTATTTTTTCGCTGTTTCTCTTTATTGTTATTATTTTTTAATTTCATATGGGGCCACCAAGTTAACTTCGCCTAGGGCCTCCAATCATCTAAGGCCGGCCCTAATGTTAGGTTCTATAAAGAATGTTTTTATTTTATAATACCAACACTTTCTATGAATACATTTCAGACTCTTGGTGTACTACCCAAAGCACATGTGCCTGGACGCTGAGGTCAAGACAGTGAATCAATCTGGACGAATTCTGAAAGCTTCCTGGGGCGTGTTCTGGGTCATCCTCGGCTCCGCCTACAGCGCTTACCTGACAACCACTTTGTCCATCAAGTCCGATGAGCTGACCATCGACTCACTTGAAGATCTGGTAGCAGCCCCCGGGTACAACTTTGGCATCAATGGCAGGATGAGCGGACTGCTGACCAAACTAGAGCAGTGGCATCAGAAGGACGCCATAAGCAAGACTTGGACGCTGCTGAAGGATCGTTCCAGCCATGACCCCTTGCTCATCACCGACAACGCCACCATGCACATGACGAGAGTTCTGGCAGGAAGTTACGTCTTCATCACGACCGTCCCGCTGAATGGCATCAACCTGAAGAAACTCAAGGCAGACTACGCTGATCTTCGAATCTACAATCTCCGGGAATTTCCGGACTTAGACCTGGACTTTATAGGTCTGCCCAAGAAGGTTTTCTACAAGGAGGATCTACATAAGTGCCTGCTTCGCCTGGAAGAGTCTCAAATCAACGAACATCTCCGGCAGCAGTTTCTGCACGTTCAGCAAAGTAGCGGCCGCAGCATGGTCAGCGATCAGGAACCGATAACGCTGGCCAAGTTGCGGTTGGTTCTCTACGCCGTTGTAGGAGGGATGGCCGTGTCCGCTGTGCAGCTTGTGGTTGAGATGGTCTTTGTTAAACGATTTTGTCAGCGTTTAGGGGCGTGGATTAAACCTAACGAAAAATATTAGAAATGTTTATTCGAGTCTTTTTTTAAAAAAAACAACACAAGTTTGGTCCAAAGTTTGGTATTAATTGTCCATTCTTCTGTGAGACAGAAATTTTGTATAGATTCGGATAAAGATGTTTTCGGTGTTTTTCTCGCACTCACCAAAAACACACACTCACACAAGCAACAATACAAAACAACACACAAGAATGGCTGCCTAGTCGTGTGGTGTTTGCTCTGGACAGTCGTCTCGAGAATAAGGTACCCTTTTCAGACCTTTCGATCTATGGAACAGATGATGTTGGATTAATTATATCTAGAACTGTTCAAAACCCAACAGAACAAAAGGGAACAGTGTAGAAAATTCATGTCGTCTGCTTTTATGGACGACGGTTCACGAGGGTGTCATGTGATCAGCACAGCGACCAACCACCTTTGCTTTCCCCAACTAAAGTCAGGTAACCATTAGAGTTGGGTGGACTCAGGGGTCTAAAAAATAAATTCAAGATTCCAGTCGACCGAGATTCAAACGCGCCTTTCACCCGGTTCGGAAGACAAGCTCTTAGCAACTCAGCCACGTCCCGATGGTCCTGCCCGTTGCCTGACTCTTTCGTCTTCGGGGGGGGGGGGGGGGGGGGGTTGGGTAGGATATAATAATCCGAGCCTCAGAAACATGTATAATCACATCAGCCAGGAAAACCAACGACTTGGCAGAGTTTATGTCATTGATTAAAATGCATGGCTAGATAGACACATGAAATGCGTAGGATGTAATTCGTCTGTGATATATAAGATAAAATGCTAGAGTACAAACAATTGTACCAGAGTGAGTTGAAATTACTTTTGTAAATTTAGTATTGGTTTACAATAATTGATCTATGAAATAAATAATATTAATTTGTCCATTATTATTTTTACCTTGTTATTAATTGGCATTTGCCTAACCACAAATATAGAACGCTAAATCAATGTTTTATTTGTTGTTTAGTATATGTACTTTTTATTGGTTTGCTTAATATGTTTAAAAATAATTTTCAACTTTTTTGTTTTGTTTTGCTTTATATATGTATTAACGTCTTGAGTTTGACCCCATCATCTTCATCATAACATATAAGCTTAATAAAACCAGAGTCTCTCTTTCTCCCCTTCTCTCTCTTTCTCTCTCTCTTTTTCCATCTCTCTCTCTCTCTTTTTCTCTCTCTCTCTTTCTCTCTCTCTCTCTTTCTCCCTCTCTCTATCTCTTTCTCCCCCCCTCTCTCTCTCTTTCTCTCTCTCTCTCTTTCTCTCTCTCTTTCTCTCTCTCTGTTTTTCTCCCTCTCTCTATCTCTTTCTCCCCCCCCTCTCACTCTCTTTCTCTCTCTCTTTCTCTCTCTCAACTATGAACTAGTTAATCTGTTTGATCTGTTTCAAGACAAAGACCAAGTGTTTCCTATTGGTTTCCAGTGGATGTGATTCTCTTGTTGCATTAAAAACAAAAGAAAAAAAATATGAACCTGTAAGATACAAAATCAGTTTAGAAGGATTCTCAAAATAAAATTTGTACTTTAATTAAAATCTGTAATCTAAGAAAATTTGAATCAATGATACAAAAAATAAATATTAAGACCAATCATGCACCATAGTCATTGAATTATACATGTATTTTTGGACAAATATAAAGACATTAAATATCTTCAGTAGATAGCAAAATTGACACCCCTCGCCCTTTTTTTAACAAACGAAAGCTTCTTGGACTTACACAAAGACATTATGATATTCTCTCTAGATAGCCCAATTAAGACCCCTTTAAGAAACAGAAGCTACTCCCACACTATTGACTATGGCAGTGTTTCCCAAAACTGTGTTGCGCGGAACACGAGAGTTCCGCGAGTTGCGAAAAAAGGCGTTTCGCGTCATGCGCGTGAATTAATGTCCACAGTTAATGCAGAACAGAAAAATGGATATTAACGCGTCTCAGCAAAGAAAAATAATCTCAACATCATTATGAATTTTAAACTGCTCTAGGTTTGATTTTTATTTGAAACAAAGATACAAAGATTTAATAATCTTTGGCCGAGTTTGTCTAAAGAGTACTAAAATATTTTAAAACAAACTACTTGTTATTTTATTTTCCTTTTCTACAATCTATTTGTGCGAAGCAGGATTTTCTACCAAGATACAGTAACAGGTTGGACGCCACACCAGCTATTAGAATTCAGCTTACCAATATCATCCTCATTATCAGGGAGTTTTGTTCTTCAGAGTCTTAATACCATCAAAGTTTATAATCCTTAAATTTTTCTAATGTTTGTATTTTATTTAAGTTTTATACTTGAAAATAAATAATAATGCTAAATTCAGAATAGATTTAATTATTTTATTTTTTATTTGAACAAAAAGGAAATAATCATACCCAAGAAATAAAGCAAAGTGTTCCGCTAAATTCTCCGAATGTGTGAAGAGCTTCGTCCATTAAAGATAAAGTTTGGGAAACACTGTACCATAGCAATAATTACATGCATTATAATTAGACAATTGTTTCATTTATTAAGGAAATATTATTGTCCTATTATCTAATATAGTTAAAACATCTTGTCCATAAGGGGAAGTAATTCAAACGTTAAAATTGCTGCAGACGTGACGATATTTATGTACAATATGTTCTCTTTCTCTCTCTCTCTCTCTCTCTCTCTCTCTCTCTCTCTCTGTTCATAGTTGTAAAACATTGTAAGTATTTCTTGGCTCCAAGTTTTCCCGCGGTCAAATGTCAAGCTGCTGTCAGTCAAAGCGGAAACCCGCGCTAGCTCGTGAAGCCACTGCTAAACAAGTCCAGCGTCCTTGGCCATACCGTGGAAGACAGAAGTCTTGTCGCTGAGCAAGATGTTTGGTGAGTTGAACTCTTTGATGTAACCTTGATCTAATACCATTACTCTGTGAACAAAAATTATTTTAATTATAAATTAGTTTTATCTTGGTTATAGAAAGGAATTAATTTTCATTCTCTGACACTGCCAGGGTCGAGCCCCATTAGAGAAAAAACTAAATTCATTGTAGTCTACCTTTAGCAGTGACCACTAAGGAATCTTTTGATGATGTGGCAGCTCTGAAGCAGTACCGCCCTCTGATAGATAAAGAGAATATTCCTAGGAATGTTAAGGGCCTCGAAGGCGTCTGCAAGGTCAGTTGCCACTCTCCCCTCGTCTGATATAACAACAGGGTATATTGTTATTTTAGTTAACTTCCATAGTCATGTAATCTCTAAGCTTAGGTTTTCATACTATGAGATCCCCCATCTTGTCAGTCAAAGTAGGTCTTTCCTAGTATAGTAGATAGACTCGATAATCTTTTGTTTTCAGTATTTGTATTATTATTATTATTATTATCATTATTATTATGTGAAAAATGAACTAATATTCATTCTCTGGCACTAACAGGGTCGAGCTTCGTTAGAGAGAAATAAAATTTATTATAGTCCCTTTAACAGTGTCCACTGAGTAATTTTCTGGTGATGTGGCAGCTCTGCAGCAGTACCGCCCTGGAAGCCAGGCGAACACGGAGGAGATCGGTAGGCCAAAAGCAACAACGAACATGGGCTTAACTAAAGAGAATGGCCCAGAACAATGTTCCAATGGAAGTCAAAAGTCAAGACTTTGTATAACCCACATGATGATAAGCTGCAGACCTTCCTTTCGGTCATAGTGTTCAGGCTTCACTTCTCTTATGTATTCAGACACTTTCAGTTGAACTAATTCTACATTAAAATACAGTTAAGCTGAGCAATTTCGACAATGTTACTCCAGGGCCTGATTTAAGTATGTACAGGCCCCGGGGCAGGACTATTATGGAGACCCCCTACAATTTTTCAAAAGCGTTAATAAAGATCCACTCATGAATGAAAATATTTATGTCTAAATTTTAGAAGAAAGAAATAGTAAACTTGTTCTCACTTTCCTTTTAAAGAAATATTTAATATTCATATTTTAGTTTAGAAGGTGTATATTTTTCAGTTTATAAAATGTTTGTTGTAAAATGCTTTACATGTTTCGGATGTTCCTTCAGAGTTGAAGATAGTTTACTTCCTAGTCCAAACCTCCCGCAGGACGACGGAGGATGGGAGCGGGCAGGGTTTGAACCCTCGACCGTCGATAAATCCGAACGACAGTCCAGCAAGCAAACAGCACGACCAGGCAGCCATCCTGGTCCTGGACGAGGGTAATGCCATTGGTAGACGCACAGCCGTAAATCTGGAGATGTACACACTAATTCCAAGCATGCTTCAAGCGGACACTTCTTCATCACATTTTCGCCACCCGTAAAAATTCGGGCAAAAAAGAAAGTTGGAAAAAGAATTAAAAGTTTCTGACTCGAAGGAAATTGTAACATATTTATCTCTTTTTGGGGGAGCCCCCGGAGGCTGTACCCCCGCCTGCCCTCCCTTAAATCCGGCCCTGATGTTACTATTTGACCTTACGGGAAGTATCAAGAAGGTCACGACTGCACCGGGCTATTTAACACACTGGGCAACACTTACCTGTCGTAGTCTAGGATGGTGTTGAGTCTGTGGGCGATGGTCAGCACTGTGCTGTCCTTGAACTCTGACCGGATGGTCTTCTGAATCAGCTCGTCCGTCTCGAAATCCACTGCCGCCGTCGCCTCGTCCAGGACCAAGATTTTGGTCTTTCTCAGCAGCGTCCTGGCCAGACACAGGAGCTGTCGCTGCCCCACACTGCCAGGGAGAAACAGAAAGTCCAGATCAGGGCGAGACTTAAGAAAAGTATACAGCTTTGTAATGACCTGTGTTAGCCCTTTGCAGGATTGGAGTTACGCAGTTTTCTACCTAGCACTTATAATATTTTTAAAAAAACACAGTGAC
This sequence comes from Biomphalaria pfeifferi, assembly GCA_030265305.1. NCBI lineage: Eukaryota > Metazoa > Mollusca > Gastropoda > Planorbidae > Biomphalaria > Biomphalaria pfeifferi. The sequence goes on along the minus strand of JASAOG010000103.1, from coordinate 1,008,804 downwards.
CATTTTGTCAACGCATTCAGTACAATACCAAGACTTATTAAAGTGTATGTGTGTTTAAATCGTGTATGTTTTTCAAGATTAGTCCTCGTTTGTTGAAGATTTTCATACATAACGAAAAAACCTATAAATAGCAAATATAAATAGTGTATCCGGTGTACATAATAATGAAATGTTGATACGCTATGTTCTTAGTGCCTGGCCCATCCACAATTTAGAACTTTAGAATTTTTTAATCTCTTCTAATTTTAAATTGTATGTATTTGGCAATTTTGAAATTCAATATAGCGTCTTTGGAAAGAGTAACTAATCCCCCACTTTAGGGCCCTCATTTTTCTGTGATGGATTGGTATCAGTGGCGTCATTAGGATGGGTGTCACCCAGTGCGGCACGCACCCCTCGCACCCCCTAGTGACGCCACTGATTAGAACAATGAGCTTTAACTTCTGTGCGTTTATAATATGAGGCTCTGTAGAGTCTACTAGTAAAAAGAGAACGGAACATGATAATAAGCCAACATATTTGATTTGTAAAGTAAATGTGGCTGTGCACAAAATAACAATGTATAAACGTCATTATAAAACAAATAAGACGGCATTCTTGATTTGAGCCGCGAATAAAATATTGTTTAAACTACGCCTAGAGATCGGAGGATCGATGGGAATATTTACCAAAAAAAAGACAAGAAATTGAACGGGTGGTATAGCCAGCTACAGTGTTGCTCATATTTTAGGAAGAGTGGTCGACAGGCAAAGTACGCTTGAATTAAGCTTGGCTTGGCTACCTATGAAGGGGTCTCGAGTTTCGACATCCGACTCGAGCAGAGTTGTGTTTACTGAGCGCCTAAAGGCAGCACAGAAAACTTCTCCCAGATACTGTAAGTATGAAAGTAGCTCTATATAAAAGGTTTAATTATGATTAATATTAACAGAAATGCAGCCATTTTCAGACAGGTAAAAAAAAATTTTACGAATTCCAAATATCCTTTAATTATTGTAGTACTGGATCTACGGTTTCTAATCAAAAAGTTTCAGATCAATTTCATTTCGTTGTTGTACCTTTTCGTTCATGTGGCCCGCGACACGAGCGTCGGAACTCAAATTGGCCCGCGGGTCGAATAAGGTTGGCCATCACTGGTTTAGTTGATTGTGAAAACCTCCACTCGGAAACGTTCACTCTTTAAATTAATCGCAGTTGTCTTCCCTTTGTATTCAATTCCATTTCTAAGATCTTCTACAGGATATATACAATTCAGAAAGAGAGACAAAGAAGAGAGAGATATTGACAAATGTGGTAAACAGAAAACAGGAGAGAATTTTTTTTTTAAATTATAATACTGGGGAGAAAGCTAAAAATGAATAAAAAAAAAACAAAAAAACTACGCCACATTGAAAGATCAATATTGCAACTAAAGAAAAAAAAATACTTTAAAAGATAAAAGCGTATATTAAGCGTACTTAAATCAATTAGTTTGGATCAGCCATGTGATGTAAACTTGTAATAGATCTAGACTATTAAATCAATTAGTTTGGATCAGTCATGTAATTAAATTTGTAATAAATCTAGACTAACGATATTTAATCTGAGCGATAACAAAATGTTTTCTTTCATGCTTCATGCTTTTAGCCTTCTAAATACGCTTTAATCCTATTACTTGCCTGGACCAATTGGAAAGGGGTGAAAGGGTGGGGATGAGAGAAAGAGGGGGTATCTAGGTGATTGCATTTTGAATGCATTTATTTTTTTAAAAAAGGTGAACGACCTGAAATCGAACTCGTAGAATAAAGCCTCCTCAGACTGATACACTAACCACTATAGAAGGTTTATCTATTGTTAGGGTTACTTTTCACTCTTCAGAGTATAAAGGGGACTAATTCAACTAATACCACCAAATCCGTCAAGTATAATTTCTTTCAAGAAGTCCGAACGATAGTCCAGCGAGCATACCACACGACCAGACCCTTGTTCGATATATCAAGAAAAGAATCATTTAACAATATTTAATTAAGTAATTAGTTAGTTTTTTTAATTCATTCTTGTTTTGTCAGGTAATAGAAATAATTGGGCAAAATTTCAGCTTGATCCGAGATTGGGGTGTGGGAGAAATAACGTGAACAAACTTTGTACCAGACAGACAGAGTGAGTTTATATTAACTTTGTAATTGCTTTGTGTTTTATGAAACGAAACTTTGTGACTTGCAATTTTGTGTACTTTATTATGCAGCATTTATGAGCAGTATAAAAGTTAGTATTCATATCTATTTCAGCCACACACCTATATATTATAAATAAGGAGGCAGTGTAGTTTTGTTTAATGAAGATCATACCATTTTCTCATAATTCGGAAATCCGAATACAATAAATATACATGTTTTCAAGTTACATGAAGTTACTTCCTTCGGCCAGTCTACATTTATTAGCGGCCCCCGTAAGGGGAAAAAGCCGCTATTAGGTTTGTACAAATGTCCGTCTGTCTGTCCGTCTGTCACACTCAGATCTCGAAAACTAGAAGAGATATGAAAAATATTATTTCATCATTAAATGTGGCTTGAAAAGTTTAGGTGCAACGGCTACTTTTGGTTTTCTAAAAGCAAACCGTTTAATTTATAAAATTAATTATGCAAGAGATTTTTTCAAAAAAATACACCAATTATTATCTTATCTTATATAATACAGACGTTACTTCAAAAAAGAAGATGATTACGTCCTATGCGTCATGCATTTAGTCATGCATATTAACCAATGACTTAAATTCTGCCAAGTCACTGGTTTTTCTGGCTAGCTCAGGCAACCCATTCCATGCTCTAATAGCATTATAACAATTACGTAAATGTAAGGTAGGCAATGTTACAATATGCTAACAAAGAGGAATAAATCTTATGTATTTTCAGTATCACCAAGTCAAATATATTTATAAAATGTACAGGAAATGTTTACAAAAATATAAATAATAGTTAAAGATGTTTTTTCTAGTCAACTAGCTGTTAAAGTTAAAAGAAAACATTTCTGTTTGTTTATAAAGGCTAATAATGCTTTTTGTATGTAAATATCACGCACATTTTTTAAAATGGACTTTCTATGCAGCGACTTTCGTGCAGTAGCGTAACGTCGCAACATTATAAATTGTTTAACCAATTCCTTAAACTTTTTTAAAAAATCAGATTATATTTATTTTTTGTTTAGTGCCCCCATCCGAATAAAAGAAGATTATTTTTGTGCGTTTTGTCTGTTGTTCGGTCTGTCCATCACGATTAGATTAACAAATAACACTAGAGGCTCTTCTAACTTTTAGATTTTATTTCCATGCTTAAACATTGCAAGAAACACATGATCTTTAATAAATTGTTCCGGTTTTTTAATGTTAATAGCATATAAATGCTAAATAAAAATATCTATATTGATTTATATTTCATTAGCTATAAATTTGTTCCGGATATTGTTTTATAAAAATAAATTATGTCAAATGATTGTTTGAAATTGCATAATTGACTAATATTACACTTATATACTTTGACACTACGTCACTATAGTTTATTTATCAATATCAATTGTTCCGAATTTTTAACTTAAAACAAATTTATGTCAAATAATTTTATTTTTTTCAAAAATATCGACAATAGGTTATGCAGGATTTTAAAATAAGAAAGTAATTTACTAGAAACGATTATTAAAAATCACTTGTTAGACTTATTTTACAGTTAATTTTCTTGCCGTAACATAAATAAAAGTCATTTAATCGGTAAAGAATGTTCCGGATTTTGTTTCGAAAAAGAAATCGACCTACATTACCTATATTTCTTACAAATAGTCGCCAAAAATGATCCGAATTTTATATGAAAAATCTAATAACGCTAATAAATGTTTAAAATCCCTCTTCTAGTAAATAAAACACATAATTTTCTCATTTACGAAAATTGGTTGTTCCGGATTTTTTTTATGAAAAATAGTTTAACTCTATTTATGTAAAATCGCACTTCTCTCTTACCCTACATTTAACTTTCTAGCTAAAACGTTAGAAAATCTAATTATCGTTAGTATTATGCTCCGATTTTTAAAGAAAACAACTTCCTAACGCCAAAGTATGGTTTAAAAAAATCTCCATAAGGCTATGGTACATCTAATTTTCATAACAGACCATCCCACAAATTTAATTTACGGCATTTGATTAATCTGGAATTCTTATTTTCTCTCACTATAAATATATAAACATCCGGAACAATCTATTATAGAAACTTAAAACTAATGCGGTGTTTCGGAAGTGAAATTAGATTTTAATCAGATTTTCAATAGCTTTTAGTATTTTTTTTCTCGCAATCAACATGACGGACAGACAGACTAACAGACAAAACAAAATAAAAAAGGGTCTTTAATCCTTATATATATATATATATATATATATATTAAGTCTAACTAGCCCATGATATGAAATGCTAAAAGAACAAACTCGGTGCACCAGTGTCTATGATCCCTCGAGAAGCTGCTCGTATAGATGACATTTTTTAGTCTAACTAGGACGTGTGACGTAATGGATTTTTTTCCTTTGACGTCATATGGAGTTAATTCATTAAATGAAATGCTAAAAGAAATCACTCGGTGCACCAATGTCTATGAAGCCTCAACAAGCTGCTCGTATAGAAGACATTTTTTAGGCTAACTAGGCCGTGTGACGTAGTGGATTTTTTTCTTTTGACGTCATATGGAATAAGTTCTTTAAATGCTAAAACAACTCGTATAGTAATGTTTATTAAACCTCGTAATGTGACTCGCATTTTAAAAAGACATAATAGCTAGATTTAGATCTAATCTAGATTTTTTTACACTAGATCTAGATTTTGTTTTTACACTAGAGCTAGATTTTTAAAACTAGATCTAGATTTAAGTTCTAATTAAAATCATTATAGAATCTAGATCTAGAATTTCTTGGTCTAGTTAAGAATGTTTGATGTTTTACAATGTTTCGGATGTTCCTTCAGAGTTGTAGTCCAAACCTCCCGTAGGACGACGGGAGATGGGAGCGGGCAGGGTTTGAACCTGGGACCATCGATGAATCCAAACGACAGTCCAGCGCGCAAACCGCACTACCAAACAGCCATGATTTAGACTAGATCAAGATCTATAATTTTAATTTCTAGGCTTAAAGTGTAGATTTTTATTTCTAAAGTCTAGATTGTCAATATGTCAATATTGCAATGTTATAAAATACTTAAACTAATCTACTATTTTAATATTTCATATTGCAATTAGTCTATTAATTGATTATTTAGTGTTGTTTTTTTATAAATCTTATCTAAATTACATCTACATTATCCCAAATATATATTTTAGATCTAGATCTAGTAGATATAGATATTGAGAGTGCTAAATTAGTAGTTTAATTTAGGTAGATCTACATGCTCATTTTAGTTTCATTTAAATGAAAATGCTCAATATCAAAAGATTATCTAAAATTGCTCTTCTGACATATTGTTCATATCCGGTAGTTGTCATTCCGTAAAGTGTAGGTATATTATCAATAGTAGGCTATTAGTTTGTAACCAGTTTGTCATTAGATTAAGAGCAATGCCTGGTCGTGCGGTTAGCGCGCAGGACTGATTATCTCTACGGTCTCGGTTTCATACCCTGTTCGATGCAATCCTCCATCGACCAGCGAATATGCGGATCCGACAGGAATCCGTCTCCCACGGGGGCTACCTCTGAGTTTGTGTGGTAACACAATCTTGTTTATGTCTATGCTTGTAGATTATTGCAAAATATTGTACGCATTAATGTCCATTTATTATACGTGTATTAAAAGTATATCAAATGTGTATTAGGTGCGCATTAAATGTGTATTGAATGTGTATTATATACGTATTGCATTTTTTTGTTTTGATAATAGGGAAAGAGAACATTACAATAGAAAAGAAGTTATCGGTATATAATGTTGTAAGCTAAGCCGCTGTAATGATTTAAAAAGCAAGTCAAAGAGAGATAATTCATTTTATTTTCATAGGTTATAACTTACCTGAGGTTACTTCCCCCTTCGCCACATTCGTAATCCAAACCTTGGGGAAGGCTTTCAACGAAGTGCTTCAGATAGGCGTGCTCCAAGGCTTCCCAGATCTCGGTGTCTCCATGTCTGCTGAAGGGGTCAAGGTTCATCCGGAGAGTCCCAGAGAATATCACAGGGTCCTGAGCAAGTTAAATGTCATTGTGACATTACAAACATGACATTTATATAGTAAATGACATGGAGTCCGTTGCCCCCCTTCCCTCAAAAAAAAAATATTTCAGGAATATTTGGATCCAAACCTCAAAAACTCAGGGCATTGTCAAGTGTAAATCCGGCACTTGTTTGGAGTTGTGTTAACAACATGTTTATTCAACATTATCAACGTACTATTTTTAATTTTTTTTTTTTTAACATTGGTGAAATGATAAATTTTAGATGACACATTTACAATACGAGATTTAGACATGAAAAATATTTTACCTAATATGATATCTTAAAAAAATTAATGCCACTGATTAGAAACAGGATTACAGCGACAATTGGACCTCTCGATGACCTGCTGACCACTGTAAAAATTAACACAAACAAAAACCTTTATGGCCATATCAAATGGTATTCAAGCCTCCCAAAGTTATCTCTTGAGGGAACAGAACCAGGAAAAAGAAAAAGAGGCAGAAAAAAAGAGCTGGGATGATAATATAAAAGAATGGACGGGTGTGTCATTGAAATAGAACCCATACAATGGCAAAGGGCAATGACGAACGACGGCCCTAAACAGATCATGTGTGTGCGTCCCAACGGTTAAGCATACTAATAGACAGGTGAAGATGAATATGAGACCTTGAAATTAAGGCCACGTTTTTTTTAAGGGGGGTAGGGGGGAGAGAGATTTTCTCGAGATTTTAAAATCCTCATTTTCAACTAAAATTACTTTTTGCTCCTGAGCAATAGTGTGTTGCTCTGTTAGTTAAGAGTTTAGTTATTCAGGGCGACTGAAATAGGTCATATGTCACGAGCTTCTAGTAGAATGGACTTACTTGAGGTAAGATGGTCAATCGACTTCTTAAGTCGTGCAGCCCCATTTGCGATACGTCCAGTCCATCTATGAATATCTTCCCACCGGCTGCCTCTATGATTCGGAATAATGCTACAGTCATGGAAGATTTGCCTGCTCCTGTTCTGCCAACTATGCCAATCTGTTATAATAAAAACAAATACAAAATACTTTAATCTTAGTATCCTGACACTTGTTACTAATAACACCGGAAGTTGTTCCGGGTCATGGGCCACACGAGAGAAAATAGATCTTCATGCAAAGCTCAATAGATCAGGGGAGATTATTTTAACTATTTTTTCTTCCGACAGTTCACATATTTTTCTAAATCTCAACTTTTATAGAAAGGGTTATGCCCCCCCCCCCCCCCCAAAAAAAAAGACAATAATAGGTACGTTGTACATTCCTGATTCCTTTCAGTGCTCTGAGGATTTTTTAAAAAATTATATAAATACCTAAATTGTGCTATTATAATGACAAACTATTTGTGCCTATTTATTAAATTTTCAATTTTAAGTTCTTAAAATATGCATATTCCAAGCTGACACTACGTGTATTCTATTGAAACAGATGTACTTGCGTTATGCTTGACCAGTATTACCTGACCTAGATCGTCCCATGGGCCATTTTAATTTATGACACTCATGACTCGGGCCGGATCTGACCCGCGAGCCGCATTCCGGTCATCACTGCGCTAGATTGTGTTATTGTCACTAGAATTTACAGCTAGAATTTCACAGATGTACAGACGACACAAGTGTAACATTTAAATTACAAGTATCTTGTGGTTGAGCGGTAAAACACTTGGCTTCCGAACCGGGGTCCCGGGTTCGAATCCGGTATGAAGACAGAGATTTTTAATTTCGGGATCTCAGAGTTGAAAAAGGAAAGGCGGTTGGTCGTTGCCACCGGACACTCTCGTTAACCGTTGGCCACAGAAACAGATGAGCTTTACATCATCTGCATCTATCATATGGTCGAGAGGCTTAGAGCCCTGTATCATTAAAATAATGAGTTGAATTTTGAACCTAGTTTTTCAAGCCCGTCCCAGCACTGTTAGGAATGAGTTTGAAACTATGTACACATTGAGACATGAGCATCTACAGTGACCTAAGAGTTACACTCAATATGACTATATACTGAATAAGCAAAATTGTAAAAAAATATTATTTTTTAACGAAGCTTAAAGGAAAGCACTGCACAATGGCTGCTACAGCTCTAAACATAGCAAGATTTATCTCCTCTTTTCCTATTCAAAACAAAATTAATTACCAATAACGAATAATTTTTGTTGAATTCTTGTTTTGTCTTGACTGTGCAGAATGTCAACTTTATAAGACATGGGGAAGTGGGAGTGAAATTGAACGTAAAACAAACACACCCAGACAGACAGACAGACAGACAGATCGAGTTGATTGAAGCTGTGCAATAAAATGTTAAGACTATGTTATTTGTTATAATATGCTATTTTATAGTTATGTTAAATGTTACGTAATGTGTTATGTTATATGTAATATTATGTTATGTGTTATGTTATATGCTATGTTGTATGTTATATTGTTATATGCTGTTATAGTTATGTTATATGTTATGTTATGTGTTATGTTATATGTAATATTATATGTTATGTGTTATGTTATGTGTTATGATGTATGTTATGTTGTTATATGCTAAGTTATAGTTATGTTATATGTTATGTTATGTGTTATGTTATATGTAATATTGCATGTTATGTGTTATGTTATATTTATTTTGTTATAAGCTATGTTATATGGCGTCGCGCTGTGAAAACTGGCGAACAGGTTGCTGAGGAAAAGAGAAAGCTGGCAGAAGAAAAACGCCAGAGAAGAAAAGCAAGGCAAACGACACTAGCTCCAGCTGGATAAACATGCCCAGTGTGCGGCCGAACATTCCGGGCTCACATAGGTCTCACCAGCCACATGAGGAGGCATAAAACCCCAGTGCAAAGCCCTCAGCCCCCTGGATGACAAAGTGGTCATCATCGAACCACGATGGACGAACTATATATATATATATGCTATGTTAGAGTTATGTTATATGTTATGTTATATGTTATGTTATATGTAATATTACATGTCATATTACATGTTATATGTTATGTTATATGTTATGTTATATGTTATGTTATATGTTATGTTATATGTTATATTACATGTCATATTACATGTTATATGTTATGTTATATGTTATGTTATATGTTATGTTATATGTTATGTTATATGTTATGTTATATGTTATGTTATATGTTATGTTATATGTTATGTTATATGTTATGTTATATGTTATGTTATATGTTATGTTATATGTTATGTTATATGTTATGTTATATGTTATGTTATATGTTATGTTATATGTTATGTTATATGTTATGTTATATGTTATGTTATATGTTATGTTATATGTTATGTTATATGTTATGTTATATGTTATGTTATATGTTATGTTATATGTTATGTTATATGTTATGTTATATGTTATGTTATATGTTATGTTATATGTTATGTTATATGTTATGTTATATGTTATGTTATATGTTATGTTATATGTTATGTTATATGTTATGTTATATGTTATGTTATATGTTATGTTATATGTTATGTTATATGTTATGTTATATGTTATGTTATATGTTATGTTATATGTTATGTTATATGTTATGTTATATGTTATGTTATATGTTATGTTATATGTTATGTTATATGTTATGTTATATGTTATGTTATATGTTATGTTATATAATATGTTATATGTTATGTTATATGTTATGTTATATGTTATGTTATATGTTATGTTATATAATATGTTATATGTTATGTTATATGTTATGTTATATGTTATGTTATATGTTATGTTATATGTTATGTTATATGTTATGTTATATGTTATGTTATATGTTATGTTATATGTTATGTTATATGTTATGTTATATGTTATGTTATATGTTATGTTATATGTTATGTTATATGTTATGTTATATGTTATGTTATATGTTATGTTATATGTTATGTTATATGTTATGTTATATGTTATGTTATATGTTATGTTATATGTTATGTTATATGTTATGTTATATGTTATGTTATATGTTATGTTATATGTTATGTTATATGTTATGTTATATGTTATGTTATATGTTATGTTATATGTTATGTTATATGTTATGTTATATGTTATGTTATATGTTATGTTATATGTTATGTTATATGTTATGTTATATGTTATGTTATATGTTATGTTATATGTTTTGTTATATGTTATGTTATATGTTATAGTCTTACTAATTGTTTCTAACTTTCTAAACAGACAACTTCTTACCTTTTCACCCCCACGAATTTTGCAAGAGATATCTTTGAGTACAAGTTCAAGGCCCTCTCTGTACCTCGTCTGGTATTTGTCAAACTCTACATGTCCAGTGTGAGGCCAGTCGGACTTGGGTCTTTGACCAGGAAGTACCCATTCAGCCTGTTGAAAGAATGGGAATGTTTTAATCGCGTCATTTTTTTAATAACCTCCAAGAACTAGACGAAATGAGAGGAAATGTCAGGGGTCAAGGTTGATGTCACATCAGTATGTGTGTGTGTGTGTTTACATGGTGACGGTGGGAAGAGGTTAGCGATTGGTTGTGAATGATCCAACACGGGTGGCATTGTCGTCACTTGGTCTTAGTTAGGGGAGACGACTCCAGAACGTGAGACTGAAAGGCTTTCTTATCGTAGTGAGTAAGATTTCTGTTAAAAAATTACTACATTTATTTCAATTATCACAAGTTGATTTTGTCTATATTATAAATAAAGTTCTAGTTAGATTTGTTCACAAAACGAAGTTATTAAATTTATTTGACGTTTTATTCGTTACGATATAGTACGCCTACAACGGGTTAGTTGTCTAACAGCAGTTTGGTGCTACAAGTCAAATACCGGTAACAACAATTGACACTTCACAATTGACCGACAGAAGAAGTCTTTGAATTATTCTGAAAACTCTAAAATGTGCTAAACAGCAAGACTATTCTTGATGTAGGCCTATTGTTTATGCCATCATGGAAGAGAGATTTAAGGGCACTGGCCAAACTTAACACTGGAGGAAGCGGAAGAGATATATACTTTACGGGCAAAGCCCAAAATCGTCCAATTTGCACTCTGGCCGGTCATTTAGCGAACTGGCCATTATCGCTACACATTGACCGGTCAATGGGTGAATGGGTTAGCGATCTGGCCACACTTTGGGGTTTGGCCGTAACATATTAATATGTATATTGATTGTTAAGTCTTCATTGCCTTCAATGTTCACTATCACTGCCTAATGCTACTATGGTCTCTACCACAAGGACATAGTCCGAGTTGCTTTCTATCCTCCGGTTGTATCAAGAACGGTTGACTTCCCTAACCACCAGGAATGTCGTCCACTCGCAAGACGAAACCATCCACTGTTTACCGGACACTGTCCCGACAGGCCAGACAACCGACATAGAGCAATCTCACCGATTCTCACGTTGCTGACCCGTGCTATGGCAATAATCTCCTTCGATACTCCAAGTGGAGCGACCCAGGTTCAAGTCCAAGTCTTCTTCCATTCAATTAAGCGAAAATCTCTTCTTTCTCATTCCAACAGTGGTGAAGTCGTTTATGTCCAATGGTGAAGATGTCCATGTCAAGTGGTGAAGTCGTTTATGTCCAATGGTGAAGACGTCCATATCAAGTGGTGAAGTCGTTTATGTCCAGTGGTGGAGACGTCCATGTCCAGTGGTGAAGTCGTTTATGTCAAGTGGTTAAGACGTCCATGTCCAGTGGTGGAAACGTAAATGTCCAGTGGTGAAATCGTTTATGTCCAATGGTGGAGACGTCCATGTCAAGTGGTTAAGACGTTCATGTCCAGTGGTGGAGACGTCCATGTCCAGTGGTGGAGACGTCCATGTCCAGTGGTGAAGTCGTTTATGTCCAGTGGTGGAGACGTCCATGTCAAGTGGTGAAGTCGTTTATGTCCAGTGGTGGAGACGTCCATGTCCAGTGGTGAAGTCGTTTATGTCCAGTGGTGAAGTCGTTTATGTCCAGTGGTAGAGACGTCCATGTCAAGTGGTTAAGACGTCCATGTCCAGTGGTGGAGACGTCCATGTCCAGTGGTGAAGTCGTTTATGTCCAGTGGTGAAGTCGTTTATGTCCAGTGGTCGAGACGCCCATGTCCAGTGGTGGAGACGTCCATGTCCAGTGGTGAAGTCGTTTATGTCCAGTGGTGGAGACGCCCATGTCCAGTGGTGGAGACGCCCATGTCCAGCTATTGAGACTCCCATGTCCAGTGGTGGAGACGCCCATGTCCAGTGGTGGAGACGTCCATGTCCAGTGGTGAAGTCGTTTATGTCAAGTGGTGGAGACGCCCATGTCCAGTGGTGAAGTCGTTTATGTCCAGTGGTGGAGACGTCCATGTCAAGTGGTGAAGTCGTTTATGTCCAGTGGTGGAGACGTCCATGTCCAGTGGTGAAGTCGTTTATGTCCAGTGGTGAAGTCGTTTATGTTCAGTGGTGGAGACGTCCATGTCAAGTGGTTAAGACGTCCATGTCCAGTGGTGGAGACGTCCATGTCCAGTGGTGAAGTCGTTTATGTCCAGTGGTGAAGTCGTTTATGTCCAGTGGTCGAGACGCCCATGTCCAGTGGTGGAGACGTCCATGTCCAGTGGTGAAGTCGTTTATGTCCAGTGGTGGAGACGCCCATGTCCAGTGGTGGAGACGCCCATGTCCAGTGATTGAGACTCCCATGTCCAGTGGTGGAGACGCCCATGTCCAGTGGTGGAGACGTCCATGTCCAGTGGTGAAGTCGTTTATGTCCAGTGGTGGAGACGCCCATGTCCAGTGGTGAAGTCGTTTATGTCCAGTGGTGGAGACGTCCATGTCAAGTGGTTCAGACGTCCATGTCCAGTGGTGGAGACGTCCATGTCCAGTGGTGAAATCGTTTATGTCCAGTGGTGGAGACGCCCATGTCCAGTGATGGAGACGCCCAGATCCAGTGATTGAGACGCCAATGTCCAGTGGTGGAGACGTTCATGTCCAGTGGTGAAGTCGTTTATGTCCAGTGGTGGAGACACCCATGTCCAGTGGTGGAGTCGTTTATGTCCAGTGGTGAAGTCGTTTATGTCCAGTGGTGAAGATGTCCATGTCAAGTGGTGAAGTCGTTTATGTCCAGTGGTGGAGACGTCCATGTCCAGTGGTAAAGTCGTTTATGTCCAGTGGGGAAGTCGTTTATGTCCAGTGGTGGAGACGTCCATGTCAAGTGGTTAAGACGTCCATGTCCAGTGGTGGAGACGTCCATGTCCAGTGGTGAAGTCGTTTATGTCCAGTGGTGGAGACGTCCATGTCAAGTGGTTAAGACGTCCATGTCCAGTGGTGGAGACGCCCATGTCCAGTGGTGGAGTCGTTTATGTCCAGTGGTGAAGTCGTTTATGTCCAGTGGTGGAGACGTCCATGTCAAGTGGTGAAGTGGTTTATGTCCAGTGGCGGAGACGTCCATGTCCAGTGGTGAAGTCGTTTATGTCCATTGGTGAAGTCGTTTATGTCCAGTGGTGGAAACGTCCATGTCAAGTGGTGAAGACGTCCATGTCTAGTGGTGGAGACGTCCATGTCCAGTGGTGAAGTCGTTTATGTCCAGTGGTGAAGTCGTTTATGTCCAGTGGTGGAGACGTCCATGTCAAGTGGTGAAGTCGTTTATGTCCAGTGGCGGAGACGTCCATGTCCAGTGGTGAAGTTCTTTATGTCCAGTGGTGAAGTCGTTTATGTCCAGTGGTGGAGACGTCCATGTCAAGTGGTTAAGACGTCCATGTCCAGTGGTGGAGACGTCCATACCAGTGGTGAAGTCGTTTATGTCCAGTGGTGAAGTCGTTTATGTCCAGTGGTGGAGACGTCCATGTCAAGTGGTTAAGAGGTCCATGTCCAGTGGTGGAGACGTCCATGTCCAGTGGTGAAGTCGTTTATGTCTAGTGGTTGAGACGCCCATGTCCAGTGGTGGAGACGTCCATGTCCAGTGGTGAAGTCGTTTATGTCCAGTGGTGGAGACGCCCATGTCCAGTGGTGAAGTCGTTTATGTCCAGTGGTGGAGACGCCCTTGTCCAGTGGTGGAGACGCCCATGTCCAGTGGTGGAGACGCCCATGTCCAGTGGTGGAGACGTCCATTTCCAGTGGTGAAGTCGTTTATGTCCAGTGGTGGAGACGCCCATGTCCAGTAGTGGAGACGGTCATGTCCAGTGGTTGAGCACAGCGCACACCTCAAAGCATGACCAGGGGCAGAGTTATTGCAATATACATTGAAGCCCATTACAGTCAAAATAGGATGTAGGTCTAGTGTTGAATGCACTGCATACGTCACACACACACACCTGAGCTATATATAAGACAAAGATAACGAGCGCACACACATATGTAAGCACAGAATAGAGTTCACTATTACTTCCGGAGCAATTACAGGTACTTGCTTAATAGTACTTAATAGCAGACTGACCTCTCTCGGTGTTTCCGTGTATTCCTTGACCCTCTCCACGGACACTATGTTAGTCTCCACCTCACTCATCATGGTCACCAAAAACTCAAAGGCACCGGTCATCTAAATGAGATATAGACAGGTGCGATTATAATCCTACATATCAAAACGAAATAGACAGTGAAAAAAAAATATATAATAAAAAAATTCCATCAATAAAATTCTAAATAGTATAAATTGCTAGCTGTACATACCGGCAACACCCGTTGATATGTTCCTAAGCTTTATATTGATAATTATGGCAGGAACACCCACCTTTATTTTACTTTAAATAAACAGGCCACATTTGAACGATCAATCTAAAATACTTTTTCAACACGTGAATTAGTGTATCTGTTGCAATGAAATTTTACGACCCACTCTCTATTTCCTTTTCTGTCTGTCTGTCTTTCTTTTTTCTCTCCTGAACCCCTCATTTTGTTTTCTTTTAACCTGCGCATCGTAATTTCTCCGACATAGACTTTTGACTTGATTTGGGTAATGTAATTTATTTTTCGATGCTGCTAGATCATAGTGAGTGGGGTGTGGTCCCGTGTGGAAACAGTTCTCTTCATAGGAGAAGGCTAGAAGCAGTGGAGAAATAAAACAAGACTCCCGTTTGGATTCCTAAGAACTTTGTTCATAGCACTGGCGGGGATGGAAGCGAGCCCCAGCAGCCGTGTCGCGATCCTTTATAACAAAAACCCGCTCGGCTACTGAGATACAGAGAAGGAAGGAGGGCTTCCCTTGTGCGCTCAGCATTTGGCTTCGGCTCTAGTCCCAAGAGTCTTGAGATAATATCTAGCGGCAATAGGGTGTAATAATTTTGCATCTAATTTGATCCCTTCTAGACAAAACTATTGTTCAGATAGGCCGGCGGATGGAAGCTTCTATCGGGGCTAGAGTTTCAAGAGTCATTGGCTCAACTCTTGCCACGATTGTACATTAGGTGAGGCGTGGGCGTGAAACTCGTCAACATTATCATCATCATCATCATCATCATCATCATCATCATCATCATCATCATCATCATCATCATCGTCATACTATATTGCCATCCAGAGTGTTGACGTGCATAAGTACAAATTGATTTGTCTTCTTCTCCGGGTATCTGATGCCCTGCATTTTTCTTGAGGCAGAATCTGTAGCTTGAAGCTTCCTGATTATTTTAAAAGATCAATTTTAATGAAGGCAAAAGTTTTCAATCACCTTTTTTTTTTTTAAGATTGTTCGTTGTTTATCACAGACAGTGGTGGTTGAACGGAAAAGCTCTTGGCTTCCGAAACGGGGGTCCCGGGTTCGAAACCTGGTGAAGACTGGGATTTTTAATTTCGGGTCTTTGGACGCCTCTGAGTCCACCCAGATGTAATAGGGGAAAGTAAAGGCGGTTGGAGTTTAACCGTAGGCCACAGAAACATATGACCTTTACATCATCTATATAGACCGAAAGGTCTGAAAGGGGAACTTTTTTTTTTAGAAAGCCAGCTGTGTCCTCGAGATGTGACCTCGAGCTGTGACCTTGAGCTGTGACCTCGAGCTGTGACCTCGAGCTGTGACCTCGAGCTGTGACCTCGAGTTCCTTTTCTTTAAGAACGATTTTTTAAAAGTCTGGTAATATAAATAAAGTCAATACTCCGGAACAAGGTTAATCTGTAAGTGAGGCTTGTGTTTCGCCGCACCGTTGTGGAGTTGTCCAGTCCTTGCGTTGGAACACTTATGCAGAGGTATCTTATCTTATCTTATATAATACAGACGTTATTTCAAAAAGGAGGATGATTGCTACCTACGCGTCATGCATCTAGTTTTAACCAATGACTTAAATTCTGCCAGGTCACTGGTTTTTCTGACTGGCTCAGGCAGCCCGTTCAATGCTCTATTAGCAACATTGAATGATGTATATGATTCCATGACCATCAATCAAGGAGCAGTCAAGTTTGTCACACAGATATGCTGGTCTCTTGGATACATGTTAATTTATTTAATAATTCACAATTAAACTATTTTTTTTTGTAAAGTGACTCTTTGACAGCAAGATTGTCGTAATTAATTTTTTTTTTAAATTCAGTAGTTCAAAAAGTGTCACTAACATGTAGGCCAAACAAAGCAATTCTCACTACAAATAATGCTAAACTTTCCCAGATATTGTTCTAAGTTGTGCTCATTCGGTTGTTTTATTTTCCAGTTGTAATCACGTGACGGCCCACATCCCGTTGGAAACGAAATGTAATCATGGGATTTTTGTTTCACAGTCAATGTTGAAGCACATTCCTTCGACACTTAATGCAATAAGTTTTTATGAAGGGTGTGTTTCCTAGCTGAGCTAATGTGATACTTAGTAGCATAGTCATGAAATTGTGAACGCTATGGACGTAAACCTTTCATACAAATATCCCACCCATTACTTTTTTTTTTTTTTTTTTAAGGAAACTTCAGAATTTGCGCTATTTAATTTTAGCTTTATCATCATAGGAATCCTTGGGCCTTAGGCCTCTTTTCTTTTCTTTGCTTCTTTTTTGGGCTTAATGTGCGTCTTGTATGGGCCATCTTGCCTCTTTTGTGGGCTTTTTTTTTTCAATATGTTTTTATTTGTAAGTTCTCATAATTCACAAGTATTAAATCATAAACAATTAAAAATTGATTAACCTAAAAATACAACAATAGTAACAGAAACATTATTTAATATCAAAGACATACTACCTAACCATCCTAGCCATTGAATCCACTAAAGACAGAACAATGATACAAGTATCCTCTACCCCAGAACAATCCACACAATATCAAATATCCCTGACCCCCATTTCTGGAAAACTACCTGAGCATTGTACAAGTATATGAAAATCAAACTAGATAATTCTCTACCCTAAAATCCATTATTTTTCTAAATGTCAATTCTAAGTGATTAGGATGAAAAACATTATCATGTAGAGCTTTGAGCCAGCTAGCC
Organism: Biomphalaria pfeifferi; assembly: GCA_030265305.1. NCBI lineage: Eukaryota > Metazoa > Mollusca > Gastropoda > Planorbidae > Biomphalaria > Biomphalaria pfeifferi. The sequence continues at coordinate 991,297 of JASAOG010000103.1, read as the reverse complement.
CAAACAAGGTTCCTGTATTCTAATAAGTCCCTTACAGTACTTCTTTTTTTTATTTTTTTTAGGAACCATGACAAGTTTATTTGGACTGCTGTTGAATGAAACTAAAACAATTGAAAACATATTTCTATAAACCATCATATGAACCAATCAAACAGTTTGTACAAAAAATACTTGAAATAAAAAAAAAAAAGCTGTAAATGGTACTACATTGGAAGTACATTGAATGACTATCCAAGCAGTACAGGTCAAGATGTTTAAAATGTGTAAAATATATACACATGACATTACAAGAGACAAGAGATCAAACTGTTCTGTTATGCAAACAATCACACATAATACTTTCATACTATGGCAGTTCTAACCAATGGTATTATCCAAGCTGCAACACTGAAATGTCTCAAACACCTTCACAAAATGGGCAATAGATGATGTAATAACATGTTCATGGCAATATCCTAGGCAGATTGAACAATACTAGATGGGTTTAACCACATCATGTCTGTGTAGAGTCATCAACATCAGGGAGTGAACTAGTTTCTATAGTACAGAAATGAAAGGGATGATTACGTTGAAAGCCAGCACATCTGTGACACTGTCACTATCAAGGGAAGCCATCAAAATCCTCCTCTGCCATTTCTTTAGCACTTTCCAGTTCTTGTTGCTCTCTTTCTCTGCGATCCTCAGCAGACTTCTGCTTCAATTTTTTTTTTTTTGTATTCTATATATATCATTTGCAGTTTTAAAAAAAAAATTTTTGACATGTTCAGTATATATTTTAATAATAATTGTTCTACAAATGGTATTCACCAGTATATCATTCATATTTAATTATTTTTAGACGTTATTAAAATTCTGCTTGATAAATATATAATGATATAAGACAAAAGGAAAGAAAGAGAGATTGTTTAGTGAACACGGAAATAATATTTGAATATTTTTTTAGAAACAGAATTTATGTGTTTTTATCGCAATTACATTTGCTTATAGCCTCCCCTTTTTTGATCTTTTAATATTGTTTCAATTTAATTTAATATGTATCAGTTTAATGCCATCTTCATTACATAATCACCCTTTCACTGTAATAGAGTTACCAAACCGAGACCAGTCGGTATAGAAGGCCTTAACACTGACCTGCAACGTCACAACCTTTGGGCAGTTTAGACCAATAGGTCGTTGCCACATCACAGGTCTGTATGACAGTAAAAGACCCACCCTTACCTGAGTGGCATATGGCATTGGCAAACCAAAACTTACCTGAATGGTTTATGACAGCAAAAGACCAGTCCTTATCGGAGTGGTATATGACAGTGAAAAGACAACCCTTACCTGAGTGGCATATGACACTGACAGACCAACAATGCCAGTATCAATGTCTGTGCTGGCCACGGCGAATATAGCCGCTGCTAAAACAACAAGATTGCCCAACAACTGAAGTCGAAAGCTGAGCCACCTGCAAGAGAGAGAGAGAGAGAGAGAGAGAGAGAGGGGGGGGGGGGTCAAATTCCGAATAATGTGTTGTGGGTAATTGTATTAGTCACTGTTTTTATACATTTATATATCAACTCACTCTGTCTGTCTGTCTGTCTGGGTGGAATCTTGTACACGTTATTTCTCCCACCTTCCATTCTCGGATCAAGTTGAAACTTTTCAAAACATTTTTTCAGTATCATATATCTTATAAGACGTTACTTTATTATTTTATATCTTATAAGACGTTATTTATTATCTTATATTTTATAAGACGTTACTTTATTACCTTATATATCAAAAGACGTTACTTTATTATATTATATCTTATAAGACGTTACTCTATTATCTTATATCTTAATCAAATACAGACGTTACCTCAAAAATACTGATTATTATCGATTACAAAACACGAATCAATCAAAACATAAATAAATTATTTTATCAATTAGTCGTAATTAATTACTTTGTTTGATATAGAAAATGTACTTAACTTTACTGCTTTCTTGAGAATTAGCCCGATAAAAATGTTAAACTAACAAGAGACTTTAAAACCTTCTATTTTTATAAGTACTTGAACAGCTCAGTGGCTAGCACGTTGGCCTTCCATCATGGTGACTTCAGACCTCGAATCTGTTTTCAAACTCAAGCAACTTTGAAAAAAAAAAAAACTTTTGAAAAGGCATCACGGAAACCTGTTAGATTCCCTTCCGCTGCCTCCACTTGCCCCCTAATTGATTAGACTATGGCACATTGAGCATGCTTTAAGCATAAACTCACGCTTAACGAAAACAATTAATACAAATCTTTCCAATTGCACCCATTTATTATTGTTAGCCTAGAATATCTAGATCTATTAAAAAATTAATGAAGTCAAAATAATTAACGCAATATCACTTAATATAAGCAAGGTTTTTCAAAAAGTATGCTTTTTTTTTTATTTTACTTGTTTTGTTAAAAGCCATGATTTTAAAAAGTAAAAACCATAATGGTCGATGCTTGACTAAAAATTTACAACTAGAAAAAGAGAGAGAGAGAGCTAGAGAGAGCGAGTGAAATAGAGAGAGAAAGAGAGAGAGCGTGAGAGAAAGGGAGAGAGAGAGAGAGAGGGAGGAACAGGAGTGCACATAACTATACACTAGACATAATTTAACCTGAACCTCGTCTGCTGGCGTAGATGACCAGTTACCAGACCCCCATCGATGTAGACTATCTACAAAAGCACTAGTAGTAGATTTAGTTTGCACTAGGGCGCTAATGATTTAGTAATTTACACGCCTCGTTGTCAGAGGTAGGCCTACGTACCAATCTGTAGCTTACAAGAAGAAGTGATTTTTCAACACGGCGTCCTTGACATTGTTTACAATCGAAAACGTAACGTACAAATAGACAATACTAAAAGGTCATGTCAAGCTGTTACATCATAATACATAATAATAATAATAAATAACTATAATAAGCTTTTGGTCTCTGTTCTGTCATAATTTTATGTGTATTTCTATAGCCTCTCGATTCCATGCCTAGGATCTTCTTCTTTAATACAGCAGTTAGCGTCCAGGATTTGCAAGCATACCAAAAAATGTTGGCCACATGACACCTTCGTTCAACCTGGGCCACCGATGGCCTTTACATCATCTACTTCATAGATCGTAAGGTCTGAAAGGGGAACATTTTTTTTTATACTTATAATGGCTACTGGGCCCCACGATAAACTTATGTAAAAAAAAAAAAAAAAAAAAAAAGCCCATTAAACCTGTATGGTCATGTCATGAACTCCTCGGGGCCTGAAAGCCTTTTCTTGGGGGGGGGGGGGGGGGCAGTAACAGAGAAAAAAAAAGAAGATGCAAATAAAGGAAGAAAATATTGAAGAGTGGACGAGCCTGTCTTTGAAATAAGAATCCATAAAAAACAAAAGACGTAGAGGAATGAAGAAAAACAGTCAACGGATCACGTGTTATGCCCCAACGGTCCAACAGACTTGGGCGAAGTAGGTAAAAGGGTGTTGGTCACTTACGTGCTGGATGCGATGCCGGCGAAGTAGAACTTAAAGTTGTGGTCCACTCTTGACCTTGACTCACGGGCGAACCTCGACTGGACCCCGTAGGCCCGTATAGAGGCCGTGCCGCTGAGGGTCTCTGAGAAGTGGGTGTAGATGGGGGAGCGTGTGATGGAGTCCAGGCGCCGAAGTTGTCTGCAAGTTGGAATATAAGCTATCTGAGGAGTAGAACAAGAAAAACATAGAAAATACTTTTTAAAAAAACCCAAAGCTTAGATAAGGTTGTATCTGCTATGTAATTAGTGTTATGACCGGCCTCGTACTTTTTCTCACACTTTTAAAAAAGAGGCGATATGCAGAATTCACCCCCTAATGCTTAGAGACTAACTGACCAGTATGTCTGATAAAAAGTCCAGTAACGATTTAGAAACGGCCTCATGGAGATAGATATTCCTTTGTTAATGTCGACTCCCACAAGAGATTCTGTATGGTGATCTATCAGAAGGCAGGAGATCCGGTGGTTGCCCACTTTCAAGGTATACTGATGTATACGAACGTTACATGGAGCTCTTCAAAATCGACTAAGAGTTGGGGTGGGAAAAGGCACTGGATAGATTCACAACCTGCGATCGTAGCTGTGTATCATTGGCCTCTCAAGTCACACTAGAAGTTGCAAAGGGAATGCATTGTCTCTCCAGACGTCAAATGCCACAGGACGAATATTATAATTTGAACATGCTTACAGTAATATTACGTCATGTAATTGTAAGCCACACACTCAGTTTAATTAGTAATTTACACGTCATCATTGTGATAAAATTAACGAAACAGTCAATTGTTACAGTGTGACGTTACCGCGGGGACTTTGCCAAAGTCATGCCTAACACTAACAAACCATGAGATCCAATGTTAGTTTGTGCGCAATGTTATCATTGAAACAGCATGAACTAGTTTTATACATTTGTCACACTGTCAATGCCTGCAATGGATTGAGCCGCCTTCATTTCGTAGTTGACAGCAAGCAATTCTATAATGCATTTCAGATCAATACAGTTAATGCTCATTACTTCATAAATCTACACAATTAGCAGACACTTTGTGAAAGTGAATTCTATTGACACAATTCCAATGACGGCATTGGCCAGCCGTCTATTTATACAATAAAAATTATTCCTCTCATTTTTTTAAAGTATTAGTTTTTGTGTGTTGTTTTTTTTGTGTGTGTTTTTTTTTGTTTGAGACCATTAACGTTTAATCACAGACATTTGGGCTTAGATCATAAAAAACTAGTAGATTTATATACAATCTATAATTATAATAGCTTAATTTGTGTTAAGAGATAGTTTCAGTACGGTTAAACGCGATCTCTCGCACTATGTCATTATTCAGCATGTTTATCACTCTATTCTATTTATCACAAAGTACTGTCATTGAAGCGCATTCAAGTGTATCCTCGGCCATGTATCAACAAAACAGTATTCTCGTGAAATCTCAAATCTCGGAATACTCGGAAAACGAAGTGTGGAGCTCTTTAACGGAGATGGGCGGTGCTGTCCTTCGACACGTGATGTCATACCGCCATGAGAAAATGGCGGACCAAACTGTTGCGGTGATGTTTGAAAAGTTTACACGGCAACAAGCGACGATCCTATCTAATTTCATCTCATCTGAAAACCCGAAACAGACATTCGTGTATTTTGAGATAGACGATGTTAATTTGGATAGAACCTTCCAGAATTTGAAGAGGATGAAAACGAGACTTGATCTCGTGCTTCTCTTGGCACAAAACGAGACTTTGGTTCACGCGATATTTGACCACGTGATGTCAACGACTACTTTCTACTGGACGGCACTTGTCCACGTGACAGAGTGGTTAATTATTACAAACAGCTCTATCGCTACATTGATAAACTCAGCTATGCCCATGCCGGATTTCGTAACAATAGTATTGCTTTTGGGCGACAAAAACATACCAGTTCAGCAAAAGTCACGCATAGAGACTTTGGTCGAAGTTATCAATCTTGAGCTGAGATATTCAGATCTCAGATCTAATACAAATTTATCTGCTTCAGGATTTTGTTGGACTCATGATTTTATCACTCACAATCATGACAAGCTAAAAAATCTAGAAGTTTCCACTGAAATTGGTAAGTCCAGATTTGGTACGAACGTTGCAAACCAAATTTCAACTCACGTCCGAAAATCTGGAAAGCTTTACTTGCGGTCAAAGCGCTCCATTCTCGATGGCGTACATTTAAAGGTTTCGTTATTTGTGTTCCCGGATGGTCAAGTCAAGATGGTAGAGGAGAGGAAAGAGGGAAACCGGACAGTGGTGGACGGCTTCTACGTCAAAATGCTGCAGTTGCTCCAGGAGGGGCTTGGTTTTACTTATGACGTCATTCTCGTCAACGACTCGGGCTTCCACGGAAGTGTAGACCAGAACGATCACGCTAATGGAATTGTGGGTACGTTGTTTCTTTTTTCTTAACGATGTTTTTTAGCGGCCCCCGAAAGGGGAAAAGACGCTATTATTTTTGTGTGAAATTTCTGTCCGTCCGTCCGTCCCGTTTAGATCTCGTAAACTATAAAAGATAGTGAAAATCCGACATCATAATATTTTAGCCCATTCAAAGTTCTAATGCAACCTTGTTTGTTGTCATGGTAACAATAAAAGTTTAAGCAGTCCTACGTCAAACGTAAAAAAAAATAAAGCAAGTTTACATAAAGAAAGTTTGTGTGGAAACACAAACTCAAAATTGGTCCCCGAAGAGGCCCACTCAGGCAGGAAAGACAGACAGGTTTCAATTTTTTTTTAGAAAGATTATCAGAATGAAATTCTATCAAAGGCAAAGGACAGAGAATGGAGACAGAAGGTTGACCAATCTTATGTGGTGCCCCAACGTCCCGCAGACCAAGTGATAGGTTAAACAAATAAAATTTTCGCTTCCAGAAAAAAAATGTAGCCGTTGCATCAGAACTTTGAATGGTCTAAAATATCATGATGTCGGATTTTCAATATCTTTTCTAGTTTACAAGATTTTAACGGAACGGACGGACAGACCACACAAAACTAATAGCGCTTTTTCCCCGAGGGCGCTAAAAAATGCTTAGGGTTTTTACATACGGCACTGAATGGGATGGTGTTCATGGGATACAATTTCTTACATGAACCTATGCGATGACTCGAGCATGTACCGCTAAAAACATATCATTATTGTTTCACCTTTACAGGTCAGTTAGCCAGACGAGAGGCCGCTTTCACTGTCATGCCGATGGTTGTATCGGAATCCCGTTTGAAGGTCAAGGACTTCCTGTTAGTCACACCAGTCAGAGAATACTACAAGGTCATTTACAAACTTCCCGAGCCAGGCTCCGCCCTCGACACGTCGTACGTGGATATCATTCAGTCGGATTTGGCCCTCACTTTCCTAATGGGACCACTTCTGATCATGGCTTTCATTGGAGCGTTTCTTCACGTGACCTCGAGGTCGTGCACCCTAGCCAATCCACAACCTTGTTATTTCAGTGCTCTAAAGTAAGTTTAATAATGTCTCTTTTTAAAAAAAAAAAAAAAAAAAAAAAAAAGCTATTTATAGATGGCTCAAAATAATAACAGGCATTGATATCATGTCAACCTTTCAGCGGATCTCACACCTCTTCTGCAAGGCTCCAACAACTGAGTTCGAATCTTTGTGCCGGCCACATGTCACCCTCGATGACCATCGGCCAAACAAAAAATCATCTACCTAACAGATCGCATCATCATCATCAAGCTGCATTTGAGTGTTGGAAGAGTGGTCGAGAGGATAAGTGCGCTTGAACTTGGCTTGGCTTGACTACCCAGAAGGGGGGCTCGAGGTTCGACACGCGACTCGGGCAGAGTTGTGTTTACTGAGCGCCTAAAGGCAGCACGGAAGACCAACTCCTACATACCCCCACCCACTGGTCCACAAATGAGATTGGACCAAAGCGCTCTGAGCATGCTATAAGCATGAAAGTAGCGCTATATAAAAGCTATAAATATAAATATATATGGCTAGAGAGGCTCAAGTCCTCTCTTACAAAAGCCGTGGATAGGGTTTTGGGGTTTTGAGTTTAGGCACATCGGCACAATTTAGGCCATGTCGTGCCTGCCCTGGACAGAAACCCTGCTCAGAACCCTGCAGTTATGCTCGTATGTTGCATCCCAGAACTGCCCAGACGGAGATCAGCGAGTCTGAGGCAGGCATAGATCGAAAGCCTGAAAAGGGTACCCCATGAAGACCTGTTACAACATTTTTAAATTCATATGAGAACACTGTTGTAGGAGGAGTACAAGTACAGTGGCTTCGTTTTACCATTTACCAATCTTAGTCCGGTTTGTGCTAGAGAGCGACCATTAGTTCATGTTTTGAGAAAAAATAATAATAAGCAGTAATATTTAAATAGCTTTTATAAAGCGCTACTTTCATGCTAATAGCATGCTCAGATTGCTATGGTCCAGTCTCATTTGTGGCCCAGTGGGAGGGGGTATCTGGGTAGAGGTTTTCCGAGATGCCTTTAGGCACTCAGTAAACACAACTCCGCTCGAGTTGGGTGTCGAACCTTGAGCCCCCTTCATAGGTAGCCAAGACAAGCCAAGTTCAAACGTACTTAGTCTCTTGACCATGCTTCCCACAAATAGTAATAATAGGCCCCATAATTTTCTTTACCTCAAGAATACCGACATTGGCAGCACTTAATTTACTTTTTACTGAATCAATCAGTCCATCCCAGTGGCGTTACAGTCCATCTTCAGCAAATACTTCCATTTAGATCTTTCTTGAGCTTATTGTCTCTATATCTCTAAGTTGCTGAAGAACTGTCTCTACTGAATAGAACTATTTAATTCATTGAAAAAATGTTTTAAAATATCCCTTTCATAGCTTGCGACTATAGGCCAGATCATATACAAGTCATCTGTTCCTAATGACCAAGATAACGACAACCGCCTTTACGTCAGGTACCCATTATCATTGGGTAGACTCTAAAATAATAGAATATACATCCTCCGTTTGGGACCCCTCAACGCAAGATAACATTAAGAAACTGGAACAGACACAAAATAGAGCAGTGAGATTTATAACAAACGAATATTCACATTTAACCAGAGTAACACCTTTAGTAAAATCACTAAATTTAGAAAGCCTTCAGGATAGAAGACTCAAAAGTAAAGTAGCAATTATACATAAAACACTGAACCATAATCTTCAAATACAAAAACAAAATTTAATAAAATACTCTGAAAGACACAAAGATAAAGGCACATTCCTCGTCCCATATGCTAGGACAAATTTGTACAAATACTCCTTCTTCCCTAGTGCTATTAGAGCATGGAATGGGTTGCCTGGGCTAGCCAGAAAAACCAGTGTTGGCAGAATTTAAGTCATTGGTTAATATGCATGACTAAATGCATGACGCGTAGGACGTAATCATCTTCTTTTTTAAAGTAACGTCTGTATTATATAAGATAAGATAAGATGTCGAAATTTAAAATCCCAGTCTTCACTGAGTATCGAACCAAAGACAACTCGGTTTGAAATCCAAGCACTTTACCATATAGCCACCACGCCCCTACAGTATTAATTATAAATATTCTATTTGACAAACTGTTTAAGTAATATGTATCCATAGTTTGTGTCTTTGTCCTCAGAGAGCTATATTTCTATCCAGATCATTTCTGTTTTGAGACCAAGGTCTACGCCAGTCAATCTGGGCGTGTCCTCAAAGCAACTTGGGGCGTGTTCTGGCTGATCCTTAGCTCCGCCTACAGTGCCTACCTCACCACCACTTTCGCCGTCAAGGCCAAAGAGATGCAGATCAATTCTTACGAGGCATTGGCAGAAGTTCAAGGCTACGACATAGGAGTGCACGCAAGCATGAACCACCTGATAGCCCAGGTCCAAAACAACAGCCTCGACCAGACCATGGAAGCGTTGTCCGCAAAACTTCGGGCTCTTAATCAAAGCAACCCGATGACCTTTAGCGATAACGTGACCTATCACATGGACAGGGTCAAGCGAGGCGGATACGTTTTTTTGACCATGGGGCTCGTTCCTGGGCTCATGGAAGGGGATGCCACCACCTCTGATACTTTGCTACGATCCTCAGAAATGCCAGAATCAATGAGTCGTATCAACACAGGGGTGGCAACCGATGTGTTCTTTAAAGAGGACCTCTACATATACTTGCTGAAGATCAAGGAATATAGAATCCTTGAGAAATTACATCGAGACTTGTTCAAACCCAAGGCCATTGTCAGGGCAACGAAAGCTAGTGATGAAAGTTCGGTAAGCATAAAAAAGATCGAGCTGCTGATTTATGCAGTTTTGGCTTGCCTGGGAATTTCATTAGGCCTATTGTTGATAGAAGTCTTAGTTGGCAAGCCGTTACCAGAAAAAGATACATTGCAATGGTGCATAAAGCAATAAAATTAACGCTTTTTGGTACCAGGTAATCATTTCAAAACAAGACATCTAAAGTAGAAATAATGTTGAAAATATCGACTTCATTTTGAAGGTTTCGGATTTTTTTTAAACATAGGTCCTGAATAAGATGTAACCAATTAAACAGACCTGCTTAGAGTCACGCGAAACGTACGTCTGCTGCGGTGTGGTGTTTGGTTAGAATGGTATAGTAGTAGCTAGAAGGCCCGTGGTGTAAATCTTGATTAGACATGTGGATGATTAAGTAACTTCGAAGTAGGCTTTTTAATTGTTGAATAAGCTATGTAAATTCTAAAACGGGAGTTAATCATGAGACGAAAAACCTAAAGTAGCCGGTGACATTTCGCAGCTTTATAGCGTATAGTACCAGTATTTTACAGTTTTTACCTGTATTTTATTATTCTTACCCGAATTTTATAATTCTTACCTGTATTTTATAATTCTTACCTGTATGAGAATGTACAGGATGGAGATTGGAACCATAACACTTAGGAAGATTGGAGTCCCGTACGTGATTGTAACTATAGCAGTCAGTACTCGACCAATACAGTTCAGGACCTGTCGGAATCACAGCCACTAATAAGCAGTTATAACAATAAACACAATTAATATTTTGTTTGCAGTTAACGATCTCTGATCAATCGTCGACATTTTGCGATTCGATCTTTTTTGTTTAAAGTTCCGATGACAAAACCTGCAAGATGCTGGCCAGGTAAAACACTGCTGTTACATTCGTGTAAGAATTGCATGGCTTAAAGAAATATTTCAGTGTAAGCGCAAACAGTATAATGTGTAGAAAGATGGCGGTTTATTGGTGCCTAGCAGATCTAAATTGATCCTACCACTGAATAGTCAACTTTATGCAAACAGTTTTTTTACCCCATTAAAACTGGAATAAATTTACATTAAAACCGAACCAGTTGAAGTAAATAATATCACAAAAGGACTACAAATAAACTCAACCAAAATGGTCCAATGTTTTTGCGACGACTTTTTTTGTGAAATAAATATTGTGGTATGTTAGTCAATTTTTTTTAAGCAAGCTGTTTGATGAAACTTTGCACAATTATTCATTGTCGATGACACTGCACGAATCAATACAAAAAAAAAAGTTATCAATTAGTGAATCAATTAGTGGTTATAAATTAATGTTCTTTTATATGGAAGGCATGAGGAGAGAAGCCTTGCAATAAAGATAGATATGGTAGAGATTAAAGGGTGCTGTCCCCTCCCCCCCCCCCCACTTCCCCAATGCAAGAATTGGAGAGAGGGAGAGAGAGACAGAGAGAGGTGGAGAGAGAAGGGGAGATGGAGAGAGTTTAAGAGTGTATCGATGCGGGTGTGTATCAATGTGCCAGAGGTCAGTAGGGCTCAAACCCAAACCTCACCTGCCTCATAGTGCCAGGCAACGCGTTGTCTATCACCTCCACGTCCCTGGAAAATCTGTTCACAATCCTGCCGACAGGTGTCGTGTCGAAGAAAGACATGGGTGACCTCATCACATTCTCAAGCAGATACTAAACGGGGGAAAGAAGCGTCTTTAGTTTAGACTTAGAGTTTACAGTATACTTCTACTCAGATTTTCTTGGATTTTGTAACCCATAATCTAGGTATTTTATTTTAGCACTCATACATCTTTGCCAAAAATGTTTAAAGCGTCATAGGAGTAGCTTACGACTTTGTTGATTTGTTTGATATTTACGTTTTAGTAGTATTCTTTCTTTTTTTACCTTCCAATAAAACATTATACCAGAAAATCATTGGATTCTTTTATTTTTAAAAACAATTGACCCCCCCCCCCCCCCCAAGGGGAGAGGGAATATTGGCGCTCCTCAGACTCCACTTATCCAAATACGCCTATGTAACACGCAAAATGTATCTACAAAAGGATGCCTCTTTAGGCCTTGCGTTCTAGGGAGGAGGCGATGTTTACCTGTTTCTATGGCTGGTGGTTAACGAGGGGGATCATGAGGCCAGCACAAAAGACCAACAACTTTTTACTTTTACCAACGAGAGTGTTGAGGTGTCAATTACAGTTGGGTGCATCCAGGGGAGTCCTAAGGGTCCCTAGTTTAAAATACAGGCTCTACATCGGGATTTGAACTCGGGACTACCCCCACCCCTCCCCCTTTGGTATTGAAACCATAGCGATAGAGAAATGTGTAATAATAAATACGTCATTTGTGTTACAAACTAAAATGCTGGGCTCACCTGGTGAAGGCTTTGAGCAGCTTCGGTCATCTTGATTGCAGCTAGAAATGCAAATATTAGAATCAACACACCTGGAATGAGGTAAGAGATACTTTAATGAGATCAGTAATTAAAGCTAAAGACTATTTATATCACAAAATTTAATAAGTAGCACTTAGAACTTTGAAAATTTATCTCGAAATTTTTATTGTCTTTTTTTTTTGTTGTTGTTGTTTTGTGGAGCCAACTTTTGAAAGATCAACATTACGGAAAACAGACGGAATTCGTTATTCTGCTCCCCCCCCCCTTTCCTTATTACAAAGCTTATATCAACTCACTCTGTCTGTCTGTCCGTCTGTCTGTCTGTTTGGTAAAAATTTTGAACATGTTTTATCTTCCATTTCCTAGTCTCCGATCAAGTTAAAACTTTGCATAATGATTCATTCACAAGACATAAATAAATAAAAATAGTCAAGTAATTGTGTCGGTGATTCATTATTCTGTTTGATACCGAAACAACGGGAGTAAATGCTACTTAAGGAGATATGTGGCATGTATATATGGATTTAATCCGCCTGCACAGGTTTTTTCTCCCACTTCCCAGTCTCGGATCAAGTTGAAATATTGCAGAATTATTCATAGTCGATGACAATACACGAATCAATCCGAAAATTAACCAATAATTTAATCATTTCGTGCTACTTAATTAATTAATTGTGTTTTATATGAAGCAAAAAGGGACTCTGTAGTTTTATTATACATGGCAGTAATTAGCGGTTCTTTCCATACGATGTTTTTGTTTTTAAAACGTATTCTATTTTTCTATTGCTTTTTTTTTTCAGACAAAAAGCATGTAGAGTAGTTGCCGATTGTACTCTTCCTACTATTTTCCTCTTAGAGGCTCAAATGATTTCTAAAAAGGAATTATTGCCCTTGAATTTCAATTTTAATGAATTTACTGTACTCTCTGCTGATAACTTCCAGCTAAACCTTTTTCTAGTCTAGCCTGTGCCACTCACCTTGACCTATGTAACTCACCTTGACCTATTCCGCTAGCGGCGTAGACTCCGAGATACACGTTCAGTTTGTCCTTGTACTCCGGCTCACTTGACCTTGAAGTGTTGAGCAGAAGCTCGTCGTCTGTCCACATACTGAGCCAGATACCTGGACAATGAGACGGCCATTTATTAGGAGGTGAGAAGTACAAAGTACCAAATTTATGTCTGTCTCTTACACACCCACACACACACACACACACACACACATTCTAACAGTCACACACACACAAATGATTAGTTACGCCCACACCTCGAAAGAATGCCAGAGAACAGAGGAGCAAAGATTGTTTACCGACAAAACTCAAAAAGCAGGCGCTCCAAGGGCAGACCATGAGTACGCTGGCTTGATGACGCAGAGGCAGATCTACAACAGCTCAAAGTCCGGGCATGGAGATGTAAAGCCCAGGATAGATCAGAATGGAGAGATGTGCTAAAGCAGACCAGGCACCTCCATGGACTGTAGCGCCACTGGCATGGATGAATGTAAGAACGAAACCCAACCAATCAGCAGATAGAGCAATGCTATGACAAAGATGGTCTCAATTGTAATAGCAGGATTCACTACCCCAGTTGTTTTTTTTTTTTTTTTTTTTTTTTTTGGTGTATCCGGTGTGCAGAAATTAAAAAAAAAAATGTTGATAGACTGTTTTTACAATACCTCTATTCAGCTATCACATTTGAAGTGGGCAAAATCTTCAGGGTGAACACCTTTCTCGAAAACGGCCTCAACGATTTTCCTAGAACTTTGAGAGCCTATGTACATCGTTGGGAAAAAAAATGGCTAGCTCGTTGGCCACACTGGGAAAACTTTAGTTTGACAGTTTTAATCTTTTCAAAGAAAAAACGTAATTAATTTAAATTTGGCTTAAGGACTAGGAAATGTTTTTAAAGGCCTTCGGGTGTTTCCGCATGTAGGTCCTATTCCTTCCAGAGTTTAAGCAAATTAATGTTCAGGAGCATTTAGTGCATGGTCTTCTAACCACAGATCTAAAGGCATATGATTATAATATTAGAAAGTCGAGTAGATTTATACATTTGCTTAACCAGGATTTCTTTCTGAAGTGGAGGGGGTGAGGCGGATTAAAAAGTCAACCTTTCTTTTAGCCTTACATTTATGAGTTATTAAGAGCAAAACAATCGCTCTATACATTTTATAAAGAAGGTATTTTCTTTTTTTTTTTAAAAGTATTTTTTAACCCTTTCTCTCCGTAATTATTGTTGCACGTTTTGACGGAATTCTTCATTTTAGTCATGACTATTTCACTATCATGTAATGATGAAGCTTCAGTAGCTTTGTTCTTTGTGAACAGAAAATGTTTTATTTGGTGGAGACTTGAAGGGGAATGCTCTTTCTATATAGCATAAAGTAATGTGTTTACAATTAAACATTTATTTTGTTTAATGAGGTCAAATCAACTATGGTATCGTCGATTAGGAGAGAAAGAGTTAAATGTTTTTCTTGTTGTTGTTTTTTTTAATTTATATGAATTTGCTTGTGGTACTTTTTCAGCCCCACAGAATCAAAATTTCTAAGCACTTTTATTTGCAGTATTTACTTTGTTGTTTTTGTTGGCACCATTCAAGCTCAATTAAACGTCCTTGACATTGTTTAGTTTATCATTAAAAATCCCTATTAGAAACAAGGTACGCTCAGACCTACATTGCTAGTCACGAGTACTCACCAGAGAATACTGATGCTGCTGAAAACATTCCATACACGAGCAAGGCTAACAGGAAAAATGGCATACCAATGGCCCGGAAGTAATGCATGTAGATGGTGAACTTGACCTGAACACGGAAACAGTAACAAAAAATTGGTGAAGCCAACTAACGAATTAATGAAATGAATCAAATCTGATGATCGTTGTGCTAGACACGCAATCATCTTGTAGACGTACCTTGCCAGTGGCGCCGACCTCAGCCTCGATAAGCCTCTCTCCTGCAGCCGGAATGTAGATACCAGACTTGTGCAAGGCCAAGGAGGACTCCACGTCGCTAAGTAAGTGCGTGGCCGACTCCATGATGGAGTTTTCTCTCTTTCTTGGCTTTCTTTTGGCGTCTGTGTTCACGTTCTGTTTTGCGCTGGGGCGCGGGTGCCTTTGTCTAGCTGAGCTTGATAATCCACCGTGACTTCTGCAAATGATAAACAATGTAACAGTGCCATCTTTTGAAAAGTAAATCAATAACGGCTTCGAGAATCAGTGTTGTCGGAAGTCACACTTACAGAGTGTGTGTGTGTATTTTCTGGTATGTGTCTGTATTAAATGATGTAATGCTTGAACTATATTGCTAATGCATGCACAATGTCTAAAAAATGGACTTTATTTCAAACTAGATGGATAGGACCCGCGGCCTGCGGGCCTTAGCTTTGGTATTACTGCTCCACTGGTTTGAATTTAGATCTATGTTAAACATGGAAAATGGCTCCTTCACATTGTTTTAATTTTGCCACGAAAATAAAAGTAGAGTGTGAAAATGGGTTTACCCGTTCAGACGTCATATTTACATCAAAATAAAATAATGTGAAAACGGATTTACTCAATTTGTTTAAAAAAAAAGTTTCGATCTCTAATAGAGACACAATCAGTTTCTTTTTGTCAATTTTTAGGGTCCTCCGGTAGTGGGAGGGACATTAAACATACTCTACGGTCTCCGCCATGATCAAAGGGACAATTACGCCAAGTTTGATCAAGATTGGTCAAAAGGGTTTTGGGTTAGGGTTAGGGTTATACAGATATATACAAAAAAATACATACATACTGTTAGGCACTTAGTTTATATTATTAGTTAGCTAGAGACGCACCATAGAAGACGTATATTGAACGGGACTATTGACGCTTGGCATATTTTGGGTTAGAGACTGGAGAATGAGTTAGCGATAGGATTCTCTTGGGTAAAGACGTGTTTTTATTGACAGAGACTGACTGTGGCCTTTTTCTTAGATTAAACATTATATTCATTGTTCATCAGTGTTGACCACATCTTTCCACTAGTTAAAATCGGTGGTGTTTATTTGTGTTGTTAGGCAACTGCACTGGGATACACCCGAACAAGAAACTCAAACACTTCCTGAGTAATTTGTCATATAGTTGACAGCAATACAGAATAAACATCCATCACAATACATACATACATACGCCTTACTTTCTGCTTTATATATTAGATAAAATAAATAAACATATATCTTAGCTTACAAAGCAGAGTGCATCACATGAATGGGTCTACGTCCCCAACACAACAACATAACACAGAAAGTTGTAGACTTACTTTTCTTTCTCGTCTGCTGAAGTGAAACCGTCTGTGATACGACCAGTAATCGATTCCACACGCTGCAAAACTGACCTCTTCATTGCTTCAACTGAAAGAAATAGAACAAACAAACTTGACCATGGATATCGTCGTAAGACAATTGGGGGATTTTCATATTAAAAGTTTTTGACAGTAATCCTCTCTTTGATTACATTTTAAAATTTAACTTGATTGTACAGTGCTTTAAAAAAAAGTGAAAAAAAAAATTGCAATTTATGGCTTATCCGGTATACAGAATTTTTTTTTTTTTTGTTTGTTTTGTTGCACTATGACTTTTATGAAAATCATTTAAAAAATAGCACTGGCCAAAATATGAAATTCAAGAAGACCTACTTTCTGGATCGGTATCCACATCTGTGTCAGAGTTCATGCCCTCCTGGATATACTCTTTCAGAAACTGGGCGAAGGCGCCATTCTTCTCCAGCAGCTCGTCGTAGCTCCCCGACTCGCTTATGGCGCCGTTGGACATGACGATGATGGAGTCTACAGAAGGGAGCCAGTGGACGCCATGAGTCACCAAAATACGGGTCTAACGTGGAGAATACAGAGAGAGTGTTAACTTTCAAAACTCTCTAATCCTTTTCTTATTAAAACAAGCTCTCGCTTATTCGCCTCTTCGGGTTATTGGCATACCCTAAGCTGCTTTGCAATACAACAGATTCCAGTGTATTTGGTCACATTGACAACCTTGCAGGGTTTAACGAGTTTTTTTTTTTAACTTAAATGTCGCAATTTACAATTAAAGTTCTGTATATAGAACGGAAAAAGTAAACAGACAGCTAGCAGCAAAACAAACACGCACACATACACACACGCTAGGAGAATGTGGTGATAATAAAGTTATCTTCTCTCTTTCACACACACACACACACACACAATGAGACACACACATTGATAGAAAAAAATGACAAAGACATTGTCAGACATAAATAATTAGGATCAATGAATTGATTAAAATATAGACAGAAAATTAAATAGATAGATATATTAGATAGATAGATAGATAGATAGATAGATAGATAGATAGATAGATAGATAGATAGATAGATAGATAGATAGATAGATAACCTTCAACTTTAGTTGGATATAAATAAGTTTATAGAAGGGATTCGAACTCCAGACTCCTCAGTTCGAAAGTCAAGCGTATTATTACTCAGCCACCACTCCTCACATTTATACCAGAGCTACGTTAGTATCATATATGCTCTTATACAACTTTCTGTTATGAAATCAAAATTATAATTAATATATAAAATACAGTATAGCTAAAAAAAAAATAGCAATGACCTTGTCTTTAAGAATCCCGCTACGACTAATGACTTTCTGGAAGATATGCTTGCCGACATGGCTGTCCACGGCGCTGAGTGGGTCATCCAGTAGGTAGATGTCATTGTTGCTGTACACGGCCCTGGCTAGAGAAACCCTCTGTTTCTGACCACCGGATATGTTGATTCCCTGCGAAATGATATGGTAATATACTACATCACAGAAGGGAGACATACTCCAATGCACACATCAAACTCAGACTAACCTCTAAGCTTCAATGCGTTTAAGAAGGATATTAAGATTCATGTGTTTGCAATTAATATCTGAAGTCTTCATTAATTAGAAGAAAGCAGCTGGCAACAAAAGTCTTCTGACATCTCGGCGGAGGGAGAACTCACCGAACAGAGCCAAAAGCTGATTTAAATAGGAAGATAATGGCTTTGTCTGCGTGGATACGGCGAAATATTTAGGTCACAGCTAGGACTGCGTATCAAAGAAAGGGTCTAGAGATATGAAGATGAAGACTCTTGTAAGTCTTATGAAAGCCTTTAATTATCATTCTTATCTATAACAGTATAGATTTTTTGTTTCATGGCCCTTAGGCAGATTGTGACACACACATCGGATATTCCGTTCCTTTGGTCACATCAGCTGCGCGTAGAAGGGGGAACTATTTTGCGGGCGACAACGTTTCGACCATAAACAAATGCCCAGGCTTTCATCTCACTGATGATGATAGATTTTTGGTTTTATACTTATAACCTGTAATTAACGTATGTAGGCCTAATTTATTTTTAGGTTTAGTTTTAGCATGCCTTGTATTTGATAAAAGCGTTAGCTTTTAATTTCATCATAATAATTATCCTAATAATAAGCTAGACAGTATTGACCAGGATAAAGATTTATGACAAAGATATTTCTTAATGGCCTCCACCTTTGTATTCGCTACTGAGTAATAGCCTTATGGTGATATAGTAGCATAACAGAAGGATCTAGGACGTTTTGGCACTGGAATTTTAGGCACCGGTAATTTAAGCCCCACAATTTAGGCACTCGATCCGGAAATTTAGGCACCGGTAAATTGGGGACTTTTTAACAAGGCAGAAAATTAGGCCCTGCCTTTTCGCCTACTCGTGATTTTACTTATTTTTATTAGGTCAGTTTCTACTGTATCATGAAATTGCAGTTAGAATCGTTATAGTCGCTATTTTTTTATAACGTCACTATTTACCTGAACTCTATGGGTAAAATATATTACAACTTTTTAATTATTTTCAAAATTAAGGTTACTATTAAAGATAGCCTAACTTTTCCAAGTTTTATCAAACGGCCGGCCATCGCGACTACGTTTCGCTGGTACTCTGGGCAATAACGTTGTCTGTTGTTTTTTTGTTGTTTTTTTTTTGGGGGGGGGGGGGCGGTACGTTTGTAGTAATGAAAGGTCCAGGACAAGTTTATCATTTATAAATATGTCGCAAAACAAATGTATGGTCTTCAATGGTATCAACAGAAAGTATTTTAGAAAAAAGAAACATACCTTCTCTCCGATTTCAGTAGCGTCCCCTCCCGGAAGGATTTCCAAATCTGCCTTAAGTGCGCATGCCTCGACAACTTTGTCATATCGCCTCCGTTGAAAGTCCGCCCCAAATAAAATGTTGTCCTTGAGTGTTGCATTCTGGATCCAAGCTTCTTGTGGGACGTACGCTATGGAACTCTGGGGAGATTTTTATGACTTTTTATGAGAATTTTATGAGTTTTCAATAGAATTTTAATTTCAGGAGATTTCCAGGACTTTTTTGGTATATTTTGCAATTACAGGTGAAAATCAGGAAGCCGCGTAAAACCTGTTGCTATATATAAGTTATAATGCCTATGAAAATGCGTGCCCACAGTGACCGCATAGGTTGCAAAGGCCTAAGTCCGACCCTGCTTGCCGCAGTCTATGGCTGTTCTAAAATGTTCTATAATTTGGTTGTTCAGAAGTACTGAGATATTTGTATTGTGATATAGAGCTTTTGATATCCTCAATGTTTTAATATTGTTCTCCCTCATCGCATGCCATCATGCCAAACCTGATGGAAAGCTTTTTTTGGAAATGTATGAAGTTGTGTATCTTCAGTGAAGTCCAGTAGGGAATCGGCGCCTACGTGGCCGCCTTTGTCCCGTTGGTCGTTAGAAAGGCATTTATCCAACAACCAGGCCTGGGAAGGGATTCCCTATCCCGACTCCTGTCTGAGGGCTCCCAGCGGTAGACAGCCATATCGATTGACTGGGCCAGACGGGCCGCGTACACAGCGCACCATCCGAATTCTCTAGTTGTGTACCAGTTTCTTTTGATTTTGAAGACATTCTTTCAGTTAACAGTCTGCTAAATATTCGTTCAACAGTGATTTAACCTGCTCTGAAGCCTGCCTGCTCTTACGGCAGGACCTCCTCGAATTTTCTTTTCAGTCCGTTGAGAATTATTCTTAGCATTGTCTTGCTCGGATGACTGATCAGACTTTTGGCATTGTCTCAGCCTTCCTTTCTTAGGCAGTGTAATAACTTAATTATGAATTTAAAAGATGAAAATGAATCAAATAAGGAATTAGGTTGAGATAGTCATAGATGAACTTGAAGACATTCAATCATATAGAGATTTAGTATAGAACATCTATGATAGTAGATTAGTATATTAATTATCATGCTCAAAAGTATATTAACTAATAATCTCTCAGCAATAACTCAAAGCTCACGGCAACAAATGCTTTAGGTACCAGAATCCAATAAATTCCCTACAATAAATAATCTTTGACCAGTTTGTTTCTCACCCTGTCTGTCTGTCTGTCTGTCTGGTGCAAATATTGTTACACGTTTTTTTCCCACTTCCCATTCTCGGATCAAGTTAAAACTTTCCACAATTATTTATTGCCACTAAAAAAAGTATCTAATTATGTTTTATTAATTAATTTTGTTTGATGTAGGAAAGGAAAATAAATCTTTCAGTATTAAGAGATAGTATGTAAATGTGCAGTTCTTTACCTTATATAAGCTTTCTTTTTTTTAAACTTATTTTTTTATCTTGCTTGTTTTACATATTTTGGATGTTTATTCAGAATTGAAGTTTATGGCCTTCTAGTCCAAACTTTTTACAGGATGTCGGGAGATGGTTTGAACCCAAGATCACTAAACCGACACTCCAGATCGCATACCTCACGAATAAGAAACCACCACACAACTAAGTAGACCCTACTAAACAAAAGAAAAAAAGTTTGAATAAAACTCGTTTTTACTCTCAGTGGACACTTACCTTTATTGTGACCTTGCCCTTTAGTTTTTCCATTTCTCCCAATATGGCGGTGAGCAGAGAGGATTTCCCACAACCCACTGTTCCCACGACTGCTACCAGACTTCCGGGTTTTATGGCGATGTTGATACTGACAGAGAAATCGCAAACGTGATATTTTAATAGCACTCAGTTATTTGATTTTTACTTTCAGACTTCTGATCAATACATTTTAGGTAAAAACAGAACTCCAGAATTCAAACTTACTCTCTGAGTGTGGGAATCAGCTGTTCCTTGTCCCACGTGAAGTCTCCGTTAACTATTTCCACGGCGTTTTCTAAATATAAAAATAAAAAGAGTATTAATTTTATTTGTATACAGAATTATTTTTTGTTTAGTTGCTAGAGTAGAAAGGACGCTGGCTGAGTGTTAAAGCGCTTGGATTTCAACCAAACCTGTTGGTCCCGGGTTCGAATCCGTTGAAGACTGGGTTTTTAATTTATTTCGGAATCTTTAGGGCGCCCACCCAGCTGTAATGGGGAAAATTAGTTGGGAAAAAAGTTAAGGCGGTTGGTCGTTGCGCTGGCCACATGACACCCTCATTAACCGTGGGCCACAGAAACAGATGACCTTTACATCATCCGCCCCATAGATGGCAAGGTGTGAAAAGGAAGCTATACATTTAGTTGCTCGTGTATAGCGAACGCATATTTATAGGTATAGCCTGCTTATTCAGCGCTGGTTTTTTTTTTTTTTTTTTTTTTGTTGACCTTATGGTGAAGGGATATCTGGAAGAAGATATTCTGTTCTACGTTTATGAATCAATTAAAATTTTTTTTTTATAAATAGCAGTTGTAGTTATATACTGTCAATGTTCTTTTCTTCTCTAATATACTGTTATAAACCTGGTGGTGGCACAGATGGGGGTAGTGGTGTGTGTGTGTGTAGTCAGCCGACGCAAAGCGCCCCAGGCCAGCGCTAGACGAGCGGTCAACCGTGACGAGTTACGACGGTCAGCCGAGACGAGTTACGACGGTCAGCCGAGACGAGTGTCAACAAGACGGTTCGAGAGGAATCGGCGTCGTGAACAGAGCTCAGGAGCGTCACGAGGAATGTAGTCATCTGACCACCCATAATGGTCGAGCGACGTTCTGTCCGGTTATAGAAGGCCAGCGGGGACCCTATATAAAGGGCGGAGGTATCAGAGACGTGGAGTGACAACTCCCGTTCTACGATTCGTTACGACGCCTCAGTACAAGTCCGAGACGAGACAGAGAGACCAGTACGGCGGTACGCGGGTACACTGTTCTGCCTCACCGTGGCACTCGGGTGGAAACGGCGAATGGCGAAACATAACTCCTGTGGGGATGCCCACGGGTAGACGAGAGTCGACCTCTTGCACGGGCAGGGTTGCAAAAAAGTCCCTACAAACCTGTCACACATCCATGCGCTGTTCCTCAAGGGACCGTTACATTAAAAGGCGAGTGCCCCACGGTTAGCTTGGTACAATAAAGGAAAATGGCGGAGGCTCCCGGTGTCCTCGGCCCTCGGCCGTGTCTAGCCCATGCGTTGGGGGCCAAATGCATCGGAAACAGCAATGCCTTACATAGGCATTGACTCGGGTCTCTCCCAAACAGAACTGTGTTCACACAGGGTTTTTTTTTTTTACTGTTTGGCGTTCAAACAGGTTTTTTTTTTTCAAACTTTGAGCTCGAAGAGCCCTCGGCTCAGCTCATAAGACGATCAAACGATACGGCGGTACGGCTATTAACGGAGAGATATGAACACAGTCTTGTGTTACGTGCTGCCAATTGTACAGTTTTGGCT
Source organism: Biomphalaria pfeifferi (assembly GCA_030265305.1). Lineage (NCBI taxonomy): Eukaryota > Metazoa > Mollusca > Gastropoda > Planorbidae > Biomphalaria > Biomphalaria pfeifferi. Next base: position 968,455 of record JASAOG010000103.1, on the reverse strand, counting down.
TTGATTTATTGACATTACACTTGTACGTTACTTTGGAGCCCCAAGTTGTCAAGCTCTTTCAGTTGACAGTGTTGTGTGGTGCAGTTGACAGAGAGCCTGGATAGGGAGATTCGTAACAATACGTATGTGTATTTCAATGCTGAATAACAAATGTATCCAAGTCATTAACAAGACTCTAACGACAAATACAAAGACAGAATGAACATTCAGAATGCCGATTCACGGACATTAAACTCATTTATCAAATGTGAATTGGCAAAGTACAGGCATAGTTCTGGCAAATGAAATATCCAGTATCAATTAATATATAACTGCTCAATATGCCATAGACTGAATAATGGCTATACAGAAATAATTAGTCTATACGTCAACTCTATAATTAAAATCCAACTGTCGTGGACTAGGAACAAAAACCACACTGTTTTACTATGAGTTACATCCAATTAAAAAAAAAAATCTCGCAAAGTGAAACATCCAAAGCAAAACCAAAAAAAAAAATCTTGAAGTTAGCAACCTGAATTGCCCCCCTTCTCCTCTAAAGTTAACAGGAAACCCAGGCTGACCTGAGATGAACTCCAATTGAAAAATCAGAGCAGGAAAGCCTCAATCCTCCCGTAGTGCTCTGGCAAGAAACTGGGCCGTCCGGCGTAGTGCCTCATAGCTACCATACAAGTCGAGTGACTGCTCAGACACGTTCCCTCTCAGCTCTCGGAGCTGGTGACACTCTGTCGGATTCTTCCCAGGACTTTAACCACTTCTCATTAATCAGTTCTCGGATTTCTGCCGTTGCTTGTAAAAACGTGTTTGGTGCTTCGAGGTGTGTGGCTGCCAAAGTACCCTCCCTTGCGAGGGGCGTCTGCCGTTTAATTGCCCCTCACGCCGCAATGTGAGGGCGCCCACTGCATGAAAACGACAGATGCAATAGCTCGGCGGATGTTATCTACCCCAGGCTGACCAGAAATCAGTCCTGACATATACCATACACCCAAAGAAAAGTCCATTTATGATGATGATAACATGTTTACGGAATGTTGTTTTTTTTTTTTTTTTTTTTATTTAATTCCTAACTATGAATAAATAAACATATAAAACTAACCGGCTGATGGGTCTCTGGTGATGACGTCAGGTTTAATGTCGTCAGTGTTCAGGTAACGTGCTAGCCTGGTAACTGCCACTCCTGCCTGTGGTGGGTTTAAAACTCAAAATATACAGTTTCTGTCTAATTATTTTATAGTTTTGTATTACTCTGTTATATCATTACCCATAGTTATTGCTTGCTTTCGTTTGGGGAATTGGGGCTGTTATTTTTTTTTTATTTGTTCACAAAGATCAACTCACACTGTGTCTGATACAAATTTTAAACTCGCTATTTCTCCCACCTTCTATTCCAGGATCAATTTGAAACCATGCACAATTATTTATTGTCGAAGACTAGAAATTAATCAATCAAAAACAAAAATAGTAATAATAATTAAAATAGCGGAAATTAATTAATCTTTTTGATATCACTAAAAGGGAAATAGTTTTTACACTTTTTAAAAATATGGTTGTAAATATGTAGTTATTACCTTTTAATACGCCTCTTAAAAATAAAACAAAATACTTTGCTTTATTTGTTTGTTTGTGGTTTTTTTTTAATCAATTTGTTTGTTCCCACTGTCTTTTCACTTTAAAGTCAAACTGCTCCTACCAACAAAAAAAAAAGTAAACTTTGAAAGTGACCAACTGAAGCCCTTTCAATGTGCACACCGGATTGCTAATTTTTTGACATGTAGAAAGTTGAGGTGGAAACAGGGGAGCTCACTCCTACAGGAACTTATTTCAGGAAATCATCGTTTGATGAATAATGATAATATAAAGAAAAATTTGGACTCAATGGGAAAGAGAAGGTTCTTAGTAGGATTCCATGTAAAGCTTGTGCTGCTTACATTTCGACCGCAAACATCACAATTAGCAGACAAGTTGTGCAGTTTTATTGCACTTAGCACTATAATACGACATTCGGAAGAACAGGTATTCTTTCTTTATGACTATCTTTGTCTCTCTCTTTGACTGTCTCTGTCTGTCTGTCTCTCTCTCTCTATCTCTTTCGCTTCCATATGTCTGTCTCTCTCTCTTTCGCTTCCATATGTCTGTCTGTCTCTATCTCTTTCGCTTCCATATGTCTATCTGTCTCTATCTCTTTCGCTTCCATATGTCTGTCTGTCTCTCTCTATCTCTTTTGCTTCCATATGTCTGTCTGTCTCTCTCTATCTCTTTCGCTTCCATATGTCTGTCTGTCTCTATCTCTTTCGCTTCCATATGTCTGTCTGTCTCTCTCTATCTCTTTCGGTTCCATATGTCTATCTGTCTCTCTCTCTCTATCTCTTTCGCTTCCATATGTCTATCTGTCTCTATCTCTTTCGCTTCCATATGTCTATCTGTCTCTATCTCTTTCGCTTCCATATGTCTGTCTGTCTCTATCTCTTTCGCTTTCATATGTCTATCTGTCTCTATCTCTTTCGCTTCCATATGTCTATCTGTCTCTCTCTCTACTCTTTTCGCTTCCATATGTCTGTCTGTCTCTATCTCTTTCGCTTCCATATGTCTATCTGTCTCTCTCTCTATCTCTTTCGCTTCCTTATGTCTATCTGTCTCTATCTCTTTCGCTTCCATATGTCTGTCTGTCTCTCTCTATCTCTTTCGCTTCCATATGTCTATCTGTCTCTATCTCTTTCGCTTCCATGTGTCTGTCTGTCTCTCTCTATCTCTTTCGCTTCCATATGTCTGTCTGTCTCTATCTCTTTCGCTTCCATATGTCTATCTGTCTCTCTCTATCTCTTTCGGTTCCATATGTCTATCTGTCTCTCTCTCTCTATCTCTTTCGCTTCCATATGTCTGTCTGTCTCTCTCTCTCTCTTTCGCTTCCATATGTCTATCTGTCTCTATCTCTTTCGCTTCCATATGTCTGTCTGTCTCTATCTGTTTCGCTTCCATATGTCTATCTGTCTCTATCTCTTTCGCTTCCATATGTCTGTCTGTCTCTCTCTATCTCTTTCGCTTCCATATGTCTATCTGTCTCTATCTCTTTCGCTTCCATATGTCTATGTGTCTCTATCTCTTTCGCTTCCGTTGTCTATCTGTCTCTCTCTATCTCTTTCGCTTCCATATGTCTGTCTGTCTCTCTCTATCTCTTTCGCTACCATATGTCTATGTGTCTCTATCTCATTCGCTTCCATATGTCTATCTGTCTCTATCTCTTTCGCTTCCATATGTCTATCTGCCTCTATCTCTTTCGCTTCCATATGTCTGTCTGTCTCTCTCTATCTCTTTCGCTTCCATATGTCTATCTATCTCTATCTCTTTCGCTTCCATATGTCTGTCTCTTTTTTGCCTCTCTCTGTTTCTCTGTCTTTCAGTCTGTCTGTCTCTGTCCGTCTTTCTCTCTGTCTGTCTGTTGGTCTGTCTGTATGAGGACCTTGATCTCTCTCTCTCTCTCTCTCTCTCTGTTCATCTCTGTAGTATTTCTGTCTGTCTCTTTCTCTCTCTGTCTCTCACTCTGGAATGAATAAAGGAAGCACTAGTTACCTGGACCAACATTGGAATCAGCATAGGTAAAAACGTCAACGGGATATTCAACATGTTAAATAGTTGCAGTGAAACAAAAGCTGTAGTTGGACTGAGGTAGCCCTCGTCTGACAAGGCAATGTACACTCCAAAGGAAGTCAGTTGGACCTGGAAGAGATACAACTCAATATCAAACTGTTCATGTATATGAGAAGGTGTAGGTCTCAAGTACAGCGTACAGTTTTAGAGCTTAACGTTAAAAAGTCATATCTTTGAAAACTAGTTAGAATAGCTAGTAAATAGTATTCACGTGTCAAAGGTTATAGTTCAAACCTATAAAAAAGGGAAGTAATGCCAGAAGGGAGATAATCGTTTAGACATTTTTACACCAGGAAATGACGTTTCACTGATGGATTGAAAAAGCGAAACGGTTCGGCACCAAACTGCCAACGCAACTTAAAGGGTGACGTAGGGGAGTGGAGCGCCCTGGCTTAGGTGGCACTTCACGTTACGTGGGAGAGAGGGCATAAATGTGAGGGAGGGGGAGGGTACAAAATTTTTAAAAAATATGTAAAATGTAAAAGAATAATTTTTGTAATTGTATAAGTCAATTTTTGAACTAAAATGACAAAATTTTTATTCTGCTTCTAAAACCTAATCGATAAACAGTCACTATGACTCATGAATCCAATCACTGGGATCGAATCACTCACCATGTACGGAATTGTGTTGAACATAAAGATGAGTGCAGCAATGACGTAGGAAAACTTCTTGATGACTCTCAACTCTTCCTTTCTGATTTCCTCGACCTTTTGCTCGAAGGAACTCTCCCAGGTGTACAGTTTGAGAACCTGTGAGAGGAACGTGTTTTATAAATAGGTGTATAGCAACAATGCGTATTTAACTACCACCCGCGAGTTATATCTGGTGAATAACGCGGTACTATCTGGAACATCAAAACCACTGCCCGCAGAGATGATGAAAGTGACGACGATGATGATAATGCTGAAAGTTGTAAAAAGGAGATTAAACAAAAATTAAAAGGAAATAAAGACTGCTTGATAGCAGCATATAGAACTAGCAGAAATACCCCGGCGTTGTTTGAGTTGATTATAAAAGTTGTAAAAAGGAGGTTAAACAAAAATTAAAAGGAAATAAAGACTGCTTGATAGCAGCATATAGAACTAGCAGAAATACCCCGGCGTTGTTTGAGTTGATTATAAAAGTTGTAAAAAGGAGGTTAAACAAAAATTAAAAGGAAATAAAGACTGCTTGATAGCAGCATATAGAACTAGCAGAAATACCCCGGCGTTGTTTGAGTTGATTATAAAAGTTGTAAAAAAAAATAACAATAATAATAATAAGGCATTTCCAAAAATTAATTAGTATTTCATGTGGCTACGCAGTTTCAGCAGAGACCTATATATTTTGCCCCATCCTACGCAGATATAACCATTGTCCGCTGGTGATAGTTTTAGGTTATGTTTTCGCAGTCTAAGTCTGTCACTGGCAGATGATTTCTTTTGATCTCGAATGTTTCCCGCAGCCTTTCAAAGAAAATCCAAGCCCCCCCCCCCCCAAAAAAAAAAGACGTAAAACCTTTTTTTATTTAGAAATACCCCCCCCTACTCACCCACGGGTAATAGCAGGGGGGTTTTACTATATCCTTCGACTTCTCCAACGGTCTAAGAAATACTAAGGCAAAGTTTCATCAAGATCTGTCAAACAGTATTAATGTCTATAAGGAACATACATACACCTTGCTGCCTTGCTTAGTGCTAAATAAAACAACATACAATACAGTGTAACAGTAATGCTGCTTTAGACAGTCTTAACACATATTTCTATTTCTTATTAAACTGTCCGAGCACACTTAAACTAAAGGCGTCGACACATACGTCACGACAAACAAAAAATTACGAGTTTTTCCTTATCGAGGTAGTTTCTACCATTGACTGGATTTTCCCATGCCATATCAAGTTATGCACCATTTTTAGCGGCCCCCTTCTCCCCCTGGAAAGGGGTGCTAACACATTGAATGAAATATGTATACAAATGTTTAAAAAAGAAAGATTTTTTATTAAAAAATTTGATTGCTAGTTCCTATCATGTAAAAAGTTGAGGTGAAACTTCAATAGAAACTTCTTACAAGGAAGTATCAATTGATGAATAATGGCAATTTGAGGAATATTTTGGACTCAATGGGAAAGAGGAGGTTCTTGCTAGGTTTTGATACATAGGTTGTGCGACGTACATTTCGACCGCAAACATCTAACTAGAACAGGGGTTCTCAATAAAACTCAACCTGTGGGTCGCGACCCCTTTTGGGGGTCGAATGACAATTTGTCAGGGGTCGCCTATGACATCCAGAAATTGTGAGTTTTTCATCGCAAGTTGTTTTTTTGTCGTTTCTAATTTGTAAGGTAACAAACACATTTGTACCATAGATGGTAGACATTTACATTTGAATAAATGAAATAAAGGGACATTAAGTTGATACCGCTTTCACGACACAAAATCATGAAAAAAAAAATTGAGGAGGAACGGGGTCAAGGCCACTGTTAAAAGATATACGATATTATCTTCTGACACTCTTGTTGCAGCTAAACCATAGTCACACATACAAGTATAGAAATATATCTAGATTTATATAATTCTCTTTGTGGACCAATCGTGCGGGAGTCCACTACGATGAAAAGGTAATGGAAAGATAACTTACTTCTCTCGCTCTCTTTCCCTTTCATCTCTCCCAAACATATATTCTTCTCTCTTCTCTCTCTTTCTCTCTCTTTCTCATCTTTCTATCTTTTTGCATTTTTCACTTTCTCTTTCTATCTCTTTCCCTCTCTCCCCCCCCCCCACTCTCTTTCACCTCTCTCTTTTTCACTCTCTCTCTCTCTCTCTTCATTTTTCTGCTCACCTGTGTTGATTCCCAAGCAGTATGAGAGAAATATTCATAGATATCCCTTTTATCAAATGATGTTGGTTCCCATACATAAATAGAGGTCGTTATCCTTATACCTACAGGTATATCAAAGAAAAGCCTGTCCCCTGAAATCAATAGTGGTCAGTTACCTTGATGCCGCTTAGGACTTCGGACATCAGCTTCATTCTTTTATCCTTCAGCTTCATCTGCTGCATCTGGTAGTTCCTGAGGAAGTAGCCGATGACTCCGTTGAAGGGGACGGCCGCAAGCATCACCCCGAGTCCAGCAAACACGGCCACCCCGAGCTGCTCGTACAGCATGTAGATAGACAAGCCCAGCTGGAAAGAAGTGTCAAGAGATAGATCATTTTAATGCATGAACATGAAGACCGAAACGTTGTTTTAAAAATCTTATAAGAAAAACAGAAAGGGAAAGGGTGATCACTATGACTTCATAACAATCACTCAGTGCCACTTGTAAGTCGGTGTAACTAACTGTAGAAGTGTTGGTGTCAACACTTTTGTCATTCATGAATTCAAAGAAAAGATTGTTTTTATATATATTTTGTTTCGTGTTTTTTTGTTGTTGATATTTTTAGTTACTGTTGCTTTTGTTTATATGTTGTTATTTGTTTATATGTTGTTATTTGTTTATATGTTGTTATTTGTTTATATGTTGTTATTTGTTTATATGTTGTTATTTGTTTATATGTTGTTATTTGTTTATATGTGTAAGTTTGCATTAAAGATTTTATCAACTCTGTCTGTCTGGTAAAAAGTGAGTACAGGTATTTCTCCAACACCCTCTCTCAAATCAAATTGAAACTTCGCACATTTACTTATTGGCATAGACAATAGTCAATAATAATAATAATAATAAAAAGTAACCAATTAGACAATTAATTACTAGTAATTCATTATTTTTTTAATACCAACAAGGGAAACTAATACTTCAGTATTCACATATATAACTAAATTTGTTGGGTTTAATCCCTTTAAATAATTGTTAACGTTATTTCTCCCTCACGCATTCTCCAATCAACTTGATATATTAAAAAGTTATTTATTGTACCTAATAAAACATGAATCAATACACAAAAATACTCAATTAGTCAATTAATTATTTTGTTTGATATCAAAAAGGGAAACAGCTTGTACATTATTGATATAGTTTTAAGGGTGTAGTTCTTCCGTAGATAAGCTTTGTTTAAGCTTAAGCTTAAGTTTTTTTATATATTTTTTTTATATTTGCTTGTTTAATTGTTCAAAGAATGAGCAGAATGTACTGTTCAAGGATTCTCAAACTAACTTGTTCTCTACCTGAAAAGGTGTGGAGACCATAAAGTACATGTAGTTGAAGACGTCTTCAATCTTCTGAGAATCCACAGACATCAGGTTGACTATCTCACCTGCCGTCGTCTCGTCGTTAATGTTGGTGATGGTCAGGGACTGAGGACACAAAGTTGAAGGTCAAGGGTCTTTTTTTATACAGGCATAACAATTGGCTGGTCAGCGAAACTCTAGCTACTTCAAAGGTGAGCTAACTAATGAATGAACTCGGGTTGCTGCTATGTCAGAACACTGGCTCTGTCGTGGGTTATCTCCAATTGAAACATGAATGCAGGAAACAGAGCAACTTAAAATTAAAACGCAGAGAATTTAGCCAACAATTTCTAATAGATTCGTAGCCTATTAGGAGCCGCGATGGCTGAGTGGCAAAGCGCTTGGCTTCGAAACTGGGGGTCCGGGGTTCAAATCCTGGTGAAGACTTGAATTTTTATTTTCGGGATCCTTGGGTGCCTGATTCCACCCAGATCTAAAAGAAACCTGACGTTAGATGTGGGAAAACGCGATTGTTGTGCTGGCCACATGACAAACCCGTCAACCGTAGGCCACAGAAACAAATAATCTTTGCATCATCTGCTATAGATCGCAAGGTCTAAAGGAGAAAGTTATGACTAGGAAGTAAATTATCTTCAACTCTGAAGGAACGTGGGGACAGTTTTTAGAGACTTCCCCCAGAACCGAGATGCCTGGAGGAAGCTGGTTGGTGGCCTATGCCCCAGAAAGGACCACAGGCAGAGATAAGATGAGATAAAGGAACACCCGAAACATTTTTTAACCAAACAAACTAACACTAAAAATGACACTTTGCTCAGATCTCGTTTTTAGCAGCCACCAAAAGGGGAAAAGACGCTATTAGTTTTGTGTGGTCTGTCTGTCTGTCCGTCCGTCACGTTTAGATCTCGTAAACTAGAAAAGATAGTAAAAATCCGACATTATAATATTTTAGACCATTCAAAGTTCTGATGCAACTGTTACTTTTTTCTTTTCTAATCTAATTTTTTTAAATCACTTATGCAAGCACTACTACATTTACAAAAAAAAAAATCTATTTAGTTTGCATATAAGTGGAACATAATTTAAAGCAAAAATTAATACGTGATTTTTCATATTATCGCGTGAACTGCAGCTCTGCACAATACCAATGAAACACTTACTAAAGGAATTTATTTTTTTACGGAAATGTTTTTTTTTAAGGATTTGAATAAAAGATTGACCCTTTACAAAACAATTAGATCAGTTAGCTAATCATTATAAGACATCAGTTAGGCCAGGTTCACATCTAACTTCCCCTTCTCTTTCACCTATCCCTTGGTTTGCTGGACCGTTGGGGCACCACACAGGATCTGTCAACCTTCTTTCTCCATCCTTCTCTATTCATTTGTCTTTCATAAAATTTCATTCTGATATTATTCCTAAAAAATATTGAAACCTGCCTTTTTACCTGCCTGGGTGGACCACTTCAGCGACCCATTTTGAGTTTGTGTTTTCACACCTTGTTTTTTTTTTTTTTTTGCTTTCACTTATCCTCATTGGTTGTTGTCTTTGTAAAATGAATCAATCCAAAAGATTGGTTGACGCACTAAGATGAGTCAGTCCGTTTTTCTACTTTGCCAGATTCATTGGTGGGGTTAGGGAGAAATAGGGACAAACACACACACTGACACACACACACGCAATGCATATCAACAATGAGAATATAACATCTTAGATCATTGTGCTATCAAAGAGTTACCTTTTTATATATAGCGGATATGAGAGCAGCCTTGACCCTCATGCCCAGGCGTCGTAGGGCCAGAAGAGCCTGGTTGGAGCCAAGGGAGACAATAAACTGGACGACGAAATAACCACCGGCCAGGACATAACCCTTCCAGACTTGTTCCACATCTTTCATGGCGACATAGCTAAGCAGCGCTCTGTTTGAATAGAGATATATTTGTGTGAGAGAGGTTAAAGGTCAAAGGTTGCAATGGGAAAAAAAGAGAGAAAACGAGATAGTAATCGATTACTATTATGCCGTCTGCATGTCTGATAACCGACTTCCTGTTATGGATTATGTGTGCGAGCTTGTGATGTAACCAGGCAAGGCCGGCTTTAGGCCACTGCAACTTATGCGGCCGCACTTTCATAGGCCCCGTGCTAATTCTAGGTGTAAATTATTAAATTAAGGCATTATAATTTATATATAATAACAGGGTTTCCGCGGCCCCCTTAAAATATATTCAGGGGCCTCCTGGAAATCTGAAATTGCAAAATATACGAAAAAGTCCTGAAAATCTCCTGAAATTAATAAAATCTCAAGAAAACTTATAAAAATCTCCTAAAAAATTGACAAAATTGTCATTTTAGGTGCCAATCCCACGCCTGCTAAAAAAAATGACAATGTGAGCTTTCATTTAATAAAAATTTATTGCTAAGACGAATGTATTTTCTAATACAAAATCTTAATTTTGATATTATGCTTATTCCTACTCAGACTGGGCCCCATGCAATCCGTTTCGCATAGAACCCCGCAATTGTTAGGGCCGGCCCTGCAACCAGAGATAAGATTAAGGTACATGATTAGTTTGTATTAGCCAAATAGCTTCTGATGTAATCACGAGAAAGTACATCGTAGTAGAGGTCATATATAACTTATAATGGAATTGTAGTGACAAACGAGAGACCAGAGACAGAAAGACGTGTAGATTTCAGAATAACTTGTTCTTTTGTTAAAATGGTTTAATATACGTTTGTATTTCTACGCACATCTACAGTAAAGTTGAATCTGTGTATATTTCTCAATAAAAGCTGTTTTCATTTTTTTTGTCGACTGTCTGGAACTACAACCCAATAAGCGTTCATTAACACTTCCTCCGCGACTTTTATGGGAAGCTGTGCAAGGGAAGGCGTTATCAGATGTATCAACACAAGAGATTCCCTTAAAACTGGAAAATACTAGCCAGTGATCGCATTTTTGTGGTAAGTAGCCATCAGTGTTTATGTTTCAGGCTACAAGGCTAAGAGCCCAAAAAAAAATAACTTTGTGTAAAGCAGGTAACAGACCCAACCTACCTATGCCCTGAGTGCGACTGACTTTTGAATTTTCAAAGCAAATATCGGATTTCCCAGCCATCTATGTGCTCAGCGTTGATCATTAAGGGGGGAGTTTATCATTATTACTCAATTAGAAATGGGGGAAAGGGGCGTGGTTTAAGGCTTTGGTACTCTTTTCATTGAAAAGCTAAATTATTAAATCAAAGAGTTAAATCAAAAAGTTAAATCAGAATTAAATCAAATAATTAAACCAAAGAGTTAAACCAAAGAGTTAAACCAAAGAGTTAAACCAAAGAGTTAAACCAAAGAGTTAAACCAAAGAGTTAAACCAAAGAGTTAAACCAAAGAGTTAAACCAAAGAGTTACATCAAAGTCTGTTTTGCTTTATTATACTTTTGTACGTTCGTTAAGAAATGAAGATAATCATGAAGTTATTTCACTTTCTCAAAACTTTTTTTTAAGACGGCAAGGGATGGAATCAGACAGAGTTTGAATTTGATACTTTCGTGATTACAGTCTGATGAGCAACCAAACTACCACAGAAACTTGGATACGGGTAATAGAGCTATTATAGGACACTTTTTAATAATAATAATAATAATGATAATAAAGATAAAAAGAAAAAAAAACCGCTACCATTATTGACATCGCCGTACCACTGTCTCATAATTTAAGAAAAACTGAATTTGAAAAACAATGAAAATATGGGACCTAAGTTTAGAGATTAAGCGTTTATAAAAGTTATCTAAAATGTTATATCAATCGAAAGGAAAAAAAAACAACTGATCTCACAGATACCTTTGAGCCGCTTAAAATTCCTAGGAACATTCTTGTTGCCTGTCAGAGGGCGGTACTACTACTACCTGCTACATCACCAGAAAATACCTTAATGGAAACTGATAAAGGGACTACACTGAATTTTGTTTCTCTTTAACGAAACTCAACCCTGGCAGTGCCAGAGAATGACTACTTATTTTGTTTCTAACTGAATAGTAGTAATAATAATAATAATAATAATAATAATAATAATAACGCTTACTCTGTGATTTTCGGTGTTGCAAATGGAAGTAGATCCATTAATGTTTTCACAATCTGAAAAGGAGGTTTAATTTTTTTTATCTCCCTTACATAAAGAAACTCAAATTCAAAAGATAACACTCTCTTGCAGAAAAACAAAAACGCAAACAAATTGCAAATAATATTGAAAAAAAATACGACAGAAGTCTGATGACAGCATCATTTCTCTTGGTCGTTTATAGAAGATAGAGAAAAGCTCGCTGAGATGTCGAGAAAAAAAACGAAATCAAAGCTGGCACCCGAAGAAAAAAGCCCCAAGAGTAGAGCATTTTTAACTAAAAGACTGAAAGATATGAATAAATGTCAAACCAGCGAGAAGGTAAACATTTGGTAGCTGAAACGAATTAAAAATATATAAAAAGATTGGAAGAGACCGAGTCAGGGAGTCAGAAATAGAGAGAAAGTAAGAGAACGAAAGAGGATATGATGAAATAAGAAAGATCAGAAATAGAGGGACATTGAACGAGAAGGATTGATGAAGAAAAAATGAGAAGAGGAAGAGAAAGGGGGAGATTTTTTTTAAAAAAAAGTTATTATCTTTTCCAAACATATTGAGATACATCGTCAAATGTCGCACCATTGGGATTTACAATTGACATCTTCATTTTACCTTTGTTTTGTTTTTTGTTTTTTTCCCAGCTGAAGAGCTCGTAGATTTAATCAATCATGTCTAGATCTAGTATTTCACGATTCTTGAGGCGCCTCTGAGTCCACACAGCTCTAATGGGTACCCAGCATTACTTGGGGAAAAGTAAAGGTAGTTGGCCTTATTGCTGGCCATATGTGACCCTTGTTAACCGTGGGCCAAAGAAACAGATTTTTACGTCATCTGCTCTATAGACTGCATGGTCTTAAAGGGGAACTTCACTTTTTTTTTTTTTTTTTTACTCTACTAGTATTTGAAAAACTATAGCGCCTTCATAACCTCTGTAAATTTTATCATGAGATAAATCATAATTTCTAACCTGGGCAGCTAACATAACAGGCCCGTAGACTTTCACCAGAACCCGAAGTAAAGAGGGAGACTTGAACGGAGATTTCGGCGTTCGAGCATCTTTTATCTTTTTGTCGTCTGCTTTGTTAGATTTCTCTCTGATGAGTGGAGTCTTCTCATTGGTTGGTTTCGTAGGCTTAAACTTTTGGACTTGTTGCCTCCAGTCAGGGCTGCAACAAAAAAAAAACATGTTCAAGTTAGTAACAGCTCATTTCATTGGGTGTTATTATTAGACATTGCATAATAAATGGCAGTAAAGTTGTATTTCCTATTAAGATCTTATGGTCCGTAGAACAGGTGATATGGGGCTCTGATGAATATATGACTTGCATTAATTGAAGGTTTACTTTTCTTTAACCAAACCAAGCTTCTGGGACACACCAGAAACAGAAGGAAGGGTGAAAATATTGCGGTGTCTGGTGATTACATTATTTAAACATTATAGAATGACTGTTTCATACAAAGGAGGGTTATGAACCTTGCTTGGGGGGGGGGGGGGGGGGGCTGAGCAGTAATGCGATTCGCTTCCGAACCTGGGTCCGGAGTTCGAATACAGCTCTAATGGGTACTTGACATTAGTTGGGGAAAAGTAAAGGCGGTTGGTCGTTGTGCTGGCCACATGACACCCTCGTTAACCGAAGGCCACAGAAACAGATGACCTTTACATCATCTTCCCAATAAACCACAAGGTCTGAAAAGGGAACTTTAACTACTTTTACATTTTTAAAAAAGTTATTTTGCCTCTTCTTCGAGGAAATTTATTTTTCGCGTACGGTCTTTTGAGTGCATCCCCGAGAAAAAACGAGGGATCACTAAAGAGCTCAGATTAAACATCTTACAAGGACTTTGCCATAAATCTTTACATAAATCATTGTACAAACAATGACATTCCTAAACTAAGCATATAACCCTTAAAAGGACACATGTAATAGGAAAAAATCAGAGATAAATGATGGGTAATGGTCAGAACCAAAGATTCTCATATATGTACACCTTCATTGTTTTTACCCTAAAAGTACGAAAGAAGAAAAAGCATAAATATGCTTTAAAAAAGATTACAATAAGTTAAATTGTATCAATTTCTTTGAATCAGTCATGTGATTGAATTTGTAATAGATCTAGACCAACAATAATAAATCTGTGCGATTAGAAATATTTCACCAATTGTTTTTGTTTAGTGCTTATTCATGCTTTTAGCTTTCTCAGTGCGCTATGATCTTATCGTGTGAACCAGTTCGGAAAAGTGAGGGTGGAAGGTGGGAAAGAAGGGTGTATCTGGGTGCATGTTACCGTGATCGCTTTTTAATTGCATTAAAAATGTGGGACGGCTAGAGTTCAATCTCAGGGTTCAAGCTTCCTCATGGGGACTAATTCAACTTATACCACATATCTCAAGTTCGATTTCTTTCCCTTGTTTATACCATACAAAATAATTATTAATTACCAAGTGTTAATTAACAAAAATTTTTTTATTGATTCTTGTTTCGTCAGGTACAAAGAAAAGATTGCACAAAATTTTCAACTTGGACATGGGAGAAATACCGTGTACAAAACTTCTACCAGACGGACAAACAGACAGGCAGAGTGAGTTGATATAAGCTTTGTTTTTAAAACAAAAATCAGCGATCAATGGTGGACAATTACCCACACCAATGATCCTCCTATGTATTCCTTTTCACCGTTTGTAGCTAAAAAAATACGAAAACAACAACAACAACAACAATCTAGTTCAACAAGAAATGTATTAGACACCTTATTTTCTTGTTGAAGGCCTCTACTCTAGCTTGCTCTGCTTCCCAGGCCTTCTCAAACGGCGGGATAACAACTGAACAAGTGTCTTCCGGTGCCAGGTCGTAGATATCCTCTTCTGCCAGAGTCTTCTTGTATCCTCTGATGATTAGACTGTGTACCAGCAGACGTAAAAATTAGCATTCTTTACTAAACATACAAGGACGATGACTTATAATGTTGTCTAACAGTAACAGTGAGACAAAGGACTTTACAATTGCACAATGACCTTTAACCCAAAGCATAGAAATAAAAGCAAACCAAACATTAAACAAGCAAACTTTTATTAAAAACAAAAAGATGTTGGGTTTTTTTTTCTAAGGGAAAGAACTGTACATTTACAGCCAAATTTATCAGCGCCAGAAGATTTATTTCCCTTAATCAATATCAAAATAATTAATTAACTACAAATTATAAACAAATTAATTGGTTGTTGTTTTTTTCATTGATTCATATTTTGTTAGGGACAATGACTAATTTTATAAAGTTTCAATTTCCTCCGAGAACAGAAAGTGTGAGAAGGAACGAGTTCTGTAACTGCACTGAGTGGCTTGATAGAAGCTTTGTACAAATATGGACTCGGTCCAAACCGATGTGGCTTCCTCTGGTCTAGCGCTACGTGCTTCAGACAGTTGTAACACTGGTTCTGAGTTCAAATCCTGCCTGCCATCCTGCAGTAAGACTGGGCTAGGTCTGGCCGGCTAGGGTGTAGCAGTCTGGAGTTTTTATAGTCTTATACCGTGATGCCCAAACTACGGCCCGCAAGCCAGATCCGGCCCGCGACGTGCTTCTATCTGGCCCGCCAAAACATTGGAACAAAATGTTTTTAAAAATGCAAAAAAATTAGAATGTTGAAAAAAATATTCCCTTAAAGTTTGGGTTCTAACCCTTTCTTGGATGATTTCCTCCTTTAGGTTTGTTATTCTAACATGTGTAGTCAATACTTGTTTTATTGTAAGAACACAAGTATGGGGTTTTTTTTTTTCAATGGCGATAAGACTTGACAGCTATTTTTAATTCTTGGAAAATCCCGCTACTGTCTTGAGCTAGCCGTGTCCTTGACACCTTGTGTGTGCAACACAGAGCCTCTTTAGAGCATCATTTTGGGTCGTGCTCTTTTGATGTCAAAGCGACTGGTGCCGTATTATTTAACGTTTGTGATTTAATAAAGTGGGAGGAGCCTAAGATACAAAAAGTGGACTCTGAATGTAGAAACTTTCAGAAAAAGAGGACAGATCTTTCCTTTTTGTGGAATATTATAGAAAGCTAACATGTTTGATTTGTAAAGAAAGTGTGGCTGTTTTTAAAGAACATAACATAAAAAGGCATTATGAAACCAAACACATAAACACAATGAGTCGGCGATGAGGCCAGCTACAGAGTTGCTCACATTTTAGGTAGAGAGTAATATACTCAATCAATTCCTAACCTTAGAAGCAAGACTTTATTTCAATACAACACGACTGATACACACAAACCCACAGTACAGACTGGTCACGATTCACAGACTACAATAATGCGAACACAATTAACAAATACTAGCACGATTACAAACACAAGTTCATTTACCGATCACTCCATAGAGCGATGAAGCATTTTTTTTCCGATGGCAAATGTGTAAAAAAAATAAAGTGCTTTCACATTGATGGAAGAAATGTGTCCCGAAAAAAAGAATGCAGTAGAAGCTGGCAACCCTTTTCGCATGACAATTACAAGGCAAGTGGAAGATGTGGGTGAAAATCTCTATTCACATGTAAAAGACAGAGCAGCAGAATTCCAAAAGTTTTCTATTGCGCTGACGAGTCCACTGACATAACTGATACTGCGCAACTCTTGGTATTTATTCGCGGTACGAACAGCAATTTTGATATAACAGAGGATTTTGCAGCTATGCAGAGCATGCATGGGACTACAACTGGAGAAGACCTGTTCAATGAAGTGTCAACCATCATAGAGGACCTTGCTCTTCCTTGGAATGAATTAGTTGTTGAAAGGTTTTGAATCTGGACCATGTGATGATCATTGTGCTCAACACTGTACATTTCATCAAATCACAGGCGTTG
Organism: Biomphalaria pfeifferi; assembly: GCA_030265305.1. Taxonomy (NCBI): domain Eukaryota; kingdom Metazoa; phylum Mollusca; class Gastropoda; family Planorbidae; genus Biomphalaria; species Biomphalaria pfeifferi. Next base: position 951,682 of record JASAOG010000103.1, on the reverse strand, counting down.
AATAACTGAAATAGAGTCCGAATAGGAAGACGTTCTATTACCCAGTGAAGTGCTGGGGGGCGGGGGCGAATGGTTAAGTCGAAGAAAGGTGTTAAAACTTTTTTTTAAATTTGAGACACGAAATTGAAATATTTATGACGGAAAAATCAAAACAAGTGCCAGAACTGGACGACCCCCTCCCCCCCCCCCCTCATGGTTGTGGGATCTGACTTTTTTTTATTTGACATCACATCTAAATGAACTCAACACCAAAGTACAAGGGAAAGACACATTGATTTCGCATGTGTATACAGACATAAGCGCTTTCCAAACAAAATTAAACATTCAACAGGCGGAAAGGGTGCATCTTGTCCACTTTCCCAAAAGAAGGAATGACCCAACTTCTGAGGCTCTTCATGGATAATTGCAGTGAAAGATTTGTGGGTTTTAATAATATAAAAAATGAAATCCGTCTTTTTGAAAATCCGTTTTCTTCCGATGTGTCAAGTGCCCCGACAGAACTGCAACTGGAACTGATTGACTTACAAAGCCAGACATCTCTGCTTGACAAATTTCAAGTGATCCAGACCATTGACTTCTACTTAGTGTTACCTGCAGACACTTTTCCAAATCTTTACAGACAAGCGGTAAGGACGATGACAATGTTTACAAGCACTTATTTGTGTTGACAAACTTTTTCTTGGTGCTTCATCTATGCAGGCAGATATTCCGAAGATGGTTTTGGAGAAACTTCAAGCATCACATTAATTTATGTAAGTAGGTCAACAAATAAAGCTATTAAAAATTGCTTATTGTATTTTTATTTTTTTTGGTGTTATGGCCCGCGACACGAATGCCGAAAATTAAAATGGCCCGCAGACCAAATAAGGTTGGGCATCACTGCTCTACACTAACTAGACAAGGGACAGTATCCATGACAAGTCAGGGGACAACACCCACTAAGACTATGGACAATTGACAAAACAAATTACAGACCTGTTAAGCCAGCCGAAAGAGAGTTGGTTTGCAAATGATGCATTCACTTCTGGACTTGGATTCTAAAGGGAAAAGCAATTAAAATTTACGAATACTTTCTACTAGACTTTAATTGTAATTTTAACAATACTAAATGACAAACTACAACGCTTAATTATTTTTCTTCTAATTTCCGTTTATTTCTTAGGGAATTGAAAAACTAGAAGCAATCTATTGATTTCCTTATATTTGTTTTGTTATCGATTCTTCGAACAAATGAAGGCAATACAGGCAAAGTGATGATCATTTTATTTCAGTTTAAATCTTGTTCGATTTTCAAAGGCCTTAATTCTGTCTTGTATATCTTGGTCGATGTCATGGTGCCCTATTTACTGTGCTCTCTGACAGGCCAATGTGATCTACTTACTGTGTTCTGTGAAAGGTCAAGGTAGTTTCCAGACCTCTTCTCTACCACGGATGTCAAGATGACTTGCAGCGTGAGAACCCCGAAGTAGATGTAGAAGATGATAAAACTGAACTCATCCGTTTCGTTGAGCTGAAACCAATAAGGTCAAGGTCAGAGAGTGCCTTAAGCTGATAGAGCGCCGAATCGCCCCCCCCCCCCTCCCCTTCCCAACACCGAACGGGCTCAATTCAATGGTTTTATTTCTACCATGCACATCCATGTGCTGATGATTTTTCTCCCCCCCCCCCCCTCTCACACTTTCTCTTTCTTACTCTTTCTCTCTCTCCCCCTCCCTTTCTTTTTTATTCTGCCTCTCCCTATTTCTGCCTCTTCTCTCTTTATTTAAAAGATATATCTCTCCCTCTTTCTATTTCTCCCCTCTCTCCTTTCCTCTCTCTCTTTCTCTCTTTTTCTTTCTCTTTTTCTTTCTCTCTTTTAGGCTTTCATGAAAGATGTCATACAAATGTCACTGGTGACGCCAATGACAAGTTAAGTCTACTCACGTGTTCAATAATGTAGCTATAGAATGGCACAATGGCTACAATCAGCATGATTGTCCAGTAAGTCCATAACATTGGCGATGTGGTCACGCCCTTCCGGTGTTCCAGGCGTAATAATATCAACGATAGCAACTGGACCGAGAAATAGGTATAGTTTAGTCCATTGAAATGTCCACAATCTCATTTATCAGCCATGACCATTAGGTAATGTGTTAGCAATAGCAAAGTACTTTTGTACGCTATACGATATTATAAAGTACTTTTGTACACTATACGATATTATAAAGTACTATTGTACACAATACGATATTATGAAGTGCTATTGTACACTGTAAGACATTATAAAGTACTATTGTACATTATACGATATTATAAAGTACTTTTGTATAAAGAATTGAGAAATGAACCAAAACTAAACATTAGAAAAAGCGCAAAGAGGAAAATTTCATGAAGACAGACAGACAGACATTTAGATAGATAGATAGATAGATAGATAGATAGATAGATAGATAGATAGATAGATAGATAGATAGATAGATAGATAGATAGATAGATAGATAGATAGATAGATAGATAGATAGATAGATTGTTTATGCCAGACACGTAGATCTATTCGGTCTACTTACAAAGCATGCCGCCTTCAGCCCTTCAGAGACATACATCACATCGGGAATGGAACTCTGGTCATCAGCTGTGCCTTTGACAATCAGAATGGACACAGAGATAGCCAGTAACACGACGGAGCATAACTGAAATCAAAGGCATTGAAATTTTAGATACAGCATCAACATGGCTTTTGTCAGTGGTTGACCTACTACGACCCGCTCAGTGCTCGAATTAGGAAAAAACCAGTGCCGGGATTGAAAAATTTTTATGCAGAGCCGGGGATAAATACCATCCCCGGCGGGGATGGTAAAAGTTAAAGCAGAGCCGGGAATGGAGCCTCACAGTGCCGGGTTATCCCGGTTTCGCAACAATCTGAGCCCATCTACTAATGCTGCTACTCCCACTACTACTATTATTACTACTATTATTATTACTAACACTTCAACTACTAGTGCTACTACAATATAACATGACACAACATGCGAAAAAAAATTCACCCTGTATGGGCTGTAAGTTTATATCATTGATTAATTCATTCAAATTTTCATCTGCATTCAATATATTTACAGGTTCATCGCTTTTTTTTTTGGAAACATTTGGGTCTGATACTGACATAATGAATTTCAGTAATTTGCCCGATAACCACTTTCTTTGAATCCAATAATGATTGCATTCTGCATTTCACAACCGTGATGTGCCCAATGTCATGCCAAATGTGTATGTCTGTTTCCAAAATATCTGCTGTGGCTCGCACTATTGGTTCATCACACCAATGTCCATCCAATCTTTGGCATTCTAAATATGCAGTGAAATCTTTATAATCTGTTTTAATTAAAAATGATTCGTCAATATAATCTGGATGGTTTTCTAAATATGTCACTGCATCCTGTCTCAACTGCCAAGGAAATCGGATTTACACAACTGGATTGTTGAAGTTGGTCGATTATGGCATGAAAAAAGCAGTTGCCATCACTTGGTACATCAACAACAATGCATCCTCGCTCCTCAACTATTTTTTAAAGATTTGTTGAAACAACATTGGAGTCCCCGATGCCTGAAAATGAAAACAAAACAGTATGAATTACAATGAATGACTGTCAGAGCAGGCACAGTTCTAAGAGTAGGATGTTTTCAGATCTGCCTCTCCAATAAACATTGAATAACACCCCCACACCATACCATCCCCTGATCTATCTATCATTTGATTAAATTTTTATAACATCAGATGTATCTTAGCCTAATAATTCTATCTTTCTTGACAGCTTATATAACACTGTTTACTAGCTAATAGATTTTTTAAACTTATTATTTTATATGTTATATTAATTAATAACAATATCAATCAATATATATTCAACTGCTTATGACTTTTTATTTTAATTTCAATCAAACTTATTAAAGCCAAAATAAATAAACTTATAATATTTTATTGGTTTAATTTATTTATAAATTATTAATAATTAATGACTTACTACAAAACGTTTTCTGAAGAAGTTGAAGATCATCACTGTGAGATTTCACTCTTTGGATTATAGTATTTTTCGTAAAAGACAATTCTTGTTGGGTTAATGTTTTAAATTTTTTACAAGACGGCTCTTTAGGCATTTCAGTTAAAACAAAATTAAAAAATATTTATTTTAAATAGGCTATAATTCTGATAAACCGCACTTTGTGACAAACGAAAAGTGAACTTAAAATTGAAACCAGAGAATATAAGAAAACGAAACACTTAGAATTATTTTTACTTACGTTTATTTCGATTAATTCGGTAGATGGACGTATCAAATTTTTCCATTTAACTAAAAATTTCGTGATTGCACTTATTCGACTTAAAAAACCAGTGCCGGTGATGAATTTTTTTTCTGCAGAGCCGGGGATAAATACCATCCCCGGCGGGGATGGTAAAAGTTAAAGCAGAGCCGGGATGGAGCCTCACAGTGCCGGTATATTCCCGGCATCCCCGGCGGTAAATCGAGCACTGGACCCGCGGGCCAACTACAGTCCCAGTGAAAATTTAAATCCGGCAAGTTATAAATAGTGTAAAAAAATTGCTCACTCTCTCTATGTAAAAATTCAAGTCTCTTTTACGCCCTGAAATCTCTCATGAAAATAAAGAAATGTAAGAACAAAAAATCTACTTATAGACGATATCTGGGACCACCTTAAAGATTTCAAACAACTTTTGCCAATGAGCTAGCTAAAAAAAAAAAGATTTCTCTCATTTTCGCAAGATTAAATTAACTAATTTGTTTTTAAGGAATCTCGTTCAAGAATCTCAAATCTCATGTAAATGGATTGTAAGCATTGTTGGGAACTTCATTTATTTATAAGCAGTTGTTTTTTTTTGTTTTTTTTTCAGCAATATTGACAAATGAGCTCATCAATTAAATCATAACAAGCAAAATAAAAAATATTTTTTTTTAAATATCTATGGGAAAGAACTGCTAGTTGCTGCCATTTATCTGAAAATGGCAGGGACTTAACTCCCTTTCTGCTATTTCCAACTAAACTAAATAATTAGTACTAATAGATTGACTAATTGGTTAATTTTTGGATTGATATGTATACTAACATCGAGTATGAATAATTATGCTAATTTTTTACTTGGTTCGACAATATATGTATGTCTGTGTGAGTGTACAATTTTTTGGATGGCTGACAGTCGTGCGGTTTGCGCGATGGACTGTCGTTTGGATTTATCGATGGTCCCGGGTTCAAACCCTGCCCGCTCCCATTCCCCGTCGTCCTGCGGGAGGTTTGGACTAGGAAGTAAACTCTGAAGGAACATCCGAAACATGTCAAACATTTTTACAAACACAATTTTCTATTCGTGTAAAATCCCAAAGAGGATCACCATGGTCTGCTCAGGTCTCATCTAAGGTCCACTTTGGTCAACTTACCATCTTTAACACATGCAAGCCGGACAGCCTCAGAGATGGATACTCGTCGTATCTGAGGAGGTAAATCAGGTACAGGGGCGTCGCAGCGATGAACAGCAAGCAGGGTATCCAGGTGATGGCCACGTGACGGAAACATTCTGTGAAGTGTGGGTAGGTGTCGTCGAAGAGAAGAGATTCATTCTGCGAAGGGAAATAATTTGTCAAGAGTGCTTTTTTTTTTCAAGTGAAACTCTTTAAAACAGCGGTTCTCAACCTTTTATGCTCGGCGACCCCTTTTTACAATTCACCACTCTGCCGCGACCTTCCCCCCACACACATACAGCGATAAAGAAAAAAAATCCCTATTTTCGATGGTCTTTGGCGACCCCTGGCAAATCGTCAATCGACTTCCAAGGGGGTCGCTACCACAGGTTGAGAACCCCTGCTTTAAAACAACTCAGGAGCCTTTAACATCATAACAGTGTATAGCACTTTTTGGAGTCTATAACATCTGTCAGGACTAAGTTCTGGTCAGCCTGGGTCTCCTGTTAACTGTAGAGGAGAAAGGGGGGGGGGGGAGGGGGCAATTCAGGTTGTTGACTTCAAAACTGTTATTGTTTTGGATTGTTTGGATTGTATTTGACTGAAGTGGTGCACCTGGTGGTATAAGCTGAATTAGTCCCTTTTATAGGTCGCCTCTCTAAATTGAAACTAACAACATATAACTCTACAATCTTCTCCAGTCATTAGTAACTCACTAGCAAAGTGGTTAGCACGTCGGCCCACAAAGGCGTGAGCCAATAGTTCGAAATTAAAGTCATTCCCATTATTTAATTATTATTAAAACTAATTTCGGCAAAATATTTTTACCCAGATATCCCTCAATCTTCCGTTTTGTCAACTAGTCCAGATAAGTGATTGGGTCATAGCGTAGTGAGCAAACTAAACGCATGACATAGCGCTAAACAAAAACGATTGGTAAAAGTATTTGTAATCGCACAGATTTATTATTATTAGTTTAGATCCATTACGAACTTAATTACACGACTGATCCAAACTAATTGAAATAATTACATTTAATATAAACTTTTTTTTGTTCAAAGTTCAGACCAAACTTTGACTCACTATATCCTAGCTACTTTCATTAAAAATAAAATGTTAACTTTAGTTTTAAAAGAGAAGGAATGAATTCAGTCTGCATATAAGTCGATTATAACTTACAACAACAATTTATAAGCAGTGTTACTTATTGTGGAAGTGATAGGAAATCATCCATCCTATAAAAGACCTACACAAACATTTAACCAAAGTTTTTTCCGTGTGGTCTTCAATGAGAGATTGGCCTTTTACAAAACGAATGAAATCAATAGGATCATCATACAATTACAACTGTTAGGGAAGGCTCACGCTAAACTAAATCTTTATAACTGTAAGTTCATTGAATACATATGAATATAGACAATGTTATAATAACAATAATCCATCTCTGAATCCCGTGATATCGTGTCAGTAAGGCTGACAATACAACAGTATGGGCAATACGTTCAGAAATCTACGCGCCTCTTTTTATTGTATCGGCGGAGTTAGGGTTGTGTTTGTAGGTAGTTTGCTGTTCAAATCTTCCGATATGCTGAAAAATATTCCTTTTCACTTTCATATGTGTGCCACTTTGGGGGCCGATTTTTAGTTTCCACACAAATTATCTTTGTAACCTTGTATTGTGCTGGACATATTTACTCGAATATGAATTAATTTATAAAGAAGTGTGCGAACATTCGAAAATTCAGAGTTATGTAAACTAAAAAGAAAACTGAAATTAAATTTCTAAAAAGACTTCTTCGTAATTTTTTTTATTAATTATGGCTTTATAGAATTTTAAAAAGCCCTCAAAAGAGGCTAGATCCCAAAAAATACAGATACTATATTTTATCTTCTCAGTCTGTGGTGATTCTAACAGAACTCCAGGACCTCTCGGTGCCAACTGGTGGAGATTAGTTGCCCCGGGACTTCATTGGGGGAAAAAAAACATTACCAGACATACTAGAAACCATAATCAACTTGGATTATATCTAGTCCTCTAAATTCCTCATGAGCTCACTGCAATGCTGTTTAGCCTCAATCTTGGTTTGATGACAAGTCAACATCTGGAAACCGGTGCCGGTCTGTCAACTACTTGTGGAGTTTTCTCTACTAGTGATTTGGAAAAAGCGGCCATAGTAATAAAGTTTCTTTGGACCTTTCAGCCTGTATACAATGGGCGCGGGACACATGACTAATACACAACATGATAATGACTGAGTGATGTACAGGAACATTTTCTGCGTTGATTAGCCCAGTTCTAAGTACACCTTGTTGTACATAAAAACTGTTACAATAGGAATTCACGCTTGTAAGCTCGTAAACGCACCAACAAAAACATATGTTTCTTGGAACCTTTGGGCTTCCATAGAAACTAAAGACAGTTCCTTTACAACAGGGGGTCTCAACCTGTGGGTCGCGACCCCATGGGGGTCGATTGACGATTTGCCAGGGGTCGCCTAAGACCATTGAAAATATGTATTGTTATTGTCTATTCTTCTATTGCTGTATGTGTGTGGGAGGGCAGAGTGGGGGATTGTAAAAAGGGGTCGCCGAGCATAAAAGATTGAGAACCGCTGCTTTAGAAAGAATCCCAATATCAAGGTCTTCGTTCGTGTACAAACGTGTGTCTACAACAGAGGACAATCGACAACCTAATCATCGTCAAGTTTGAACAATTTCTGAAAGATGTTAACCTTAATTGTTGTGAAAACATGGGACTTATGGTTTTGTCTTTGTGTTTTTGGCAATGTAATCTCTTCTACTGAATAAAAAAGTAAATAAATAATAAAAACAGAGAACTTTTATCTCCATAAATAGTTGGCAAAAACATCGACGTAGGGGTCCAACCAAGAGCAGCTTGGACGGGGGGGGGGGGGGGTAAATGAGTGTTTACGTTAAGGTCAAGGTCGAAACACAGACTATGCTAAATATATTCAGAGAACTACAAATTGTCGTAATCTTGTCGACTAAACAATTACGTCTTCTGTAAGAAGTGCATTAAAACTACTATGTGACCAATGGTGTGAATTGTACAAACCCAGAAAGGTGAGTCGCCACAGAACTTCTCAAAGTCAGTCAAGTTAGGGATCATAGCTTTAGTCTGAAACGAGTTGAAATGAGCTAACATTAAACAGTGTAAGAGTTAAAATGAACTGTGGTGAGACATGATAAGAGTTGAAATAAGCTGACATTAAACAGTGTAGGCGTTAAAATGAGCTGAGGTGAGACATGCTAAGAGTTGAAATGAGCTGACATTTAACAGTTTGAGAATTAAAAATGAGCTGAGGTTCAAGAGTTAAAATGAGCTGAGGTGAGACATGCTAAGAGTTGAAATGAGCTGACATTTAACAGTTTGAGAATTAAAAATGAGCTGAGGTCCAAGAGTTAAAAATGCGCTGAGGTGAGACATGCTTAGAGTTGAAATGAGTTGACATTAAACAGTTTCAGATTTGAAATACGCTTGGTAGGCAGTGTGGTCTCTGGGTGGTCAAACGGATCACGTGATTCTAATTACGTTTGAAGACTGGAATTTTTGTATTTCGTCATTTTTTTCTTCGGTCGCTCCTTGCGCCTTAACTCTTTCTCTCCTAACCGAAGATACAAAACGTTGATTCCATCAGAATGTGGTAAATAATTACGGAGAGTAAGAGTTAACCAGCAAGCTTTTGGGCAGGAAGGACTTATTAGCCTTCGCTGCAACCCACCTAGATGGAGGAAAACTGAATTTAAACCTCTGCTGCCTTGCAGCTATACCCAAACATTGGCGACCCTTAAGAAGTTCGCATCACACAGCACTACACCCTGTCGGAACCGTTTGATTGTCGTCTGAGCTGAGCCGAAGGCTCTTCGAGCTCAAAGTTTGAAAAGAAAAAAACCTGTTAGGTCGTCCAGCCGTAACAGTAAAAAAAGAAAACAAACCTGTGGGAACACAGTTCTGTTTGAGAGCGACCCGAGTCAATGCCTATATAAAGCATTGCTGTATCCAATGTCTTCGGCCTCCGACACATGGCCGAAGGCCTAGGAGCACTGGGAGCCTCCGTCATCTTCCTTCTTTGTACCAAGCTAACCGTGGGGGACTCGCCATTTATGGAACGGTCCTTTGAGGAACGGCGCATGGATGTGTGACAGTTTTTGTGAGGACTTTTTTACAACCCCGCCCGTGCAAGGGGTGGACTCTCGTCTACCCGTGGGCATCCCCACGGGAGTTATGTTTTGCCATTCATTTTGCCTAGCTATCTCCTCAAATAGCCGTTTCCACCCGGGTGCCACGATGAGGCAGAACAGCGAACCCGGGCCTGTCGGAACCTGCGACCCCACTTGTACCAACCTGTAAATGTCGTTTTCAAAGAATTACATAAGCATAAGAAGCTGTTAATGTTATAACTAATACCACATATTTGCCTTACTTTGAATTGTTGCTTAAAGAAATTTGTTTCATAATAACAGATGTAGGTTTGTGTAAAATAATTAGTTTTTAAAACTATTTCAACGGCTGGTAAAATCAATGTTTTATCTATAGTGTTTTCCATATTTGGCTATAAGTAAAGAGATCTTGTAAGGCGCTCACAAACCATCATCTTCTCAACATGATGTTGAAGAGAGATTTTGTGGTGTCTATTCTGAACTTTTTCTTTGAGAGTTCGAAAGTTGTTCAAACTTTTATCTTTTGGTCAGGGGGACATCGCCTCAAATGATCCCCCAGTGTAATTATTTTCATATCATCATACAAAAAAGCAGACAACCGCTTGTTTGACAAGGAAGGAATAAATCCTAATTTTAAATAACCAACGCTGTACAGTCTACATTTCTTTTTGTTAAACATTAGCTATATGCAGACAAAATTAAGCTATTTGAATCAGTATTAAAATTAAATACAACATTTTTTCGTTTGATTAGCAAGATAAATATTTAGAGTATTAACTAAGGTACAAACCATATATAAGTGTATGAAAAAACTAGATGTACATTAATGGGATCTAAATATAAAAAGTTAGAACCTTAAAATGAAACCCATTATTGTAGACCCTCGTGGACATCTCAAAGACCCCTTTCGTAGATCCCTTGGAAGTCTTCGTAGACGCCTGGGGGTCTATATAGACCACTTTGGGAATCACTGGTATATACTTAAGAATGATTTGAGTACACTCTATCCTGTTCTATTCTAATGATAGTTCCTAGAGAAAACATCCTGCAATATTTCTTCTCTGAGCTGTGTCTACTTGAGAGATGCTTTCTATTAGCACCCCTTTAGCCACGGCTCTTTAAAACACTCTAGAAACTCAAGAGAGTAACAAATCACAGTTCAAAGCAGTCAAAAGAGTTGGATGATGTGAGATTCATTCTTTTTTTTTTTTTTTTTTGACCAAAGGCTAAAGACGTTCGGTCTGTATAATGAACCCATTGTTTCAGGGCCGGTCTTAGGGCACTGCAACCTATGCGGCCCCAGTGGGCCTCGCACTTTCAAAGGCCCCGCGCTAACTCTAGTTGTAAATTATTAAATTAAACCATTTTAACTTATAACTGGGTTTCCGCGGTCTCCTGATTTTCCAGGAGCTCCTGGAAATTTCCTGAAATTGTAAAGTATACGAAAAATGTCATGAAAATCTCCTGAAATTATTAAAATATCCTGAAAACTCAAAACATGTTCTGAAAAATAGACAATTGTAATTTTGGGGTGTCATTCAATATGGAAAACACCATTCCTAATCGCGATTTACAAAAACGACATTGTCAGCTTTCATTTAATAAAAATAATGGGGTGAATTGTAACCAAAACAGTAAGTTCAAATCATGGTTCAAATACTTAATGTACTGTAATAGTCACTGGCACACAGATACAGATCTAAATCTATCTTGATATTTTGATAGTCTATAGTAAATCTAAAAGGCAGATCTGAATGTTTATTGGCTTTATGTTGGAAATCTATCTTCTATTGTAAATTTAATTTGATCGTGATTTTGCACTTAGTAAAGTACCAATAAAATGCAAAGACGAATTTATTTTCTAACAAAAAATCTTAATTTTCACGTATTATCCTTATCCCTACCTTGACAAGGCCCGCGCAATCCGTTTCGCATAGGGCCCCGCAATCTGTAGGACCGGCCCTGCATTGTTTTAGTGTGTGTGTGTGTGTTCAAGGTGATGCTGAAGAAAGTGAGTATTTAATGTTAGTTTTGTGGAATGATGCAAGATAAGCGTCTCTGTCATAATCCATGTTAAGAACGGGAGACGACCCAACGAAGCGAGAGTGTGAAGACGTGTTTTTATCTAGTGAGTTATACATTTGTTTTCATATCTGTTTGTTTTATTTAAACTCATATGGAATCTATCTGTATTGGAATACAAATTATATTTGTCTAAAATGTTACTAGACGTTTAATTGATTGCTAGCCATCTGGTTACCGACCATAATCAACATCTTTATTTTTTTATATATATATTTTTTGTTTCTTGCTTAACGGTGCAGGCCGCTACCCCCTGTGGGAAAAGCTACTCGTTAGCTTTCATACTTCCTCCAGGTTTCAAAGCCAGGACCTTCGGTTCGACCGTCAAGCGTTTAACCCCTCAACCACTCCATATCGTTATTAAAAAGTATTTCTATAGTGGTACATTTTAAGCTATTCTCACCTGCTCCAATTATTAAGTTATTGTTAAGTCCTCAAAACACAGGATAAACTCCTTACACAGAACACATATAACAATATCCAGAGATTAAAAAAAACAATAAAGTCAGTCTGGATGCAATCACCTGCCCTTGGTTAATGATGTAGTCATAGAACCAATGTGTCAATCATGTGGAATGATATTTACCCATGTCTCTACGTAAATTGTCATCATTGCGATAAAGGTGCGTGTAAGTGCTATAAATAATTCTAGGGGAGGTAATTAATGACTGTTAATGATAAATCTCAGACCATCTGGTCCATTTGAAGGGGGTGCGAATAATTGTATGGCCTTTATCTAATAGATGTACCTATATGATTTGAGATAAGGCGAAGCGTTGTAATTTTTTTTTTTAACATTTCTTATCAGAGATGAGATGTTATATTATTTATAAAGTAGAACGTCTTTTATCCGGACGTCTGTTATCTGGAACGTCAAGTATACAGACTGATTTTTTTTCATAACGTCATGTACATGTTCTTACTAGTCTAGCAAAGTGCGACTTCATCTATTGCAGTGTTTCCAAAACTGTGTTCCGCGGAACCCTTTTGTTCCGAGAGGCCTGAATAGGTGTTCCACGAACTACTGGAATAAGTAACTAGTAGGTCCGTGACCTCCGTGACGAAGGCGCCGGTACGTCAACACGTGAGTTAATCTCTCTATTAAAATAAGCGAAGCGTCCCGCTAAATATTCCAAATGTGCAAAGTGTTCCGTCAGAGAAAAAGTTTGAGATATTACTGGTCTATTGCATTGCATCTTGGTCTTGGTATATTCCGTCTGTTTGTGGAACTCATGTGAACAACTCGACGGGTTTAAAGCTTACAAGATCTTCTGCCAATTAAATTCTGCCAAGTCACTGGTTTTCTAATGGCGCGACTGGCGATCACCCCACCCTTTTTCATCCTACAGCGCCCCAGTGATGTATAATGTGATTTTGCATATCTGATTGTAGTTAATTGTTGCCTGTCTGATTACGACGGATGAATCTGCAGATGTCTGGGTTTTTTATTTGTGCGGGTGTATTTCAATGCGATGAACTCACAGCAAACAAGCACATCCGTTTTAACTAGTTAAGAGTCCAAACACCGTTGGAATAGTTTAAATAAAGGTTTAATCCACAAAAGGCCACAGTCGATGTCTCTGTCAATAATACGCCCCACCCTTATGAAATCCTCTCACCAACTGATTTTCTGTCTCCAAGTAGCCTCCAGCCCAACTAAGTCATAACTTCACTAGTCGCGTTCAAAATCCGTAGATTATGGTGCGTCTCTATATAAATTAAAAATACTAAAAGTCTTGCAATATTAAGAGCTATAGAATAGAAGAAAAAGATGAAAAGTTCTACACAATCATACAATACAGCGGATATGTAGGACGATTCACTATATAGAGCGGCGCAACAAATCTTCTTACTGCCTTGTTAAAGACACAAAGATAAAAGCACATTCCTCATCCCATATTCTAGGACAAATTTGTACAAATACTCCTTCTTCCCTAGTGCTATTAGAGCATAGAATGGGTTGCCTGAGCTAGCCAGGAAAACCAGTGACTTGGCAGAATTGAAGTCATTGGTTGATATGCATGACGAGTAGGACGTAATCATCTTCTTCTTTGAAGTAACGTCTGTATTATATAAGATAAGATAAGGTTACATTATAAACACGCATATGCACTCCATAACAACCAACTATATAATAAATTAAATTGCTAAGCCAAAACATAACGCAAGCATCATTGCTAAGCACCAAATTTAAAGCTAGATTCACTGCTAGACCTCAAGCATAAGGCTACTTCGTTGCTAATCTGAATCCTAATCCCAGCTCAACAAGGAACTGTACCAGGGTCGAAAGAAGACCCAATGGATAAGATGCGACTTGTTTCTAGTCAATACCTACGTAAAGCAATGAACCGTGAACGTTGATGAATGGTTGGGGGAAAAACTCTTTAGGTGTGTCCAAAATAACCTTCGCTCCAGGCCAGGTCAAGAAACTTAATCCACAGTAGTCTGCCAAGTGACTATCCGCATTAAGTTGGACTAAATCAGAGTTTGTTAAAACTCCCTTCCCATGCCTTTCAACCCCTACCCCCGAGCGTCTCAGTTTGTTTATTTATGTGTGTGTGTGTCAGCATGGCTCACAAATACACCACCCACACAAGTAACACACACACACACAACATATACACACACACACACACGACAAGTGACAAAGTAACACATACACGCACAGACTTACAATACGATAACCAAGATAAGCTGAAGAGCACTGTACGATATGCCTCCAGGTGGCGCTCGGTTCTTCTTGACTGACCGCATTAACTAAAACACAATCCTTAAATCTGACTTAATGTGCTGATTACAAAAAGTTGTGCAACGCTATCATCTTGTTCCTTTGAACAGTAAATGAAAAGAAAAGGGTTCAACCAATGGCGTAGGAATACACTTGTTATATCGTACTACTTGTAATCAAAGTTCCACAAAGGCCATAGCCTGCTTCCGCTGATGTAATGCCACTGTTTCAAAAAAAGTAGAACTGTTTTAAGGATGCAAGCGATGCGTCTTTAGTGACTATGCAGGATTCAAGTTTCAAGATAATTTCTATTTTTAGAGTCCCCTGCTTTCAGAGAGGAGAACACAAAAATTCTTGATCTAAATTTAGACAAATTTTTGTCGATTTATTGAACTACAGAACTGAGATGAACTCCAATTGGTGACAAGGCAGGGAGACCTAGGTCTCCCGTAGTGCCCTGGTAAGGAACTCTGCTGTTTGGCGTAGTGCCTCATAGCTTCAATACAAACCTAGAGAACCACTGGCTACGTCTTCCCGCAGCTCGCGGAGCTGCGGACACTCTTGCAAGACGTGCGCCACTACAGAACTAAAACTTATGAGCCGATTCTATGCTTTTCAGAACGAGATTGATTAGACTGAAAGAAACCAATTCAAAGGACAAATGAATATAGACATTTTTACTTTAACATGTTTTTTAAAAATAGGAATGCATATTTCTGATCATACAATTTAACACTGTCGTCCCATTCCCGTCAATACACACAATAGTATTCAAATACAGTCAAACCATAATAATAACAATACAAGAGTATTATATATAATCCAATACTTAGTTTGTGTGTATTACACTACGTGGAGAAACACACTTTAAAAAAAAAAGAAGGCATATATGAAATGTAATTGTAGCAATTATTAATAATCAACTATGTAATTAATATTTTTATAGATCTAGACTAACAGTAGGCTAATACATCTAAGAGATTGGAAACATTTTTACCCATTGTATTTGTATATCACAGTTTCATGCTTTGAGCTTGGTCAGTGTGCTATTGTCCAGTCATCTGTGTGGGTCAGTTCAAAGGAGGAGGAGGGGGGGGGGGTAGTTCGGAGACGTTTTTCGTGATTGTTTTTTTTAAAGCATTTTTTTTTTATTGTTTGACTTGAATTCGAGCTCATACGCTCAAGCTAACACACTAACCACTGAGCCGTCCAAGTTTTTAAAGAAAATAAAAGTCTTTATTGTTATCTATAATTAGTTTCAAATTTTATGCGACGAACTAATTCTATACACGCATGCTTATCTCCCCTTAGCTAGTACTATATCTATATATTACGAAATTAAATATATTATGAATAAGTCATAAAATAATTGGTCTAATTTTTTTTTATTGATTCATGTTTCGTTAGGGGCAATGAATAATTGTGCAAAGTTTCAACTTGATCCGAGAATGGCAAGTGGGAGAAATAAGGTGTGCGAAGTTTGTACCAGACAGACAGACAGACGGAGTGAGTTGATGTAACCTTTATAATAAATATAGGGTTTAGTTAAAGAATGGGCAGAGTTGATTACACCTAAGCCTAAATTTAACCAAAATACGAATACATACATTTTAGGAATTGTGTAGATATGAAAACGATTTTAGTTTTTAAAAATATAATGTTAAAAAGGATCTTACATTGCAAATAACCTATTTGCATCTCCTTAAAAAGGTGTCCGAAGTATAATTATTTAGCACTGGCAGGACGTTTTGACGCCGCCGTTTTGGCGACTCCGTTTGGCGCGAAGGTCGTTTTGGCGCCACCGTTTTGACGCCGACGTTTTGGCGCAAAATACAAAATGTACGTTTATTGTATTATTTCTTTACAAAGAATTATGCATATCTATGTTTTGCATGAGTTTTTGTGTTAAGACATATTTTTCACGTACAGAAGAAGAAATACTTGTGTACGCTATTTTTGGTATTTAAATTTGTTATGTAATTATTGTTAAATCTCTAACATTACACATACCAGGCTGCCATCCATACTTCACAGTATGCATGCATGAAATAGTCAATATTATGAAGTTATAAGGACTTTTTTTCATTGGAGCGGGGGGGGGGGGGCTGGAATATATATATTCTGTTTGTCTCGGTATAATAGTCAAAAATTCTGTTTGTTTTACATTTTTAAACACATTTTTAAGCGAAAAACATTAGTAGCTTTCGTACATTGTATATATGATTTGAGTAATTATTTTTATCTCTGCTCCTAAAACCATCTTTTATGTGAGCTATAACAAGTCTATTAATTAATGTGCCGTATCACTTACTTACTACATGTTAATGTGTGTTTGTGTTTCACATCATTTTCTTTGACAAACATTTTGGCTTGTGTATGTGTGTTTATTATAGAGGCACACGTTTATGTTCAAACAATTTTTTGTTGAAGGTATTTGATTAAAATTTAAAACCAAAAAAAATGTAAACGATGATTGACAAAGAATGGATACAATTATTTGTTTACATTAACATTGGAGTGAAATGTGCCCAGAAGAGGGGGGGGGGGCGGGTAGATGATACAGTTAATGACCAGTAGATGATCGCCAGACGCATGACGCCGACGACCCGTGCTCGGTGCTGGTCTTGTCTTCTTTTGTTTAACTCCACCTGCGTCAATGCGAGATGTGTCACTCAAATCACCCCTACCCAATTTCTCAAAATATATCTTTTAAAGTATCTTAGTGTCGTGAATTTGTTTCTATCTATTGTCTCCCTTAGTGTTTGTTTACATTGGTGGATTCACGCTATTAGAGTTTGTACTGACCATATTCCGTGTCTTCATCTTTACTATGTGTGGAGTTATTGTCGTCATTCAGTGTCATAAAGCTTTAAATGTTAAAATGGTATTATGGTAGAGTGAAATAAACATTGTTATAAAAGCTACGTGATTATTAAATTATCGTCAAATTATATCTCGCGCCAAAACGTCCCCATCGCCAAAACGGCTCGCGCCAAAATGGCGAGGCCGAAACGTCACCAACCGTTTGCCCGTAGTGTCAGGGAGGAGTTGGTTTTAACATCTACAGCGGCCTCCACAACAATGCCAAGTTTCATAAATATCAGTCAAACGGTACAGATTTCTTAGCATTTCTATAAGGAACACCTTACATTCTACTTTATATAATACATTAATGCGATTGGATCCGTTTCCTTACATGTTCAAGAAACAGTGCTATCAAAGCTAACCCACTTATGACTAATAGCGTGTATACTCAAATATGATGTTGAAAAATCAGATTAGAGCATAATTGGTTTAGTGTAGTTGCACTCGCCCCAAAGTCACAACTACTCAATCACAAATCTTGACCTTTTTGTCAGTATATGACATGGGTTATAATATAGAACTTAGGTATGGTGGGGAGGGGTGGGGTGGAGCATATATATATGGGGGCGTTTTCGAGGCGTTTAAAT
The DNA here is from genome assembly GCA_030265305.1 of Biomphalaria pfeifferi. Lineage (NCBI taxonomy): Eukaryota > Metazoa > Mollusca > Gastropoda > Planorbidae > Biomphalaria > Biomphalaria pfeifferi. The sequence continues at coordinate 933,791 of JASAOG010000103.1, read as the reverse complement.
ATAAGTATGCTTTTATTTAAAAAAGGATGCCGTATTCGTCTAGCAGGGTGGGTGCTAACAATCCTAGCTATAGATTAAGTTAGTTTTATAGTATTTTTTATCTTTGCCTGTAAAAAAAAAAAAAAAGGATTGTTCCCCTTTCAGACCTTTTGATCTATGGGGCAGATGATGTACAGTTCATCTGTTTCTATGGCCAACGGTTGACGAGGGTGTCATGTCGCCAGCACAACGACCAACCGACTTTACTTCTTTTTTTTTTAACGCCCCTAAATATGATTTGGTTACCTCAGTGTGCTTTTTGTAAAAAAAAAAATATAAAAAAATAGGTGCCGGTACTCAGTGATGGATTGCCTAACTTTTAACTACTAGATCTAATAAATTAATAATAAGCGTTAAAATACAAGAAAAGTAATCATTTTTTTCCCACTTTCAAAAAAGGTGCCGGTACGCAGTACCGGTGCGTACCGTCACAAAAAAAAAAGCACCGGGTTACCTGTTTCTCTTAACATTAGAGTTTTAAGACTTTACTATGAAAGAGAGCTAAATGTCAGTGGATTAGAAGACATTGTAGTGTCGTCACATGTTGTGTTTACGTTAACATGTAACTTTAAATTTCTTGGTAGAGAGTTATTTTAGGATAGGCGCTGTCGGAATCAGAAAGGCAAAGAAAGAAAGAGAGACAGACAGGCAGACAGACAGGCAGACAGACAGGCAGACAGACAGGCAGACAGACAGAAAAGGAGAAACAAAAAAAAAGAGATGCTGTGAGAGAGAGATATAAAGACGTAGAGAAAGAAAGAGAGAAATACAAATAGGGAGACATAAAGATAGAAACCAGAAGAGAGAGCGAAAGAAACTGAAACAAAGAGAAACAGAGAAATAATGAGAGAGAGAGAAAGCCTGTGATAGAGAGAGAAATAGAAAGAAGTATAGCGACATAGAGACACACAGAGAAAGAGAGAGAGTGAGAGAAGAGAGTAAGACATAAAAACACGAAAAATAAGAACGATGAAGACGGAAAGAAACGACTTTTACTTGTACAGAGATTACGAGACATGTAAAATGAGACTTCCTCAAAGGTGATATCCCTTCATTTTACTACTGTAAATTCAAATTAGTGATACTAAAAATTTTCTTATCTCTGTGTATCAATGTCTTTTTATACTACATTTATATGGTACACACTCATACAGCCACTTACAAATTACTCCGACCAGACTTTTTGTCCGGGAAAAGAATATTTAGACATCTAATTGTAAACATTTTTTTTTAAAAAGCGAGATAATTATTATCACTAAAAAGCATAAATATATATTCAGTTGTCCCCCTTCTATAATGTAACTGTCATTGTGTACTTGAGATGAATAATAAATATTTACGAATATATATATATATATATGCACTTGCCGTTCCTTTGGACAGATCATCTGCGTGGAGAGGGGGGGACTGTGTGGGCGACATCACTTCCACCACAGCTAATGCTCAGGCATTCATCTCATTAGGCAACTGTTGTAAGCCTTCGTTAGTGAATGCCTGGACCTTGTCTACTTGGCTATTTGGTACTTCCCATGTCTCTGGGCAAGGATCCTCGGAACGCGTGGCCGTAGGTGGTTGACCACTTTGCCACGAGTTACGCCGCCTCTGCGCTTGCGAAATATGTCTAAAAGTTAGAGATTTCTAGGACTATGTACAAAATGTCTACGCACTATATGCTCACAGAATATCAAGATGGGCGCTTCTGCTTATCGATAGGTCGAGGCTAATTTTGAAGAAATATTTAACTGCTTTGTTAGGAAACCTCTTGCATCCATGTGCTGTCAGCTAAGACAAGATGGCGCCTAAGCTTGTCTTTAAAGAATTTTCGGGAGCCTAATTTGTTAGGTCTATCAAATCAGCTTGCCAAAAAAAGAAAATTTCCATTGGTCGCACGGTCGTCCCCCACTTGGGAAATATACCCTGCCTAGATTAACTGTCGAACTATAAGCATCTTGCTACGCCACTGACTTGGAAAGAATACTCTTTTGCAGCACTTCTATGGATCAGGAGCGTAGTGAGGAAGGGGCAAGGTGCCACGATGCCCCGGGCGCCACCCTCAGAAGGGGGCGCCATACGCAGCCTTAATTTTAATGCGATATACATGTATTATTATTAAATTTCATAAAAAATTAGGAGCTGGGCGCCAATAAAGTACCTTGCCCCGGGCGCATGTTTTGCTTACTGCGCCTCTAATATGGATATCTGTATACGTCTATCTTAAATTGGGTTTAACATAAATGAAGCTAATCGTAGGCAACTGTACATAATTTCTTATTTTAATATAACAAGGGTGTTCGAATGACATATATTTAGGGACATTCTAAGCTCGAATCGCCTTCTAAACTTGTTTACAAGTGTATTCTTCTGTAACGTTTCAGTCTTTGTTTAATCATTTGTTACTCTACGTATGTTGATTGTTACAACTAGTAATCCTTCTAAAATCTTTTTTTTTTTTTTTTATTTAGGATGCCTCGATTTTTTTCGCTTTGACATTTAGTTGTTGAGCTTTTATAAAACCATTGGGCCTTCTGCCTTTAATGGTGCTCTGCCTCTTTTTTTTTTTTTTTTAATAACAAATATTGGCTATATTGTACAATGGAAAACAAGTAACATAAAAGCATTTATCTTGATGTGGACATCGTATTTACTGACATGTGTAAATATAATGCCATTTTTCTTTCAGCAAATTTATTTAATAACTATTAGTGCGCATCATTAGACATACGGATCATTGAGTTTCTTCAATGTATATAGAAAATATATAAGATGTAACATTGGTTTTGAATATAAATGTACAATGTTTAAAACTTCTTGCGTTTTAAATAGATACATGAAATTTAGTTTGTTTTGTAGAATTTTTATAATATAGAATCAAAAATAGTTTTATTTTTTGATGTAAAATCTTATATTCAATTTAAAAGAAAAAATGTTTTAAAAAAATGAAAAATGTTATTAATAAAAAGTCAGTAGAATTTTCTATTTTATTGTATTAATATACAAATAAATAATAATATATAGAAAGGTCATTTGTCAAAGGTGGATAACTGTTTGTAAAAAAATATCTTCTATTTTTAATTTACATACGTATTACAAGATTTTTTAATTTTAAATGTCAACCGCATTTAAATTATCTCCTCTGGTACTACTATAATACAATATCTTATTAAATTTTTCAATTCATATACATTTTAACATTTTGAGGAAATATCAGTCAAACGGTGCAGGTAAAAAATACTAGATTTAGCTATTGAAAAGGAAATTTAATTTAAATTTTGTTTATATAGGCTTACTTTGACATATGTCTACATCAGCTCCATGGCATGTACATATAATTTTTTATTTTTTTTTTGAAAAATGAAAATCTTTACACGATAACCAAAATATTATAATTTGGTCTGAATATATAAATATTCTTAGCAGAAAAATGGAGAGATGCTCTAGTGTCTCTCACACTTAGCTCCCTTTGTCGTTTCATTTCATCACGTCTGCATCTTGAATCGTGTATGGCCAAAGGCTCTTGTTTTTATGTTGTTGTTGTTTTGTTTTTTACAGTACTGAAGAGTTCCTCCTTTTCGTACAAACAACATGATTCACCACTATCGGTTTAATACTTTTTTTATAATTAGTTTGTCTTTTCACCTCACGTGTTATCAGAGCTGCTTGAACCCACTTTACGTTTTTTGACAGCCCTATGTAAATCACATTAATAATAATATTATTATGCTCAGCCTACATTAATATGTTCTAGCATTCTAAGAAATATTTCTATGATATCTTATCTGAGACTTCAAGATGTCTGTATACTTGGATAAACAAATATGCATTAATGTAAACTACAAGTCATTAGTTTCAATGGCGCCTTCATCATAACTAGAAAGTACAAAGGCATTCAGGCATTACGGCAATCAAAGCAGTCTCTTACGCAGTGGCGGCGCAAGGTCTAAATTTGATGAGGGCGAGTTATATATAATATCAGGTGAGCGAGCCTCGCTCGAATGAATAATTTGTTAAAGCAGGATATATACCCGAAGTCATTTTGGGAATATTGTTGTAATTACGAAAATGAACGATCGGGTAAAGACAATCAATCCGAAGAGTTGCTTTTTCGTTCTGTCAATTCTTAATGTAATTGTACATGGCGATTGGAATAGAAAGTCCCCCCAACAGTAGGCCTGTAGAAAACCACAGCTCACGTCTTAACGTTTTACATTGCTTCTTTCGCGTCAAACTATTGGGCTATTATAGGCTTGGAAGAAAGTCTTTGCAGTGTAACTTCTAAAATGGTTACTTTCTGACATTTAATATTTCAATTAATATATTTATAATGGCTCTGAGACGTGGACACTTTTTGGTGAGTTGAAAGATGGTCGACGTAACAGAGGCGCCCCACGGAAACGCTTCAAAAACCAGCTAAGGCGTCAACTTTCCTTGGCTGACATAGAAGAGAGCACCTGGTTGTATGCGACCTCTGAACGAGACAGCTGGAGGTCACTCACGAAGGCCGCGGGATACACATTTTAGACCAAAAGAAAATCTGCTGCAGAGGACAAACGCAGACGGCAAAAAGAAAATCTATATCGACCACCTGCGGACAATGGTTATGCTTGCCCTGGGTGTGGCAAAATATGTAGGTCACAGCTGGGGCTGCGCAGCCACTGGAAATACTGCATTCCTCACTAATCTTCGGACTCGAAGACAAGCCTTATTATTATGGCTTTAGTAAGAATCATCAAAATTTCTACGTTATAGTGTAAAACGTGCACCTAGTAACGAAGTAAAATCGCGCATTTTTTTTTTCTTTAAGAGACTTAAAAACATCGCTTCTCTCAGCTGATCTGTAACTACATGTATTGTTAACACAACCAGAACGATAACGACGACTCTAAATATCGGAGTAAATTTCTTTGAAGTTATTTTTTGTTAACATGTTGGAAGACCTGATTAAAATCTTTAATGAAATCTGGTTAATTAGGGATCAAGCTTTGTAATTCCTTACATAATTAATTATATTAGCGGTCACTGCTCTCACCCACTGTCTGGCCGATCCAGTCCTAAATGGGTCCGGGTGCCCGAATGCGGTTGCACACTTTGCCTACGCCTTTCCCCACCTCTGGATTTGGGAGCTCGGGATATTTAGGACGCCGCTGAGTCTACCAAGCTCTGGGGCAGTAACTCTTTCTCTCCGTAATTATATTCCTCGTTTCGATAGTATTGTTCATTTTGCTCATTTGTATTTCACTCCCCTGTTAGGATAACTTTTTTGTTTATCAGCAGAAAATGTTATATTTTGTATCACATTGTAGGAGAATGCATGCTCTTTTTACACAACACAAATTGAAAGTTTTTAGATCCAAAAATCAATTTAGTTTAATGGGGGTCAAATCAACGTTGGCATTTGTCCCTTTGGAGTGAAAGAGGTAAAGGCGGTTGGTCTTTGTGCCTAGGTAGTCTTTTAAGGTAGATCCGGCCCTGATAGGCTCAGACATTCATTGGCGCTGAAGACAATACTGTCTGTCCTGTCTGTCAGTGTGCAAGCCTTGTGGTAAAACATAAAGCATGAGATGAACTCTCAACCAGATTGATAACATTGTTTTCATTGATAACGAAGTGGGTACTGAATGGTACAGGATACTGCCGCAGTCCACGCTCTCTATACTGGTAAAACTTTGTTACGTTTCTTTTTATCCGAAACAATGTATTAACCGAACATACATTTTGTGAAAAAGATTCACGCATTCAAACTCTAGGCGGCTCCCTTGGGCCTGCTATGTTTAGTAAACAATCGCATCAAACTCTATGTATAGGGTCATTTAGCAAAAAAAAAAAAAAAAAAAAAAAAAATGTGCAAGCACTGCATAACTTTGAAAATGCGTTTAAATGCAAAACTCATTTTCAAAATGAGGCAGAAATAGTAAAAAAAAAAAAAAAAAAAAAGCATTTCTTAGCACGAAAAAAAAAAGTCTTCCACATCTATGTCAGTGAATAATGCTTGGAATATAAGAAAAATTAATCCTTTTTCTTTTCGTTTATAAGGAAAAAAATATGCATATTTGTTTTTTTGTTTTTTGAAAAAACTAATAGTGAATAAAATAAACGAGAAATGGACAAGCTCTTATCCATATCACAAGAAAGATGACGCCTATTATAACCTATCCCGACAAGATCAACGTCTAATCTTTCGACTCAAGACCGGATACAGCAGAATGTGACAACACAGGTACCGGAAACTCAAAATTGGAACCAGACTAATCAGCCGATGTGGAGTGTTACCAGAGAATGCTAACCACGTCCTTCAAAACTGCTCTCTTTACAAAGAGGCTCGTACAAGACACTGGCCCCAAAACACCCCCAATAGAAAGAAAACTATATGGAGAGCTCCCTGATTTGGAAACCACTGCGCAGTTCATCTCATGTATTGGTCTAGTCGTCTGAACACACTAACATAACAATGAGAACGCAGAAGTAGAAGAAAGAAAGTTTTATGTACAAATAACTAACTCCAATCGAATTTGACCTTTCAAAGAAATCTAAACGAAATAATAAATTTTCTTAACACAAAACAAAGAAGTATTGATATAATTTTTTTTTTATATCTATTAGTGACTATTAGCTCTATTCAAGTCAGAACTACATGAAGAAACCTTAAGATCTCAAAGGTTGAATACTTCTAATTATTCAAATTTTCATCCCGTATATACATACTTGCGATTATCAGAACTTGTCATAAAAAAGTCGTGATGAATCTGCAAAAAAAAAAAAAAAAGATGTCTTCATTAGGTTGTTGCTAGTATGTCCTAATCGTTTATCAGACTGAGTCTGATAACACCGCCCTCTATGTCAACAAATGTGTTAAAAATATGCTTGGTCTCATACCGCTAGATGGCAGACTTGTCATTCTTCTATGTGACTCTTTTCAATGGGATTATTGAAATTATGTCTCAAGAATCAAGCGTTACGCATTTTTAAATATTTGATATCAAACTTTTCGAAATGTAAGTGTTATTGTTCTTTTTATTATTATTATTATTATTTCGAATATATAAATTTGGTTCGTGTTTACATGTTTAAAAATTTAGATTTAATCAAAACTTTTCTAAAAATTTTAAATGTAGATCGTTTGAAGCAGCATCTGTATTTTATAAGATAAGATAAGATAGGTAAAACTTGATTTGATTTTCGAGTTGCTGTATGTTTATTGCAATGTCTGTATTTTCATTTAGATCTATAGAGTTTTATAAATAAATGTTGTACTTCTTATATATCGAATTAAGTCTACTTGCAGCTGAAAGATAGGCCCTCAGCGGCGTAGCTAGGGATTTGGGGGGGAGGCGCTTGACCTCTTTAGGCACCCCTGCATTTTGACATTCGATATCATGACATGAGTTAATGGCGTAATATTTAATGTTAAAACAAATGTTACCCCCCCCCCCTTTAAATTTGAACCCCACCCTAGTTACGCCACTGTAGGTCCTATATCTTTTAAGTATTGCACTTTAGTGTCAGAAACGCAAATGGTTGGCCATATGACTAAGTCCTTAATACTCTGCAAGACCTTCCTGCAGGTGACAATACCAGGGAAAAGAAAGAGAGACAGACGGAGAAAGCGCTATTATAATATTGAAAGAGACTCAAGGTAAAACTGCAGGGGAGGCCTCAGATAATTGAAGGCTCTAGGCGAAGGGAATGTGGTGGCCCCAAATGAATTTTGAAAAATAAATAAATAAACAGCGAAATATAAAACTAAGCAATGTGTTGAAAACCTAGAATGCTTCAACAATTACATTGATGACAAGTATGTGGGCTATTTTAGCCGTAATTAGTGCAGGGTTGTAACGTGGTTTGGCATTGTGCTGACCGCTCAGTACCCTCGTTAACCATTAGTATAGGACGACGTTAGCTTAAAATCATCAGCCATATGTACCACGAATCCGTTAATAGGAATAAAAGTAATATGAGTTCTAGAAAACGATTTAATCGATCACTGGTCTTGGGTTTTTCTTTCCACTCTTATCTTGGTTCAGAATCTTTGATGATTACACACGACAATACTGAATTAGTTGACAATGTATCGCTTTCTGCAACAAAAATGCTCGGGTCTGGGTTTAATTTCTAGGCTATTACTGGTCTTGCATGTTCCAACAAAAATTAAAACTTGGCCGCGTGGATAGGATTAGTCATGGCCGCGTGGATAGGATTGGTCATGGCCGCATGGATAGGATTGGTCCATGCCGCGTTCTTATATTCTTGCGAGTCTTGGACGCTGACTGCAGAACTAGAGAGGAGGATCCTAGCAATGGAATTGAGATGCTGCATATGGATCCTCGGCTTCATGTAAAAACCACATCACTAACAAAGAGATTACAGACACAAGGTCTTCGGGGCTCGCAAAAGTGCATTTTGATTTACCATAATGAATGCCTCTTTGGGGCTCGCAAAGACCTTCCTTCAGGGAACAGTTCCAGGAAAAAGAAGAAGAGGCAGACAGAGAAAGCATGGGAAGAAAACATTCAAAAATGCCATTTAAAAGGGTTCTATCCATGGCAAAAGACAGAGAGGAAGGAACAAAGATGGTCGACAAATCCTGTGTGGTGTCCCAAAAGTCCAACAGACTAAGGGACAGGTGAAGGATAGGATTGGTGGAACCCGGGACCATTGAGACATGCCGAAGCGCATATCACACGAGTTGGCAGCTATCCTATTGAAGGCCATCTCACAAGTTCACTTTCGTCCTGCTCATTTTCTCTTCTTCACAAAGGTTGTGTCAATAATTGAAGGGAGTGTTCATTGATACCGCTACGACCTCGGATATGAAGACAGCACTATATTTTAACAGTGGGTGCTCTTGCGTGTTCTAAATTTCTATAACGGTCAATACTGATCAAATATTTTCATTCACAGAGTTGTTGTTCTTCATATTTATAAATACAAACCATGGCCAGGACACGTGACAGAACTGACTAAGACATCATCACATGAAGATGTCATTTGACTCACCAACACAAAAATTCGGTTACCTCGACATCAAACAATCATCAAAAGTTAAAGGGAGAAAACTAAAGGTAAATGTATATTTATACAAGAAACCAAGAGTTGATTACCTTTATTTTATTATATTTTTTTTGGGCTTTAAAGTAATCTGTACAAATGTAGGCGGCAGACCTTCCCACTAATGTCTATATTTTCTTAAAGAGGATACGCAGTTGCAACATTAAAAGCTGCCATTACAACTAGTCCAAAGATAAGTATATTGTATTTGTACTCACTTGTGGAGACATTTTTATTTTTAACAACCATCAACAAGGGGAGAAAACTTTGTATTTTTTACTTCTAGGTCCTAATAAACCATTTTCTTACTGAAAATAATGCGCCAAAAAAAATAAAGGTGTGGCCGTTTAAATAAGAAGTTGTTTTTTTTTCTGACGGCCTAAATTTTCATAGAAAAGTTAAAATAGAGTTTAACGGTATCTAGTCTAAAGCAGATATTTTAATGGAGCTAAATGTGACCAACACTTAATTCTGTACGTTTTATTATAGTCGATAATACGTAAAACAAACCAGTGGCGTAGCTAGGATGACGGAAGGGGGGGGGTCCAAATTAGAAAATCCCTCCCGGGACCCCATTTGAGGGGGGGGGGGACCCCAATGAGTATCCGAAATTTGTTTTTACATAAAATATTATGCCATTATCTCATGTCATGACGTCGAATGTCAAAATGCAGGGGCCCCTAGAAGAGGTCAAGCCCCGGGGTCCCCACATCCCTAGCTATGCCACTGATACAAACTATAATATTTATCTTTAGACACATATGGCTAATCTTAATTTTAAATAATCTTTAAAAATCTTAACTTAAAAAATGATAGATCTACAATCATAATGAAACAAATAACGAATTTCATAAATTCAAACTCCAATGTGGAGCATTTTTTAACAACAAATCTCACAATGCAATTAAAACTTTGATATTTTCTGGATTGCGAAACTACTATAGCAACCTTCTGTTATAACAATGTGGGGATTTGATTGAGTACAAAGTTTTTAACTCAATGATTCGAAAATCCAAAACTGTCCCTCAATGTGAAGTCAGCTTAACATTGGCCTGGTTCTCTTCTCTAGACATGGCGGAGGCGCTGGTTAGTTCTGACAAAGATGACCAACATGTCCAACGACGAATTCGTTGCCAAGCTGGACCTGTACACCAGCGAGTCCAGCTGGAAAAGTCTGGATAATGAGAAGACCACCTTCATGCTGGAGAACATCTCCTGCATCCAGTCGGCCAAGTCAAAGACGCACCCCAACGCTTTTGAGATAGTGGAGAAGCAGCCCGTCCTCGTGCTGAGCGGCGCCACCGACCTGGAGTCCTACAGTTGGATGCTGACCCTCCAGCAGATGTTAACTCCAGAACAGATAGAGACTAAGAAAGGTAAGACTTTCTAACATAAAGAAATCGTGTTTAAAATAAAGGAAGAATACAACCACAACGATACGAATATAAGTTACATAAAAAGCGATGAATAAGCCTAAAATACATAATAAGATACTGGTATATGTATTACTAGCGGTCTAGCCCGGCATTGCTTGGGGTTTTAAAAGGGGTTTTAAAAGTCTGAAAATCATTATCTTCTTAAAGAAGTGTTCGTGCCTGAACGCCAAATTATGAATGATTAATAAGTTTAAATTATGATTTCAAACACGAAAGATATACTGAAACGAAACAAATAATTAATTATTCCAAGTGTGAATAATAATAATATTAATAAAAGGAAGTAATATCAATCCATTTCATGAACAATAAACAATATGATAATTAAGAGCTTCTTGAACTCTGAATGGTCAGCATTTGATTCTAGTTCGATAATCTAGTTTTACAAACATCAGGGTTATTTATGAAGCTACGCATCCGCCAATTCTTTAAAAAAAAAAATTTAATTTGATACATGATTCTTATCTCAAACAGATAGCTACATTGTGAAGGTATTTGCCAATGAGTACTCCCAGAAATGGAATCTAAGCGGCCAGATGACAATGAACGTCTCCCCGGCATGCATCAGCTTGGTCGACACTCAGTCTTGCGTCATCAGTTGGGCTCTAAGCACTCTGATTCGGTTTAACGTGGAGAAGAATCCAAACACGGGACATACAGATGTGCTGATGATCGAATGTGGACCGTGAGTATCCATTTCAGATCAATCATCAATCACTTTGATGGATATAGATTAGAATTGGGAGCAGTTGCGTAGTAAAGTACCAGTGGTGTCATTCGGCCAGCACAACGACCAACCAGCAACCCTTACGTCATGTACCTATTAAAAATGCCGGTCTTAACCAGGGTTTGACCCGGAACCCCCGATTCGGAAGCCAAGCTATTTACCACTCAGCCACCGCGCCTCAAGTATTAGTACATTTACACAAATGCATTTAATGTATGTTCTTCGTTTTTGCGAGAAATAGTGTCCTGACACCCTGTGGCACCCAATTCTGTTATGACTTCTTACAAGTAATAGTGTCCTGACACCCTGGGACACCCAATTCAGTTACGACTTCTTACAAGTAATAGTGTCATGACACTCAACTTTTGTACATCTTTTAAGGTTATAAACGACTATCTTTCAATGACCCCCCCCCCCCTTCGGTCGCCTAATAGTCATGGGCCCGCATGCAATGAACCCCTTTGCGGCATGGTTGCTACGCCACTGACTAAGAAAGCGAATGGCGAATAGAATGAGTTCTTGATAGGACAAAAGGTGTGTGAATAGGACAAGAGGTGTGTGAATAGGACAAGAGGTGTGTGAATAGGACAAGAGGCGTGCTAATAGATTTTGTTTTAAGCTGAGTGGAAATGGATTCGTGTTTTGAATGAATGACATGAGAAGCTTGTATTTTGAGACAAAAGTAGAACAGAACACGATAGATGTTGCCTATATGATTCAACTAATTACAAAATCCTTTTTATATAAATTTTTTTATATAAGGAATAATCCTTTTTATTTATTCCAGGCACTCGCCCACTGGTCAGAGCTGTTTTAAGTTTTCGAGTGACGAAGCTCAAGAAATCCTAAGCGCCATTCGGCAGTCTATCTGCCTAGCCCTAGCACAGAAGCAAATAGCTAGAAAGTCCAGCAATACAAGGCCAAGGACCGTTTCAGTGACGGTCAGCGAAAAGGGATTCCAGCACCTCCTGGATACCATCCCTGTCGTCATCGACCCGTCACGTGATCGGTCAGAGTCGGACAGCTCCAATTCCCTGACTGGGACGTCTCCAACAATGTCCGTCTCGCCGTCTGCAATCAAACAAGAAATTTACTCATCCAGTATTGGGCGGCAGTCTAGCAGTAGAGTCAACGCGGAGCAAGGGATGACTGTTGGGAGAACCAGCTCTGAGCTTGAGGCTTTGGTGGAAAGCGATGAGCAGCTGACCACGGATCTGGCAGATCAGCTGGAAGTACACAAAGACAAAGACAACACAGCTGCCTCTCAGACTCCCAGCAAAGACACTGGATACAGTGTCATAAAAGCGGTCCCATCATTAGCCCAGGCGAACTCTAGCGTCCTGTTATCAGCGCATTCCGAAAAAAATCTTCAGATCGCATCCAAATACCTGAACTCCGAAAATTCACATCATTTATCAGAAGACATTAACTTAACCTCGAGGAAATCAGACGAACAAACTCATTACGAATCGACAACGTCAGACCTGAAGCTTAACAGCACTGCATCTATCCGGACTATGACACTTCCATTGATGAAAGACGACAAACGATCCCTCCCACACTACCAAGAAATCAAAACCAAAGCTTCTTCCACGCCAAAAGAAGACACTCCCAAGAAAAGATCAAGCAGCACCGGTGATCTTCAGGTGAACCTGAAACACTCCGAGTCGGACTTTGAGAACGATTACGAGGAACTGGACGAGCTTCGGGCTTCAGTCCAAAGGCTTAAACTGAGCAAGCAAAGCGACTCTCCTCCAGCATTGCCTGCTAGGCCAAGCGCCAAGAACTTTGTGCACAACAAACTTAACAGCTCTGCCAGAATGAACACGAAAAAGAAGCGCCCGTTTTTTAAACGCTCGGAAAAGTCTGTTCGGCAATCCGACGAAGACGTTTCTCAGAAGTCGGATATAAAAATGTGCATGTGCAGTGACATTGGGGCCGAGAGACTTCCCTTTGTATCTGACAGTGGGCTTTGCGTTGTTTGCCAAGGCATCGTGGAGTTCCAGGAGCCGAAAAAAAGGGGCCCCAGCAAGGAGAACATTCTAGGCAGCACTCACTCCAGTTTGAACGACTTGTACAGTAGCATTCCGGAAGTGAGCACCAATCTGACCAAAAGGAGGAGATCTTCAGATATAACACCAGTGTCCTCTTCTTTCTATGCCGCTTGCGATATATCGCTGACGGACATTAAAAAACAAACGTCGCAAAACTGTTCGGCTACAGCCGTGACGGATTCAGGTAGCCAAGATGACGATGGCGCATGCGCGTCAAAAATTGTACCCAAACCTCTTCAGTACAACGCTTCCGATCCTTTGATCAGTTTTTTTGTAGACGATGAAAACTTCCTGTCTCATCCGATGGTTTCTGGGATTAAGGAGTCACCACCCACACCTCCAACTACGCCCACACTGTCTCCGAATCTTGACCTTACTTTCCAGCAGATGTTTCTAGACTCACCAACGTCACCTTTGCCAAGTTTACCATTTATCCATGGGAGAGAACCCGTGCCACCAAGCAGCAGTTCTTTCCCATTCGCCTCCCCACAAACGCAGTTCCCGTTCGTATTTTTGCCTTTTCCGTTCAGTCCAACGTCCCCTACACCCGGGATCTCGCCAGGCGCCATGTTGTGGAACCAAAGCACATTCGGCTCTCGGAGTCCTGAGTATACTCCTGAAGACATAAGCTACATCAGTATGGAGGGCAGAAACTTCCAGAATCTGGAGGAGAAAGGACTTCGAAATGAAGATACCAGTGGGGTGTATGTTGGTCCCTCCCACAGATCTGGCGGTGACATTTTTTAAATGTTTCGGGGGGTGGGGGGAGGTAGGCCACTCGCAGAACTGAAGAAAAAGGTTAAGCGTGCATCTGTATTATGGGCTTTTCAATGCCTAGATACTGACTTTTCAAATGTGTGTATGCAAGGATAGAAGACTGAAAGTTACGTATATATATATATATAAATAATATATATATATATATATATAGTTAATCATAATCAAATTTTCTCATCTCTGTTGTAGCTTTTTTAAATTATTATATTTATTTAGTAGAAGGCAGTGATGTTGTACGTAGCGTCATAGGCATTGTTTAGTTTACCGTGTCAATCCCCAATATTCACAACAATGCACTTTAATTCAAATTTTTGTGTCATGCCATGTAATAGGTAATATAGCCATTTGCGAGGCCATACGCCAACTCACAGCAGCTTTATGCTTCATTAAAAACATGTTGAAGCAGCAAAACAATAACAAGTAGGCCCTATGGAAGCTCAGTTCTGCAACAAACTTTTGTGTAAATAGCAGGGCTACACTATCATGATGAAAATGAAATAAAATTGGGACACGGAACAAAAAAATTACAGTTCTTTTATATTTGTAACATACCCGTTATAATATATTTTTTTTTAAAATCTGTAGATTGTCTCAGCGAAAGAGGAATAACTCGTATTGTACAAATATATATATATATATTAATAGATTCTTCCGCTATTGAGTTGTCATTCTTAGAAAATAGAAGAGCACACGACGATGCTTTATTAACTTTCTTTAACTAATTGATACCATCGTTGATTTGACCTCCTTAAATTTAACTAATGTTTAATTTTGTAAACTTTATTTTGTGTTATATAAATAGAGCATGCAGTTTCCTTTAATTCTATACTAAATAATACATTTTCTGATAACAAACGACAATGCTATTGAAGCTTATTCACAACAAGGTTAGTGACATAGTATTGAGCAAAATGAAAAAAATCCGTCGAAACTCGGAAAATAATTACAGAGAGAAAGAGTTTATTTGATGACGCGTAAGAATACTCGTATCTGGTCATTTTCTTTCAACCCATGTCATGTTCGTAATCTTCTGAATCCTGAATGATTGTTTGCTGATGTTTTCTTGTGGCTTCAATATTTAAAATCGAAATTAAATGTGTTTGATGCTGGCTGGCCAGTCTCAGTCCCATTTCAATTTTCTTGTTAATCATATGCTGACATATTCTTCATTGAGGTGCAGTGTTAAGTGCTCTGGACGACAGAAAAATTAATTTCTGAAGCTAGGAATGTACAAAAAACGCTTGACCTCATTCCGTCTTAAGGGCATCTTGCAAAGTTTTCCCAGACCCCTTATAATTGTCAATGGAGTGGTTCTTAAGTTTGTTGGGGGGAGGGGGGGTTCTAGGGGAGAGCGTCACATGAAAAGGTTTGAGAAACACCGGGGTAGTTTTATTAAACTGTCAATTACAAATGATAATTATGTTGGTAATTCAACTGTTTTGAAATACATTTTGTAAGCTTTATAAATATTTGAAATGCATACTCATTTGTTTATTCACTAGTATTAAAGTTATATAGGCCAGTATGATTGATGCGTTATATAACTGCTATAAAAAAAAACATTTTTATGCTACAAACCTATGGTTAATTTGTGTTTTTTTCTTGTTTATTTTCTGGGCTGGATCTAGGATTTATAAATCTAATGGACCTCATTCATCAATCGTAAACAAACAACATTTAGCCATGTGATTCTCTCTTCTATACAAATTACAATATAATTTTAATCAAAAATGGTTATCACGTGACAGTTTTTTTCCCGTTGTTTTATCAATATTATCATGTGACTGTTCTTATTTGGTGAATGAGGTCCATTAAATTAGAGGGATCAGCTGTTACTACACTAATAAATATTACCTTCATTATCATGGATGACACCATATCTAGTACATTACACTTTGGACAATATAAAATTAACATGATTAATGAATATGCTGAAAGTCCAGATCTACTTTTCAACTGAAACAATAGATCCTAGATATTAAATTGTAATACATCATAACTAGATCAACTAAACTTGTTCTAAAATCTAGCTATATATATATAATAGTTACGCTAGTTACTGTTAGCCAGAAAGCAGAGAGATCAATTCAATCAAATGTTTATAATTCGGGGTATTGGCGAGTTTTAAGTGTAGCCTGTAAATTTATTCAATAGATTCAAAACCCTGTCTTTTGGGTGGCTAAAAAAAATCTAGATCTAATACATAGATCATCTCAAATTAAGTGTTCACATCTAGTGCTTGTATAAAATGGATTTTTAAAGAATACAATAATTAGGCAGCCAGCACCAATAGCTCTTCTTTAAAAAGAAAAATATAAAAAAGCATGAACATAAATTGTGGAAATAAATAAACTTTTTATTTCTGCTTCATACATATTGCAATGGAATGAAGACAACATACAGAGCCGAGGAGGAACTCTTCAACTGAAGGAAACATCTTTGATTTCTGAATGAAAAACACTACAACATTTCTGCTGACAATATTTAACATTTTTTTTAAGTAACCACGACAACGAGTAGGCTAAGTGGCATCATGGACATACACAAAAAAATTCAAATTTTATTTACTAGCTATGACAAGATAAAACATGGAAGAAATGTATACAAATATTTATTTCAAAAAGTTAATGTGAAAAAAAATTACAAAACAAAAAATAATTTCATTTCTAATTTATTTATTTATATTTTTTCATATACAACAAAAGTAATTACACTAGGACATGAATGTACATCGTAGTCTTACCACCAGGATTGTTTGCGTTGAAAAAAGAATTTATTATTAAATGAACTTGGTTTCACCAAAAAGAAAAGCGGAAATTAAAAAAAAAATATATATATATTAAAAAAATTGAGATTTAAGTGGCCTACAATCTGGTCAATTTTGAACACAAATATCTGACTCACAATATGGTGGCATAGATTAATTGCAATAGTTGCTGTTGAATACAGATCTTAGAACTAAATTTGTTATAAAATCTACACGCCTGTTAACAAACAAAAAAAGTATATTTAGTTCAGTTATTATGAGAATGTATGTATAAAATGCCTCTAAAAGGATTAATCCTGTAACAAAATTATGATGCTTATCTAACAAAGTTTTTATTTGCCTATTCAGCATCGATGCAAAAAAACCTCCCCGTTTACAAATTATCCAGGGTATTTTTTTTTGGATGCCGTAATATCAAGACTATCAATGTTGATTGCACATCCCGCTTCACCTGTCACACAAGCACATGATCCCCACATCAGGCAGGCTAGAGGTTGGCGAGGGAGGGTCCCATATTTCTCAACTCAATAAATAATTCACAAGCACACTCTTATACATTAAGTCTTCGTGTGATTCTTCAACATCAATGACAATATTTCATTTCATGATTATGACCATGGATACGTAAAATATTTCAATGCTGCAAAAAAAAGGGCATGGAAGTCGGCAATAAATTAAATGACAATGGTAAGCACTCCCAACTTATCAGGCATAAGCACATATATATAGAATTAGACAATTCTCTGATCTCAAGTTCACCATTTGAAAAAGAAAGCTCTTACATTAAAAAAAAGAAGTAGCCGAAATTCTAAAAGCGAATAAATATTTCATTCAAGAAAATACATAATATGCATTGTACAAGTTGACAAACAAGTGATAAATATTTATATATACTATCTAGGTCAGATAACAATTCATTCCAGAATTATTTTATCAGCAGCAAAGGTTCATCATACAATGAATGCAGACCCATATTTCTTATAAACATAAAAGACGCACAGAAGCTAAAATTTTTTAATGAGATTTTTTTTTACTGTTTAAATTTTTGTATTTATTCAGAATGCATGAAACATTCAGACATACATTTTAACATTTTTAAGCCACTGCCACACAACTTTTACTTGAGTTCCTAGACAGCCTTAATAACATAGAATCTATAGTTCAAGTGTAGCCATTCATCAAAATGCTGGTTAAATGCCAAGAAATGCCATTACAATACAAGATAAGATTGATTTTACAATGCCCTCGAAGGTAAGGATCAACCCACAAAGCATTTACAAATCACAATACATTGACAACAATGTTCTAATTAGCAAACAGAAGAATAACATTTTTTTAAGATAAATTTTAACCTATAGTAACTTTTACAAATTTCAACAATTAGTTTTAACAAATATTTCCATACTTAAAAAAAGTAATTCAAAAAAAGCAAATACATCTGAAATAAAAAAAATTTAATTCCATTAGAGGAGTTACATGGTGGTCTGAGAGCTGTATGTGTAATGCCCGTATTAGTACGAAATATGAAGTCAACAGAACTAAAAATTTGGATGCAGATAATGAACTCTTGGTAAGAATGAGGTATAAAGAATGTGAACATTTGAACCATCTTAAATAAGTCATGTGCCAGATCTGGGTTTGAAAATGGTAAACAGCTTTACCCCCTGAAAAACCAGAAACTCTGGTACAGAAAAAAAAAAGACTTGACATAAAGATCACTAAAATTTGTTTGAAATCACATAATATGATGAAATGAGCTTTACAAAACACCCGATTGCAACAATGTATTTATAAAAGCTGTTTGAAAATGACATTCAGTGATAAAAAAAAAATAACTCAGCATTTAAATTTAAAAATATTTTGCAGCAATTAAAAAAAAATGTTGCAATGTTTGTTTTAATTTTAATTCACTGCTGGGTTTGGAAGTAATACTGAGTGTTCAGAAAACAGTTAATCCACTATTGAAATAGTTATCTATACAAACAAGCTCTTTCAGACATCACATTACAGAAAAAAAAATTAACTATATCAAGAATGAAGCATGGTGTGAGAAAATAAGGCAGCAATTAAATAAAATTGTAAACTTCAAGTCACTAATAAGGCACATGGGTAGAAAATAAAAAGATTTGTCATACAGCATATCATGATATCCCTATAATTTAAAAAAAAAATTGTGAACACCAAGTCAGCCGAGGCCATTACTATTAAAGAAAGCCAATAAAGCACCATGCAGAGAGGAGCTAGGCTTAATACCAATTTTTTTTTCTTAATTTCAACAGCTGAGCAGAGTCCAGCAACAACAAAAATTATCACTATGCAAATGTTCACATTTGAGTTACGACAGTCAGATCACTTGGGGAGGGGGGAAAGTGGTGTTCTTACATAAATTTCTCAGAATTTCATTGAAAATAAATTTATATGTACACTATGTACTTGGTATAAACTCTGTAAAGCACATACAACACTTGTTAACTGCACTGACAAATATTCCTGCATTACATTAAAACACAATCATATTTTAATAAAACAACCATAAAAATGCATTTAACCTTATACATTCATTACATTTATTTTATTTATAAATTTATTTTGTTTTCCAATTTCATTATAACTTTCAGAAATTCTCAAAACCTTATTAAAGTGATTTTAGGTGGAAATCAATTTTTCAAAAATGGATACTTGAGCACTAAAATTATGTATAGGCAGATGAAAAAAAAAACAAAAAAAAAACACTTGTCTAACTAATAAAATGAAAAGAATTTTACACTGATTTAAGGGCTGATGCAAGAAGTGACTAATTATTATGGTCAGTGACTTAAACCCAAGTTACAAAAAAAAAAAAAAAAGGATGAGCATTATATTCTAAGTACACACAAATTAGCTAGCCTCAATAATTGGTCCCTCAACTTAGCCCGTAGCATACATTTCATTTCAAACACTTCAACAAAACACAATGGCAGGGCCATGTTGGTCAGCTAACACTAACCCATTAACCAATTATCATACATCATCTTGGAACATTTATTATCTTGTTTTATTTCTAAAAAAAACAACATTGGTCCCAAATCATTTCAGTCACAAAATTTATGTAGAAAAAAAAAAAAAAAAAAGGTCAGTAAAGTCATAATTACATACCCACACATATAATCCAAAGTCAGAATATACACACATATCCATACATCCCACATTGTTCAAAAGAGAATTTCTTTGTTGATTCAGTCCATGTCAGAAAGACTTTTAAATTGGTGATCAGTTTAAATCAGTGTTAACTGCTTACAGGTTCCTCGTCTGTGAATTCTTCTGTGGGTCTGGTTTTGTTGGCTGGTGGTGTTAGGAGGCCAACCAGCTGAGCAGAGAGATCAAGAGAAGTTGGCGATTCTTTTTCTTTCTCTTTATAAGCTGCTTGGTGAACAGCAGCACGATCCTAGCAGACGACATTGAAGACTTAATTATGTTTAAATAAACATTTATCTGCTTGGTTTGAACTTAACGACGGAGCAATATTTTGTTTAAAATCCTATTAGTTAAATAAATTATGATTATTATGTTTTGTTAACTTCTCAAAATGAGGGTAACAAAACACTCTGTTGACATTGAAGCAATTTAGTTTTGACAACTAAGCTAGATTTTTGTTTAAATAGAGCTAATAAATAAAATTTAAAAATAGGTATTATAACAAACGAGTTAGTTTTGTCACACTTTGACAGCTAAATGACTCACAAATCATTCACAGCACAAATAACTCACTGGTCAGTCACAAGACTGTTTAATTCAAGACCTCAATGGTCAATAAAATATGAGCCACTGTCCTGCTGGCTCATACTTATCACGGCTTTTCAACTGCCCCAGACAGCAGGGTTTCTGTTCAGGGCTTTTGCAAGAGAGGATTTGAGCCTCTCAAGCCTTCATTCAAATGGAGTTTGATGATGATGAATGGTCAATAAAAATGTCCAATATAAAAAAAAACAAACTTACCACCAGTGCCATGTCAACATTGTGTGTCTGTATATTGTGGCAATCCTCTGCGTTGATATTCTGAAAAAACTTGATGGGAGACTGTCCAACTTCTAGTATTGCTCTAGCAAAAGGAGCCATCCACTTAATACAAGGATAAAGATCTGCCCAGTTGTAGCCTAAGAAAAAAAAAACATGAATTGCAACAATGACACTTAAGAGATTAAAATCCTTTAACTGGTACAATTGTATTAAAACATCACTGGAAATACTTTTATGCTTCATATACTCAGTGTTTGATAGAACCAAATAGAAGTCTCACTCTTGATCATTTGGATCAATAGAGATTTAAAAAAAAAAAAAAAAAAAAGACCTTAACATGATGGCAGTTTAATTTATTTTGACACCTATAGGCAATGACAGAAGTTTACCTGTAACTTCCATGACCAGTTCTTCATTTGTGTGGTGATAGAGAGCTGAGGCTGCAATGACGCTGTAGCGAAAGTTTAATGATCCGACATCCATCAGACTGAGATCACAGAGCTGTAAAAAAAAATAAAAATTTTTAAACAAGAATTAAAATTGGTATCTTTAGAAACTACTTAACTGCATTTTATAGCTAATGAATATCACATAAGGTAGCCAGAAACAAGATAACAGACTGGTCACTTGGTGACAATCCAATCTGAGTCTTTGATAAAATAAAGTTTAAAAATTTCTTCTTAACATTAATTTTAGACTCCAAACCCCAACTTTTTTTTTTATATACAGAAAATTTCAGGAGACAGCAGATGGGTTGGACTTACTCTAGATATCTGTATGAAAGCATGTGTAGAATACTGAGGAAACACAAAGCCTAACTCTTGGTCTTGGATGTGATCTATGTTGGCAACCTGGAGGTAGACGCCCAGCCAGGCATTAGTAGTCATGGGAGAAAGATTCCATTTCAAAGCCTGGTGTAAAAGAAAAAAAAATTTCTTAGCATTCCACTATCATTTCACTTGCTGAAAAACATTGTACCGTTATTCTGTAATAACTAACTCGTATCACTTTAATGGTCTTTTAAAATGAAGTGGTTTTATGTTGTAAAGTATGTGTCAAAATTTAACAAATCAATTCAGTTTAAAAAGCTTCTTGTTTAAAATAAGATAGAAGTAGTTCAATCTTTTAATTTAATCAAGGTTTGGGTTTACGTTCACTGGAACTATCACAATACAATTGTCTGTATTTAACTTCTAGAGTTTTACAAATATTCTAGTGGTGGATTCTAAGTTATGCTCAGAACCTTTTACTTTTGCTAATGTGTTGTAACATACATGACACATCCAGCAATCTTTAAGACAAACTTGTTTATTCTGATGAAATTGTGCATTTGTTGCATGCATATTTAAACAAGTCTCACCTTAACTAGAATCATCTCTTGTCTGATGATTTCTGATTCAGAGCAAGCTGAGTCTGTGACATAAGCAAACTCCGTAAGCTTTGGGGGGTAGATTTCCTACAGAAAAAAAAGGTTTTAACAACATAGTAAAAAAAAAAATTCAAGGAGTATCAGAAGAGATTGGTTGACCAGAAGAAAAAACTTTTAAAAAAGCTCAGTAAAGCTATAATGTACTGAGGTTACATTAAACAATCTACAAGAATGTACATCTTCTCTAGAATTCGACAATAGATTTGACAAAAATAACTAAATAATAACAGGAAGATATTAGCAAGATCACGGCTAAACATTCTAAACTAAGTCACAACAAAAATGAGTGCCTACCTCCAGTTTAGCAGCCACAAAAAGTGCAGAGATGCCAATCAACTGAAGCTGTGTCTTAGGAATGTTTTTGGTAACACTCAGGTAACGATCAATAAAGTCTATAGCCAGGGCAAAGGTCTCTTTGTGTAACCTGTATACCTCACACACCTAAGTAGAAAAAAAAACAATGTTTGGCACCTAAAATAAACAAGTGCATAGAGAATGTTAGTTATCAAATTGAGTGCAGCAAGAAAGACTTTCATTAAAACTGATTCTATTAAAGGCAAAAGACAAGAGAGGAATGGAGAAAGATGGTCAACAGACTAAGGGATAGGCGAAAGTGAAGAAAGACTTGCTTAACAGTTCACTAATTGATGACAAGGTCAATGATGAAAATTTATAAGACAATTCTATTTCTCTTAACACCCATGAGACAATTTTAAAAGCCTCCAATATTTGTATTGAAAAAAAACAAAACACTCAGGTTCACTCCCTCCCACTGTCTAAGCATTTGTCTATATCGCTTTTGAGTAACACATTTTGCTTGCTCTAACATAGCTAAGTGCACCATGGTCCAAGCTTGTTCATTGGTCATTGGGGGGGGGGGGGGGGGGGGGTAGTGCCATTAGTTTGTACTTTTTTTGGATAGAAAATACTTTTTGCAACTTTTCTGAATGCTTGCCCATTTAGACCTTGGAGGATAATCATGAAGAAAAAAAAAAAGGTTAGTATAATACTGCTTTGGCGGAGATGTGCACACCTCTTAAAAAGAACATTAAAATGCAAGGTTTTCAGAATGGTCAGCACTGACACTGACACATCAAGTCTTTGCAGAGGGAGAAGGGCAAAATACAAGAAGAATGATGAGCATTGAATGACCTGAGCAGCCAAGCAGCGTGGGAAACTTCATTTAGACCATTTGCGGTAGTACTCCCCCATCCCCTACTAGTCTTAAGCTTAAATTTAGTTGCTCCTAGTGTCAAGTTGTGTATAAAAAACTATAAAAAAAAACAGGCATACCTCTGATAACCAGTCAAGCAATATAGACCTCATACGTGGCTGTAATTCTGGATGATTTTCAAATAGGCCACAGTCTTTCTGAAACGTCAGTTCTTTCTTTAACATGTTTGTCCACACCTCATTGGAATCTGCCCAACTGTCAAGCAAAAGATTACGCAAGCATGAAAACTAACAGTAAGTTTTTACACATTGTGTGTTAAAATAGGAGCACTTTATGTTGGTAAATAAAACTTATGACAAAAATTGTAATTTAAAAAAAAAAAAGGATGATTTAAATAAAAGCTTACTTAAAGCAGGGTAATGGACATCTTAAAGCATTGGGTGCTGTTGTGAATAGGTTGCGAAACCGCACCTGAAACTTCAGGGAGCGGAACTCTTCGAAACTGCTGTTTGTTCCTTGGCTTGGGTTTTCTATGTAGCCGTCAACTTCATCTTCTGTAGAGGAAGAGCCTGATGGGGGCTCTAGTCCAGGTGATACCCAATTCTGAAAGAAAAAATAAATAAATACAATGTAAGGCTTTGTCTTTTGTTCAAAGAGCTTGAAAGGGATGTAACAAAAAAACACCTTATGTTAATGTCAAAATGTATAAACCATTAATAGATTTAAAACAATTTAGTATTGAAAATCAGGTTTGCTGGCAGAACAGAAAATGTAATGGATACATGTCATGCATTGGGGAAGTAAAGGTGCTGGTCACATGACATCTTTGTTAACAGCAGCCACAGAAGCTGTTTTACAAATCTCCTCCCAGAGATCACAAAGTCGTAAAAGGGTACTTTTAGTTGTTTTTTTTTACATTACTTACTATATTTTACAATCAAATTAAAAAGTAATAGGTTTACTATTCAATCAAAGTTATTTACTCCAAAACATGTTAATTATTTCTTAAGAAAAACAAAGCTTATACAAAGTGTAATTTTATCAATTAGTTTCGATCAGCCATGTAATTAAATATGTAATAGATTTAGACCAACAATAAATCTGTGTGATTAGAAATATTTTTCTCAATTGAATTTGTTTAGTGCTATTTCATGCTTTTAACTTTCTCAATACGCTATGATCCTAGCACTTATCTGGACCAGTAGGGAACGTGGGGATGTGGCGAGGAAAAAGATAGGGCTGACATGCTAGCCACTCTGCACTTAAGACTAGAGAAGATTGTATGGTTATATTTTGTTTGTTTCAATTTAGAGAAGCTTACTATAAAGGGGGCTAATTCAGCCTAGACTTCCACTTCAGTCAAGTACAATTTCTTTCCTTGTTCGAGATACCAAACAAAATTATTACCAATAGTTAATGAACTAATTGATTAACTTTTTTTTTATTGATTCTTGTGTTGCCAGAAAAAATAATTGTGCAAAATTTCAGCTTGATCTTGATTAAGTGTTACAGAAATAATAAGTACAAACTTTTTACTAGACAGAGTGAGTTGATATATTAGATCTATAAGCTTTGTTTAAATCACTATTACAAGATAATGGATTAACTAAATATAAACTATCATCACTATCAACACAGTAATGGGATTATATAAATAATATGGGAATGACTTCTAGATCTAGATCACATCTGGTCCAAGAACGATTTATTTTAATAGACCATGCCTCAAACAAATGCTTCTCTTTGTTTTCACAATGACCTATCTGGCAATATCGGCAACAATAGTCTTGGCCATTAGTTGGGCTAGAGTCTGGACTGGATATCAACAACATTGTCACCCCTCTGTTTAGTGTGTCGGCCATTATTGTCAGGAGCAGATAATTTAGGCCTTTGTTCCTCAACTTCTACTGAACCTTGTTTAGCAAGTTGCGTAAGAGATTATTAAACCATTAAAGGGAAGCAGGCGACAATCTTCATTCAAGGCTTCCAATCAAAATATTGCGTCATATACTTGAAATAGATATACTATCATATTCGTATCTTTCCACTTTATCAACACCGATGGTGAGTTGATTCCATGATCACTGAAGTATAGATCTAAATACTGATACCATAAGACGCGACAAATGAACAATGGTCTTGTGTGGGTGTACTCTATAAAGCAGCACACTTGACACGTAGTTTTGAAATAGCACAAAAAAAAATAGTGAATTTAAGTCATTGGTTAATATGCATGACGCGTAGGACGTAATCATCTTTTTTGAAGTAACGTCTGTATTATATAAGATAAGAAGATCTAGGACCTTTCACATGACATTGTGGTAACGATGTCCGTAGCGATATTTATTGACATTTCGGTTTCTAAACACTTCACAGAAACTTTATAAAACACTTAAAATGTAGATTTTTATATCTATATCCTTACTTCCATATGAAGAGACTCCAGAGACGAACAGAAGGAGTTCATCCCAAAACAGTCAGGTTATGGTCATTAAATCGGAATACTATTGCTCAACACAAGGAGGTATCTTGCTTGTTTTTAAGTTAACTTTTCACGAAAAAAAAAAGGTCGAACTGAAACACTGGTATCGAAGAAAAAGCGAGATTCAAATAAATGAATCAGTTCAACCAAGCATTCCTCCATCGTCTGCTGAATAAATTAGGCTACGTGCGAATACTACTCTACAGGTGGTCATCGTCGACACCCCCCAACTTTTTCAACATGGCACGTCAGCTCACAATAAGGAAAGGGGGGGGGGGGGGCAGAGAGCTGCCATAAAAGTTACGTGGATTTTGCTAAATGTTTTACGACATAGCCCGAAGCACTTCCGACATTTCGGACACTGCAATGATGACACGTGATCGGGCGATGCTAAATTTAAATGCTATAAAAGCCACCAAACTTCGATTGCGTCATCGCAAAATATACTTTAGGCCAATCAAAAAGAAGACAGGAAATCAGCGAAATAAAAAAAAAGCTATAAACGGAAACATTACGCAAGAAGAAAAAATACATTAATAAATAAGTTATATAAACGCAAATTTAATTATCACTTAGCAGAAGACTTGGGCTGATGTCTTTCAAAAACTAGTGTAGGCCTATTAAAAAAAAACGCACAATCCGCCATCAGTGAAAAATTGTTCTGGAGAGTAGCCTCTAAAACTCACCGTGGCATCCTGATCATCCATCAGCTGAGTCTCAACCTCCACAAAGGAAGCGACCTCTGGCGTTAAGAAATCCTCACTGCAAGTAACAGTTTGCTCGTGTTGCAGATGTTCTACAGCATAGCCACCATTCAAGTACATGTCGCACTCGGGGTACTCCATCGGAAAGTCCTTCTATCCGAACACTACGGCACCCACTCGATATCCACTTGGTATAGACTTCTATCCGAACACCTCGGCACCTACTCGATATCCACTTCGGGAGCTATCACAATGTTGCTACACACACAGTTCGACAATGAAATGACAGGACTCGGCTGGATCTATCCAAACTTACTTGCAGAGCAAAAAAAAATAAATAAAGCGCGCGGACATCTACTTGGCGTAATCCTAGCAATTTTAAACATAAAAACACTTTAAACAAAACGCAAGGGTCAGAACGAGTGTCCGGTCGCCAGAGGAGAGAAGGGGTGGGGTACAATGATGACCGCACATGGGAATACCATATGGAAGAGCTAAGAATGTACTGCCCCACCCCCCGCCGTAAGGGCAGCGTAGGGAATATAGATCTATGACGCGTTGAATAAACAACCAAGGAGCGTCCTATTTAGAGAGGTCCAGAAGTCAGTGTGTTTCGCCAATGTGATGAACTAGAAAGACAACTTAAATGGTGCGAAACATACTAGGGGAGACAATTAATTCATCCGAATTGAAGCGAATACTTATTTTCTTTTATAAATGGCGTAAAAAGGATTAGAGAATGTATCTGGATCTATCTTCTTACAAGGCTATGCGCTTTCCCCCTGCCTACAAATATAATAGGAACATAATATAATAAAATGGAAAAGCTATTGACATCAGGGGGGGATCACTTTAAGCCTCATTTTGCATCTCTATAATATAAAGACTAAAATTAACTAAATTTAAAAACCTTTCCGGTAGAAAAAGTCCAAACACAAAATGAAACCAATAATATTCAATCAAACCCAAAGCTCATTTTGGCATTTAATGATTATAGTCTAGGTCCCATTGGTCTTGAATGTTTTATACCCAGTAATGAAGTATTGAAAATATATTATTTACGTATTTATTTATTTATCCTCTCTTTTAAAACATAAGCATTAAGGCATGACATTAGTATGTCATGCCATTTAGCATTCAACATGTGAACTTTTTTTTGGGGGGGGGGGGGGAGTCATGGTGAAGATATGGTCACGAGGAGATACCTCAAAGCCAGAGCAAACACAAGTAGGCTACAACATCTATATGATCTACATGTACCTCTGATTCCATTGCCGCTAGCCAAGATGTGACGCGTGAGTGGGCCTCAGACCTCTTTTTCATCATTGGACTTCACAGATACTCCACATTGACCACACACGCACACTAGTATAGTAATCCGAGTGTTATTTTGTTCACATTATAGATCTATCATTCACAGAAAAAATAAAAGATGCTACAGCCCAAGGTGCGGATGGGTAACTTGTGGAATTTATGCGGAATTTCTTACACCATAATTCTATACGTAATTAATCCTGATAACAATCGATTGACGGTTGTTTGTTTTGTAGCATTACGTAAGAGTATGTAAAGCAAGTGGCCAGACAGAGGCTCTGACAAAATCGTATAACACACTGGGATGGACGACCGAGCACGGCTGACCAACATACCACCAAATCATCCATACACACTCCAACAATCATTCCATCCGGTCAGCTTATGACCGAGGGGGGGGGGGGGGGGGGGGGAAAGGGGGCATGAGAGTGGGGGATGAACAAACAAGTCCAGACTCGTGCGTAATAAGGTCAGAAACTAATGATTAACACCCTCCGACAGGGGGTGGGTGGGCTGGGAAGAAGAACAAAAAGAGTATGGCAGGAAGAGAAGGGTGGGGTCTCCAGCCTCCACGCTGCAATCAAGCGTTGGTCAACTGTGGCCAAAGCTCACCCCCCTCAGGGTTACCGGCCCAGCGTTTCCCGCCAAAAAAAAAATCATTTAACTTGGGTCTGGGTGCAGACAGCGTGACTGCCGTGGGCGATGGAGCGGCCAAGCTGCGTGCAAAACAATAGCTCTAAATGGATACGCCTTTGGATGACTGGACCGATACCTCTTTGGAGATAATTGATAGGAAATGTTGGTCAAGGTTGATTTATGGGTGGAAATGTCAAACGGGGGGGGGGGGGGGGAATTAACGGAATTAGACCGAAAAAGCTTGATGGTTGACAGACAGAGGGACATGGGGACAGACAGAGGGACTAGGGAATACTTTTTTAATCCAACGGGTGATTAACGATTATTAATCTTAATGTGAGCAACTAGGAAGGTGTTCTCTTGCCATATTTGCGTTTGTACAATATTAGTGCCTTTTTTTTTTTCAAATTGAAAACAGGATTATTGGAGAACGAAGAAGCGGCTAGATTCATGAAATGGAGGTGGGGAGGGGGGTCAAACAGAAGACTGATAGCCCACACATTTTGTGGTGGAATTTTGTATTTGTCAACACCCCTTTGGTCAGTCGACCTGACGCGCTAGTCAACAAATTGTGTAACCAAACAAGCAAGATACGTAAGACAAACACACACACCATCGGGACAGTTTATCGTTACAAACACACACACAGCACCATCGGGAAAAATTTCCATACTATATATTTTATTTTAAATTCACTGGCCTCGGAGCGTTCATTTTATATCGTAAATGGTGAAATCGTGGAATTGTCGGAAACAAAATTAAACGTTGCATTGCAATGTTTTTGCATGCCATATTACCATTTATGCGTTTGTAAGGCCTTGTTTGTTTTCATATTGAAAGCAGGAACTATGGGGAACTAAACATTTTTTAAACTATTAATTGCCCAATCTGGCAACAGAAAGTATTATTGCATAGTAAAACAACGGTCTACAATTGTATGTTTTAAAACAGGTCTTAACTTATAAATTACAGAGGCTCTTTTCAAAAAGAAAAGAATTAGACATCGCGCATCCATAAGTTTATCTAGTTGTGTATCTTAATCTAGTCGTGTATGTTAATTAGATTTAAACTCGAGTTCCCTTGTACATTCCAGTTGATCCATGCTCTAAAGGTAACACTTTGAAGAATTCGTCCTAGCATAAAGATTAATAAATGTTAATTTGTATATTACTTGTAGAGCTTATGGATTTTTTTTTAAAACATAGGCGCTTCCTAATTATTTTTTTTTAGAGCCTTACACCATCATTAAAATGGAGAGTATTTGGACTGGAACATCCTTGATTTAAAAAGTGAAATAGGTCAGATCTTAAGATATTTGTGTCGGATGGAGTCACGGGCAGAAAAAGTCAGGAGGGGTGCTGGTGGGTTGGATGGGAGAGCTGAAAGAAGCGTTTCATGTCTGGTCACGGTGGCTGACCAGTCTCAAGGAAGTACTCTCAGCCATGTAATCAAATTGGCCGTAGCCCTCTAGGTGGTCCCCGGAGAGGAGAGTGCGGGAGGCAGTAGGATTTAAAAGTTAAAAGAGGAGATGCTGAGTGAGAGATGTAGAGAGTCACACAGATGGTGAGAAGAAACAAGACATTAAACAAGTGTGTGTGTGAGAGAGGGGGGGATAAGGCAAATAGAGTAAAAACAGATTAAATGAAAAAAAAAAGGGGGAGGGGTAGTGCGAGGAAATCCCAGCAGTTGATAATTAAAAAAGAAAACGCTAAAACCATGAACCATGGAATGTCTTAACATTCTACGCACATGCCAGGCAATAGGGAAAGGATGGACTTGAGCCGTTCCATTTAAATCCAACATGTGGACACTTGTTGGTCATCTGACGCTTTAAAAATATCCTAGAGTGGGGCCAACGTCTTAGTCCAAATTTGACTAGATCGCGTCGATCAACTTAGTGTGTAGTTTGTCCTAACTGGCATGATAAACTGCATATAGTTAAAAACTAATTGGAATTTCTCCTTTAAGGTTTTTTAACATTTGTTTTGGGACTGAAGTTAGCCTGCAAGTTTAGGGACTGAAGTTAGCCTGCAAGTTTAGGGACTGAAGTTAGCCTGCAAGTTTAGGGACTGAAGTTAGCCTGCAAGTTTAGGGACTGAAGTTAGCCTGCAAGTTTAGGGACTGGTCGTCTGCTAAAAGTGTCAGGGTGTGGTGAAAGTTGGTATGTCAAGTAATAGCACTGCCACGAGCAGCTAGAACTGCCAAGATTGTTTGGCTTCTGTTGCTAACATTTGAACCTAATCGACTTTGTTGTTTGTAATTAATCTGATTTGTCAGTGTGATTATGTTGCTCTAATTGGAAATTTCAGAATTAACGCCAAGGACACTATACAAAACTTAAGTACTGCCAACTAAATTTTAAGAAAAGAGCTACAAAAAAACAACATCAGACAAAAAAGTGAAAAAAAAAAAATCAACGCTTTCTTTATAAGCACACCGATACGCCAAAAAATGTAAATATCCGGTATTTTAAGTTTTTTTCCCCCACCACAATGAAAATCTAATAGCAAAGCAACATTCTATATACGTGTACTGAGATAAATGGCTTTGCCATACAATGCTAGATAATTAGGCTTTCAATGATGGGAGTCAAACTCTGGCTCACAGCAACGCTGGGGGGGGGGGGGGGGGGGGGAGTTGAGAGGCCCTACGATAAGTTTGGCCCACTGAACTCTTTCGAACAATGGCCACGCAACTGACCAAACAGTGCCCCCAAAGTGGCGAGTGCCCTCCCACTGACAACGCTAAGGTAACACAGTATGCACACACATTTCATTCATTACACACACGTGTTCTATCAAGCACACACACACCCTTAACTCGCTAATCAGTGATGTGTGAAATCAAAAGGGGAGATAATTAACCAGACGTTTATCATCACGTATCAATATAAACAACAGATTACTTTCCCCCCCCCCCCCCTTCTCTGGATAAGACAATGTTAACAAAGTCTCCGAGTCGCAGCTTTCAACAACAAACCCATTCCCAGAATCCACTATTCGTACTAAACGTAAAAAAAGAAGATTCGAAACTTCTCAAGCTTTGGACTCCGTCTCACTGACGCGTTGGTTGTCATGACTACAAGTACGTTTATGCTTCTTTATTTGAAACCAAGATGGCAAATCTGCAAGGTCTTTAGGGTGATGCTTTTTTTGAATAATACGCTAGTGAAATCTGCCCATGTGGAGTGTCGCCAGAGAATGCTGACCACGTCATTCAAAACTGCATTCTTTACCAATAGGCCCGAACAAGGCAGGGGCCTCAAAACACTCCAATTGAAAGAAAACTCAAACGCAAAATACCTGGGTGTTATAATAAATGAAAAACTGTCATGGAATTCACATATTGATGAAACTATAAAAAAAAATCAAACAAAGCATTTAGGGTTTATTAAAAGAAGTTTCTATAAATCAAATAAGAAAATAAAACTAAAATGTTATTTAACCTTGGTTAGGCCAATAATAGAATACGCATCCTCCATTTGGGACCCCTCAACTCAAAAAAACATTAAGAAACTGGAACAGACACAAAATAGAGCAGTGATATTCTTACAAACGAATATTCACATTGACTAGAGTAACACCTTTAGTAAAATCACTAAATTTAGAAAGCCTTCAGGACAGAAGACTCAAAACTAAAGTAGCAATTATACATAAAACACTGAACCATAATCTTCAAATACAAAAACAAAATTTAATAAAATACTCTGAAAGACACAAAGATAAAGGCACATTCCTCGTCCCATATGCTAGGACAAATTTGTACAAATACTCCTTCTTCCCTAGTGCTATTAGAGCATGGAATGGGTTGCCTGAGCTAGCCAGGAAAACCAGTGACTTAGCAGAATTTAGGTCATTGGTTAATATGCATGACTAAAAGCATGACGCGTAGCTAACGTCTGTATTATATAAGATAAGATAAACTATATGGAGAGCTCCCTGATTTGGAAACCACTGCGCAGTTCATCTCATATTGGTCTAGTTATTTGAACATTCCAACCTAACAATGAAAACGAAGAAGAATCATATGCAAGGAGCCTAAGATTGATTTGGGTTATTATTAGTGTTTGGACTGGATGGCTTCCTGGTCGTGTATTATGCACTTCGGACCCGTCACATGGGTCCTGAGTTAGAACCCTTGCTTCCACTCTATGACGTCCTGAAGGACGTAATCAACTTTATTTCTGAAGGAACGTCCGAAGCGTCTGAAACAAAACAAGTGGATACACCTGCCAACGTTCGCAATAGACAATATGGCTAATCACTAAGCAGATTTGGCTAAAACTTCAAAATTGGTACTAAAATCTAGATCTGAATTAAAAGAAAAGAAACAAAAATGGCCACAATAAGCCCTGTGATATATTTTAATTCGAAACCATTTTGTTTTACATCCGCCAAACTTCGGCGACATCTAGAGAGAGTCTAGATTTGGATCAGACAGAACATGGAAAACGCCACCCAGGAAGGTCAAGGTTCTTTTCCCACAGACGAGAAGAATACTTCAAAGCCGCACCGCACGGTGGGACTAAGGGAAATAACCCATTATTTAGCATTAATGTCCTTCACGACGATTCTTATCTCCCTTAAACATCTGGGGATATATTTTTTTTTTCGGCGGGGGCGGGGGGGGGGGGGGGGGGTTACATTGCTATTTGATGAATATTAACTTCAGTTTTTTACTATTCACTCTACACTCTGTCACAAATCAATTTGAATGACCGTTTTGGTAGGATAATACCCTATACATCTACTTCATATGGTCTTGACACGACTAACATAGCAAATGATACAGCTTTCAGTCACTGTAAGTCATATAGAGCCACATGGCCGGTCTGACGTAGATTTGGAAGCGAATTCATCAAATGTTAAAAAGAAAGAAAAAAAGAGACAAGACATTAAAACAGGATCAACTCGACACCCTTTGGTCAGTTGACCACTAGCTTGGTGCAAAAATGCAGGGAGATTCACGGTGGCCACTTCACACATGTTCCGCGCTTTTTCACAAATCTAGCTTGCAAGATACGTGAAAAGGAAAAAAAAAAGGGGGGGGGGGGAGGCACATTTTTATTTTACACCTGTAACTGTTGTTTTTTTTTTAAATTACAACTTAAAGAAAATACCTAATATATAAAATTGAAAGTAAGGTGTGCGTATGTATATGTGTTGATCATAAGTTTTAGCCAAAACTCCTCAGCGAGTAGCCATATCGTCTATTGTGGACGTTGGCAAGTGTATTAGATGAATGACGCGTAGGACGTGATCATTTTTTTTTTTGAAGTAACGTCTGTATTTTATAAGATTGAAATTAAACCGTTGGACCAATCTAAATAAAACTTGGTATAAATGTGTCTCATATCATGTCGGAGACTAGTTTAAGTTTCATTTCCACCCCACAGTCGGAGAGCCCTAAAATAAATTTAAAAAAAAAATTCATCTTTATTAAAGTAATACAATTTTTAACAAATCGAGTAGTCCTATCCGGGTCATATTCGGCTAGTATATTGATAAAACTGATAATTATTGCTAATAGTAAAAAAATAGAGGCATACGGTTCACTGGAGCTTAACAGCGAACATGGACGCTCTCTTCCGATTACAGTATTTACAAAAATACACGTTTCAAAACCATTTTTGCCATAATGCACTTGTGTAAGTAGAATTAGACCACCTTTTCAATGACGCAATTGTAAACTTCAATGGCGAGCCGCCACACTTAGCAGTTCGTACTGAATTCACTCTCTTGTCCTACACTTTTCAAAGACAATCTTCGCGCCTTCTGTCTAGTATTGTGGCACTTCGTTTTAAGCTCAACTCCTACCACCCGGGCTCTAAGGACAAACGTAATTGGTGACAAACTACTAGATCTACTAAAGCAGTGGTGCTCAAACCATTTCGGAAAGTGGAGCATTAACGTTTCGGACAATTTTGTCGCGGGCCGCATTATTGCGAAAAAAAATCGTCAAGCGAAAAGTAGAACCGAACCTCAGCGGCTTCATCATGCACTGTCGGCTGAAGCTTCGAGGAGCTGAAATGAGTACATCACGAGCCGGATGTGACCCACGGGCCTTAGTCTGTTCATCCCTTTACTCGAGTATTATAATTCGTATCCGTGTTTGGCGGCGCTGGAAAGTTTTATTACAATCGTCACAGTGGATAAGAATCGCTGACTTACGGCTTCCTGCTTTAAGTATTCGAGTTAGCTTTGACGGGACGCGGGCTCAGCGGGAATCTCATCGTCTGCAACCTACATTTGAGCACGCTGTGGCCATTTTTGTGCCTTCTTGTTTCATTATTAACAAAGTCATCGACCAGATGTTACCTAGCATCCTAATAAATTATTATCTTCACTGGCGCGTATGTCGGATTGATGCTATAGATTTTCTACTGGGTTCGGCAGCTTAAGGAAGAATGTGGAGATTGTAGTATACAATCGTGCCTTACACAAGAAGCATACTTTTAAGGCGTAGGAAAAGACTTCAGATAAATAAGAAATAATTGGTAAATAATCATGAAATTAAGAATGAAAAGAGAGTATTTTTGTTTTGTTTTTTTGAATAGACTAAATGGAAAGAGAGTATTTTTGTTTTGTGTTTGAATTGATATTAGTCATACACATACTATTATTTAGTGTTCTTATTTAATATGATTTTTTGTTACAACAGACTAGTATGTTTCTGATAAATCTCCCCTTATTATGATATTTAGTTTGGAAATTCTATAAATAAAAAGTGTTTTCTATAATTTCGCGAGTTTTAATGAAATAAAATCAAGGAATCTAAATTATTATTTATATTTTTTTAAAAAAAGGGGAGGGGTGAAGGGAATTTTTTTACCCTTTCACAACACAATTGGAACCCCACAAATGCCAGTCACAATGGATGACGTCACATTACCGATGTCACAGCAAACAACCTACTTAATTGCCCCTCCAGACATACACGTGTGTCCCTGGCCTGGGGGGGGGGGGGGGGGGTGAGGTGAGGTGAGATGGTGTTGGGTGGGTCTGTTGTTCAGCAGGTGATGGCGACACACAAAATGTGGGCGTTGACATCCGTAATCTACAAACAAGTCCAGGGCGTGATGGTGGGTCGTGTTGTTGACCCAGCAATCAATAGGCTCTAGTCGCAGGCCTACATTGGAGACAAAACAAACAAACAAAGAGGGGTCAACTCTTACGCTCTTTGCAAAAAAAAATAAATCAGCCTTTGAACCAATGCTCTAACCGACAACTTTGAAGATTTTCACTTTATGACAAATTGAATGCAAAAATATAGTTCACTGCACACAGATCGAAAGAAAAACGTGAAACAATAAAACATGGCGCGAAAATCTAAAACTACAAACAGGAGAATGGCGCAAGTTCCAATGACGCAATATCTTGAAGAAATGTAAAAAAAAAGCCTCGACACCATTTCCACTAAGACGAACTCTCCGCTCGAGGACCTGTTTGATGGGGGGCAAGCCGTTGTCACCAAAACTTTTACGTAAACATAATTAAGCCATTGCCAAGAGTTACCATTGTTCGCCGATGACCGGGCTCTTCGGCCGCAGACGGATGACCAACAATGGCCAAGGTGAAGGCTAAATCCTTGAAGAATACAACAAGTGTCATCCTGGAGGAGGGAAAAGAGGCTGTAGGCTGTTTTCTAAAGAGTAAAAAGCGGATGCACTTGCCAGAAAGGGAAATTAAAGAATCAATTGAGCTACCCCAAGCCAAGCACCACCCCCTCCCCTCAAACTCTAATCACCTGAGAAATCTAGCCGTGTAAAATTTAACTTAACACAGTGTATAGGACTGTGTGTGTGTGTTCAAATGAAATGGGTCAGCTTGGTTTACTGGGTACATTCCAGGGTTTGTAACATCGAATAGTTAAGGCGCGTTCAAACTAAGGTGGCATTTATAGGCGGCAGTCACACACACACAAGTTTGCAAGATAAAACCATCACCTTAAATAACAAACGTACAAAATACAATATGGCAATGTATATAGATGAACACGCCTGTACAATGAACTAGTTTCAAGGATTTACTCACTAGACGACAAGGATAAGCAAGCGGAAACAAGCCTCTTTCTGAATGATGGCGAGGAAAGATGTACGTTGTAGTCAACATTTTATTCAAATTAGAAACATCGGGAAACAAAATTATCAATTTCAAATTGAGATGATGAGATGAAGTTTGAAGTCGTAGTGTGGCCATGATATTGGAGCACTTGGTCAGTGTCACGTGAGAGAGAGGATCTGTCCTGGCTCCTCTTTCATCTATGTTTTATATTTTATCTCAAGTACCCTCCCCTTTTCTTTAGCTGCGTATTTGAGTTCGTAAAAAAAAATAATGCATCCCCCCCCTTGTGGCATGCGCTATGGACTGTCGTCTCTACGGTGACGGGGATCGAACCCTGCCCTTCGAAGTATGGATGTGATAATATTCCATTTTGAAGGAACCTCATGAACGTGTAAAATATTAGTATGACAAGCTAAGCTTAGGGATTAAGCGACTATAGATGTTATCAAAAATAACAATATACCCTGAGTTATTATTATTATTATAGCTTTTATATAGCGCTACTTTCATTCTTATAGCATGCTCAGAGCGCTTTGGTCCAATCTCATTTGTGGACCAGTGGGAGGGGGGGGGAGGG
Organism: Biomphalaria pfeifferi; assembly: GCA_030265305.1. Classification (NCBI taxonomy): domain Eukaryota; kingdom Metazoa; phylum Mollusca; class Gastropoda; family Planorbidae; genus Biomphalaria; species Biomphalaria pfeifferi. The sequence continues at coordinate 896,574 of JASAOG010000103.1, read as the reverse complement.
GGCATCTAGGAGTTGGTTTCTCCGTGCTGCCCTTAGGCGCTCAGTAAACGCAACTCTGCCCGAGTCGGGCGTCGAACCTCGAGCCCCCTTCTAGGTAGCCAAGACAAGACAAGTTCAAGCTCACTTAGTCTCTCGACCACGCTTCCCATATAGACAGAGGAGATAATGACAACCGACCTCACAGATACCTTCAAGGCCTTGAACATCCCAGAAGAAGATTCGCGTTAACTGACCTCACATATACCTTCAAAGCCTTGAACATCCCAGAAGAAGATTCTCGTTAACTGACCTCACAGATACCTTCAAGGCCTTGAACATCCCAGAAGAAGATTCTCATTAACTGACCTCACAGATACCCTCAAAGCCTTTAACATCTCAGAAGAAGATTCTCGTTAACTGGCCTCACAGATACCTTCAAGGCCTTGAACATCCCAGAAGAAGATTCTCTATGCCTCTCAGCCCAGAAGAAGATTCTCTATGCCTCTCAGACCAGAAGATTCACCAATGTTAAAGGGATAACAACTAATTTTGTTTCCCCTTTAATGAAGCTCGACCCTGGCAGTGCCAGAGAATGAGTATTAGTTTATTTCTAACATAAATAAGGTGAGTTTGTGTTGCTACAATACACTCGAAAGCGGTGCCTGGGGAGTCGATGGAACCCATTTAATGACGTAAGTCTTTTAAATAAAAAAAAAAAATGTTCATACTTATGTTCAACGAAAAAAAAAAACGGTTTCTCCATGCGTGGGCCGTTTAAAAACAAACCCTATTCACAACCATTACACGGGGGGAAATGCTAATTTATTTTAAGCCAAAGTTCTTGTTTTACACGTTGAAAGTTATTTATACAAATATAAATATTAGATGATTGATGTGGCGTCCAAAATGTTGAGATAAAGATGACACCGCTCTTTTAAGATAAAAGTATAAATTGTTTGGTGTGTGAATACTTTTTTTTTCATTTGGCGGGAAAGCATGTTGTTTGCGTGAGCGCTTAGGTTACGCGACTACAATCTTTTTTTTTTTTTTAAGTTATGGTGAGACGGGTGTGTGCATGTTAAAAACAAGCAAATATAAAGCTTAACTAAATGGAGAAACTCCACATTTAAAACCACAGCTCTCAATACTGTTTGACTTATTTCCCTTTTCGATATAAATTAAAATAGTTAATGACCAGTAATCTATTGAGAAATTGATTTTTTTAAATAGTTTCACGTTGTTGTTGTTTTGAGTTAATATAAACTTTGTTAACAAAACGTAAACCCTTAAGTCAGCTTCTGAATTTCGTTCGAAATGGGGCCTGAGTTTGAGTTTTTGGCACATCGGCACAGAGAGGTCCCCCGGACACGCTCTGGCGAACACACTATCCCGCATCCACACACTTGTGATTTAACAAACATCATTTATCCACATTCCAATGAATGCACTTAAGTTTACTCTTTAAAGAAAAAAAAACACTGGAGATTATCATTCATGGACGCTAACTTTTAAACCTTTGGATGTATGGTACTGTATAAGAATTAGCAAGTATTGATACGCGAAGCATAGCAATAAACCTTATAATAATGTTTGGTCTACTTGTTCAGTAGAATATAATCTTATTTCCAACCACTCTCGCCTGTAAGTATGTATATATTTAAGATAAGATCATCTTTGATGGTCCAAACAAATGGAAATTCAATTTGACTACAATTGTTGACAACAGAGATCGTTCAATGCGGCGACGTCGATTTTTTAAAGTCTATTCATTTTAAAATCTTTTTTCTTTCATTACATTTCCTTAAGTTGTTCGTATCTTGTTCCTACAGTTCTATTTCATTGATTGCTTAAATACCGCTAACCAGAGTGATAAAGATTTAGTGTGAAACACCCCCTCTCCTCTGGACTTTCTTTTTATACCACTACAATTTAATGGGAGACAAGCAGACATCGAAAATCAGCTTCTCCAGATCCCGGTCTACCATACGACTGACCATGGATAAAAAAAAATAAAGTATGCAGACCTAAATGTACACTTCCCGAGACAAGAATGCACCCTTAACGCTGGTGCGGTTAAAAACTGGTTTCACGTCGCAATACCACTCCCCATGAGACAACAACAGAAGAAACGCGAGGCTGCAGTTTGCGTGTTATGTACGGGGAATTTCCCAATCACGCGTCATGATTCGTCGCCAGATATGTGAGTAGTGTGGGGACGGCGGAGTGGTCTCAGACAATATGGTCAACTTTAAATTAATGAGCGATGATGGTCACTCCGGGACCGCCATACGTCACGACACGTCAGATTCGTAACACGCAGGACCTACAATGGAAAGGGAAGCTACTCTAGAAATAGTGCCAGTAGATAATTACTTATAATTAAACTACGGGTGTGTCTGTGTCAACTTCAATAATTGAAAAAACGTAATAATTCAACGGCATGTTTGGACAGGCAAGGTCGACATTCACATCTTTAAATTAGGAAGTGTATCGATGTCTGTTGTATAATTAAGGTGAATTACAATGTCGGTATTCTCAGAGTCTTCTGCATATTCTTTCCTTGTTTAGCCATTTGGGGCGATTTAGAATGCAACGCGTTGTGATAAAAATAAACACAAAGGGGAATTCACTCTAGTGAAATAGAATTCAAACCAAGCTAATTACGAAACGTAAATCCTAAATCCTCTTTTTTGAAGTAACGCCTTTATAAGACAATAATAAGATAGGATATATAGATTAGATTCTATATTTATAGACCAAACTTTTTTAAATCTGATTCGTGGCAGTGGTGACAAATGATAATGATCTGACAATTCAAGCGATGAAGCATATATGTAAGAAACTCTAACCAAATACAAAACAATTTTAAAAACTACAAACAAGGTATCTTACATTTCCCTCTCCCTCCTCACTACATAAACATCGAACCATGTGAATAGTATTTGTTACTCCCTAACACAAGCTTTTTTTTTTTTTTTTTTTTTTCAGAAACTTTAAAGGCATTCCACCCTTGGACGCACAAAGAGGCAGCAGACCTGGAAGAGGAGGGGTAACGGGAAAGGTGTATTACCAAACAGCTGCCTACGGTAACTTTTTTTTTGTAAAAATATATATATATATAACTTGGGTAGGGTGACTGGCGGAGAATCTCAACGTGAGCGGCCCCCGATACTCACAGTGACACCAAGCGTTAGTTGATTCTTTTGGCGGGAGACCTTAACAACAAAATTGACAACATTGAAGGGAGGGAGAAAAGGTGGGTAGAAATAAAAGAAAAGGGGGCGGGGGGGGGGGGGTTTCCACGGTGAAAAAAAACAACATGAATGGAAACCGCGGCACAAGTCGGGAAATTAAAGAGGAGGGTAGGGGGAGAAGAAGGCGGAGACAATCAGAGTGAAGGCACGCGCTGGAGATCAAAAAGTCGGAACATGGAAATTTCAACCACCAAGTAAACAAAGCGCCTAGTGGTGATTAAAAGTGATGGGTCTTAAAAATAAAAATAAAGGAGGGAGGATGTGGAATACTAAAGTTTTATTGTTAAAAAAAGACTTAAGTTTGTTTTTTTTACTTGGGTTGGGGGAGTGTTCAACGTTGTGTGTGCGTGTGGTATAAAATAGCGCGCGCAAGGCATTTTGCCGCGAAAGTAGGTCACAAGAATTCCCTCCGCCTGCTAACAACTGAATGACGAAAGGTGCACAGAAAAAAACTGCTGAGGTAAAAAGAAATAAATTCACGTCAAATTCTTAGAGGTGGAACACTCAAACGTAGAACGAGATCAAGCTCCCTCAATGTAGATCTAATAAAGTGTTGGCCTAAGTCTAGACGAATCTGTTATAGCAATAAAGTTACAGTTGTATGGTCGTCTGGTACATTCTCGAGTTGTTCTGGGTTTTTAAATACTATAGAATATTGGACATTATTGGGTTAGATCATGGCTTATCTTGCAGCATAATTTCGTTTGAAGTATGTAAAAGTTGAAGAGAATTGACACTATTTGGACAGAAAATTGTTACCAAGACAAAGCTTCTAGACTAACACATCAATAATTGGTGGAACTTTCCAGTTTCCATTTATGCAGTCTTAATGCTGGATATTAAACTTCCTTCACACATAGTTTACCATAACTACTAAGTCATCCATTTACCCTTAGTAGCCAACAAGTCATTTTGTTTACAATAGCTACCAAATCATTCATTTACCATAACCACCAAGTCCATAGCTAGCATGTCATTTGTTTACATTAACCACCAAATCATTTATTTACTCTAACCACCAAGTCATGAGTTTATTATTGAACGTTTTAAACTGTGTCAACCAAATTTCTATGAAAAGATGTGAAAGGTACATTAAATTACCACTTAATGTGCTCTACTAAACCATAATTACATTTTTTTTCAGAGTTCACCCTAAAATGTTATGAAGTTGAAAATAATTTATGATCATGTATCATTGACACATTTGATTTGAGATTTTATTTTTCCCCTATATGTTACACATAAAAATTGTTAAGTTTGCACAGTGGCTTGCTCCCCTGAGGTTATGTGATTGTGCACATCAGTCTACATCCAGCAAGGTTACAAAATAATAACTAACGATTTGTCAACTGCTAACTAAAAAACATAAGTTTAAAATCTTGGCAAAATAGGTTGCCAAGAATAACTACAGTATGCTAAAAATTGTTACACAACCAGCTAAAACTAGATCAAGTTTATTTTCAAATAAAAAATGGTTTCAAAAAACAAAATTTCCCCTAACAAATGAAGAGTATTTGTAAAACTAATTCTCTAGAGAGTTGAAGGTAAAGTTCATAGGAATGTATATTTTCTGTATCAGTACCGGTATAGATAATAATTTTTTTTATACAAGATTAAGGATTCTGTCTGACTGTATAGATCCTGATATCTTTCACAAAATTCTTTGATATTAAAGTTTTAATGTCTTTGGCAGTGTTTCACAAACTTTTTCCTTCACAGAACACTTCACACATTCTGAGTTTTAGAGAAACACTTTTTTTAGACAGCTTTTTTCACATGGTGGACAACTAGTTAATTATTCCAATAATTCGTGGAACACCTATTCAGGCTTAGTGTTCAGCAGGAACACAGTTTTGGAAACACTGGTCTATAGGATGAGCTTCAGTGACAAGAATCAAGTACACACCAAAAGGATTTATCAACTTGTTACTGTATCATATAGAAACATTCAGTACTTTCTTGCACTTTGCTAGCACACACAAGTATGTTAGTAATTTTTTAAAATTTTAGTGACTGTATTCAGAATGATAAAGTTTTGGTCTTAGACATTGATGACTAGAATATGTTATGAAAAGATAATTAATTAAACCATTATTATTATTAGCATTTCTGTTCATACAGATTTTTTTTTATTGGAACATTTCCAGGGAAGTGTGGTAAACATAAGATAATGTTGTGGTGGCAGTGCTGGCATTTTCAGCTTGGTACCTCTTGAGAAATTTTTGTTTTATTTGCTAACCACATCAAAAAATGTAAACTAAAACTCTATGGCCACACCACAAAGTCCTTGGGGCTTACAAAGACCTTCATGCAGGGAACAGTGCCAGGAAGAAGAAAGAGAGGAAAAGAGAGAAAGAATGGACAGGCCTGTCAGTGAATGAAATTCTATCCAAGGCAAAGGACAGAGAGGAATGGAGAAAGATGGTTGAAAGATCTTGTGTGGTGCCCCAACAGTAAAACAGACTAAGGGAGGAGTATATATGCCTGGCATTTTCTTTTCAGTGTCATGATAAAGTATTTCTCAAATCTTTTTATACTGAGAAACGTTCTCAATGAACAATTTTTTTTGGAATGAGGTCTCACTTGTATCTTTAAACCTTGAGACAGAAATGCATTTTACATCTTCTTACTGCCTTTACTTCAGGGATAAAACAGCACATATCCTGTTAGAGGCGCGGTGGTTGAGCGGTAAAGCGCTTGGCTTTTGAAGGGGGGGGGGGGGGGGGCCGGGTTCGACTCCTGGTGAAGACTGGGATTTTTAATTTCGGGACCTTTGGGCGCCTCTGAGTCCACCCAGTTCTAATGGGTACCTGACATTTGTTGGGGAAAAGTAAAGGCGGTTGGTCATTGTGCTGGCCACATGACACCCTTATTAACCGTAGGCCAAAGAAACAGATGATCTGCCCTATAGACCACAAGGTATGAAAGGAGAACTTTCCTTTTTTTCACCAATCCTGTTGCAAGATCTTTTAGGGAATGCAACTGTCTAGTTACTTAAACTGCAGAGGATCTATGGGGCATTATTCAACACTGTCAAGTTTCTTGCTAGGGCATTCAGTATGAAGTAGTCCTTGGCCTATCATGACTTTAATTAAACAAAAAAAAAATTTACAATTGTGGCAGGCTGATCTCCAATCGCTTATTATTATACTGTGGCTCAATTTTTTTTTTATCGCAGTCAGGCAAATAAATCTAATCTTGTCTTATGAGAGTTTCACTTCCTTCTAGTAGAGTTCAGAGGCAACAACTCTTGAAGGTGTATGAAAGATGAAAGGTAATTCATCTACTGAGTCAAGCCCGAGGAATGAAAAAGCTAAACACCAATCTGAATAGACTTACCCTAAATCTGTAATGTCTGCTTGTTGTCTGGGATGTGTGACTTAAATGGACTTGAGTTTCATGCTAAACAACATGAAAGAAAACATTATGAATTAAAAAAAGAAAAAACTACACCGATGACAAAATATGTAATATACAGATATTTTAGATACAGATAACACAGGAGACGGGCTCTTAAGTGCATTGAGGGGGGGGGGGGGGGGATTAGAACAGGTCTGGTCTAGTACCAAACAAAAACAAAGTGACACTAACTGTGCCAGCTCTAAATATAGTAACAGATAACAAGATGATAATCACAGACACCCAAGGAAAAAAAATGTGTCTTCTGCTGGATGGTAATAGAGAAGAGGGGGGGGGGGGGGATAGAGATTATGGGGAGGGTGGGAGGCACATCAATTTATAAGGGACTGTATCGATTTTAAAAAAAAAGTATGTTTTGCCGAAACATGAAACTGATGAGCCGGTGACCCTCCCCTGACGACGGTAAGACAACTGTGTGCAAACATGTTCTGACCACCAGGCACTGGGGATTATCTTAACACCCTTATCTGAATTATGTCAACAGAGACTGGACAGGTACAGGCATAGCTTCAACAGAGGCCACTCTGATGTTACAGTACACTCCTTGACATGTCACACATTACAATGTGGATGTCTTCCCAAACATATTCAGACAAAAAATAAATAAATACAAATGAATCAGTTCAAATCTATTCTTACTAATGAGCTACAACTTTTATTATCTTGTGTTTATTTTAAATATTATTACTAGCTATGAAGAAGCATTTAAGATAAATTGAATATATATATATATATTGAAATGCAAGTGACTCTCAGGGCAATTATTTAAGACAGGAAAGAACAAAATTGAAATGAGTTACTGTTGAGGGGCTAAATAGTAATACAGGTATATAATATAATAGCCTGTATTTCCAAAACCAAGTCTGTACTTTTTACCATGTCCATGTCAGAGATTGCAGGAAAACAAAACTTAAATTAAATTAAATATCCAATACTTACTGGGAATAATAAAGCATGGCTCAAAAATAACATTCGAAGAAAAATAAAACATTAACGTTCGCCGTTTCAGAAATAATAATTTACACACAAAAAAAAATCACAACTTATCCTCGTGGTATCAGACCACAATTAAATGACATAGACCTTTTAGTGAGATCTGAAATCCTATTATTTCTGTTCAATCACAAAGTGACAAAAGAAGTACCCAATACTTGAGTGAAAGACAAATTCTTTAAGGCTGTTCACTTCTTGACTCACTGGAACATGTTATACTCTTTGGGATGCATCAGCTATCTGTATTACAGCATCTTGGTACTTAAGCCTTCTTACAGCAAAACAAGATGTCTGATCAGTTAACTGGGTGTCCTCTGGTAACTGGAATAAGATCACCCTCTTGGGGTCTTCTGACAGTGTTAATGTTGCAGGAGCATCAGACTCTCCCGGCCTGCCTCTGCACACTTGACTGGGCACAGAGTTCTGCTGGGGGTTGTTTGGGGAAGCACTGAGCTCTGGCTGAGACGCTTGTCTGGTAAGGAACTGTGTCCATCTGATGTAGAGCTATTGCTGAAACTATCAGCTGCCACCATTAAGACTAGTGAAGGGTCAAGCCTTTCTCAAACCTGAAGGCTGTTGGTATTAATACCAACACTCTATATAGCGGTGCAGAATAGCTGAAAATAACATCATGCTACTTTCCCATCACACATACTGCAAAAGAGCTCACAGTTAAGCAGCAATCTGGCTAGAAAAGGAAGAATACTTGTGTTACAAAGAGAGAATCAAAGAGCAGACAACTGCTTTATTTATTCCTCACTATCTCATTGTTAATCAACATCCTCATTGCTTGAATTCCTTTCATTGAGTTTGTATTTTTTGACAGTGGTCAGCAACAGCCATTTTGATCCTGTTCCAAACCTCCTCATTTGTAGGAGATACCTAAGATCCTTCTATAGCATCTCACTTCCATCACTAGGACCCTCTTCCCTATGTCTGCAGTTAGCATCCAAGATTTGCAAGCGTACAGGAATGTGACCATGACCAAGGAGTACATAAGTCAGATTTTAGCGTCAAGGCCTTGTGGCCAATATACTTTGAAGTAAAGTTTCCAGATATAGCCACTACTTTTGAAACATGATAATTAATTAATTTATTAATAAATGAACCATACTCACATTTACTTCTACTTCTACTGTGTCTAAGGTTCTTCTACGCTTTGAAGATGATGCTTGAACAGTTTCATTCTCAGTGGTTCTGGACCTGAGAGCATGCCTAGGTCTGAAACGTTTGAAACCGACAGTTATTAAACTATAGAATCTTATCATTGAACAATCGCAACTATTGTTTTCATTCTTCATTCATTTATGTATGAAAGTTTGTCAAGGAAGTACAATTTTGTTGAAATTGTCTTATAATTCATCTAAACAGTTTTGAGTTTACAATAAACTGAATTTGCCAACTAATACTGAAAAAAATACATAAAACCACCTGTAAAATGAAAGTTAGCTTATTTCATAAACTTAATGTGTTAAATTAAACTATTTATAGAGACCAACAAAAACAGATTACATGGGAAGTGGGTCGAGAAGCTTCAATAATTTTCTGTTACCTGTATAAAGTTCCGCTTTCAGGCCTGGCGATCTATAGAGCATATGATGTAAGGGTCATCTCTTTCTGTGGCAAACTGATAACGAGGGTGTCATGTGGCCAGCACAATGACCAACCGCCTTTACTTTTCCCCAACTATTGTTAGGTACCCATTAGAGCTGGCTGAACTCAGAGACGCCCAAAGATCCCAAAATTTAAAATCCCAGTCTTCAAAAGGATTTGAACCAGGGACCCCTGGTTCGGAAGCCAAGCGCTTAACCGCTCAGCAACCGGTTTGATTTACAAAAAGGAAAAATGGTTTGTGAGCTGGGACAAGTCCCAAAAAGTATGCAGCCTGAAAGCACTAGACACCCTGTGGTGTAGGTTACCCAGGCTTGATAAAACTATTATAGCACATTGCAGGTTAATAGTTTACAAGGTTAATGCCAAGCATGACCTCACTAAACTTCTGCTCAAGAAGGAAAAGGAATGTGTCGGTTTTTTTTGGACTATCCCAGGCTTGCTGAATTCCACCTCAACATGTTTATATGTGCCTTGCGCACAACAGCTGGGTTTTTGTTTTGAGAGGATATGATCCACTCAAGCCCATTTCTCTGTAGAATTGATGCAAAGTGGGCAGGATTGTGCACACAATGCGAAGAGCAGCAGGTCACATTGCAATACAGGCTCTAGACAGGAACCCACAGAAGAAGAGAAAGCGATACCAGCAAACATGGAGAAGATCGCATGGAACATGGAAAAGATGGCAGAATGGACTTAAACTCTATTGAGCGGAATAGCCCCAAAACAGAGTCTGATGACAAAGTACTATTGCAGCCATATGCTCCAGTTGGAGCCAAAAGGAATAAATCAAGTTAAGTTTCCAACAACAGACTTGTTGATACGATAATGGATTGGCCTTTTTTTCTTCCTGTAGATTACTTCCAAAAAGAAGATCATTTTTTGTGTTATAATATTAACTATTTCAAACTAAATGAGACAGTCCAGTAAAGTACTTTTCCACAACTAATGTTAGGTACCCATTAGAGCTGGGTAGACTCAATTGGTTAATAGTTGTGCTGGCCACATGACACCCTCATTTACTGTAGGCCACAGAAACAGATGACCTATACATCATCTACCCTGAAAGGGGAGCTTTAACTTTACCAGTAAACTACAAAACAGATTTCATTTCTTTAAATACATCCAATAAAAATCATTCCTCAATGCAAAAAGAAAAGAGGCACAAACAATGATGAGAAAGAATTTCTCTGAACAAATCTCTACCAAAGAGACTACATGGATCAAATCTATGGAAAATGAAATAAAGGTAAAACAAAGAGCCTTGAAAGAATTAGGACTTATAGGAACAACTATTGTGAGAATAGCCATTGACCATAAAAATTAACTTGTTAAAAGATAAATGCACAAGTCTCGTGTAGTGTAGATCTGCTAATATCTGTGTGTGGTAACTCAGAAAACTAACAAGAAAGTAATATGCGACAATTGTAATCGTTATTTGTTATTTATAATGCTGTTTTACGTTTTTCATTTGATTTCTAAGCTATTTAGTTCATTTAGCCTCTATAACTGTTGGTACAAAAGTAAACGAACTAAGATTAAACCTATTCTTAGCTTGGATCTTTTAAACATTCTATACGATAATCATATATAAGGATTAATCTAATCCAGAAATAGATTATAAATATAAATTATTTCCACCACGCAAACTTCATAATTTTTAAATCAAGCTATAGAGATTTAGTAGCCTTCACAAACTAGATCTTTTCTATCAGTATCAACAATCTAGTCTAAAATCTAGACAAATATTATGGATCTATATATATATACATATATTAATATTAGATAAAGAGTCTAGATCTATATTATCTTTACATAGATCTAGACAAAAGAATTAAGATTTATAATAATTTTAGTTTCTCTTAGATCTATCAATAATCAATTTGATCAAATTACTTGACAAGCATTTACCTACTATACTATAGTATGACTATACTATACTTACTAGATTATAATATAGATCTAGATCTATTACTATATAATATCTATGACTCGATATGGTTCTATTATAATCAATAGTGTTGTAATGTATAGAGTTTATAGAGATTTAAGTTTTAACTCTGGATCTGGTTACTAGATTCTAGATCTAGACCTGGTCCCAAGTTTTATAAAATAAAGATTATCCTGGCAAAAAAAAAAAATTAACAAAACGCGATTAATAATAGAGCCTAGGCCCTAGCCGTAGAGTCTAGAGGAGAGCAAAATCTCCAATATGTCACTCTCAAAACTATGCATGCAGTGGTCGAGTGGATCATGGATGCGGACAGATGTCCTCAATAAATTCTTTAACAATGATGATGAAACAAAGTTTATAAAGACTAAATGTAAATATTAGCTTACAAACCATCTAACAGGCTATGATTAACATAAATTGAATTAAAATACATACCCTTTCTTTGACATTTTTTCCCGGGAAAATTCTGTCGGGCCCCTCTATTCTCTATCAATAGTCCAGACTGAAATGAAAAAAACAGCTGAGTAGCTGATAATAGGTCATTCATTCGGATTCATCTACTAACAAGGCGAAAATTTACCGGTTTCAAAGACAACGCTAAAATGATTAACGACTATAGGTTAAAATAATTCCTAAAAGAATTCAGTTTCTAAAAAAAGAATCGTCCAGACGTCCAATATTATTACATCTATGATCTAGCTAGACCAGCGACGAATTCTTTGCAAACCTACTGACTACACCTGCTGACTGGCTGCTGAGAGCTAGACTAGACAGTCTGCATCGAGCTCAATCCTATACGTCACCACCCTCATTTTTAACTTTATTTTTTTGTAATCTCATTAAGCAGACCAAAAAGACGTACCAATAAAAGAACAAAAATTTAATCCAAAAGTGATTTTGGAACCATATTGCACAACCCGACAAGATATCTCTTTCTATGCCTTGTCAAGCATTAGGCTCAGAGTTCCCCGCCGAATGATCACAAAGCTTTCATCCCGCCAAAAAATAGGTCACTGGGGAAAGTAACGTTTTTTTTTCTAAAATGTCATTTTTAATGTTAATTATTAAGTTCATAATAAATGAGTTTAATCATTCGAATAAAAAATCAAATCATACAAATATCAATAATTTGATATTTCCAATTCCATCTGGATGCTTTCAATATGCCAACTCACTTTGCTTTATCAGCAGATTTGATAATCGGGGGAAAAAGGTTAAATTTCCGAGGTTAACCGAAATACTTTTACTAAAAGCGTTAAAAAACGTAATTAGATATCAACCAAATATCAATCAGCATCTATATTAGGTGAAAATATAATCGCCACATTATTTTTAATGTGTTACTTCTTTGTTTTCATTGATAATAGGTCACACGTGGAATGAACAAATTGTAAACAAACCGATCTACTGTTTTCTAGTAACACAACTTACATATTCCACAACAAATACATATGTATAGCATACCAATCGATCGCTTTTTAATTGAAATTTCATATTTCAGCTTAAATTCTGTTAAGCGGTATAATGTTGTAAAAATAATGGGTAAAAATACAAGGAACTATAGACACCAAGAATAACTGCGCTGTATTTTTTTCAACTACAACACTGCGCATGTCAGTGTACGAACAGTTTCATTGGCCGTAATAGACACACCTCCTGTTTATATCAACAAAAATGGCGGCGTCCATATTAGACAGGTTTTGGAAAGTATTTAAGCATCAAACGGGCAATATTATTGGTATGATTCATATTCAGGCACTACCTGGTAAGTTAAGAAACTTTGAAGTTGACAAAGGTTATCAATTAGTTGAATAAATTGCTATATCTACATATTTTCTTTAGATTGAACGATTTAATTGTTGCTATTCTGAAGTATTCTTTGGCATTTACTTTTAACTTTACCATTCAGTCCATTGGCATTGGCATTTTAAATGTTTTTTACGTCTCGAGGACCAAGACGAGAGACGATGTTTTTTATGTTCACCTTGCATTTGCAACTGCTTGTGTGACTAAAGAGGCCAGTCCTTAATGCACAGCTGCTATAACTATAAGTATAACAAAATATGAACATCAGAAAATGAATCGAATAAATATGTAATAAAAAAACTAATATGTAGATATCATCTCTATTTAGATTTTTATGTATTATTGTCAAAGATTAAAAAGTCTAAAGTATTGTTGTTACCGTTAGTAATTAGATAATAGAATTCATGATGATGATTAGATCTACTCTAGATCTAGATCTAACTTCTAAGTCTGTCTAAGTAAGCCTAATTAACATGCACTACGTGACTACTAGATATTTATATGCTTAGTTTACTTGTTACTCTTATATATCTATAATAACTATTAATAGCTAGATCTATATAGATCTATGTATAAATTGTATAGATTGATCATTGACTGTGATTTGTCTCATGGATATATTTATAGGTACCCCATGCAACAGTCATTCCGTTCAAGAAATAGTAGACTTAGCCTGCAAGGAAGCATCTCTATACAAAAATGCTGGGGTGGTAAGTTATAGGCCTATGCTCATTTCTATTTCATCTAGATACTAGATATAGTCTACAGTAGTGTTTCCCCAAACATTTTCTCTTAACAGAACACTTTGCACATTCTGAGTATTTAGTGGAACACTTTGTTTATTTTTTTTTTAGAGAGATCAATTCATGTGATGGCCTTGTAGTTAATTATTCCAGTAGCTTGTGGAACACCTATTCAGGCCTCATGGAACACAGTTTGGGAAATACTGGTTTATAGTATAGTCATCAATCTTTTTAAATGGGATGGTACCAATTACTCTTGGGTTGGTAAACTACCTACACTTCTATGCTTTATCTGTTCAAGGTTGTGAGTTACACATCCTATCTAATTAAGTGTAAGACATAATTTTCTTTAACACTTTTCTTTTTTACCTCTTGTGGTGATAAGTTTTGTTCTATTCTTTTGTTCTTTCAGTCCTAGATTTTGAGTTTGTAAGTTATTCACATGGCAAATTACATGAACTCTTTGAGGCTTGATTTACAGTTAACTTACAGTTAATATTTTCCCCTTCAATTCACCTTAATCTTAAAGGCCTCATTCTCCGAGCTTAGATTATCTCAATACCCTACTTAGAAGAATTAGGGTTGTACTTTGCCTTTTGTTAACCATATTTCACTTGCACATAAAGAAGGATTGGGTTAGCTAAGGACTATAGCCCTCTGTTATAAAATAAACTTAGTATTGAATTATTAAAATCAGCTTATAGCATCAGCATTTACACCCCTCACAGTGGAAACTTCTAAAAGTGAGAACAAAGCTTAATAGCTACATGAAAGTAGGCCTTTACTACTTTTGATGCTCTGCTTATTTCTTTTCCAAGGATGGTATTATGCTAGAGAATATGCATGACATCCCCTATGTTCAAAGCTCCAAACTTGGTCCGGAAGTGACATCTATCATGTCTATAGTTTGCCATGAGGTCAAGCGTATGTTCCCTCACTGCCCAGTGGGTGTTCAGGTCCTGGCTGGGGCCAACAAAGAGGCTCTTGCAGTGGCCAAAGCTGCAGGCCTACAGTTCATCAGGGCCGAGGGATTTGTTTTTGCCCATGTAGCAGACGAAGGGATAACAAATGCATGTGCTGGAGAGCTTCTGCGCTACCGAAGAGAAATTGGTGCAGAGGACATCATGATTTTTACAGATATAAAAAAGAAACACAGGTGATTAATCCCAATTTTTTGTATTTCATAATAATGAGGAACAGCAGGATGCACAATAATCAAGTGTTTGGGCCATGTTACTCAATAACCAATTTTTAAAAGCCTATAACTTTCTTAACTTGACCAGAAATGAAGAGTATTACTTAATAACCATAAACCAAAACCTTCTGCATTATGGATTGGGGTAATAATGACATGGTTTGATCATTTAATCATCATGATGGCAGAAGTACATTCCATACAACACAGCTAGGTAGATGTTAACTATTCTTTATCAATGAAACAAATAATTTGATTTATTGAACAAAAAAAATGTCTAGAGACTAGAAATTTCACAGAATTAGCTGAAATTCAGAAATTGAAATAATACATTGTGACATGAAGACAAATAGCCATTATATATTTATTTATTTATAAAGCATTATACATTTTTTCACAAGTTTTAGTATTTTTTAATATTGTAAATAAAAATTTGAAATAAAGTTCAATTTGACAACATTTGAACTCCACTGTATCTTAACCTTCATTCAAAAATGAAAGTGAGGTTATTTTTATACCTTTTTTTAGAAACATTTTAAAGTTGTTCCCCTTTCAGACCTTGTAGTCTATAGGGCAGATGATGTAAAGGTCATCATTTTCTGTGGCCCACGGTTAACAAGGGTGTCATGTGACCAGCACAATGACCAACCACTTTTACTTTTCCCCAACTAATGTCGGGTACCCATTAGAGTTGGGTCGACTCTGAGGCGCCCAAAGATCCAGAAATTTACAAATCCCAGTCTTCACCAGGATTCAAACTTGGGACCCTCAGTTCAGAAGCCAAGCGCTTTACTGCTTAGCCACAGTGAGGCATATAAACTACCTTGCCAATACTTTTGTCACAGTGTTAAACTGTGCACAGCCTTCTACCTTTCAGAAAAGAGATTAAAGTAAAGTTCACCTTTCAGATCTTGTGATCTATGGGGCAGAGGGTGTAAAGATCATCTGTTTCTATGTTCCATGGTTAATGAGAATGTCATGTGGCCAGCACAATGACCAACAGATTTTACTTTTTCCCTACTTTTGAAAAGAATATAGATCTTCCTATTTTTTTATAAACACAAAAATGTTTGTTCAACCATGCTTGTGCTATTCATAAGGGTTATAATTGTTAGAAAGATATAATATTTTCTGAATTCTTAAAAATTCATTGTCTTATTCAACTCTTGGTGTCCTGGATAAGACTTTTTTATGTTGGATTATATTTAAGGTTGCAATGGAAGCTTTTCTGACGTAAAGCTGTCATTGGGATTTTCCATTCCAAATTCTCTGTTGTAATGAGAATTTTTTGTTTCTCAGTGCACATGCTATCACTAGTGACGTTGATGTTGTCAACACTGCACAAGCTGCAGAGTTTTTCTTGAGTGATGGTGTGATAATTACAGGAGATGCCACAGGCAAACCAGCTAGTAGCAAGGAAGTCAAGGGTAATTTGCTACCATGATTTCTAAAAAAAAATTTAGTTTAAACTTTCATGTCAATGAATATAGAGTTTTGTTGACTTATTAAAACATTTATTGTGTAAATAATTTTCAGATAGTTTTCTTTTAAATAGCATCAATTTGTTATTCTGATCTATACATTCCAGCTGTTTTAGGTGGCGTTACTATTCCAGTCTTGGTTGGTTCTGGCGTTACTCAGGATAACTATCACCTGTACAAACAGGCGCATGCTCTGATTGTGGGCTCATACTTTAAACACTCTGGCCACTGGCATGAGAACCTGGACCTGAAGAGGATAGAGAGCTTCATGGAGACAGTCAAGCAAGTCAGACATATTCCAGTTGAGTCAACAATGATCATGTGAAACAGACTTGCCTCTGTTAAGTCTACAATCATTGTGACACTGTCTACCAGAATCTGTCATATCAAGTGATGCCAGGAAGATATACATCACCTTTAAAGTTTTGATTCGTTTACATTATAGTGTTGATGCATGTGTGCCATATAGATTGCCGAAAAGTGAATATTTGTTTCACTTTTTGAAGTCCAAATTCTTAATTGCATTTAAAAGTGTGTTCACATCATTCCTAATCAAAACATATTGTGCACAATCTTTTGATTAGGTACTTTTGATTTGTTTTTGAGAATGACAGCCCAGTTTTAAATATTCATTGTTTTATCACAGAAAAGAGTTTATGTTAATAGTTAATAAGTTTATGTACGTCACAGATTTACTGTATTTGTGTTCACTGTACATTATTTATAATTATTATTATTGCTATTGTATAATGCATACTTTTATGCTGTAGCATGCTCAGTGCACTCTGGTTCAAGCTCTTTTTCGGACATGTCTGTGGAGGGGCTATTAGGGAGGATGTTTCCATGCTGCATTTTGGCAGACAGCAAACACAACTCAGCTCAAGTCTAAGCTCAATATGAAATTCCTCGTCTACATCAGCATTTGAACTCAAGCCCTCTTGTTTGGTTGCCAGGCAGTTTATGCCAGTGAGCATTACATTCCGCATTGTAAACACTATTAAAACAGTTAATTTCTTAGTTAAGTTATTGTTATATTTTGTTAAACAAATTGATGACTCAGTCAATGTAATAATAGTTTAACATTTTGAAATGATATTGGCCATGCTGCTGCAAAAGAAGTTAAAACTAGATATGTATTTATATCAGTTGACTTTAACATTTTGACAACTTACACTACTTGTTCATAATGTTGCCCTATATCCAGCACCATTATCAAAAGCCCTGACATTTTCTCAACTAATGTCAATTTTCTTTTATAGCTGGGCAGATTTATATGCTTCCTAAAAATCCTAAAATTCAAAATTCCTATCTTCACAAAGATTCAAAGTCGAGACCCCCTCGGTTTGTTAGCTAAGACTACCTGATAATTGTGCCTGCGATACACTAATTATAAAACTTGAGGTTCTTCCTTGCAGGCTAGCATGTGATAGTTCTGCTATGTGGACTTTATAAATGTTTGGTAGACAATGAGTTGTGTAGTGTTACAATTTGTTTCATTGCCTTAGAAGAACTTTTGAATCTAATTTCACTATGACCAGAAACCTTCTAATAGTGTTATAAATTGTTTCATTGCCTTAGAAAAACTTTGGCATCTAATTTCACTATGACCAGAAACCTTCTAATAGATTATTCTGGTCTAGTTTCTATATTCCCATGCATCTTTGATTGTAGAATTCAAATTGAAGCTTACCTCAGGCATTTCATTAAGAGATTTTCTTAGAAAGATTTTTTTTTAGAGATTTAAAATGTGTATGATTAAGACTATTTAAATAGATCCTCACCATAATGCAATCATGAATTTGAAATATATATATTTTTTTGGGCAATAGTTTTATTTTATTTTAAAAATTTGTAAATGTTTTATCAGAAATGATAACTAATTACACCCTAGTCAAAACATCTGAAATAATGCAAGGGATGTAAATTTGTCATAATTGTGGTGATAGTCTGACTACATGCCACACAACAAGGCAGCCATTTAATGAAATGTTGTACCTTTTTTTTTTTTTTTCATATAAATTCAGGATGACCATTATTCTATGTTGTTTATTAAGTTACTATACACATTGTTGCTATACAAAATGCTGATGTTATTGACTGCTGTGCTATTGTTGTTCACCGACTATACATTTCAGAGTATTTAAGTCACATTAAAAATGATGATTGTGTAACTGTCTTTGCATCTTTATTCATTCGATTGATAAAAAAGGTTTATTTGTTAATTAAATGGCTTTACATTGAGGAAAATGATTGCGAAGTAAAGATATATATTTTGAGATTTTGTTTTTTTCGACACATTCAGGCCATGTTGGACCCACGGAGTAAAGAAAATAATTTTTAAGAATTTACTAAAAATGAGGTAGAATTTTGATGAGTAAGTTCCCCTTTTCAGACCTTGTGATCTATAGGGCAGATGAAGTAAATTCATCTGTTTCTGTGGCCCACATTTAACGATGGTGTCATGTGGCCAACACAATGACCAACCACCTTTACTTCTCCAAAGCTGGGTGACTTGGAGGTGCCCTAAAGTTCCCAAAATTAAAAATCCCGGTCGTCACCAGGATTTGAACTTGGCACCCCCAGTTTGGAAGCCAAACGTGTTACCACTCAGCCTCCCTGCCTTTGATTAGCAGCTTGATATTTTAATCTTTTCTTAGCCAGATAAATACATCTTTCTCGCTAACTAGTCTTAGATCAGCATCCATCCATACCAGTGGCACTTCATCCTATACTATATGGCCTGTCTCAGCGCACTTCTCCATTCAGACTTCAGACCTCTCCTGAGCCTTTCATCCCCAATCTTAGATCAGCATCCATCCATCCCAGTGGTGCTACAGCCTATAGGGGGCTCTAGCCTGCCTCCATTCAGACCTCTCCTAAGCCTTTCATCTCCAGCCTCATTCTTTTTATATTAATATAGAGACTGCTGATCTAAGACTATATTAATATAAAAAGAATATGTCAAGATTGTATATATCTTTTCAGGGGAAAAAATAGTCACAAATAGTTAAAGGGTTACAGCTTCAGATATACTGATTACAATTAAGTAGAACTAAATGATGTACAAAAACCATAATTCTTAAATATTGAAAATCATATAAAGTAAGAGGCAGCATTTTCAGAAACCGGAACTTCCAAATTAAATGGGCAAGTAAGTAGTGTGAATATCAATTACTTTAATAGTTTAAACCTTTCAAAATATGTCATTGAATTTAAATTTGGTTATCAATAGTTTGATTAAATTAAGTTACAAATGTGTGTCACCCCTTCAATTTGCAAGTAGTGAAAAATACTTGATTGTGGTATCTGGAATATTGCAAGACTATAAAAGAGATCAGTTCACAGGAGAGTTTTTTTGGTCAAGACAAGAAATTCTTAGAAAACAGTGGTCAAGAAAACATAGTGGAAAAGTCAGTAAAAGAGTGTAGCGGATGAAGGAGTAGAGAGTCATATGGGTTCTAAAGTCATTTATTAATAAGTAAACACCCATGATTTGTGTGTAGTTGTGACCCTTAAGGTGTGTAGTAGAAAATACACCCAGGACATTGTGTAGCAAAGGCAGCAAACAGGACCTGTGTGGCAGAGATTTGTTTAGCAGAGGTAGCACTCAGAATGAGCAGCACTTGTGCAACAGAAGTAGCACCCAGGAGCTGTATGGAACAGAGACTTGTGCAACAGAAGTACCACCAACGAACTGTATCGAACAGAGACTTGTGCAACAGAAGTAGCACCCAGGAGCTGTATGGAACAGAGACTTGTGCAACATGAGTAGCACCCAGGAACTGTATGGAACAAAATTGTTTCAGAAGTAACACCAAGGAGCTGTATGGAACAGAGACTTGCCCAACAGAAGTAGCAGACAGGAGCTGTATGGAACAGAATTGTTTCAGAAGTAACACCCAGGAGCTGTATGGAACAGAGACTTGCCCAACAGAAGTAGCAGACAGGAACTGTATGGAACAGAATTGTTTCAGAAGTAACACCAAGGAACTGAGACTTGTGCAGCAGAGGCAGCACTCAATGTAGAATAGTGACTTAGTCTGTTGGATCATTGGACACCACACATGATCCGTCTTTTGCCTTGACTAGAGTTGACTCTTGCATTATTGGGCACCACATATGATCCGTCTTTTGCCTTGACTAGAGTTGACTCTTGCATTATATGACACCACATATGATCCGTCTTTTGCACTGACTAGAGTTCCTTTCACTTACATGACTGTCCACTCTTTGAAGTGTCTTTCCTTCTACTTTTCCCCCAGGGAGTTATTGACAGCAGGACCTCCTGGGCCTAATTGCAATGTGATCCTGTTTTGTATTTCCTCTTTGTAGGTGATACCTGGGAACCTTCTGTAGCATCTCGATTCCATGGCTAGGACCCTCCTATTTCTGCAATTAGTGTCTGAGTATCAGCCTTAGAACCCCTTTACATAGAGCCATTTTAACAAGTTTGGAACAATATATAATTATTCAACACATTATCATTTCTACATTGAACCTTTGACGCTACTATTTTTTCAGCTCACGTGACTTTTTTTTTAACTTTGATGATACTATTCAATTATAATAATAATAATAAGGCTTGTCTTAGAAAATTAATGAGGAATGCAGTATTTTCAGTGGCTACACAGCACAAGCTGCGACCTACATATTTTGCCACATCCTACTTAGGCAAAATCTTTGTCCGTTGAAGGTCAATTTAGATTTTCTTTCCGACGTCTTTGTCCTCTGCATCGGATTTTTCTTCTGGTCTCAAATGAGTATCCCCCTGCCTTTGTGAGTGACCTCCAGCTGTCTCGTTCTGAAGCTGCCTGCTACCAGGTGCTCTATTCTATGTTTGCTAAAGCAAGTTGCACCTAAGCTGGTCTTTAAATAATAATAAATAATGAACACAGTTGAAGTTTTAAAAAATTGAAAAACTCTTTAATTTATTTAACATCCAAAACATATTTTTTTTTTACACAAAATAAAAGCAAAGATAAAATATGCTATGAGATAAATCAGTTCACATCATGAGCAGATTCAACAACATACATTGCAAGTTAAATACATAGCTAAACTTATTTTTAGCTATTTTTTAAAATAAATTACATTATATTAGTTGATTGGAAATATGTGACAAATTTGATAAAGTAATATTAATGGCAGAATATGTTAAGCTACATCAGGAAATGAGTCCATGCTCCACTTGTTAACCTTGTTTGTAAAGACTGTTAGAATTCAATTTCAAAGTTCTGATGGATCTAGTCACATTAATTAAGTTTTTTTTTTTAGAAATATCACTAGAAAATGTATGGAAATCATTTTAAAATTCTTAAATTTTTTTTTAAGAGAAGATCGGAGTCACTTATTAAACAAAAAGCACATGTTGTTTGAAAAATAAATACATACAATTCACACACACAATAGTCTTGAAATTTGGGTCTGCTAAAAACAAAATACAGGCATAAAAATGATTAAGTGAGGAGAATAATTGGTGGATGTTTTGATTGGTTACATGTGTGTCATTTAAAACAAAATGCATGTACACTCAACTGTTATTCAGACCGTTGTAAAATGTTTACAATATAAGAGCCACTCATTTCAAGTGCTCGATTTTTTAAAAGACCAGTTCACAAAAAATATAGCTGCTTGCCTGTAAGGTACATTTTTCAGACCATCCTCATGGTGTGTCTATTTTAAATCAAGCCTGCCACCATTCCCAGCTACCCAGCAAGAAGTTTGGTGAGGATTTAATCATTTTGGAAGGAATGTCTAAGACTTATGAAAGGCAGAATTAACTCTTTTCTACCAGCACTTGGGTGTCAAGTTCTTTCATTTCTTCACAAGTAAGAACTAATCATCATTAAACATTACAATCATCAATGTAACATTTCATAGATACTCTTTCAAACATTTCACAGATACTCTTTCAAACATTTCAAGATACTCTTTTAAACATTTCACATTCAAACATTTCACAGATACTCGTATCCTTAGAATGTAAATGAATACAATGTGGACAGTAATCTGAGCCAACAAAAACAGCACAAAGAAATCTCATAAAACTGATGACAATGACTGTTTCTATCTTAGACTTTTGATCAGACTAGAATGATACTAAAAAAGTTTCCTTTCAGAGGCTATAAATAATAAATTTCAGAAGCTCTTCTCTGCGAAGAAGTAAATTTGTTCAAAATTTTTTTTGGGTCAAATATACTGTAAGTAAATGCTAACAAATACAGTCTATAAACAAACCTAGTCAATCTTTAATCTATCAAATTTGTTTCCATATTTACAAAAGTTGAAAGTAAAGTTTCATTCAGATAATTAGAAGTGAATTAAATTCCATTTTTTTTTTTTACACAATGGTTTACGAAGGTTGACAAGTGGCCAGTTCAACTACTATATACTTTTACTGTTAACAATAGTTAAATATTCATAAGTTGGCTTGAGGCCTGAGTGGTAAGGGGCTTGGCTTCCAAACTGGAGGTTTTGATCCTGGTGAAGACTGGGATTTTTAATTTTGGGATCTTAAGGGCGCCTCTGAATCCACCAAGCTCTAATGGTTACCTGACATTAGTTGGGGAAAAGTAAATGTGGTTGGTCATGTGCTGGTCACATGACACCTTCATAAGCCATAGGCCACAGAAACAGATCTTCCTCATAGATTACAAGGTCTGAAAGGGGAAATTTTTTTATATATATTGGAATGGTCTTAATAATTTGTCCATAAATTGTTACCAATATAAAATACTAATGGTATAGATTTGACGTGTGGCATTCAATAACAGAATATAATAGATCAATATATGTTTCTAGCAGGGATAATTTATGGACTAGGCACATCTATCCAGGGTAATGCCCAGAACAGAAGCCAGACTGGGAATATGCAGGCAGTCATCACAGTCTCGGTCCAAGCATTGAACAGGTGAGTGTCTGTCACCCCCAGGTAGATCAGCAGCTTGCAGCTATCGTAGGCTGATAAGAAAAGTTCAAATGCAGATGACTTTGGCCAGGATGAGATGAGACCAACGATGTACATCAAAGAAAGAGGGGAGATCAGCAGAAGAGCAAACATTTGAAGCCATCTGAAACATCTGATGGAAAAAAAATAAAAAATTTATACAGTGTAGATTAACTGGATCTATAGTGAATTGAATGAAATGAGCAAGACACAGGACTATCATTCAGGCTTGTCGATGGTCCTGGGTTCATACCCTACCCACTGCCATCCCTATTGTCCTGCGGGAGGTTTGGACTAGGAAGTAAATTATCTTAAACTCTGAGGGAGCATCCAAAACATGTTACAAACATTTTACAAACAAACAATTTATATAGTATGCTAGACACACTGCAACCAGCCTTATGAAACCATAAACCATATCCTTTTTGAATGCCCCAAAACATGTTACAAACATTTTACAAACAAACAATTTATATAGTATGCTAGACACACTGCAACCAGCCTTATGAAACCATAAACCATATCCTTTTTGAATGCCCCAAAACATGTTACAAACATTTTACAAACAAACAATTTATATAGTATGCTAGACACACTGCAACCAGCCTTATGAAACCATAAACCATATCCTTTTTGAATGCCCCCTTTCTAATCCACCTTAGGCAGACCCTACTGCCACTACAGCCCTACATAACCAACATGGCAGTGCTAAACAACTGAAGAGAACAGCACACTATTTTTTCTTGGCAAAGTCTGCAAAAAAACTTACAGCTCAGCAGCAAAAAGCTGGCTAGAAAAAGAAGAATATAGTATACCATTAGTATCGTAGGCACAGTGGCTGAACGGTAAATTACTTGGATTCTGAAATGGGGTCCTAGGTTCAAATCCTGGAGAAGACTGGGATTTTTTATTTTGGGATCTTTAGGGCACCTCTGAGTCCACCTAGCTCTAATGGGAACCTGACATTTGTTGGAAAAAGTAAGGGCAGTTGGTCAATGTGATAGCCACATAAAACAGATGACCTTTAAAACATTTGCCCTATAGATCGCAAGGTCTGAAAGGGGAACTTTACCATTAGTATTGAAGGGGATCTAATACTGTCAAGTATTAACTTATTAAAGACAGCACCCTTTCAAGCCACTAGTAAGGAAGATATCACAAAACAACCCTCAAACCCTTAGAAACTCCTAGCCCTGTGGAGACGCTGAAACACTACAACAAAACTAAACAATGTTAAACACTGCTATTCAACTAGAAGGAAAAGCTTATAACAACATGTAGCAACTCCAAGTTGTGACTGGGCTAGATATAAACCTAGACAAAACAATGAAATAGATATAAACCTAGACAAAACAATGGGCTAGGAGAATAAACCTAGATGAAACTATAGGCTAGATATAAATCTTGACAAAACAACAGGCTTAATGAAAAAAAACCAAGTTACTCACTTGTTTGCTGAAGGTCTCACCACCACTGTCACAGGCACCATCACAGCCGTCAGGAAGAATGACAGTGAGATGTTAAACAATGCAAGGCTTGCAAAGGTCAAGGTCTGAAGTATCAGTGCTACAGACTTCAGCAGCTGCCAGTCTAAACTCAAGATGTTTGAGGAACCTTTACTGTGGTCAGATAGAAATGTAAAACTTTGTCATGAATACCAAAAGTGTTTCTTTATCAACTAAGTGATGTTAAATGATGTCCTTGATTGAAGTTAAGTGCTACTCAACATGACCTAGTTAAAATTCTAATTCAGATTTGAGTTCGACATGCCACTGTGCACTACTCCCATTTCTAATAAGCCCGCCCCCATAATGCTTCAGCACCAAGATGAACTTCAATGAAAATAGTTTCTTTTATGGTTGCATCGAAATAAGTTTATTAAACAAAAAAAATGTGTACACAATGAAGAAAGCCACTACACTTAATGAGTCAAATGAATCATTACAATGATAAGGGTGGGTGTGTGACAATGAGAAAATGGGAGGGTGAGTCAGAGAGTGAGTGATGTCCCTGATCATTTCATTCAGACCTACTTACTTTTTCATCAGCTTAGGGTAGGCCAGGGCAGACATAAATATGGCCAGCAAACTGAACAGCAGCATGTCTTCTGTTTGTATGCGAAAGTTAGGCATGATGTGCGTCAGGAGTTCAGGGCCTTGACTGGCCATCCACCCCAACATCATGGCAACCAGCATTACTGGGACAATGCTGATCAAACCTTTGCCAGCAAGTGATTCCTGAACATGAGATATAAAAAAACATTTTTAAAAATACTTTTTTTTAATAAACAAAGCTTATATTAAGTGTAACTGTATCAATCGATTTCAATCAGTTATGTATTAAAATGTATTACTAACCTACAGTGAATAAATCTGTGTGATAGAAATATTTTTAGCAACTGTTTTTGTTTAGCTTTTAGTTTATCTTCTTATCTTCTCAATGCGCTATGATCCTATCACTGGTCTGGACCAGTTGTGAAAGGGGAAGGGAAGAAGGAGGTATCTTAGTGAATGATCACATGATTGTTTTTTTTTTTTTAATTTCCAGGTCATTTCATCCCCTGGTCATTTCATAGTAGTTATAACAATCATGAAATGAGCAATATTTAATATATTCATTTTTTATTTAAATGACAAAAAGTTTAACACATTAGATATGAATGAAATTAAAATTAATTGCCATTAAAAACTATACAAATTTAATATGTATAAATATAGAGGTAATGTAAAAAGTGTTTTTGTGTTCATCTACATCAATAAGATAGAAGGGCTATTGATTGTGAGTACAGAAGACGATCCAACAATTCATATGAACAATGTTTGTTATTCTCTTTGCCAGTGTTGCATAATTCTTCCTTGGACATTCTTCAGTGCCGGCGCTAGCCTGTAAAACTGATGCCTTGTGCAAATGACTTATTTCAAGGCTAAAAATGACGCACCCATTTTCAAGAAACAGCAATTGAAAAATGAAATAAATTGAAACATGGCTGTATTTCCACCACATCTTGGTCTTTGATGATAAGTTATCAGTGTCATGGTCATAATTATTCTAATTGCACTTCTATCTCTCAAATAATTTTAAATACTTCCACCAAACCTTGGCATTTGATCATAACATCATGTGAAGGATAATATTTAATTGGGGGTGAAATGACCAGGGGATGAAATGACCATTGGGATGAAGTGACCAGTCACCTTTTTTTTAAATGTGTAAAAAATGTTCACTCAGGGCTCAAGCCCCAGAGAGGACTAATTCAACTTATACACCACATCTGTCACGTACAATTTCGTTCCCTTTTTCATGAAATCTAACACTACAATTAGTTAATTAACGAAGAGGAGGTTGTTTTATTGGTTCTTGTGTTGTCAGGTAAAAGAAATAAGTGCAAAATTTTAGCTTAATCCAAGATTGGCTGTGGGAAAAATAACATGTACAAAGTTTTTACCATACAGACAGACAGACAAAGTGAGTTGATATAAGCTTTGTAAAAACTGGTAACCACAGAGAAAAAAAAAAAGACAATACCAATTTATATAGGTCATGAAATGTATAAAAAAATAAACACTTTTATATGGGTCATGTATTTTAACTCAAACCACAACTTTATTGTTTCCAGTCAAGAGTTAAATCTAATCCAACCACCCAGTATTCTGTTACCAACATTTTCATATAGAAAATAGATGAGTGGATGTCCTTCATTGTAGACAACATGAAAAGCAACTTTACATAGTATAGTAGTAGTTGTTTGCTAAATCAGAGATTAAATTAACATGGTATAAATACTATTATTGCTATTACAGCAGACATTAAATTCTAGTCACTAGAGCATGGTTTAAACAAAATATTACACTCAGTCAACTCGGAGGATTTCTAGCCCAAAAAAAACCCCAGAGAATCTAGTGGTAGTATACCTACGCCATAGTCACAATTTACATTTTTTCATTGTAAATAAGATTTGTTATTGTCCCGCCGAAGTTCTTTCTATTCATTCTACATTAATATCTGCTCCTCAACTAATCATTAGCTTCTTTTTTTTTATCTGGACTATGCAGAGAAACAAAGTTTTAAATGTTAAGAGGCAGTCAATGGGAAGACAACATCATTGAAAGATATTCTAGTCAAGACGAAAGACAGGAATGGAGAAAGATGATTGACGGGTTATGTGTCTTGCCTTGACAGTCCAAAGACTAAGGGATAAGTGAAGTCAATCTACAGAGCAGAAAATGTTCACTGCCAACTTAACTATAGATTGTAGTACATAGACTCATTCGGAAAGAATTGACGAACAACTGATGACTCATTCACAACTTCATTCCACTTGTCTCAGTTCTCTGCTATTCTACAAATGTCTTCAAAGAACAAATGGTCCAGTCCCTGATGTCACCCTAACATCCATTCTTCTCTCTTCCTTTAATTTTGACACCATATAAGCTTTAGGGCTTCAACAATGCTGAAAAAATTCACCAAAGTGTTCATATAACTCTGGCAGATGTCTTCTTTGTTATGTAGTTCATGACAAGAAAGGGGCATGGGTGGCTGAGTGGTTAAGCACTTTGCTTCTGAACCGAGGGATCAAGGTTTGATTCTTGGTAAAAGAATGGGATTTTGAATATCTCGATTTATAGGATGCCAATGAGTCCACCCAACTCTAATGGATACCTGACATTAGATGGAGAGAGTAAAGGCAATTTCCAGGCCACATGACAACCTTTTTAAACACTGGACATAGAAACAGATGACCTTTACATCATCTGCCCAACAGACCACAATCACTGAAATGAGTACTTTACTTTTTTTTTTTTTTTTACAACCCTCAGAGGGGCAGTTACATTAACAAATTAACTCTCTCTCTCTCTCCGTAATTATTTCCATGATCCGATGGAATTATTCATTTTGTTCATTTGTAGTTCACTTCCTGTTATGATTAAACTTCTAGAGCTTTGTTATCAGAAAATATTTTATTTGGTATAGAACGAAATAGGAATGGGCAATATACTCTTTTTAAATAACACAAATTAATGTTTAAAAACCAAAAAAAAAATTTAATGTGCTCAAATCAATGATGGCATGTCAATTAGGAGAGAAAGAGTTAATATCTCAATTGTAAGTTTTGATGCCGACCTGAAGATCACTGGGAATTTATCAGTATTCAAACTTCATATCCTTACAAGAAAAACTAACACAGTCAATGAATGCTTATATTTTTGTTGTGCCATTCATTCTTTAACTGCTCTTTCTTACGGAATGTTACCAAGCCCTTCTTGTTAAATACCAGCCTCTGACTATGGCTAATACAAGCTCTACAATATTTTTATAACTAGAAACATACACACAGTATTGTCTACGCCCATTGCAACAACAAATTTAGAATAAATTGAAAATATTTAGAAAATCTACCTAGTTTCAAGAAATGTTTACCTCTACAGCATCGTCAGTAACAGTTTCCTTCTTGATCACATTGACATCTTGACTGACTTCTGGGATACATTCAGCTGTTTCTATGTTCTCCTCTTCCGTCTTTTCTTTTGTTTCTGGACAAAAATCAAGGCCATGTTTTTATGTTTTAGCTAATAAAAGCCAAAAAAAAAACACAAAAAAAAAACCTACTAGAATCAAGTTGATAATCTACAGCTAGACCCTTGACCTGTGTGACCTAGTTCACTTTCAATTCCTACTTAGATGTTTGTTTGTTTTTTTTTTGTTTTTTTTTTTTTATTAACTTAAAATTATTTTTTTCTCACAGAGGAAAACATAGTTCAACAAGGCTGCAATGTAGTTTCAGTTCAGTCCAGGCCAGAGAAGTGGGACGATAAGGAGTGTGGATATCACTTTGTTTTTAAACAAATCGGATCTTTTACATTTTAAATCTGCGAGGGTTAGAAAATTGTTCAAACTTTTTAGTGCTAACACCAATATAGAAAATGTACATAAAAACAAAACTTATAGTTTTTTTATAACCATAAAAATGAACATTTTACAATTGGTTGGCCAACTCACTCTCTTCAGTTGAGCTTTGCTCATCACCTTGACCTTCAGCGCTGGCAACCTTTTCACTCTTCTCTTCGTTACCCTCACTCTTGACCTCCTTACTGCTTTCATTTGCACTGACCCACAGAGTGATACCGTACCAAGTTAAAGAATATTTCTAGAATATTCGTAGACTCAAAAAACATAAAATTTTACATTAATAGTCATTTTAAAACATACTGAGGGGATCCCAGTTCACTTATATTTTACAATATGTCTAAATATTATTTATGCGTATGTAAGTTCAACATCAGACCTTAAGATCAATGAAGCAGATGACGTAAAGGTCATCTGTCTCTATGACCAATGGGCTACAAGAGTGTCATGCTTTCAGCACATTGACCAACCGCCTTTACATTCCTCAACTAATATCAGTTACACATTAGCAATGTGTGGGTACAGGAGCATCTGAAAAAGTTTAAAATCCTAGTTTTTGTTTGGAACTGAACTTGAAACCCCTTAGTTAAAAAGAAAAGAGCTGCACTGCTCAACCAGTTAGCCTAACAATATACATGGAGACCATTGTTTACACAAAATTTAAAAAAAAAAAAAAAAAAAAAAGTAGATGGGTGGAAGGAGCAATAAACTGAACAGGGCGGTTCAAACTTTACAAAAATTAATAGAATTTCTAGATAAATAGTTAGTTTTTTTTTAATGATCTGAGTTTATGAGTGTGTTAATGTGACTTGCACAATTAGTAAACATCCTATCCAGTTCACCTTAGTCTATAAATGTTCAATTAAGACTAGACTACAATGTTCCCATGACTTTCACGGGAGGGATATGTTCCAAGACAGCCAGTGAAAGTCAAATTTCCGTTAAGTGGAGATGCTGTATTTTATTTCATATATGTACACATCATTTTTTGCAGATGAACAATCTCGCAGAACGATTCCTTAACACTTTTAACACTTAAATAACAATGTCATATTTCCTTTATAACCTTTACATGCTGTTTCTTTTAAAACACTCATTCAAAGTTCATATGGTAGTGTAATGTATGTCCCATTACAGTTTAAAAAGAATTTTTACATACAGTAAGTACATTTTTAATAGGTTCAAGTAAAATTATTCACAAATTG
The DNA here is from genome assembly GCA_030265305.1 of Biomphalaria pfeifferi. Lineage (NCBI taxonomy): Eukaryota > Metazoa > Mollusca > Gastropoda > Planorbidae > Biomphalaria > Biomphalaria pfeifferi. The sequence continues at coordinate 866,083 of JASAOG010000103.1, read as the reverse complement.
CACAAACAAATAACGAGATAAAAGACATACTTGTGGGACAAAGGCTGGTGGGTATGTGAGAAGGATTCCGGGAATTTCGGGATTTTTAGTGCGCCCCTGAGTCCTCCCAACTCTAATGGGTACCTGACATTACTTGGGGAAAAGTAAAGACGGTTGGTCATTGTGCTGGCCACATGACACCCGGCTCGTTAACTGTTGGCCACAGAAACAGGTTACCATAACATCATCTGCCCTAAAGATCGCAAGGTCTGAAAAGGGAATTTTTTTTTATAGCCCTTCTGCGAAGGTGACACCCGTGAAAGTCAAAGGAACACTGTAATATGATATACTATGATAAAGAAAAATAATCCAATTGAAATTGATAAGTTAGCACAAGTGGTAGAAGAATACTTAGATAACACCAGTGCTATAAAAATACTTAGATTAGACTCAAAAGGATATTTTCAGCAGTCCACATAAAGTCATCAGCCCAAAAAAGGGCATGTACATGCCAATGGAAACATAACGACTGGTTGATGGTAGCAAATAAAAGAAGAACGATTGGTGAAACCTCTCTAGCAGATTGTTCAGACTTCTGAACACACCTTCAATGATTCTACAAAAAACAACAGTTAGAAAAGAGGAAATATCATATCTAATGGATACTGTGAAAATACACATTTATATGCATTTTTTTTTTAGTTACTTTGCAATTATTTAATGTACCAATATAAGTATATTGGGAAAAAAAGAATAGATGGGTAGAGGGAGCAATAAACTGAACAGGGCGGTTCAAACTTTACAAAAATTAATTGAATTTCTAGATAAATAGTTCTATTTTTGTTAATGAGACTTGCACAATTAGAAAACATCCTATCCAGTTCACCTTCTACTTCTACTATAAAATAGAAAGTAAGGCTTATGTATGTATGTATGGGTGTATGTCCCGCATAGAAATCAAAACCGCTTCACCAATCTTGTAAAACTTGGCATAAATGTTCCTTGGGTACTAACTGGAACTGTGACGTATGTATAGTAGCCATAAAACAAACTAAAGACCATCAAACAAAAATAAAGATGCTCAACTCTATGAAAGTATTAGTATTTCATTGATCTAGGACATGTTTAACATGTTTAGATCGAAAGGACCTAGATCTAATTTTTAAAACTACGCTTTGCACAGATAGTTTTTTACTTTGACACATGAAAATACAAAATATAGTCCATTCATTTCATTATTTAATAAAATTAACCTTCAAATTTGTGTTTCAAACGCATTTTTTACATAAATTCGTTCCTTATGTCTGCGAATGTAGAATTCCTGATGAGCATTCTTTCATTATACAATACCGTAAGGTTACACATCTTTCTATTCTTTGGTCTAAAACTCTAATTCAACTCTAAGATGTTATAACTTCTCTTCGCAATGATAGTTTTATACCTTAAACACATGAACATACTAATTATAGTCCATTCATTTCATATTTTAATCAAATTAACATTCAATTTGTTTTTTTTAAAGATTTTTCATGTATTCGTTCGCCCTAAAGCTGCGAAATCGTGTTAAGATATATTCTAATAGTTTCATTTATTCGCGTACATCTATTAAAAAGGTCACGCATTAGCACATGCATAATAAACTCTGTCCAAGCCAATATTTAACTCTAGATCTAGATCTATGTCTAACTAAAGATCTACTTTATTCTTTAACACATGAACATACAAAATTAAGTCTATTAATTTAATTTGAATCAAATATATGTAGGCCTACAAGCAAATGTTTTTATTTGAAAAAATGGATTTAAGTCGATAGCACCATTCACTCATACTATTTTTACATTTGTACGCATTCGCTTAACTTATCACATTATTATTTCCTTTAATTGTTTACAACCCACTCTCAGTGACTTATTGACAGTTTTATGCAAACCAAAAAACCAATGTGCCGCTGGTAATATATGTCTAGTGTATATATATATATATAAGACTTAAGACTAGCAAGATAATGAGAGAGGTCATGCAATAAGAGACAAAAATCTGTGTAGAATATTTTCTTAAAAAGATAATTTATTAAATCAAATGCAATAACCTTCTGTCACGTACACAGTATCTATATTTAGCTCGTCAGCGACCTCGGGAAATTCCAGGGCTATGTGTCAGAATAAATAAGATTGATTTTGAAATATTAATTTTGTACATTGAGCTGCATTTATTGGTTGGCATTGCAACAAGGTGCGTTAGACATGTGACAACGCTATACCCATGGAAAGGTTCTAGATTTTTAGTCAGTCTTGTATGGAACGCGTTAGAGAGAACACGTACTAGAGTTATATTATTATATTATTGTGTAGATCAGTTGTTTTATTCAGTACATTTAACCATTGTAATTATTTGTGAATAGCTTTTTCAAGTTCTGAAGTAAGTAATTGTAAAGTAATTGTTTTAGACGAAGAGAAGTTTCTTCATTGAATATAATAAAATACTTAGATCAACTTAGCGATTGGCAACTTCTAGATGATCCTCTTATCAACTGGCAACATTCTGAATGATTGTATTATCAACTAGATCTAGCTACTTCTATACGATCATCTTATTAAAACATGATTTCAAGATCCTCGGCAATAACGATCATTGATGGTGTGATATAGATCAAGATAATCTTCAACGTGACATCTACCATAGCATCTTCATAGATCTTGACATCTGACATCCACAATTAATGATTGTGACACCTTCTATAGAAATACCTTACCTTACAAAACTTAGTATCACTTTTCTTTAAAGCATTTTGACAAAGATTTTGTTTAAATGAGTAAAGGAAGAAAAAACAATCTCTAAATACTCATGCTTTTTAACTATTCAAGTCAGTTAGCACAAAGCACTGCTAAATACTTACCTAGCTGTAGTGTTAATGTCTATTGTATAAGAACGTTTCTTGACCACACCCTCCAAGGTTACAGACTCAATATGGAATTTCTGAAACCAGCCGTGATTACCAGTTGGGGTGCCACTGGCCTGGTGCCACATCATCTTCAACATAGTAGTCAGGGCCTTCTTGTAATCATCAAAAGAATCGCCATTCTCACTGTATATATAGCTCTTGTCCTCCTGAAGTTTTTACATTAAATGTTACAGAAAAACAAAATGTATATTTCAAAAACCTAAACAATGATGATTGGTTATAAACACAAAAGTGAAACACTTAATAGGTAATGGGTTCAGTCCTAGGTGTACAATCTCAAATCTAGATAACTAAGCAAAATTGATCTAAATTTTTTCCCAAACAACAATAAAATAATTTTGTTTTTAATTAAAGCCTAACTTGAATCCCTGAGGTAAACTTAAGGAAAAAAACAGAATTACCTATATTAACATCAGACAAAAAGGATTTAAAAAGCATGTTAACAAAACTATCAGAAGAAAACAAATGTGGAGAATAAATGCTCATTTGATTGCCTATGTGATTTCATTTTTTTTTTCTAATACACCATTTTTTTAAAAAAAACTTCATTGAACTTAGGTTCAAATACTTTCTGGAAAAAGAAATGCACCCCCTCCCCAATGCCTACCTACACCCCAGAAACTTTAAAATATCTGCTGTAATAAAACAAAGTAGAAAACAGGTGTTTGAGAACAGAATAGGTACTGGATATTCTTAGTTAATTATTCAGAAAAAAATAGGATTTTTACTGGTCAGTACAGGACTGACTTCTTGTATGTAAATAAAAATACAGTATTGAGGATCTAGTGTTGTTGTTTTTTTGTGCCCTCAATGATGCACAACATTAAAAATGTTTACAGATTTTTCACAGTTCTAGTTCGAATCACACTCTAAAAAACACCCAAATAAACATGATACTATGAGACCATAAAGAAAACTGTCTCACCAAACAGTTGTGGAGCCTCACTTGGGCTCGCTCTCGCCTACAAAGTCTGACCACTAAATTGACAAGGTCAAGGTTAGGTAGCTGCCCATTGAGCCCTTCCACTTTCACGTTGAAGTACTTGACATTGTTCAGCGGCAGCTCTAGATTCAGAGCAGCTATGATTGGACCACTTCTTGCTTCAAGATCATTGCCTACAATAACTGCCAATGCAAAAAAACAAAACAAAAAAAAAACAACATTATTATTATTATTATAGCTTTTATATAGCGCTACTTTCATGCTTATAACATGCTCAGAGAGCTATGATCCAATCTCATTTGTGGACCAGTGGGGGAGGGGTATCTGGGAGAAGGTTTTCCATGCTGCCTTTAGGCTCTCAGTAAACACAACTCTGCTCGAATTGGGTGTTGAATCTTGAGCCCACTTCATAGTTAGCCAAGCCAAGCCAAGCATACTTGGCCTATCGACCATGCTTCCCACTATGGAACATGCATATTTTTACAATCACAGAGAAATTAACATGGCTTTTCTCAATTCCTGCTACTCCTGTCAAAAGAGGTCAAAAGTCACAAGTCAAATCACAATCTTTTATTTCTAGCTAAAATTTGCCACACAGTAGTATGGATGGTTAGCTAAGTTGATTGAGCAGTGTATTCATAATGGCATTTTTTTTTTTACCCTTTATTTTTTAATGACAAATAAAATGAGTGTTAAGTTAGCTGTATTATTTAAACATAAAGAAGGAACTGATTTTTAAAATGGCTGTTGTCTCATTTCACATCGACATGTAATATTTTATGTCCGTGCTATTCTCACATCAAAAAATAAAAATAAGATGATTAAAAGTAAAGTTCCCCTTTTGGACATTGGGATCAATAGGCCAGATGATGTTAAGGTCATCTGTTTCTTGGGTCAAAGGTTAACGAGCAGGGTGTCATGTAGCCTGCACAATGGCCAACCGCCTTTACTTTCCCCAACTAAGTCAGGTGCCCATTAGAGTTGGGAGGTCTTAGGGGTGCCTTAAAACATCCCAAAATTTCACAGAGATTTGAACCCAGGACACCAGGTTTGGAAGCCAATCGCTAAACCACTCAGCCAATGTGCCCCCAAAATCAGATGATTGGAATTTATAAATGTTTGCAGACATCAACCCAACACCTGGGTATTTTATAAATGATTTTCTGTGTGTAGCCCAACAAGATCAGATATTTGGAAATGTCTCTTTCATGTAACTGTACCTACCTTTTTAAATCAAACAAGTTATCTCCAAGACCTTAAATAAATATATTAACATATCCTTTGTTTCAAGAGATCAATGTTTATCAGGGTGTTGGTAGACCAGCACAATGATCAAACACATTCTTTTTTACCCTCAGATGTCAGGGTCCATATGAAATGAAAATCTCAGCTCTACCTTCTCACGGTTCCCTAACTAATATATGTCTTCACCAGGATTAAAACTTAAAACCATCCACTGAAAAATTAAGTGCTGCATCATTTGATCAGTTAGTGAACAAGATGAGAAAAAAAAAAAAAAAAACATCCCAAGATCTCACATTTAGATTCTGTTTGGTGATAACTATCCAGCCAGGCCATAGCTCCGAGATGATCAAATTCAGTAAATAGGAAGATAATATCCTTGCTCCAATATGGTTTTCCTGGGAAGTCATGAAATATGTACAGTAATGAATTAGCAGATTTTACATTGAAAATTAAATGTATTTTACTTTTTTTTAATTAAAAATAAATAATGCTTAACAAAATTATATTTTGTATTAAGTAATTCCGTAAATTATTTGTTTAAGCTGAGACATCTGACAAAACCCAAAGCTTGGTGAAGAGTGTCAAAGTTAAGATTTTGACTTATATATTTAATTGATTTCTTGACAAGCAATGACCTATTTAGGGGTCCAAATTATTCATGAAAATAATTTAACTCAGTTCTATTTTATAATCATTTCAAAATTGAACTTTCCACTAAAAGACTGGTTTTGTTAGCCTCACTTTGGAGATTTGTAAAATTTGATTCTAAAGTATAATAAAACTGCTTACGCTTGAATTCCTGTGCCAAGCCCAAGGCCAAGGCAATGCCACCACCTGTCCCAGTATTGTCTTTGTCGTTTAAAGGCCTCAATGGCACAGACAAAACTAGAGCCTCAGTGCTAGCCGCTCTACGAGCACGCAAAATAGCGTAGACATTTTCGCCACTTACCACCTGAAAACATTGAAAACAAAGTCTGTCTTTATTTATATTTATTGCCTGTCATGAATCAGTAACAGCAGATTATCACATAAATTTCTTTATATTACTTTAAATTACAAATTCAAACTAGGCTTTAAACATCTGAAAAGATGTTTATAGAATCGTTATAAAAATTATCTCAAAATTATCTCCTTAAAGGAATCTGGTATATGACAAAAAATTTAAAAAAAAACAGAGAATTATTAAAGAATTAATATATGGTTGCTTCTGTCTCGCAAGACAATGGATGCACCCAGAAGAGTCACTGGTTATGGTTTCGTCTTGAGACAGGGCAGAATATGGTGTGGCTAATCAAGCCAATTCTGGAGCGGCAGATTTTGCCGTATGCATGTTTTTGGGCCAGCTTTCTTTTTCTTTCACTAAAGCCGCTTAATTTCTTTTGCTTTCAGCTAGGATAATAACAGCATGCACAGTCTGTCTCCATGCACTCCGGTCTTGGGCTATTTCCTCCCACATACGTAATAGCTTCTTGATAAATAATAAAGAGAAATTCATAAATTCAAGTCCTATGCCGGATCAAGAACCACCTTTATTTTCTCTGCATTATTTTAAATGCTGGTTTTTATACTTTGCCAACCACATAGGTCATTCTACAAACCTATGTATAGCTTTTAGTGAAAGAAATCTGATTGCTCTATTTCGTCTCTTCCTTGCCAGTACATTTTTGGGGATGGTTACACACATTTTATGTCATTAAATACAAAACTGAACTTAACTATATAAGACAGCGGTTCTCAACCTTTTAAGCTCGGTGACCCCTTTTAACAATCCCCCACTCTGCCGCGACCCCCTCCCCCGCATACACACACAGCAATAGAGGAATAGACAAAAACAATAAACTTTTTCGATGGTCTTTGGCGATCCCTGGCAAATTGTCAATCGACCCCCAAGGGGGTCTCGACCCACAGGTTGAGAACCCTTGATCTAAGACATTTCTTACCTTTTTGTTAAAAGATCTAAAAGGGTAAATGACAGAAAAGTTTTGAGCGTAGGTCTCCAGGCCAATATTCTTAAACTTTTCATAAACCCATTTGTTAGGAGATGACCTGAAGCAGCAAAAGAAAACATCTAAAAAATTTAGTTTACAGAATGGTAGAAAGTTGTCAGCTATTCACACAAATAGAATGGAGGGTGCAGTGGCTGAGTGGTAAAAACCTTGGCTTCTGAACAGAGGAGTCTCTGGTTCAAATACTGGTGATGACTGGGGTTTTGAATTTTGGGATTCTTGGGGTGCCCCTCAGTTCACCAAACTCTAATGGGTACCTGACATTGGTTGGGGAAAAGTAAAGGCGGTTGGTCATTGTGGTGGCCTCATGACACCCTTGGTAACCGTTGGGCCACAGAAACAGATAATTTCTACATCATCTGCCCATGGATCACAAGGTCTGAAATGGGTACTTTACTTTACTTTAAAAAATATGTTACTTTTTTTTTTTTTGCATTTATCCTTAAAATGGAATACAAAATACCTTTACCTTGGTGAAATGTCTTGCTGAAATGAATAGTCTTCTATATCTTATAAATGTAGACCCCACTTTAGCTTCTTAAGCACAAAATATTTCTCTTCAGTAAAATAAAATGACTGCAAAATTCTTAAAATTAAAAAAAAAAGTGTTCTAATACATAATAACATAAATATTTTTTTTTAAATATGGTATTGCAAGGAGGCTCAGTGGCTGAGTGGTAAAGCGCTTGGCTTCTGGTTTGAACCCTGGTAAAGACTAGGATTTTGAATTTCGGGATTTTAGGGCACCTCTGAATCCACCCAGCTAAATGGGCAGCCGACAAAGTTTTAAGGTCGTGGTGCTGGCCAGACAACACTTCGTTAACTGTGGGCCACAGAAACAGATGACCTTTACATCATCACCCCAAAGATTGCAAGGTCTGATAGGGGTACTTTACCCTTTTATTATGGTATTGCGCACTTTTTTAAAACAAAAGAACATGGAAGAAAAAGTAAAAACAATTTACGAGAGTTCTTTCTTCATAGCTTCCTCAAGCTCACTTCTGTAGGTCAGGGCAGACAGGAGCGTATTTGGTAACTCTGTTTCCACAAGACCTACAAAAGAAAAAAAAAAGATCAGTATTACATGAATTCAAGAGCTAAAAAATATAAAAAAAAGAATTCAAACACAAATGTATGTATTTATTACATTAATTTATTTTGACTGGGCTCAATGTTGATAATATTTTAGTTATAGAAAGATTACATAGCAATGAACATAGTCATTAAATTCTTTTAGTGCTGCGTTACTCTCAGGGAGCAGCTTCGCTAGCATGGGCCAGTGCAACATTACTCTTAGTAAGTAGTTTGGTGCATAATATTTGTTTCACTATCTTTATAATGTTAAACTTTTTTTTTTTTTTTTTTCTGGATGTGAGAATGCTTGTTCTTTGCTTTGGTATAAAATTGGATGCTAGACATACACTTTTTTAGAAAGGAAGCAACAACCTTGTTCAGTGGCAGTTGTTATTTAGTAATTATTTAGTGGTAGTTGTTATTTAGTAGTTATTTAGTGGTAGTTGTTATTTAGTAGTTATTTAGTGGTAGTTGTTATTTAGTAGTTATTTAGTGGTATTTTTTTTTAGTAGTTTTTTAGTGGTAGTTGTTATTTAGTAGTTTTTAGTGGTAGTTGTTATTTAGTAGTTTTTTAGTGGTAGTTGTTATTTAGTAGTTATTTAGTGATAGTTGTTATTTAGTGATAGTTGTTATTTAGTAGTTATTTAGTGGTAGTTGTTATTTAGTAGTTATTTAGTGGTTGAGTTTTTTTTTAGTTTATTTTATTAGACACAAAATACATGAACAATACAATATTTTAGTCCATTTGTTCCTCTTTTATTACATTTAAAGTGACAAAATGTGTTTACTTTTGTCATTTTTCAATAATTATAGATTAAATGTATAATTATGAGGTTTAACATGCCAGTAAATTGATTTTTTTTTAAATTCTAAATACATTTACTTTCTCTGTACTTAGTATAAACTTAATAAATAAAAACATTTTCTTGAATATTTATTCTGTTTATTAAACATTTTTAGCCTATTCATTTACCTTTAAAATGAAATTAAACATGCTAGGTTATAAAGTGATAAAACAAAGTTACATTAATTTTAGTAACTCTACCCATTTGCACAGTTTAATTCATCCTGGATAAATGTATTCAATCAATAAAATATGCACTGAAAGAGTTAAGAAAATTAATTTTTTTTTAAAGTTGAAGTGAAACAATAAAAAAAAATATTTTATTGATTTCGACCGATACTTTGTTTCATGTGCATGTTCTTAGAGTGATGTCCATGAGTGTTTACAACATAGGATAGGGCATCTTAGCCAGAAGTAAAGGTGGTGATCCAGAGAGCTGTAAGAAGTGCCCAACCCCAGATGGTTGTGTACAGGGCAGGGCTAACCACTCAGGGTTATAAAAAGTATTGATACGAAACTATAAGATATCAAAATGAAAAATGACGCCTAAAAAAATCTATGGATATGAAAATCTCATAAGAGATCTGAATGGAACACCCATCTTATCTTATTTTATAAAAAGAAGATGGTTACGTCCTATGTGTGTCCCTAGGTCAATATAGTCATGCATGTTAATTAATAACTCTGCCAAGTCGCCACTGGTATTCAGGGATTTTGAATCAATATTAAAATTACTATATACTTACCTGGGAGTAGTGCATTCTCTGAGAAGTATGTACCAGCATTTAGTGGCTGGTAGGCTTGAGCCAAGAAGCCAATGAGCCCAACGACATACAGCAATGCACACAGCTTGTTGCAGTACTTAACCAACAGTGATATTAAACGATTTCTCTGTGTTTCATCAGTTAGAATACCCATTGTTTAGCTGTATGATATAGAAATATTCAATTGACTTTATCATTTTTATTATCATCAAAAATTTTATATCACAAGCTAATGTTTTTTTGTGTTTTTTTATAGTCAAAACATTAATAATAAATATAAATTGTTGCATAGTTCTTATCACATTTAAATCTATGTGTAAATCCTACTAGATCTATATATAGAGATTTAATAGCCATGCAAAAATGTTACATGCAGGATTTTTACCCCAAAAAATATTCAATGATGCCTGAACTCTATATTACTAACCATTAATTACTTTTTAATTCTGATGAATAAATGCTTCTTTACTTCAATCTGTCAATTAATAAATGTAGTGTCTAATTTAATGATTGTTGCACATTCAAAGCCTTTTTTTCTAATCAGATCTTGGACTTTTATGACAATAATGACATGGAAAGGATGTCACTCAGACATGTCAAAGCTTTTAGACTTGTAACTTTAATAAGCAGATCTGTTTAAAAACATCTAAACCTATATCAACTAGATAGTCTACTAGATTTAACTAGATGTAGATCTACTAGATACTTTAATAGATCTAGTTTAAACCTAGTAAAGGCTAGTAATTATTTAGAAGATATGGAATATTTTTTTTAGTTACCCGAAATATGGCAAAAAGAGGACAAGTCCTTTGGGGGGGGGGGGGGGGGGGGGGGTTGCGCCCTTCATCTGGACCTAGATCTACTAGAAAATCTACTAAATGTAAATCTGCTAAATAGCTTGCTTCATTTAGTTACCTAGTTATTATTTAGGGTTATCAAACATCTGGAAAAGAGAGGACATGAGATCCTCATTTCTATTGTTGGGTCTCTGGCAGGTATTAGCCGTAAGTGTAAAAATGTTTGTCTTTGACACTGTTGTTTACCCTGGTAACAATGCAAATGTGCCACAATGGTGTAACAGGCAACACTATTGCAAACTCCATGGTTCACCAGGGAGAGCTAACACCATCTACCAAACAGCCTGTGAGTTTCCACCATGCTCTAGCAAATGAAAAAATGATCTAAGTGCTGGGACAAGTCCCGAAAATCCTGCAGAGTCTGGGAGCACACAATTGGGCCATGACTACGTCTCCCTGTGATGGAGGCTTCCCAGGCCTAAACAAGCCATTCTAGCATAGTGCAGGACAGACTACTATCCAGTTAGCTCATATTTTGCAAGGTTGAGGTTAAATTTCAACTCAATGTGCTGCTGCTGAATGAAGGAAGAGAAAATTGTGTGTATAATATTTTATTCCAAGGCCCCAAACTTGCTCACATTGCTGATTTCCATTTAGACAGGTCTGGGTAGCCACAATTTCAAGCAGTGCTTTGAATCACAGTTTAATAATAAACTCTTGTTTAAGAATGCAATCAAATTAATTAATTAATTAATTTACATATTTTGGATGTTCCTTCAGAGTTGAAGATAAATTAGTTCCTAGTCCAAACCTCCCACAGGATGATGGGGGATGGGAACAGGCAGGGTTTGAACCAGAGACTATCGAAAAATCAGAACAACAGTACAGCCAGCACACCGCATGACCAGGCAGCCATCCTAAAATACTTTTCAATAATAGAGGGCAATGTTGACTAAGTAACTGACACACTTACACTAAGTTGACTAATCAGAATTAATCATTAATATAATTATATTAATCATAATAACTAACAAATAAACAACCATTAAAATTTAAATTCATTACAATGGCACCATTGGCCATTGCCATTTTATAATGGCATTGGGATTGGCAGCAAATACTTATGAAAAACTCACTATTGACAAGTATTGACATTAGATCTATATTCTATATGATGTGACTATCACAGACACAATGATTCACACAATTATGGTCACAATCATTCACAATGAATTCAATGATTAAAGGGAAACTCCAATGGTTTTGACAATTTTTTATATGTGTTTTGATTTACAGATAATGAATATATGATTCTTTTTTTTTTTTTGCAATAATAACTTAGTAATTGATGTTTTTCCGACGGAATTTTCCTGCGCATCCAAAACAGTCAGACATTCACCGGGTTTCTATGTGACGTCACAAAAGTGTTTTAATCTATTGACTTATTGTATAACAGGAGACCATACAGCAAGTTTATATTCTCGTAAAAGAAATACATCTTGGTCTATACAGTTAGATCTAGGATCTTGTAAGCAAAGAAAAAATGCGTATTAAAAGTAGATTTACATGCTTGACTAACCATGGCAGTGTGTATTTTCTCGCCAGACCACAACAAACACTATCGCTTGGTTGTCTTGTCATAACCGACTACACGTAGTCTCGACTAGCCTTACACTGACCAGTTTGTTTGAATCAGTCAGACACACGATCTATTTACTTCTTTGGACAGAGAGAGGCTTAGATGAAAATGTTTCTCTTTTTCTTGAGTTGATTATCCTAATGCTTTTAGATCTATCTATACATGTATATATATATATAACTGTATCATAGCTCTGGACTAGGCCGTCACTAAGCCTAACAGCTACTGTAAGAATGAAGCGATACGATTGGTCAAATCTAGTTTCTATTTCAGTATTGATGAGGGAAGTGAAGCATGCACTAGCTTAAAACAAATTCTCATAGAACCCCGTTTTTTTTTTTAATGTCAAGAATTTACTGACTAATTTATTAAATATAAATGTTTCTAAGCATTTAAAAAAAAAATGGTAAAATGTTTGCTATTACTACTTTTTAACGCAGAATTTAAATATGTCAATAACTCACATTTGAAAAACCATCGGAGTTTCCCTTTAAAATAATGGAATCTACTAATAGATCTAGTAATAGTTAAATAGTACTAATCTTGAGAGACCACTAATAATACTACTACTAGTACTACTATGTAACTATCTTAACTATCTAAATAATCTAATCTATGAATAATGAATCTATGTAATTGTAAAGTATCAGTATCATGTATACACATCTAGAGCCTAGACTAGAGTCTTACTGATATAAATTCTTCACTCTATCTAGGTCTAAATCTAGATCCAGAATCTTATAATAGTTATAATAATATTAATAGATCTAGAATTCTAAATCTAAGAGAGATTGTAGATTGTAACAAGTCGGCTTTTTTTTTTCCCTCAAATCTTCAGTCTCCAGAAACTGAGAAAGTATGAAAATATACTGTGTTGACAACACAGAGGTTTACGTTCGTACAAAACAATCTAGATCTATATTATATATCTACATCTAATATATTAGACACTCTACAAAATTTAAATTGAGCTGCTTAAATTAATAAATCAAGTAATTAAGGTCGAATTTTAAATAACACTAGCTGAAAATTTTCGATAGAATAAAAAGAAACTATATTTTATAGGCATCTGATTTAAAATAAATTAAATGCGAAATGGTTTTGTTTGTTTTTTTAACTGCGTCGACTTCTTTCTGCTAAATAACTTAAACCTTCAGCATCAGAAAAGCATGAGATGATATCAATTAGACATCTAGATCTATGTAATGTTTTTGTTAATACATAATCTAAGATATAGATATGAGTATGATGTATGAATTCGATCAATGCTATACTATTATTATAGTAATTATATATTATATAGTCATAGATGATAGTTACTGACGCCAATCGAACACCTTCAAGTTACTTATCAAAGTTTTTCAAACACCTCGGACCTCCTAGTCCTACCATAGTAGATCTAGTAGTAACCATAGCTAGTCTAGTCCTAACTCAGTAACTGTCAACTGTATTTTGTAAAATTGAAATTCTCCTTTAATGCTTTATTTTGATGATTATTACGAAACTAGTCAATTCCTATTGTGCATCATCCATTTCCTTATAGTTAAGACATATTTAGTTTCATTTTCACCAGAAGACAAATTTTTTACTCATAAATAAAAGATCTTAATCCTTCTCACCTGTTTTTCTTCTTCATCGTTCTCATTATGTTGGAGTGTTCATATGACTAGAGTCTAGACCAATACATGAGATGAACTGCGCAGTGGTTTCCAAATCAGGGAGCTCTCCATATAGTTTTCTTTCTATTGGGGTGATTTGGGGCCAATGTCTTATACGGGCCTCTTGGTAAAGAGAGCAGTTTTGGAGGACATGGTCGGCATTTTCTGGTGATACTCCACATGGGCAGATTTCACTGGTTCCAATTTTGAGCTTTGGAAGTTCCTGGTACATGTGTTGTCGCATTCTGTTGTGTTCGGTCCTGAGTCGAAAGATTAGACGTTGGTCTTGTCGGGATACCTTCTAGTAAGCGTCATCTTTCTTGTGATTTGGATGGGAGCTCGTTCATTTCTCATTTATTTTATCTACATTTAATTTCTTCTGGATAGAGTGCAGAGTTTATTTGTGAGTTTGTTCTCCCACTCTTGGCGAGTATGTCAGCCTTCTCATTTCCTGCTAGTTGTATATGAGTCTCACCTGTTGAATGTTGCTATTTTTCATGGAAGAAGGTTACTTCTGCATGCATCACTTCACATTCACCTAATCTATCCCTTAGTTTGTTCAGCTGTTGGGGCACCACGCAAGGTTGGATGACTGTCTTTCTCCATTCCTGTCTCTTGCCTTGTATATAACCTCTTTCAATTTCCATTCTTTTATGTTGTCTTCCCATGCTTTATCTGTCTGCCTGTTCTTCTTTTTCCTGGTACTGTTCCCTGCATACATATACTATGCAAAATAAACTTGTCTTTTCCTTGTTATTTGGTGCTGTCAGCTTAAACTGCATTTGTCCTTTGGCCCATTTCTTCCACCACATTTAGTAAGCTGTCTATTGTATATGTTTAGCGTCATAGTAACTTGCCATTTCTGCCACCACATTTTTTTCTTATCTCTTCTTATTGGTCACTTTCATCACGCCTACAATGTCTTGAAGTATGGGTTTCAGCCGTACTTGTGATTGTGCATTGTTTCCTAATACTGTTAATTGTTATGTGTTCTTTAAGAACAGCCATACTTTCATTGCTGCTCAAACACTTATGATGTTGGACAAAAATGTAAACATATGTTCACACTTCTTAAAATCATAACACTCATCAACACTCGGATCCAACTTTTACTTTGTTCAGTTTACCCATTTCATCAACACACTAACATTGAGTGTCATTATAACTCTTGGTATGCGTAGTACATTTTGTCATAGAACATGTCCCACAAATCTCATGCGACTAAGTGTTTGACTCCCAGTTTGGCATAGGATCACTAGATCTAGTGATTCTAGTCAAGAGTAGTCAGTAGAGTGTACGAGATGAGCTGCGCAGGGGGTTCCAGATCAGGCAGCAGTATATTGGTTTAGCCATGTGAGCTAACAATAACAATTAGTAGATTAGAATTGAGTAGAGATAGATCTAGATTTATTAGACTTCAGATGAATTGTATGAATAGATAATGCATATATATATATAGATAATAAATTCAATATCATTCTAAGACATGTTTATGTCTAGTCTTTTAGTCTATTTCTGTCTAATTATGTAATCTATTGATCTAGCTAAGGCTATTTCTAACCGTAAATTTGTTTTGTAGAATTTAGACCTGTAATGTTTGACTTATCTAGATCTAGAGTTAGGTTAGATTAAATCAACTCCATATCTAAATCTCGATTTTCTTTTCAATGCTTTTTCAGATCTAGTTTACAATAAAATCCTATTCACAAAAGATGCCTAAACCTTTCCATGCATTTAAAAGCAAGAAACATTTTAACTCAAAGCATTCTCGTTCGCACAATCATGATGCCAATGAATCATTGAATGATGAAAGTTTTGGGAGTGAAGCAAAGGTTAAACTTGGCGTTATCTCTGAAGAGCTTTTATCATATTATCGCAATGTATCACAATCTTTAAATAATGATTTTGAAGACTCTGATTCAAAAGGTTTGTAAACTATATTAACATCAATTTAATTTTAGTTATAGTATAGGTTTAGCTGGGGACTGGGCTAGGGGCTACTGTAGTAGGCTACACATTTACAGTTTTTAATTATTAAACATAAAAGTAAAGTACCTCTTTCAGACCTTGCGATTTGTAAGGCAGATGATGTAAAGGTCATTTGTTTTTTTGTTGTTTTTTTTGCTGATGGTTAACGGGCTGTCCACTAGTGCATAGTAGAGAATGCTAAGAAATTTATATAATAGAATATAAAACATTTTATATAAATTCTGATTAACATGTTAACGTAATTGTCTACGTTATTATTTTCCACTTTCTGACAGTTGTTCATTTTTCACATTTGCACATTCTACCCTGTTATCATTAAACTTCAATAAAATTTTGTTTGTAATCAGAAAACATTACTTTTGGTATAGAATTATAGGAGAATGCATGCTCTTTTTATGTAACACAAATGCAAGTTTAGAAAACAAAAAAAAAACTTAAATTTAATGGCGTCAAATCAACTATAGTATTGTTAATTAGGAGAGCAAGAGTTAAATCACCAGTAGTTGGGTGGTTTGCTTTACTGTAGTTTAATTAAGTAGCCTAATTGAACTATAATTGATAGCCTCAAGGAGTAATCACCAGTAACTGGGTAGTCTTAAGGAGTAATAATTAT
Organism: Biomphalaria pfeifferi; assembly: GCA_030265305.1. Classification (NCBI taxonomy): domain Eukaryota; kingdom Metazoa; phylum Mollusca; class Gastropoda; family Planorbidae; genus Biomphalaria; species Biomphalaria pfeifferi. The sequence goes on along the minus strand of JASAOG010000103.1, from coordinate 849,570 downwards.
AGGGTGGACTATCTTATCTTATACTGATGGCTTCTTATTAACATGTACAACATGTGGTGTTTTTTTCATGGTCATATATATATATAAAATCCCACTAATCATATTTCCCCAAATTATAGTGATTACTAAAACCAAATTAACATAGATATAATAGTGTTTATTATTAGAATAATTTGCTATTTCTAATTTTAAAAAATTTTAAAACTATGACATTGTTATAACAAATTTTTGCTTCACTTGAAAATAACAAGTACAATTCAACACCCCGTTGAATAAATAATGTCCCTTAGGGATGTGAAAATGCTTTTATATTGGTCTCCTTTTAGATCAGTTTCTTAACAACGTCTATGCATCCTTAAAAGAGGATGGCCTACAAGTGTCTCAGAATCAGACGGTCAGCAGAATCTTGGAGGTGCTATTTGCTCACAGTCAGCCTTATCACATGACAGAACTCTTCAAGAGCTTATCACGGGAACTCAACGTCGTCACTTTTGACCGTTTTGCTAGTCATGTGTTCCAGGCTTTGATCAAATACTTGCCAGCCGTGTATGAAGTAAATGATGGATCAACAACATCGCCTTTGAAGGTACGCAAGTTATCCATATATTTATTCAATGATCTCATTGTTTACATTAATATTATTCTGATATTAAGCGCTTTTTTTATTCTTTTTTTTTTTATTTTTGTCACACTAGAAATCTGTTGAACAGATCTGCACATATATGGAATCACATATGATTGACACAATGACACACACTTATGGGAGTCATGTTCTTCGAGCATTTTTACAAGCAGTAGGAGGTGTGGAGGTCCAGGAAGAAGTTTTAAGAAGCAGAATGTCTCGCACCCAGAAGAAAGGTACAGAAACATTTTGCTAGTTGTTGTTTTTTTTTGTTGTTTTTTTTTATTCTTTTTATTCCTTCATTAAACTCAGCAAGATAGATTTATTGAATCTGTTTTTTTTTTTTTTTTTTCCTTTTCATGAACAGATGATATAGTGTCACAAGTCAATTTTTCTGGAAAGGCGCTATCTGAAGATTTCAAGTCATCATTTGTGAAACTTAAAGATAAAGTTATTAAGCTCTGTAATTTTGAAGGTAACTTGTCAAATTGTTGCTATCTATCATTCAAGTTTATATTCCTTCATTTCACTGAAACTTACAGAGAAAGTTGCGAGTCAAACCAAAAGATGGATCAACCAATTAAGCGGAATTGTGGTTTTTATATTTGTTGAGATATGTGTTAGTATCAAAAGTATCATGTTACTGATAAGCCTACACTTCTGAATTTTCTAAAACTTTTATACAAATTTGGTTCAGGCATCGGTTTTAGTGCTATTAGTTGTTTTGTTTTTTTCAAAAATCAGAATTTAAAAAAAAAAATGCTTTTTTTTTTCGAATGAAATTTTTACATGTAAAATTCATTAAATAAACATTTCTATTAAATGTTTGAAAGAATTGACATCCATTGCTTCACTAAACATGTAGTTTCCTGTTTAAAAATGTACTGTGGTAAAAAAAAAAAGGCATTTAATAACTCTAAACTGCTGCTAAGTCAAATATTAGTATGAAATATAAATAGAAATTGAGACTTATTTTCCAGCATAGTAAACTATATATACATTGTATAGTAAAAGTAGAATGGGGGGTAACTTTGTTAAACCTACCTTAGACTTAAACAAATTTAGTATTTCTAGAATGTTAAGTGCCGTGCCATAACTTTGCAATGGTAGAAAATTACTGATCTGAAATCTACATACATGTTTGTTCATTTTTAGTATTATTTGAGTGTGTGTGTGTTTCAAATGACTGATTGGGGAGAGATGGGGTCGTGTATGACATTGTTACTGATTGGGGCCATGATTTCTTGATTTTTAAAATGAGCATCTCTCATTGTAAGCCTTTGAGCTAGGATAACTGACCATAATAGACAAATGACCATAAAATATATCTTATTTAATTTACTTAATAGTTATTTTCCAATAACTAACATATCAGCAATACCGTTTGGTGGGTGGTTCTTTCTTATTATTTACTCTCAGTACCTTTTTTTTTATTAACACAAATGTCAAAAGGCCGTTATATTTTTATGTGTTTAATCTCTTGGTTCAAGTACTTGTCATAAGTTAAAGAAACAAACAATTGGGATGAGTAGACTTGACTAGATATGACTTTGCAAGTGTGTAACCTAACTAATCAAATAATCACAAAATAATCATTCAATAGACATACAAATTTTAAAGTGTCAATAGAAATACATATTTAAAAGTGTCAATAGAAATATATATTTAAAAGCTACAGAGTTTGCCAGAGATATTTATGTTTGTGAGGATGCGATTTGCTTTTGCTTAAATTGAATCTTAAAATGAACTCAGATTACTGTTACCTTACAACTGATCTTCCTGTGCATTAGTGTTTAACTTCAGCCTTCTCACTTTAGTTCTACATATTCATTTATACCCTGTCATTTTACTCTATCTCTCCATAATTATTTTCCACGTTCAGAAGAAATTACTCATTTTTTCCCATGTGTATTTCACTGGCTTGTTAGGGTTAAACATCAACAATGCTTTTCAGAAAATGTTACATTAAAAGGGCATGCATCTATCTATATTATTATAAGTTTATAAACCCAAAAATTAAGTTAATTTAATAGGTCAAATCAACTATGGTTTCATCAGTCAAAAAGAAAAAATAGGAATTCTTTGTGCCTGTTTATTGAACCCATCAAGTTTCTACAATTCATTTGTTTAATAGTCTACATTGTTACTAGTTTCTTTGATCTAATCAAATAATGGATCTGCGCCACGCTAGAGTATTATCGTCACTAGTTCCAGATCAGAACCACCATGCAGTGAGTGAAAGTCTTAGAGCCCTAGCTTAACATAATAATGTGTGTGGCCTCTAGAAAGTGAGAGTGAGAGAGTGTTTTTTTGTTATCGTGGGTGGTCATAGCAATGACCTTTCTTTTTTTTTTTTTTCTCAGATCATTTAAAAGACGTCAACTACTGCCCAGTACTGCAGACTGTCTTATTGATCCTACACAAAACATCCCCCAGTGAATACTACCAGCTGTCAAAGAGTATCATTGAGAAGACTTGCATCATGCCAGACAGTGAGGATGTGAATGCTAATGATGTCAGTAAGAAGTAAGTAGTGAATTTTTTTGTTTTTGTTGTTATAAAGTTTCTTGGGGGGCTGGTCTACCATTTTTAAAGGATAAAAAGTTGGGGAGAAATTCTATTTTTAAATACATTTTTTTATTTACACTTTTAAAAACTTGAATATTTTTTTCACAAAATGTAAAAGTAAAGTTCCCCTTTCGGATCTTAGGGCAATGATGTAAAGATCATCTGTTTCTACGGCCTACGGCTAATGAGGGTGTCATGTGGCCAGCACAATGACCAAATGACTTTACTTTTCCCCCAACTAATGTCAGGTACCCATTAGAGTTGGGTGGACTCAGAGGCGCCCTAACAAAATATACCCTTAAGTAACAAACAAATGAAGGCGTGGTGGTTGAGTGGTGAAGGGTTTGGCTCCTGAACCGGGGTCCCAGGTTGGAATCCTAGGGAAGATTGGGAATTCAATTTCAGGATCTTTGGAGGCCTCTGAGTTCACCCATCTCTAATGGGTACCTGAAATTAGTTGGGTAAAAGTAAAAGCCGTTGGTCATTGTGCTTGTCACATGACTTCCCTGATAACTGTGGGCAATAGAAACAGATGACCTTAACATCATCTGCCCTATAGATCGCATGGTCTGAAAGGGGAACTTCTTACTTTAATAAACAAATAAATGTACACATATCCAATTTTAAAAAAAGATTATGTATCTTTTTGTTAGATTTGTATAGTAATTCATTACTGATGCTAACTCAGAGTAAGGAGATGCCCCCAGCTCTGATTATCAGTTTTTTTAATTAAATAAATATATTACTGTGTGGGCTTTATTATTTTCATACTTGATTGTTACTGAACTCTTCTTTCACAGACTTCCACACATTGTCCAGAATGAAATAGGATCTTTCTTGATTGAGTTGTTGATATCCCTGGCCAGTGAGACGCAGTTCAAGGAGATTTACAATCTCGTTTTTAAAGACAAACTCATCTACTTTGCAGTTCATCCAGTGGCTGGCTTTGTCCTGAGGACTTTATTGTCGTCTGTGTCTGACAAATCATTGGTAAATAGAACTGATTAACTTCATCACTTATCTGGTGGACTGCTTCCACATATGTGGATCATTGATATATGGTTGATAGGGTTATATTCCGTAACTCTTTCTCCATAATTTTTTTCCAAAGTTAAATGGATTTCTTCATTTTGCTCAATAGTATTTCACTACCCATTTTTGATTAAGCTTCAATAATGTTTTTGTTTGTTATCAAAATATGTTTTATTTGGTATCGAATTCAAGGGTAATGCATTCTCTTTTTATATAAGGTAAAGCAAAGTTTATGAAATCAAACATTAATTTAATTTAACGAGTTTAAATCAATGATGCTATCATCAATTAGAAGGGAAACAGTTAAATGAAATGGTACCCCTTTTTAGACCTTGAGATCTATGACTACAGATGACGTAAAGCTCATCTATTTCTGTGGCTGATGGTTAACAAAGGTGTCGTGTGACCACAACCACCACCAGCTGCCTTTACTTCTCTAAGTATGTCAGGTACCCACTAGATTTGGGTAGACCCAGGAGCTATCTAAATATCCTGAAATTCAAAACTCCAGTCTTGAGTATCTGTTCTATTTTCATTGTAGATTTGTGCCTGTTTTGTCCATAGGACTTAACTTTACCAAATGCTAATAATCAATTACAGTTTCTTTCTTTACTAGACTTATTGTAAAGACTTGCTCACTTATCAAATAAAAATGTTAATTCGCAATCAGAACTCAGAATTTGAATATTTAACACATCTTATATTTGTGAGAGAGATGCATAGCTGAGTTTTAGATCTAGATCTCTTGAAACTACTTAAATGATCCTACTTTTCATTTTGTGTGCATTTAGACCATTAGATTTTTCTCTAAAAAAAATTAACTTCCTTGTTTTTAGTGTTTAAAATTAATTTTAAAAAATTTTTTTTTTTTCAAGATGGAAGAAATAATGAGGACTCTACTTCAGTACACAGAAGACATCCTAGCTGTCAATCACATGGGTATAATAATAAAAATGGCTGAATGTTGTTGCCGAACAGGACATTTACAGAATGAGTTTTTAAAGGTATTTTTCTTGATTGCAGTTTAATGCAATACACTTTTTTTTTTCAATAAATTTTATCAAAGCAAAGTAGCCAGTAAACAAAATATTTCATTAATGGGAAAAATTAGTTTGATGCCATAACAATAATTTTTATTTTTAATCTATATTTTTAAACTTTTTATTTTTTAATTTAATCCTATGTTTTTGCTCATTATGCAGGCCTTGATGATGGCTTTCCATTGTTATGAGCCTGAGTTGAGGCAGATCAAAATTGTTCCACTGCTAGCATCCCTCCAGACTTACGACATATTTTTTAGCAGTGATTCGGGCAACACGGGATCTAGTGAGGTAGACCTAATTACTTTATATATTAAGTCATCTTTCTTTGAAATTTTGTTTTCTTCAATGAGTGTATTTATACACACTTTCAAAGAAGAATTACGCAGACATAAATTCGTTTGTTTTTTATTTTGATAAATCATGTTAATAGACTCAAATTTTAAAGTATCAAAAACCATCTTGTAACACTGGGCATGTTTAAGTAATCACGTCAACTGGCTATTAGAATCAAAATTTAGTGTCTTAATTAAGAATTAGTTGTATTGTCAAAAAAATACAAAAACAAAATATAATAAAATACTCCAGACACAAAGATAAAGGCATATCTCTTATTCCGTATGCTAGGACACACTGACCGGAATATTGGGTCACATTGTGTATGTGAAAGACAATCAAATTGTTAATGTCATGCCAGATTTTTTCAAAGACCTTGAAAACACACATAATTTATAATTACTTTGAGAGAAAGACAGAAAGTTTAAAAGCTTGAAGAAAATGCTAATAAGGATGATAATAATCCAGAAATGTTTTTGTGCAGTGCTATAGTAGGGCGGCAAAACTGACTATCCAGGTCATTGTTCATTATTCTGTGATTGATAGTTATTGATCATTTATTCAACAATAATATTCTCAGTCAGTCAAGGTATTCTATTAGTACAAGTGATTTATGTGAATCTGACCATCGAGGGAATACTTGTTTCATTGATTTGAGTTTGAAGGCATTGTACTCAAGCAAAATATATTCTACGCTCTTTTTCTTCCTTGTTTTTAAATAGAACTTGCATGTCACATAAAGTTGGTGGCAGCACTGCTTTCCAAAAGTAGAATCTTGACAAAATAATATGAAAGTTTAACAAGTTTTAGTTTACTTCAGTCTGACAATATAAGTTGATTTCTGAGCAGTTAAAAATGGTTTAGGGTTAAATACCTACAAACTCCCCCCCCCCCCCCCCCCCCCCCCCCGCCCACCACATCCCACCTAAAAGGTTTGACTAAGGTTTTAAAAAAACTATTTTCAATGTACATCTTAGGCATTATTTCTTGAGATACAAATTTAGCCTCTTTTGTTACATATATATTGTTACATATATATTGTTACATATATTATATATGATTGACATACTGCATTTTCTTTTTGTTTTTATTTATTAATGTTTACATTTAGAGATCTTTGTTTGCTTTTTCTTTCAAGCCATCAGGCCACTTGTTGAAAAGTGTCAATATCCATGGATCTCTGTTCCTTCAACAACTGCTCCAGTTTAAGAACACCAAGCTAGTGGTCTCGAGTCTAATGAGCCTGTCACCTGCTGAGGTGGCTGCCCTCTGCGCTGACAAATATGGCAGCCACCTCATAGACACGTTTTTTCAAAGCAAAGCTGTACCCGATAAACAAAAGAATGCTTTTATCAAGTATTTACAGGTAAGTGATTTTAAGCTGTTTCTCTCTGTGAACTCTAAATAAGAGAGTTCCACCTTCCAATAAACCAGTGAGAGACATGCAAGGTTTTTAAAAAAAAAAATCACTGCCCTTAAATTGACTGCTTTGGAAAGTATTTGGTTGTGACTTTGAATGGCTGGCTATTTTTTTTTTTCTGCAACTCTGCATTTCATCTCTATTCCCTGACTGCCTAATATACAATCTATTTCAACTATCTTGCACTATATGGCTACTTTAGTGTCAATATGCTAGAGACAAATAACATCTATGATAACTGAATGATGTCTACTGTTTTGTGGATTTATTCCATTTTGTTTTTTTTTTTTATTTGCAGAGATGAAGATTTAAGTAATAGTAAAAGTATATTTCTAAGTAAGTTTAAGATTCAACATTAGGTGTCTCATAACATTATGCTAATAGTATTCTCACTTAACTTTATCTGTAGGGTAACTATGTCAATATAGCTTGCAACAGAAATGGCTCAAGGTGTTTAGAAAACATTTGGAAAAGTTGTTCATTGAAACAGAGAGAAACAATAGCAGATGAACTGTGTCAGGTAGGGCAGATATAGGTAGGGCAGATATGTGTTGTTAAAATGTTTTTTTTTTATTTAAATGCCTTAAGTTTATACCTAGGAGGCGCGGTGATGTGCTTGGCATAAGAACCTGAGGTGCCAGGTTCAAATCCTGGTGGACTGGGATCTTTAATTTTGGGATCTTTGGGTGCCTCTGAGTCCACCCTGCTCTAATGGGTACCTGAAACTAGTTGAGTAAAAATAAAGGTAGTTGTTCGTTGTGCTGGCCTCATGACACCCTCATTAACCATGGGCCACAGAAACGGATGATCTTAGATCATCATAGATGGCAAGGTCTGAAAGGGGCACTTAACTTTAAGTTTATACCTAGTCATACACTCATTTTGGTTATAGTCTTAACCAATTCCAAGATTACTTTGATCTTAAACTTTCCATAGAGAACTGACTCTGTATCATGTACAAAACCTGGCAAGAATTTGATCTTTTGACCCTTGTTGTAGCAACAAAAACTTTTTTTTTGTAAAATCCACATCCTCAAGTGTCCTGGCTGTAACTGTAATGTCACTTGTGAAAGCTGTTTAAAATCTAGTTCAGTGCAATATGCAAGAAATTCCAGTTTTTTGGCCTTGTGATAAACTTTTATCTTATCTTATATAATACAGACGTTACTTCAAAAAAGAAGATGATTACGTCCTACGCGTCATGCATTTAGTCATGCATATTAACCAATGACTTAAATTCTGCCAAGTCACTGGTTTTTCTGGCTAGCTCAGGCAACCCATTCCATGCTCTAATAGCACTAGGGAAGAAGGAGTATTTGTACAAATTTGTCCTAGCATATGGGACGAGGAATGTGCCTTTATTTTTGTGTCTTTCAGAGTATTTTATTAAATTTTGTTTTTTTATTTGAAGATTATGTTTCAGTGTTTTATGTATAATTGCTACTTTACTTTTGAGTCTTCTATCCTGAAGGCTTTCTAAATTTAGTGATTTTACTAATGGTGTTACCCTAGTCAAATGTGAATATTCGTTTGTTATGAATCTCACTGCTCTATTTTGTGTTTGTTCCAGTTTCTTAATGTTTTCTTGAGTTGAGGGGTCCCACACGGTGGATGCATATTCTATTATTGGCCTAACCAAGGTTAAATAACATTTTAGTTTTATGTTCTTATTTGATTTATAGAAATTTCTTTTATTAAACCCTAATGCTTTGTTGGATTTTTTTATAGTTTCATCAATATGTGGATTCCATGACAGTTTTTCATTTATTATAACACCTAGGTATTTTGAGTTTTTAGTCTGTGTTACTGGTTTGCCATGAATAAGATAAGTGGAATTAATTTGTTTTAGTTTTTTTGTTACTCTTAACAACTGACATTTTTCTGGGTGGAAAGACATGCTCCAATTTGATTCCCATTTCTGTAATTCATCTAATTCTCTTTGTAAAATATCTGTGTCTTGTTTTGTTTTTATTGTTCTATATATTATGCAATCGTCTGCAAATAATCTGACTTTTGTTCCTGAACTAATGCAATTTGGTAAATCATTTATGTAAATTAAAAATAGTAGTGGACCCAAAACTGTTCCTTGAGGTACACCTGAGTTTACTGTTATTGGTGTTGATTTAGAGCCATTTATTATTACAGTTTGTTCTCTCCCTATCAGAAAATCTTTAATCCACTGATGCAGTGGACCGTTAATGCCGAAATATTTTAATTTTTTAAGCAAACTATGGTGGTGAACTTTGTCAAAAGCCTTGGAAAAATCTAGTAAGATAGCATCTATTTGTTCACTATTATCTAAACCTTTTGAAAAATCATCAATTAGTCCTATTAGTTGTGTTTCACATGATCTATATTTCCTAAAGCCATGTTGGTATGGGGTGAGGACATTATGTTTGTCTAAGTGGTTTATGATATTGCTACATATTATGTGTTCTAGTATTTTACATGTGATGCTGGTAAGTGATACTGGTCTGTAGTTTCCTGGATCAGATTTTTCTCCTTTTTTAAATAGGGGGGTGACATTAGCTTCTTTCCAGTCCTTTGGTACTCTGCCCTGGTTAAGCGATGCTTGAAAGAGTATTTTGAACACTGGGGCTAGCTCATTGCTTAGTTCTTTGAGTAATCTAGCTGGAATACCATCAGGTCCAGACGCTTTATTTGGTTTGGTGTTGGCTAATAGTTTTTTAATTCCATTTTCTTGTACTACTAAATCTTCTATGTTGTCTACTTGGTTCAAATTAAGAAATATGTCTTTGTCTCCTGGGGCTGAGAATGCTGATGCAAAGTATTTGTTTAGGATGTTTGCTTTAGTTTCATTATCATTATGTATTATGTTATGTTCATCTTTTAATGGCGCTATGCCTGTTGTTTCCATTTTCTTAGACTTAATGTATGACCATAGGTTTTTGTTGTTATCTTTAGATATTACATTGTTTATGTATTCACTCTGCAGCTGTCTGCTTACTTTTTGGGTTAGGTGTTTAATTTTTATATACTTTTTGTAAACTCTTTCTGCCTTGGTTGCTTTAAATTTTCTATATAGGTTTTCCTTCTGTTTACAAAGCTTCTTTAGTCTATTATTAAACCAGCATTTATTTATTTTGTTTGATGTGTATTTAGTTGGTATATGATTTTCTATAATGCTTTTAAGATGGTTTTTAATGAAATTCCAGAGGTCATCGACTGGTTGGTTAATGTCTTTTTCTAATAAGAATGTTTGTTGAAAGTTTAATGCAGCTTGGTGTAGTTGTGTTAGGTTACATTTATTCCAGAGTAAGATTTTTCTTTTGGTTTTTGTATTGGCTACTGCTTTTATCTGACTGTGTATTTTTATGATCTCATGGTCTGATAGACCAGGGATAATATCATAATCAACTACTAATCCAGGTCTGTTGGTTAAGAAGAGATCTAATGTGTTGTTTAATCTAGTTGGCTTTTTAATGATTTGATCTAAACTTAGGTTGTGTAAAGTTTCTATGAAAAGCTCATTTATGTCCTTAAGGTTTTGGTGTTTATCTATGGTTAGTGTTTTCCAATTTATATCAGGTAGGTTGAAGTCACCCATAATCCAAAAAACTGCATTTTTATTTGTCTCTTTAAGTGTAGTAATCTGATTACATAGTTCCTGCATGTATTCTAAACTAGAATTTGGTGGTCTGTAAATGCTGCCTATTATAAGGGATGTTGAGGTGGTATTAATTTTACAAAATGTAGATTCTATGTTTTTTGAGTTAGGTAAGGTAATTTCTTCTGCTATAAGAGTGTTTTTTATTGCTAAAAGAACTCCTCCATGATTATCAGCCCTATCTTTTCTAAAAATTTCATAATTACTATTGAAAATTTCTGCATTATAAATTTCAGGATGTAGCCAAGTTTCTGTTCCTGCAATTATGTCTGGTTTCTCACATTCTAATAAAATTTCTAAGTCTGCTGTTTTGTTCCTAATGCTTTGAAAATTTATTACTAAGGTTTTAAGGTATTTTGGTATTACTTCTTTGGTAGGTTTGTTTAGTGAGGCTGTTGTATTAATTTTAGTAGATTTAGGTTTAACAGGAGTGGATCTGGCTAGTGGTTGGTGAGTTGGTTTTGGGATGGTGTTTAGGATGTTGAATGGGTTAGAAGTGTCCACATCAAAGGAATCAAACAGTCCTGATGTAAACTGAGGTAACCCACACGGTACACAGTGCCATGATGCATCTTTGTTGCCTAAGGCATAATACACAGGTGTATTCATATGGAGACATGATGCATGGTACCATTCATCGCAGGTGTCACATTGAATGGCTTTCTGTTTCATGGTGCATACTTTTTTGCAGATGTTGCATCTATCTTTAGATCTAGGCCCTGGATTTGACTCTACATCCCCTGCTATTAATATTAACAGTGAAAGGTATTTATTTCTACTGTGTCTGATTGAGAACTTCCATTTGTGATGGGTAATCTTCTTTAATGTTATGGATGTGTATGTTAGGTTATTTTTTAAGTTGCATTGATCTAAAGTGTGATGATTGATTATGACTGTTGTTTCCTTTTTAAGTTTAGTGTTGACTGAGGTAGATCTAGTTCTGTGTTCAGCTAGTGTGTATTTAGTAATTATTAGGATAAATAGCCAGAGCAATTTCATGATGACTGTTGTTGATTTTAGTTTTAAAAGGTCTAGTCTAAATCTAGTTTAAGGTTAAAAATGCCTAAGATGGCCTAAGCTAAGTCTAAGTCTAAAGTGATAGCTAATTTACAATGACAATCAAATGGTTTATTCAAAATATAGACCTAGACTAGATCCAGATCTAATTCTAGATCTAGATCTAATGGTAGATCAATATATTTATGTGTTTAACTAACTTTAACTAACTATATAGAGTATTACTATTAGTTTATAATTAGTAGTATTTGTAGATGATTAGTAGATCTAAGGCCTTAATTAAAGTCTAAGTCTAAGACTGACTAGATCTAAAATCTAAAAATATAAAAATAAATATAGACTAAATAATATTAAATATAATTATAAGGATTAGTTGATTAGTAAGACAAAATAGTCCTAAACTAAGAGTTGTTAATTTGAATTAATTAGTGGAAATAATGCTGAATTAAGTTAAATCTATAATTTAAAGATATTAGTTTATTAGTTGAAACTTTTTAAAATACTCACTTTCTCCATCTTTTTTTTACCATCCAAAATGAAATCTTCTAACTAGAAGGTACTGGTAGGTAACAAAAGAATACATGTTATCGAAGATCAAAGGAAAAAAAAGGGTTCCTAAACAAAATACATTTTAAATGCACATTGAAATTGCAAATATTCTTGACTTTTTATATTTTTCTCTCCAGAAACAAGAGAGGGTTGAGAGTGACAATTTTGGTCGTTTTCTGTACAGGAATTTCGCTCTGTTCAAATTTTCTCACCGCAAACAGGAGTGGTTAGAAATTCAAGGGGCCAGCTTGAAGAAGCAAAGACTTCTTGATGAAGTTTTGAAAGGTAAACAAACTAGCAATGGGATAAATAATTGTCTTAGTTCTGTTTCATCTTTTGTCCTGGAGCTGTTGAACAGAGCTAGAAATCTTGTGAGGCTTCTGGAATAATTGAGAGAGAGCTAAGGGATCTTGTTTTGAAGCTTCTAATCACAGAGTTTATATTTTGCTATTAAGTAAAGATAGATCTTTCATAGTTTTGTTCTAAGGCTCACACAGACTTACCAAGTATCTCCAAACAGATGCACCCAGATTGGCAGTGGTTGCTATAATTATTAAATAAAATCATCACACTGCTGAGTACTATTTTGTTTTTAAATGTTTTAGAATATATCATATATATCAAACACGAAATTTTCATGTTCATTCCTTTTACAGGCACAGACACAAAACCTGCACTTAAAGGTGAAGGAAAGCAACCTAAAAAGAAACATAAAACTCATCAAATTGTAAGTTGGTAAAACCAGTTGTAAATGATCTCCCTCTCCCCAATTATTTATTTATTTTTTTTTTTTCAAATTTTAATGTTGTCAATTTCTTTACTAAAAAATAATGAGTAAATGTTTTGTTTGTTAAATGTGTAATAATATATAAATTTATTCAAATAAATGTTGAGTGTAAGTAATTAAGGGAGAAAAGGTTTTTTTTTAATAAGGTACCGGTAATATAAAATTGTGGAGCATGGTGGTGAAAGTCTAGGTCTAGATTGCTTAAGATTATTTTTAATATAGCTTACAGTCTGCAGCATGCTATGGAAAAAAAATAAAAGTAAAGTTTCCCTTTCAGACATTTTGGTCTACAGGGCAGATGATGTAAAGATCATCTGCTTCTGTGGCCTATGGTTGGTTAATGGGGTGCCATGTGGCCAGTACAACAACCAACCGCCTTTACTTTTCCCCAACTAATGTCGGGTACCCCTAAGAGCTGGGTGGACTCAGAGGCGCCCAAAGATCCCAAAATTAAAAATTTCAGTCTTCACCAGGATTCAAACCCGGGCCCCCAGTTCAGAAGTCAAGCGCTTCCTCATGCTATGTAAGCTGGACTTAAAAATAAGTCAGTTAAAAAAGCAGGGGTCCTAAAAAGAAGAATGGTATTTAGCTTTTGTTTTATGTGATTTAGAATACACAAGTAAAGAAAAAGTGATTAATTAATAATTAATTATGTCTGTTGTAGGCAATAATAGTTTTATTCTTGATGACTTAATTTAAAGTAGTATTACTGGCAGAATTAATTACCAATCTAAACCATAGTCATCAGTTTAATTTCAATTAGTAATGCTATCAGAATAATTGACAATCTAGACCATAGTCACTAGAATTAAAAAATTTGTCAAGGCACTATGACCTAACATAGTACCCAGTAACGAGGTAGAAATCTTGCTGCTTTTTGCATAGAAAAGTTAAATTAGGAAGAAAAAAAAAAGATATAAGATGTAACTAAGTTTTCATTTTGAATTTCAAAACAATTAAAACATTTACATAAAATACCAAATTCTTCAAAAAGTATTCTAACAAGAAATTTCCTTTAAAAAAAAAAATCCTGCTTAATTGATTTGTTTTTCTCATGTTTAAGTTTAGAAAATAATTTTCCATTATCTTAAATTAAATTATTTTAAAGAATTAGTCATCATCATTGAATCCACTAGTGTGGGATTGGGAGACCTAATCCCTCCTTTATAGGCCCTGAATTAACGCCCTGCTGTTGCATGTCATGTCATTAATAATGATAATTATAGCTTTTATATAGTGCTACTTTAATGCTTATAGCATGCTCAGAGCACTATGGTCCAATCTCGTTTGTGGACCAGTTGGGGGGGGGGGGGGGGGGGGGCGGTGGTATCTGGGAGGTTTTCCGTGCTGGCTTTGGGCGCTCAGTAAACACAGCTCTGCTCGACTTGGGTGTCAACCTCAAGCCCCCTTCATAGGTAGCCAAGCCAAGTTCAAGCGTACTTAGCCTCTTGACCACGCTTCCCACATTTGTTTATAAATAATTATACATTTGTTTCAATTCATTTTAAAAAATTGTGTTGCTAAATAAAGTAAATTAATTATTATTTGTGAATCTTAACACAGAATTAGTTTATTTCAGCCATCTTTTTTTCTTTACCATCAGCTTTAAATGTTTGTTTTTTTTTTCTTTTCCCAACAGGCTAATGAAAGTGTGACAGAACCTGACAGTAAAGAACAATGTTCTCCTGTAACACTTTGTACAGCAGCTGAGGAAGAAACACAACCAACAGGTGCATCAGATTCTTCGCAACATAACAAACGGAAACGGAAACATGAGAAGAAAAGAGTGATTCGCAACCCTGAGTTGGACGAGTCTATTCCCCTGCAAGAGAAAGTTAAGGAAGAGAAAAAAAAGAGAAAAAAAAGAACAACAGATGTGGACAATGAAACTGAGGCTATCCCAGACACCCCAGACACAGAAAAATCAGAACACCTGAAAAAGAAAAAACACAAAAAGAAATAAATTCAATTTGATAAGCATAGGCTTCATTCTTTTGTGATTTCTTATACAATACGTTTTTTGTCTTTTAAGATAAAAGATCTAAAATTGTCTGACAGTAATACTAAAAATATAAATATGTCAAGTGCATTTGCACAATTAAGCTTCGCCAATAGCTTTCTCATTATCGTTATGCTCTGTAGAATAAAAATGTTTTTAAAATGTTCTACATGCTTCGGATGTTCCTTCACATTTGAAGATAATTTACTTTCTTGTCCAAACGTCCCCCAGGACGATGGGGGATGGGAGCGTGCTAGGTTTGAACCCGGGACCAACGATAAGTCAAAACGGCAGTCCAGCGCGCAAACTGCACGACCAGGCAGCCATCCTTCCTTGTGTTCCTTGTAACTGGAAGTTTTTGGTGGTTTGTGGGTCTTTTTGGGGTGATACTGTTTTGTTCCCCTTTAGTGTGGTTCCTGGCTTGGGACTGCGCATTAGTGTCAAGCTTGATCTGGGTGTAAGACTGTAAAAGCATGTGTAGATTTGTTCTGAGGGCTCTGTCTGGGCCATACTTGGTCAGTGGCATTGTGGGCCTGTAATTTATCTCTGATGAAGCTGTGCTTTTATGACATGCTAGTACTTTTATCAAAGTACATTCATCTGAAAGCATAATCAAGTTATTATATTGATTATTTGCTTTCCTTGATTATTATTATGAACTGGTGTTCAAGTCATCTTAATAAACATTTGTTAATCAATGCATATACTGTGATGTTAGTACATTTGGATTACTTGTTTTGGCTTAATTAACATATTTGATGACTAAACTGTCAGGGGTGCCCAGGCAGAGGAGACAAGGCAAAAATGCAATCCAGACACACGTTCCTCTAACTTTTTAGACACTTACTAAGAAACGGTTTTGATTGATTTACGATCATAGTTGCAAAAATTCAAGAAAACTCATAAGCGTTCTATCAAACCTTTGTATTAGTTTTCTTTATTTTCCCCAAAATATATACAAATCTTCATTATCATAGTACAAAATAAACTTTATTCCGTTCTTACTGTTTTTCCATTGTAAACTTTACACTTTATAAAAACAATATATTTTCTTTCTTATTTATTCCTAAAATTGGAAATAGCATCGTGCATGTGTCATGTACAAAGTTATTTAAAAAATTGAAAAGTATGTAGGCCTATGTTTGGTTTTGCTGATACTGATGGAGGTATAACGGAATTCACAGTGGTCAAAATTTTATGTTGGGGAGCATTACAACGCGCAGTGTGCAAACACTTTTCATCATTATAAAAAAGTGTGGTTGTTTTATGTTTGTGGTTTCTCTTATGATATTTTTATCATCTTTTCATCTTTAATTATCATTATTTATTATAATAGTGTTTCTAACTAAGAACCAGGGGCGGACTGGCTATTTGGGCAAATGCCCGGTGGGCCGGTAGGGCCACTGAAAAGCCTGATCAAGGTCACTATGGCATATATCAAGTTGTTAAAGGTTTTATAATATCCTTATTATGTTGTTATTATTTTTATATAAGGCCCTTTGAGCGTCGTGTTTAAACAAAAAGTTTTTCACAGACATTACAGTGTAATACTCTTTTAATCAAACACATTTTCCGAAAATAAAATGTAGACAGTGCTACTAGTAGGCTTCATCTTTTTAGGGCCTTCACAATTGCTGATTTAAAAAGACGCTATATTGCTTATTAAGATACAATAGAGTTCACTGTAAGCATGCATATCGATACATTATCAAACTTAACACTGATTTTTAAGGACCGATACACCTAGACATGGATGCCCATCACATGATAGAGAATTTGTGGGCCGAATTTTATAGAAAAGCCCGGGCCGATTTTGACACCCAGTCCGCCCTGCTCAGAACTACTCAGCGTGTATAGGTTATAGACCTTCGCAAACATCTTCTGATAATTCAAGATACTAAACAGTAGCAGGACATAATAGAAATAACAATGAATTATACGGGGGAAAACAGTTGCTAAGTAACTTTTTTTGTTATCTGTTAAAAAGTCTAACCTACAAGATTACAAAAGAGAGTTAGTGTTTTCTGTCAAGAACTTGATAGCTAGAGTGGTTCTCACTACTTCTACTAATACTAAATTACTAATGTATAAAACTAAAATCAGAGAGGACGATAAAGTAAAAAACACAATAGTCATAAGTATATCAATTCTTAATATTCTTATCCGCCAAAATTTCGTACTGTAAAGTAGAGCTGACAAGATAGTGGGGGTGCGAGACAAGGAGTAGATTGGTCATGCGACCATATGGTGAAAATCTCCAAAAGCACTTCCGGTACCTCAGATTGGACAATATCTGTTTCAGAAAAGAAATAAAATAAATTTTAGAACCAACATTTTAGACACATGCAGATCTAGGTATTGAAAAGGACTGAATCATTTATTTAAAAAAAAAATGCTGCACCTATTAGAATGACTGGTTGTTGAGCGCATGGCTAATGACACCGAAGTCCTGGTTGGTTTGATACCCATTCTAAAACAATTTTTGTCAAGGAGAAATGAAATAGAGCCTAGGTGTTAAATGTCTTCTTGGAGGTTCAGTGAGTGTCGATTTCAATGATTCCAACAGCGGGTTACATCAGTGGTTGATTTTGAAACCAATACGATGCAATGACCAGGCATTCATATCGTATGACCTCAAAACCATCCATTCGAAGTTTTTTTTGTGTGTGTTTTGTGCGCACCGCCGCCGTTCAAGATAGTGCAGAAGGTGCGCACTTCTAGAAACCAGACTAGGAAGGATGTTTACATTAGAAATAAGAACGATTTCCGCCTAAGTCTAGAGCCGAGATGAAGATGCTGTACTCATGGCAGATGTCCTTTGTGTTTGTCATGTCTCCGTATAAGTAAACGTCTATGTCTCGTTGAGTTGCCACACTTAAGTTATTATATATATCTCAAATATGCCTAGATTTAAAAATCATATTTATCTTAAATTTAACTGAAATTTGGTTACTCGAATAATTTCGTACGACAAAGTAGCACTGATAAAATGGTATCTTTAACATAGCGCCGACAAAAAAAAAAAAGGCGTACTGTATCTCATATCAAATATGCCTTTATCTAAAAATCATATTTATCTGGATGCAGCAGAGGTTTGAATTCTGAGTTTTCTTTCTCCCTCGGGCCGAAGGAACTCGTTAGCTTTAGGTGGAAACTCACCTTTTGTCTTACGCATTAAGCTCCTATACGTTATCACCTACAGAACCTCGGTGGTGGGAAGCTGGAGGCGCGAGACAGCGGGTGTAGATTGGTCATGAGACCATAAAATGAAAATCTATAATAGCATGAAATCAGATTCGACAATATTTAATTCAGAAAAGAAAAAAAATAGATTCTCGCTAATGACACACAAGTCCTGGTTGGTTTGATACCCATTCTAAAACAATTTTTGTCAAGGAGAAATGAAATAGAGCCTAGGTGTTAAATGTCTTCTTGGAGGTTAAGTGAGTGTCGATTTCAATGATTCCAACAGCGGGTTACATCAGTGGTTGATTTTGAAACCAATACGATGCAATGACCAGGCATTCACATCGTATGACCTCAAAACCATCCATTCGAAGTTTTTTGTGTGTGTGTTTTGTGCGCACCGCCGCCGTTCAAGATAGTGCAGAAGGTGCGCACTTCTAGAAACCAGACTAGGAAGGATGTTTACATTAGAAATAAGAACGATTTCCGCCTAAGTCTAGAGCCGAGATGAAGATGCTGTACTCATGGCAGATGTCCTTTATGTTTGTCATGTCTCCGTATAAGTAAACGTCTATGTCTCGTTGAGTTGCCACACTTAAGTTATTATATATATCTCAAATATGCCTAGATTTAAAAATCATATTTATCTTAAATTTAACTGAAATTTGGTTACTCGACAAATTTCGTACGACAAAGTAGCACTGATAAAATGGTATCTTTAACATAGCGCCGAAAAAACAAAAAAAAAAGGCGTACTGTATCTCATATCAAATATGCCTTTATCTAAAAATCATATTTATCTGGATGCATCAGAGGTTTGAATTCTGAGTTTTCTTTCTCCCTCGGGCCGAAGGAACTCGTTAGCTTTAGGTGGAAACTCACCTTTTGTCTTACGCATTAAGCTCCTATACGTTATCACCTACAGAACCTCGGTGGTGGGGAGCTGGGGGCGCGAGACAGCGGGTGTAGATTGGTCATGAGGCCATAAAATGAAAATCTATAATAGCATGAAATCAGATTCGACAATATTTAATTCAGAAAAGAAAAAAATAGATTCTCGCTAATGACACACAAGTCCTGGTTGGTTTGATACCCATTCTAAAACAATTTTTGTCAAGGAGAAATGAAATAGAGCCTAGGTGTTAAATGTCTTCTTGGAGGTTCAGTGAGTGTCGATTTCAATGATTCCAACAGCGGGTTACATCAGTGGTTGATTTTGAAACCAATACGATGCAATGACCAGGCATTCACATCGTATGACCTCAAAACCATCCATTCGAAGTTTTTTGTGTGTGTGTTTTGTGCGCACCGCCGCCGTTCAAGATAGTGCAGAAGGTGCGCACTTCTAGAAACCAGACTAGGAAGGATGTTTACATTAGAAATAAGAACGATTTCCGCCTAAGTCTAGAGCCGAGATGAAGATGCTGTACTAATGGCAGATGTCCTTTGTGTTTGTCATGTCTCCGTATAAGTAAACGTCTATGTCTCGTTGAGTTGCCACACTTAAGTTATTATATATATCTCAAATATGCCTAGATTTAAAAATCATATTTATCTTAAATTTAACTGAAATTTGGTTACTCGACAAATTTCGTACGACAAAGTAGCACTGATAAAATGGTATCTTTAACATAGCGCCGACAAAAAAAAAAAGGCGTACTGTATCTCATATCAAATATGCCTTTATCTAAAAATCATATTTATCTGGATGCAGCAGAGGTTTGAATTCTGAGTTTTCTTTCTCCCTCGGGCCGAAGGAACTCGTTAGCTTTAGGTGGAAACTCACCTTTTGTCTTACGCATTAAGCTCCTATACGTTATCACCTACAGAACCTCGGTGGTGGGGAGCTGGAGGCGCGAGACAGCGGGTGTAGATTGGTCATGAGGCCATAAAATGAAAATCTATAATAGCATGAAATCAGATTCGACAATATTTAATTCAGAAAAGAAAAAAAATAGATTCTCGCTAATGACACCCAAGTCCTGGTTGGTTTGATACCCATTCTAAAACAATTTTTGTCAAGGAGAAATGAAATAGAGCCTAGGTGTTAAATGTCTTCTTGGAGGTTCAGTGAGTGTCGATTTCAATGATTCCAACAGCGGGTTACATCAGTGGTTGATTTTGAAACCAATACGATGCAATGACCAGGCATTCATATCGTATGACCTCAAAACCATCCATTCGAAGTTTTTTTTGTGTGTGTTTTGTGCGCACCGCCGCCGTTCAAGATAGTGCAGAAGGTGCGCACTTCTAGAAACCAGACTAGGAAGGATGTTTACATTAGAAATAAGAACGATTTCCGCCTAAGTCTAGAGCCGAGATGAAGATGCTGTACTCATGGCAGATGTCCTTTGTGTTTGTCATGTCTCCGTATAAGTAAACGTCTATGTCTCTTTGAGTTGCCACACTTAAGTTATTATATATATCTCAAATATGCCTAGATTTAAAAATCATATTTATCTTAAATTTAACTGAAATTTGGTTACTCGACAAATTTCGTACGACAAAGTAGCACTGATAAAATGGTATCTTTAACATAGCGCCGACAAAAAAAAAAAGGCGTACTGTATCTCATATCAAATATGCCTTTATCTAAAAATCATATTTATCTGGATGCATCAGAGGTTTGAATTCTGAGTTTTCTTTCTCCCTCGGGCCGAAGGAACTCGTTAGCTTTAGGTGGAAACTCACCTTTTGTCTTACGCATTAAGCTCCTATACGTTATCACCTACAGAACCTCGGTGGTGGGGAGCTGGAGGCGCGAGACAGCGGGTGTAGATTGGTCATGAGGCCATAAAATGAAAATCTATAATAGCATGAAATCAGATTCGACAATATTTAATTCAGAAAAGAAAAAAATAGATTCTCGCTAATGACACCCAAGTCCTGGTTGGTTTGATACCCATTCTAAAACAATTTTTGTCAAGGAGAAATGAAATAGAGCCTAGGTGTTAAATGTCTTCTTGGAGGTTCAGTGAGTGTCGATTTCAATGATTCCAACAGCGGGTTACATCAGTGGTTGATTTTGAAACCAATACGATGCAATGACCAGGCATTCACATCGTATGACCTCAAAACCATCCATTCGAAGTTTTTTGTGTGTGTGTTTTGTGCGCACCGCCGCCGTTCAAGATAGTGCAGAAGGTGCGCACTTCTAGAAACCAGACTAGGAAGGATGTTTACATTAGAAATAAGAACGATTTCCGCCTAAGTCTAGAGCCGAGATGAAGATGCTGTACTCATGGCAGATGTCCTTTGTGTTTGTCATGTCTCCGTATAAGTAAACGTCTATGTCTCGTTGAGTTGCCACACTTAAGTTATTATATATATCTCAAATATGCCTAGATTTAAAAATCATATTTATCTTAAATTTAACTGAAATTTGGTTGCTCGACAAATTTTGTACGACAAAACAGCACTGATAAAATGGTATCTTTAACATAGCGCCGACAAAACAAAAAAAAGGCGTACTGTATCTCATATCAAATATGCCTTTATCTAAAAATCATATTTATCTGGATGCATCAGAGGTTTGAATTCTGAGTTTTCTTTCTCCCTCGGGCCGAAGGAACTCGTTAGCTTTAGGTGGAAACTCACCTTTTGTCTTACGCATTAAGCTCCTATACGTTATCACCTACAGAACCTCGGTGGTGGGGAGCTGGAGGCGCGAGACAGCGGGTGTAGATTGGTCATGAGGCCATAAAATGAAAATCTATAATAGCATGAAATCAGATTCGACAATATTTAATTCAGAAAAGAAAAAAATAGATTCTCGCTAATGACACCCAAGTCCTGGTTGGTTTGATACCCATTCTAAAACAATTTTTGTCAAGGAGAAATGAAATAGAGCCTAGGTGTTAAATGTCTTCTTGGAGGTTCAGTGAGTGTCGATTTCAATGATTCCAACAGCGGGTTACATCAGTGGTTGATTTTGAAACCAATACGATGCAATGACCAGGCATTCATATCGTATGACCTCAAAACCATCCATTCGAAGTTTTTTTTGTGTGTGTTTTGTGCGCACCGCCGCCGTTCAAGATAGTGCAGAAGGTGCGCACTTCTAGAAACCAGACTAGGAAGGATGTTTACATTAGAAATAAGAACGATTTCCGCCTAAGTCTAGAGCCGAGATGAAGATGCTGTACTCATGGCAGATGTCCTTTGTGTTTGTCATGTCTCCGTATAAGTAAACGTCTGTCTCTTTGAGTTGCCACACTTAAGTTATTATATATATCTCAAATATGCCTAGATTTAAAAATCATATTTATCTTAAATTTAACTGAAATTTGGTTACTCGACGAATTTCGTACGACAAAGTAGCACTGATAAAATGGTATCTTTAACATAGCGCCGACAAAAAAAAAAAGGCGTACTGTATCTCATATCAAATATGCCTTTATCTAAAAATCATATTTATCTGGATGCAGCAGAGGTTTGAATTCTGAGTTTTCTTTCTCCCTCGGGCCGAAGGAACTCGTTAGCTTTAGGTGGAAACTCACCTTTTGTCTTACGCATTAAGCTCCTATACGTTATTACCTACAGAACCTCGGTGGTGGGGAGCTGGAGGCGCGAGACAGCGGGTGTAGATTGGTCATGAGGCCATAAAATGAAAATCTATAATAGCATGAAATCAGATTCGACAATATTTAATTCAGAAAAGAAAAAAATAGATTCTCGCTAATGACACCCAAGTCCTGGTTGGTTTGATACCCATTCTAAAACAATTTTTGTCAAGGAGAAATGAAATAGAGCCTAGGTGTTAAATGTCTTCTTGGAGGTTCAGTGAGTGTCGATTTCAATGATTCCAACAGCGGGTTACATCAGTGGTTGATTTTGAAACCAATACGATGCAATGACCAGGCATTCATATCGTATGACCTCAAAACCATCCATTCGAAGTTTTTTTTGTGTGTGTTTTGTGCGCACCGCCGCCGTTCAAGATAGTGCAGAAGGTGCGCACTTCTAGAAACCAGACTAGGAAGGATGTTTACATTAGAAATAAGAACGATTTCCGCCTAAGTCTAGAGCCGAGATGAAGATGCTGTACTCATGGCAGATGTCCTTTGTGTTTGTCATGTCTCCGTATAAGTAAACGTCTATGTCTCTTTGAGTTGCCACACTTAAGTTATTATATATATCTCAAATATGCCTAGATTTAAAAATCATATTTATCTTAAATTTAACTGAAATTTGGTTACTCGACAAATTTCGTACGACAAAGTAGCACTGATAAAATGGTATCTTTAACATAGCGCCGACAAAAAAAAAAAGGAGTACTGTATCTCATATCAAATATGCCTTTATCTAAAAATCATATTTATCTGGATGCAGCAGAGGTTTGAATTCTGAGTTTTCTTTCTCCCTCGGGCCGAAGGAACTCGTTAGCTTTAGGTGGAAACTCACCTTTTGTCTTACGCATTAAGCTCCTATACGTTATCACCTACAGAACCTCGGTGGTGGGGAGCTGGAGGCGCGAGACAGCGGGTGTAGATTGGTCATGAGGCCATAAAATGAAAATCTATAATAGCATGAAATCATATTCGACAATATTTAATTCAGAAAAGAAAAAAAATAGATTCTCGCTAATGACACACAAGTCCTGGTTGGTTTGATACCCATTCTAAAACAATTTTTGTCAAGGAGAAATGAAATAGAGCCTAGGTGTTAAATGTCTTCTTGGAGGTTCAGTGAGTGTCGATTTCAATGATTCCAACAGCGGGTTACATCAGTGGTTGATTTTGAAGCCAATACGATGCAATGACCAGGCATTCATATCGTATGACCTCAAAACCATCCATTCGAAGTTTTTTTTCTGTGTGTTTTGTGCGCACCGCCGCCGTTAAAGATAATGCAGAAGGTGCGCACTTCTAGAAACCAGACTAGGAAGGATGTTTACATTAGAAATAAGAACGATTTCCGCCTAAGTCTAGAGCCGAGATGAAGATGCTGTACTCATGGCAGATGTCCTTTGTGTTTGTCATGTCTCCGTATAAGTAAACGTCTATGTCTCGTTGAGTTGCCACACTTAAGTTATTATATATATCTCAAATATGCCTAGATTTAAAAATCATATTTATCTTAAATTTAACTGAAATTTGGTTACTCGACAAATTTCGTACGACAAAGTAGCACTGATAAAATGGTATCTTTAACATAGCGCCGACAAAAAAAAAAGGCGTACTGTATCTCATATCAAATATGCCTTTATCTAAAAATCATATTTATCTGGATGCAGCAGAGGTTTGAATTCTGAGTTTTCTTTCTCCCTCGGGCTGAAGGAACTCGTTAGCTTTAGGTGGAAACTCACCTTTTGTCTTACGCATTAAGCTCCTATACGTTATCACCTACAGAACCTCGGTGGTGGGGAGCTGGAGGCGCGAGACAGCGGGTGTAGATTGGTCATGAGGCCATAAAATGAAAATCTATAATAGCATGAAATCAGATTCGACAATATTTAATTCAGAAAAGAAAAAAATAGATTCTCGCTAATGACACCCAAGTCCTGGTTGGTTTGATACCCATTCTAAAACAATTTTTGTCAAGGAGAAATGAAATAGAGCCTAGGTGTTAAATGTCTTCTTGGAGGTTCAGTGAGTGTCGATTTCAATGATTCCAACAGCGGGTTACATCAGTGGTTGATTTTGAAACCAATACGATGCAATGACCAGGCATTCATATCGTATGACCTCAAAACCATCCATTCGAAGTTTTTTTTGTGTGTGTTTTGTGCGCACCGCCGCCGTTCAAGATAGTGCAGAAGGTGCGCACTTCTAGAAACCAGACTAGGAAGGATGTTTACATTAGAAATAAGAACGATTTCCGCCTAAGTCTAGAGCCGAGATGAAGATGCTGTACTCATGGCAGATGTCCTTTGTGTTTGTCATGTCTCCGTATAAGTAAACGTCTATGTCTCGTTGAGTTGCCACACTTAAGTTATTATATATATCTCAAATATGCCTAGATTTAAAAATCATATTTATCTTAAATTTAACTGAAATTTGGTTGCTCGACAAATTTTGTACGACAAAACAGCACTGATAAAATGGTATCTTTAACATAGCGCCGACAAAACAAAAAAAAGGCGTACTGTATCTCATATCAAATATGCCTTTATCTAAAAATCATATTTATCTGGATGCATCAGAGGTTTGAATTCTGAGTTTTCTTTCTCCCTCGGGCCGAAGGAACTCGTTAGCTTTAGGTGGAAACTCACCTTTTGTCTTACGCATTAAGCTCCTATACGTTATCACCTACAGAACCTCGGTGGTGGGGAGCTGGAGGCGCGAGACAGCGGGTGTAGATTGGTCATGAGGCCATAAAATGAAAATCTATAATAGCATGAAATCAGATTCGACAATATTTAATTCAGAAAAGAAAAAAATAGATTCTCGCTAATGACACCCAAGTCCTGGTTGGTTTGATACCCATTCTAAAACAATTTTTGTCAAGGAGAAATGAAATAGAGCCTAGGTGTTAAATGTCTTCTTGGAGGTTCAGTGAGTGTCGATTTCAATGATTCCAACAGCGGGTTACATCAGTGGTTGATTTTGAAACCAATACGATGCAATGACCAGGCATTCATATCGTATGACCTCAAAACCATCCATTCGAAGTTTTTTTTGTGTGTGTTTTGTGCGCACCGCCGCCGTTCAAGATAGTGCAGAAGGTGCGCACTTCTAGAAACCAGACTAGGAAGGATGTTTACATTAGAAATAAGAACGATTTCCGCCTAAGTCTAGAGCCGAGATGAAGATGCTGTACTCATGGCAGATGTCCTTTGTGTTTGTCATGTCTCCGTATAAGTAAACGTCTGTCTCTTTGAGTTGCCACACTTAAGTTATTATATATATCTCAAATATGCCTAGATTTAAAAATCATATTTATCTTAAATTTAACTGAAATTTGGTTACTCGACGAATTTCGTACGACAAAGTAGCACTGATAAAATGGTATCTTTAACATAGCGCCGACAAAAAAAAAAAGGCGTACTGTATCTCATATCAAATATGCCTTTATCTAAAAATCATATTTATCTGGATGCAGCAGAGGTTTGAATTCTGAGTTTTCTTTCTCCCTCGGGCCGAAGGAACTCGTTAGCTTTAGGTGGAAACTCACCTTTTGTCTTACGCATTAAGCTCCTATACGTTATTACCTACAGAACCTCGGTGGTGGGGAGCTGGAGGCGCGAGACAGCGGGTGTAGATTGGTCATGAGGCCATAAAATGAAAATCTATAATAGCATGAAATCAGATTCGACAATATTTAATTCAGAAAAGAAAAAAATAGATTCTCGCTAATGACACCCAAGTCCTGGTTGGTTTGATACCCATTCTAAAACAATTTTTGTCAAGGAGAAATGAAATAGAGCCTAGGTGTTAAATGTCTTCTTGGAGGTTCAGTGAGTGTCGATTTCAATGATTCCAACAGCGGGTTACATCAGTGGTTGATTTTGAAACCAATACGATGCAATGACCAGGCATTCATATCGTATGACCTCAAAACCATCCATTCGAAGTTTTTTTTGTGTGTGTTTTGTGCGCACCGCCGCCGTTCAAGATAGTGCAGAAGGTGCGCACTTCTAGAAACCAGACTAGGAAGGATGTTTACATTAGAAATAAGAACGATTTCCGCCTAA
Source organism: Biomphalaria pfeifferi (assembly GCA_030265305.1). NCBI lineage: Eukaryota > Metazoa > Mollusca > Gastropoda > Planorbidae > Biomphalaria > Biomphalaria pfeifferi. The sequence continues at coordinate 822,751 of JASAOG010000103.1, read as the reverse complement.
GTCTAGAGCCGAGATGAAGATGCTGTACTCATGGCAGATGTCCTTTGTGTTTGTCATGTCTCCGTATAAGTAAACGTCTATGTCTCTTTGAGTTGCCACACTTAAGTTATTATATATATCTCAAATATGCCTAGATTTAAAAATCATATTTATCTTAAATTTAACTGAAATTTGGTTACTCGACAAATTTCGTACGACAAAGTAGCACTGATAAAATGGTATCTTTAACATAGCGCCGACAAAAAAAAAAAGGAGTACTGTATCTCATATCAAATATGCCTTTATCTAAAAATCATATTTATCTGGATGCAGCAGAGGTTTGAATTCTGAGTTTTCTTTCTCCCTCGGGCCGAAGGAACTCGTTAGCTTTAGGTGGAAACTCACCTTTTGTCTTACGCATTAAGCTCCTATACGTTATCACCTACAGAACCTCGGTGGTGGGGAGCTGGAGGCGCGAGACAGCGGGTGTAGATTGGTCATGAGGCCATAAAATGAAAATCTATAATAGCATGAAATCATATTCGACAATATTTAATTCAGAAAAGAAAAAAAATAGATTCTCGCTAATGACACACAAGTCCTGGTTGGTTTGATACCCATTCTAAAACAATTTTTGTCAAGGAGAAATGAAATAGAGCCTAGGTGTTAAATGTCTTCTTGGAGGTTCAGTGAGTGTCGATTTCAATGATTCCAACAGCGGGTTACATCAGTGGTTGATTTTGAAGCCAATACGATGCAATGACCAGGCATTCATATCGTATGACCTCAAAACCATCCATTCGAAGTTTTTTTTCTGTGTGTTTTGTGCGCACCGCCGCCGTTAAAGATAATGCAGAAGGTGCGCACTTCTAGAAACCAGACTAGGAAGGATGTTTACATTAGAAATAAGAACGATTTCCGCCTAAGTCTAGAGCCGAGATGAAGATGCTGTACTCATGGCAGATGTCCTTTGTGTTTGTCATGTCTCCGTATAAGTAAACGTCTATGTCTCGTTGAGTTGCCACACTTAAGTTATTATATATATCTCAAATATGCCTAGATTTAAAAATCATATTTATCTTAAATTTAACTGAAATTTGGTTACTCGACAAATTTCGTACGACAAAGTAGCACTGATAAAATGGTATCTTTAACATAGCGCCGACAAAAAAAAAAGGCGTACTGTATCTCATATCAAATATGCCTTTATCTAAAAATCATATTTATCTGGATGCAGCAGAGGTTTGAATTCTGAGTTTTCTTTCTCCCTCGGGCTGAAGGAACTCGTTAGCTTTAGGTGGAAACTCACCTTTTGTCTTACGCATTAAGCTCCTATACGTTATCACCTACAGAACCTCGGTGGTGGGGAGCTGGGGGCGCGAGACAGCGGGTGTAGATTGGTCATGAGGCCATAAAATGAAAATCTATAATAGCATGAAATCAGATTCGACAATATTTAATTCAGAAAAGAAAAAAAATAGATTCTCGCTAATGACACACAAGTCCTGGTTGGTTTGATACCCATTCTAAAACAATTTTTGTCAAGGAGAAATGAAATAGAGCCTAGGTGTTAAATGTCTTCTTGGAGGTTCAGTGAGTGTCGATTTCAATGATTCCAACAGCGGGTTACATCAGTGGTTGATTTTGAAGCCAATACGATGCAATGACCAGGCATTCATATCGTATGACCTCAAAACCATCCATTCGAAGTTTTTTTTCTGTGTGTTTTGTGCGCACCGCCGCCGTTCAAGATAATGCAGAAGGTGCGCACTTCTAGAAACCAGACTAGGAAGGATGTTTACATTAGAAATAAGAACGATTTCCGCCTAAGTCTAGAGCCGAGATGAAGATGCTGTACTCATGGCAGATGTCCTTTGTGTTTGTCATGTCTCCGTATAAGTAAACGTCTATGTCTCGTTGAGTTGCCACACTTAAGTTATTATATATATCTCAAATATGCCTAGATTTAAAAATCATATTTATCTTAAATTTAACTGAAATTTGGTTACTCGACAAATTTCGTACGACAAAACAGCACTGATAAAATGGTATCTTTAACATAGCGCCGACAAAAAAAAAAAAGGCGTACTGTGTCTCATATCAAATATGCCTTTATCTAAAAATCATATTTATCTGGATGCAGCAGAGGTTTGAATTCTGAGTTTTCTTTCTCCCTCGGGCCGAAGGAACTCGTTAGCTTTAGGTGGAAACTCACCTTTTGTCTTACGCATTAAGCTCCTATACGTTATAACCTACAGAACCTCGATGGTGGGGAGCTGGAGGCGCGAGACAGCGGGTGTAGATTGGTCATGAGGCCATAAAATGAAAATCTATAATAGCATGAAATCAGATTCGACAATATTTAATTCAGAAAAGAAAAAAATAGATTCTCGCTAATGACACACAAGTCCTGGTTGGTTTGATACCCATTCTAAAACAATTTTTGTCAAGGAGAAATGAAATAGAGCCTAGGTGTTAAATGTCTTCTTGGAGGTTCAGTGAGTGTCGATTTCAATGATTCCAACAGCGGGTTACATCAGTGGTTGATTTTGAAACCAATTCGATGCAATGACCACCCATTCATATCGTATGACCTCAAAACCATCCATTCGAAGTTTTTTTTGTGTGTGTTTTGTGCGCACCGCCGCCGTTCAAGATAGTGCAGAAGGTGCGCACTTCTAGAAACGAGACTAGGAAGGATGTTTACATTAGAAATAAGAACGATTTCCGCCTAAGTCTAGAGCCGAGATGAAGATGCTGTACTCATGGCAGATGTCCTTTGTGTTTGTCATGTCTCCGTATAAGTAAACGTCTATGTCTCGTTGAGTTGCCACACTTACGTTATTATATATATCTCAAATATGCCTAGATTTAAAAATCATATTTATCTTAAATTTAACTGAAATTTGGTTACTCGACAAATTTTGTACGACAATACAGCACTGATAAAATGGTATCTTTAACATAGCGCCGACAAAAAAAAAAGGCGTACTGTATCTCATATCAAATATGCCTTTATCTAAAAATCATATTTATCTGGATGCAGCAGAGGTTTGAATTCTGAGTTTTCTTTCTCCCTCGGGCCGAAGGAACTCGTTAGCTTTAGGTGGAAACTCACCTTTTGTCTTACGCATTAAGCTCCTATACGTTATCACCTACAGAACCTCGGTGGTGGGGAGCTGGGGGCGCGAGACAGCGGGTGTAGATTGGTCATGAGGCCATAAAATGAAAATCTATAATAGCATGAAATCAGATTCGACAATATTTAATTCAGAAAAGAAAAAAATAGATTCTCGCTAATGACACCCAAGTCCTGGTTGGTTTGATACCCATTCTAAAACAATTTTTGTCAAGGAGAAATGAAATAGAGCCTAGGTGTTAAATGTCTTCTTGGAGGTTAAGTGATTGTCGATTTCAATGATTCCAACAGCGGGTTACATCAGTGGTTGATTTTGAAACCAATACGATGCAATGACCAGGCATTCACATCGTATGACCTCAAAACCATCCATTCGAAGTTTTTTTTTTGTGTGTTTTGTGCGCACCGCCGCCGTTCAAGATAGTGCAGAAGGTGCGCACTTCTAGAAACCAGACTAGGAAGGATGTTTACATTAGAAATAAGAACGATTTCCGCCTAAGTCTAGAGCCGAGATGAAGATGCTGTACTCATGGCAGATGTCCTTTGTGTTTGTCATGTCTCCGTATAAGTAAACGTCTATGTCTCGTTGAGTTGCCACACTTACGTTATTATATATATCTCAAATATGCCTAGATTTAAAAATCATATTTATCTTAAATTTAACTGAAATTTGGTTACTCGACAAATTTCGTACGACAAAGTAGCACTGATAAAATGGTATCTTTAACATAGCGCCGACAAAAAAAAAAAGGCGTACTGTATCTCATATCAAATATGCCTTTATCTAAAAATCATATTTATCTGGATGCAGCAGAGGTTTGAATTCTGAGTTTTCTTTCTCCCTCGGGCCGAAGGAACTCGTTAGCTTTAGGTGGAAACTCACCTTTTGTCTTACGCATTAAGCTCCTATACGTTATCCCCTACAGAACCTCGGTGGTGGGGAGCTGGGGGCGCGAGACAGCGGGTGTAGATTGGTCATGAGGCCATAAAATGAAAATCTATAATAGCATGAAATCAGATTCGACAATATTTAATTCAGAAAAGAAAAAAATAGATTCTCGCTAATGACACCCAAGTCCTGGTTGGTTTGATACCCATTCTAAAACAATTTTTGTCAAGGAGAAATGAAATAGAGCCTAGGTGTTAAATGTCTTCTTGGAGGTTCAGTGAGTGTCGATTTCAATGATTCCAACAGCGGGTTACATCAGTGGTTGATTTTGAAACCAATACGATGCAATGACCAGGCATTCACATCGTATGACCTCAAAACCATCCATTCGAAGTTTTTTGTGTGTGTGTTTTGTGCGCACCGCCGCCGTTCAAGATAGTGCAGAAGGTGCGCACTTCTAGAAACCAGACTAGGAAGGATGTTTACATTAGAAATAAGAACGATTTCCGCCTAAGTCTAGAGCCGAGATGAAGATGCTGTACTCATGGCAGATGTCCTTTGTGTTTGTCATGTCTCCGTATAAGTAAACGTCTATGTCTCGTTGAGTTGCCACACTTAAGTTATTATATATATCTCAAATATGCCTAGATTTAAAAATCATATTTATCTTAAATTTAACTGAAATTTGGTTACTCGACAAATTTCGTACGACAAAACAGCACTGATAAAATGGTATCTTTAACATAGCGCCGACAAAAAAAAAAAAGGCGTACTGTGTCTCATATCAAATATGCCTGTATCTAAAAATCATATTTATCTGGCTGCAGCAGAGGTTTGAATTCTGAGTTTTCTTTCTCCCTCGGGCCGAAGGAACTCGTTAGCTTTAGGTGGAAACTCACCTTTTGTCTTACGCATTAAGCTCCTATACGTTATAGCCTACAGAACCTCGATGGTGGGGAGCTGGAGGCGCGAGACAGCGGGTGTAGATTGGTCATGAGGCCATAAAATGAAAATCTATAATAGCATGAAATCAGATTCGACAATATTTAATTCAGAAAAGAAAAAAATAGATTCTCGCTAATGACACACAAGTCCTGGTTGGTTTGATACCCATTCTAAAACAATTTTTGTCAAGGAGAAATGAAATAGAGCCTAGGTGTTAAATGTCTTCTTGGAGGTTCAGTGAGTGTCGATTTCAATGATTCCAACAGCGGGTTACATCAGTGGTTGATTTTGAAACCAATTCGATGCAATGACCACCCATTCATATCGTATGACCTCAAAACCATCCATTCGAAGTTTTTTTTGTGTGTGTTTTGTGCGCACCGCCGCCGTTCAAGATAGTGCAGAAGGTGCGCACTTCTAGAAACGAGACTAGGAAGGATGTTTACATTAGAAATAAGAACGATTTCCGCCTAAGTCTAGAGCCGAGATGAAGATGCTGTACTCATGGCAGATGTCCTTTGTGTTTGTCATGTCTCCGTATAAGTAAACGTCTATGTCTCGTTGAGTTGCCACACTTAAGTTATTATATATATCTTAAATATGCCTAGATTTAAAAATCATATTTATCTTAAATTTAACTGAAATTTGGTTACTCGACAAATTTCGTACGACAAAACAGCACTGATAAAATGGTATCTTTAACATAGCGCCGACAAAAAAAAAAGGCGTACTGTATCTCATATCAAATATGCCTTTATCTAAAAATCATATTTATCTGGATGCAGCAGAGGTTTGAATTCTGAGTTTTCTTTCTCCCTCGGGCCGAAGGAACTCGTTAGCTTTAGGTGGAAACTCACCTTTTGTCTTACGCATTAAGCTCCTATACGTTATCACCTACAGAACCTCGGTGGTGGGGAGCTGGAGGCGCGAGACAGCGGGTGTAGATTGGTCATGAGGCCATAAAATGAAAATCTATAATAGCATGAAATCAGATTCGACAATATTTAATTCAGAAAAGAAAAAAATAGATTCTCGCTAATGACACCCAAGTCCTGGTTGGTTTGATACCCATTCTAAAACAATTTTTGTCAAGGAGAAATGAAATAGAGCCTAGGTGTTAAATGTCTTCTTGGAGGTTCAGTGAGTGTCGATTTCAATGATTCCAACAGCGGGTTACATCAGTTTTTTATTTTGAAACCAATACGATGCAATGACCAGGCATTCATATCGTATGACCTCAAAACCATCCATTCGAAGTTTTTTTTGTGTGTGTTTTGTGCGCACCTCCGCCGTTTAAGATAGTGCAGAAGGTGGGCACTTCTAGAAACCAGACTAGGAAGGATGTTTACATTAGAACTAAGAACGATTTCCGCCTAAGTCTAGAGCCGAGATGAAGATGCTGTACTCATGGCAGATGTCCTTTGTGTTTGTCATGTCTCCGTATAAGTAAACGTCTATGTCTCGTTGAGTTGCCACACTTAAGTTATTATATATATCTCAAATATGCCTAGATTTAAAAATCATATTTATCTTAAATTTAACTGAAATTTGGTTACTCGACAAATTTCGTACGACAAAACAGCACTGATAAAATGGTATCTTTAACATAGCGCCGACAAAAAAAAAAGGCGTACTGTATCTCATATCAAATATGCCTTTATCTAAAAATCATATTTATCTGGATGCATCAGAGGTTTGAATTCTGAGTTTTCTTTCTCCCTCGGGCCGAAGGAACTCGTTAGCTTTAGGTGGAAACTCACCTTTTGTCTTACGCATTAAGCTCCTATACGTTATCACCTACAGAACCTCGGTGGTGGGGAGCTGGAGGCGCGAGACAGCGGGTGTAGATTGGTCATGAGGCCATAAAATGAAAATCTATAATAGCATGAAATCAGATTCGACAATATTTAATTCAGAAAAGAAAAAAATAGATTCTCGCTAATGACACACAAGTCCTGGTTGGTTTGATACCCATTCTAAAACAATTTTTGTCAAGGAGAAATGAAATAGAGCCTAGGTGTTAAATGTCTTCTTGGAGGTTCAGTGAGTGTCGATTTCAATGATTCCAACAGCGGGTTACATCAGTGGTTGATTTTGAAACCAATACGATGCAATGACCAGGCATTCATATCGTATGACCTCAAAACCATCCATTCGAAGTTTTTTGTGTGTGTGTTTTGTGCGCACCGCCGCCGTTCAAGATAGTGCAGAAGGTGCGCACTTCTAGAAACCAGACTAGGAAGGATGTTTACATTAGAAATAAGAACGATTTCCGCCTAAGTCTAGAGCCGAGATGAAGATGCTGTACTCATGGCAGATGTCCTTTGTGTTTGTCATGTCTCCGTATAAGTAAACGTCTATGTCTCGTTGAGTTGCCACACTTAAGTTATTATATATATCTCAAATATGCCTAGATTTAAAAATCATATTTATCTTAAATTTAACTGAAATTTGGTTACTCGACAAATTTCGTACGACAAAACAGCACTGATAAAATGGTATCTTTAACATAGCGCCGACAAAAAAAAAAAAGGCGTACTGTATCTCATATCAAATATGCCTTTATCTAAAAATCATATTTATCTGGATGCAGCAGAGGTTTGAATTCTGAGTTTTCTTTCTCCCTCGGGCCGAAGGAACTCGTTAGCTTTAGGTGGAAACTCACCTTTTGTCTTACGCATTAAGCTCCTATACGTTATCACCTACAGAACCTCGGTGGTGGGGAGCTGGAGGCGCGAGACAGCGGGTGTAGATTGGTCATGAGGCCATAAAATGAAAATCTATAATAGCATGAAATCAGATTCGACAATATTTAATTCAGAAAAGAAAAAAATAGATTCTCGCTAATGACACACAAGTCCTGGTTGGTTTGATACCCATTCTAAAACAATTTTTGTCAAGGAGAAATGAAATAGAGCCTAGGTGTTAAATGTCTTCTTGGAGGTTCAGTGAGTGTCGATTTCAATGATTCCAACAGCGGGTTACATCAGTGGTTGATTTTGAAACCAATACGATGCAATGACCAGGCATTCATATCGTATGACCTCAAAACCATCCATTCGAAGTTTTTTTTGTGTGTGTTTTGTGCGCACCGCCGCCGTTCAAGATAGTGCAGAAGGTGCGCACTTCTAGAAACCAGACTAGGAAGGATGTTTACATTAGAAATAAGAACGATTTCCGCCTAAGTCTAGAGCCGAGATGAAGATGCTGTACTCATGGCAGATGTCCTTTGTGTTTGTCATGTCTCCGTATAAGTAAACGTCTCTGTCTCGTTGAGTTGCCACACTTACGTTATTATATATATCTCAAATATGCCTAGATTTAAAAATCATATTTATCTTAAATTTAACTGAAATTTGGTTACTCGACAAATTTCGTACGACAAAACAGCACTGATAAAATGGTATCTTTAACATAGCGCCGACAAAAAAAAAAAAGGCGTACTGTATCTCATATCAAATATGCCTTTATCTAAAAATCATATTTATCTGGATGCAGCAGAGGTTTGAATTCTGAGTTTTCTTTCTCCCTCGGGCCGAAGGAACTCGTTAGCTTTAGGTGGAAACTCACCTTTTGTCTTACGCATTAAGCTCCTATACGTTATCACCTACAGAACCTCGGTGGTGGGGAGCTGGAGGCGCGAGACAGCGGGTGTAGATTGGTCATGAGGCCATAAAATGAAAATCTATAATAGCATGAAATCAGATTCGACAATATTCAATTCAGAAAAGAAAAAAAAAGATTCTCGCTAATGATACACAAGTCCTGGTTGGTTTGATACCCATTCTAAAACAATTTTTGTCAAGGAGAAATGAAATAGAGCCTAGGTGTTAAATGTCTTCTTGGAGGTTCAGTGAGTGTCGATTTCAATGATTACAACAGCGGGTTACATCAGTGTTTGATTTTGAAACTAATACGATGCAATGACCAGGCATTCATATCGTATGACCTCAAAACCATCCATTCGAAGTTTTTTTTGTGTGTGTTTCGTGCGCACCGCCGCCGTTCAAGATAGTGCAGAAGGTGCGCACTTCTAGAAACCAGACTAGGAAGGATGTTTACATTAGAAATAAGAACGATTTCCGCCTAAGTCTAGAGCCGAGATGAAGATGCTGTACTCATGGCAGATGTCCTTTGTGTTTGTCATGTCTCCGTATAAGTAAACGTCTATGTCTCGTTGAGTTGCCACACTTAAGTTATTATATATATCTCAAATATGCCTAGATTTAAAAATCATATTTATCTTAAATTTAACTGAAATTTGGTTACTCGACAAATTTCGTACGACAAAACAGCACTGATAAAATGGTATCTTTAACATAGCGCCGACAAAAAAAAAAAAGGCGTACTATATCTCATATCAAATATGCCTTTATCTAAAAATCATATTTATCTGGATGCAGCAGAGGTTTGAATTCTGAGTTTTCTTTCTCCCTCGGGCTGAAAGAACTCGTTAGCTTTAGGTGGAAACTCACCTTTTGTCTTACGCATTAAGCTCCTATACGTTATCACCTACAGAACCTCGGTGGTGGGGAGCTGGAGGCGCGAGACAGCGGGTGTAGATTGGTCATGAGGCCATAAAATGAAAATCTATAATAGCATGAAATCAGATTCGACAATATTTAATTCAGAAAAGAAAAAAATAGATTCTCGCTAATGACACACAAGTCCTGGTTGGTTTGATACCCATTCTAAAACAATTTTTGTCAAGGAGAAATGAAATAGAGCCTAGGTGTTAAATGTCTTCTTGGAGGTTCAGTGAGTGTCGATTTAAATGATTCCAACAGCGGGTTACATCAGTGGTTGATTTTGAAACCAATACGATGCAATGACCAGGCATTCATATCGTATGACCTCAAAACCATCCATTCGAAGTTTTTTGTGTGTGTGTTTTGTGCGCACCGCCGCCGTTCAAGATAGTGCAGAAGGTGCGCACTTCTAGAAACCAGACTAGGAAGGATGTTTACATTAGAAATAAGAACGATTTCCGCCTAAGTCTAGAGCCGAGATGAAGATGCTGTACTCATGGCAGATGTCCTTTGTGTTTGTCATGTCTCCGTATAAGTAAACGTCTATGTCTCGTTGAGTTGCCACACTTAAGTTATTATATATATCTCAAATATGCCTAGATTTAAAAATCATATTTATCTTAAATTTAACTGAAATTTGGTTACTCGACAAATTTCGTACGACAAAACAGCACTGATAAAATGGTATCTTTAACATAGCGCCGACAAAAAAAAAAAGGCGTACTGTATCTCATATCAAATATGCCTTTATCTAAAAATCATATTTATCTGGATGCAGCAGAGGTTTGAATTCTGAGTTTTCTTTCTCCCTCGGGCCGAAGGAACTCGTTAGCTTTAGGTGGAAACTCACCTTTTGTCTTACGCATTAAGCTCCTATACGTTATCACCTACAGAACCTCGGTGGTGGGGAGCTGGAGGCGCGAGACAGCGGGTGTAGATTGGTCATGAGGCCATAAAATGAAAATCTATAATAGCATGAAATCAGATTCGACAATATTTAATTCAGAAAAGAAAAAAATAGATTCTCGCTAATGACACACAAGTCCTGGTTGGTTTGATACCCATTCTAAAACAATTTTTGTCAAGGAGAAATGAAATAGAGCCTAGGTGTTAAATGTCTTCTTGGAGGTTCAGTGAGTGTCGATTTCAATGATTCCAACAGCGGGTTACATCAGTGGTTGATTTTGAAACCAATACGATGCAATGACCAGGCATTCATATCGTATGACCTCAAAACCATCCATTCGAAGTTTTTTTTGTGTGTGTTTTGTGCGCACCGCCGCCGTTCAAGATAGTGCAGAAGGTGCGCACTTCTAGAAACCAGACTAGGAAGGATGTTTACATTAGAAATAAGAACGATTTCCGCCTAAGTCTAGAGCCGAGATGAAGATGCTGTACTCATGGCAGATGTCCTTTGTGTTTGTCATGTCTCCGTATAAGTAAACGTCTATGTCTCGTTGAGTTGCCACACTTACGTTATTATATATATCTCAAATATGCCTAGATTTAAAAATCATATTTATCTTAAATTTAACTGAAATTTGGTTACTCGACAAATTTCGTACGACAAAACAGCACTGATAAAATGGTATCTTTAACATAGCGCCGACAAAAAAAAAAAAGGCGTACTGTGTCTCATATCAAATATGCCTTTATCTAAAAATCATATTTATCTGGATGCAGCAGAGGTTTGAATTCTGAGTTTTCTTTCTCCCTCGGGCCGAAGGAACTCGTTAGCTTTAGGTGGAAACTCACCTTTTGTCTTACGCATTAAGCTCCTATACGTTATCACCTACAGAACCTCGGTGGTGGGGAGCTGGAGGCGCGAGACAGCGGGTGTAGATTGGTCATGAGGCCATAAAATGAAAATCTATAATAGCATGAAATCAGATTCGACAATATTTAATTCAGAAAAGAAAAAAATAGATTCTCGCTAATGACACCCAAGTCCTGGTTGGTTTGATACCCATTCTAAAACAATTTTTGTCAAGGAGAAATGAAATAGAGCCTAGGTGTTAAATGTCTTCTTGGAGGTTCAGTGAGTGTCGATTTCAATGATTCCAACAGCGGGTTACATCAGTGGTTGATTTTGAAACCAATACGATGCAATGACCAGGCATTCATATCGTATGACCTCAAAACCATCCATTCGAAGTTTTTTTTGTGTGTGTTTTGTGCGCACCGCCGCCGTTCAAGATAGTGCAGAAGGTGCGCACTTCTAGAAACCAGACTAGGAAGGATGTTTACATTAGAAATAAGAACGATTTCCGCCTAAGTCTAGAGCCAAGATGAAGATGCTGTACTCATGGCAGATGTCCTTTGTGTTTGTCATGTCTCCGTATAAGTAAACGTCTATGTCTCGTTGAGTTGCCACACTTAAGTTATTATATATATCTCAAATATGCCTAGATTTAAAAATCATATTTATCTTAAATTTAACTGAAATTTGGTTACTCGACAAATTTCGTACGACAAAACAGCACTGATAAAATGGTATCTTTAACATAGCGCAGACAAAAAAAAAAGGCGTACTGTATCTCATATCAAATATGCCTTTATCTAAAAATCATATTTATCTGGATGCATCAGAGGTTTGAATTCTGAGTTTTCTTTCTCCCTCGGGCCGAAGGAACTCGTTAGCTTTAGGTGGAAACTCACCTTTTGTCTTACGCATTAAGCTCCTATACGTTATCACCTACAGAACCTCGGTGGTGGGGAGCTGGGGGCGCGAGACAGCGGGTGTAGATTGGTCATGAGGCCATAAAATGAAAATCTATAAAAGCATGAAATCAGATTCGACAATATTTAATTCAGAAAAGAAAAAAAATAGATTCTCGCTAATGACACACAAGTCCTGATTGGTTTGATACCCATTCTAAAACAATTTTTGTCAAGGAGAAATAAAATAGAGCCTAGGTGTTAAATGTCTTCTTGGAGGTTCAGTGAGTGTCGATTTCAATGATTCCAACAGCGGGTTACATCAGTGGTTGATTTTGAAACCAATACGATGCAATGACCAGGCATTCACATCGTATGACCTCAAAACCATCCATTCGAAGTTTTTTTTGTGTGTGTTTTGTGCGCACCGCCGCCGTTCAAGATAGTGCAGAAGGTGCGCACTTCTAGAAACCAGACTAGGAAGGATGTTTACATTAGAAATAAGAACGATTTCCGCCTAAGTCTAGAGCCGAGATGAAGATGCTGTACTCATGGCAGATGTCCTTTGTGTTTGTCATGTCTCCGTATAAGTAAACGTCTATGTCTCGTTGAGTTGCCACACTTAAGTTATTATATATATCTCAAATATGCCTAGATTTAAAAATCATATTTATCTTAAATTTAACTGAAATTTGGTTACTCGACAAATTTTGTACGACAAAACAGCACTGATAAAATGGTATCTTTAACATAGCGCCGACAAAAAAAAAAGGCGTACTGTATCTCATATCAAATATGCCTTTATCTAAAAATCATATTTATCTGGATGCAGCAGAGGTTTGAATTCTGAGTTTTCTTTCTCCCTCGGGCCGAAGGAACTCGTTAGCTTTAGGTGGAAACTCACCTTTTGTCTTACGCATTAAGCTCCTATACGTTATCACCTACAGAACCTCGGTGGTGGGGAGCTGGAGGCGCGAGACAGCGGGTGTAGATTGGTCATGAGGCCATAAAATGAAAATCTATAATAGCATGAAATCAGATTCGACAATATTTAATTCAGAAAAGAAAAAAATAGATTCTCGCTAATGACACCCAAGTCCTGGTTGGTTTGATACCCATTCTAAAACAATTTTTGTCAAGGAGAAATGAAATAGAGCCTAGGTGTTAAATGTCTTCTTGGAGGTTCAGTGAGTGTCGATTTCAATGATTCCAACAGCGGGTTACATCAGTGGTTGATTTTGAAACCAATACGATGCAATGACCAGGCATTCATATCGTATGACCTCAAAACCATCCATTCGAAGTTTTTTTTGTGTGTGTTTTGTGCGCACCGCCGCCGTTCAAGATAGTGCAGAAGGTGCGCACTTCTAGAAACCAGACTAGGAAGGATGTTTACATTAGAAATAAGAACGATTTCCGCCTAAGTCTAGAGCCGAGATGAAGATGCTGTACTCATGGCAGATGTCCTTTGTGTTTGTCATGTCTCCGTATAAGTAAACGTCTATGTCTCGTTGAGTTGCCACACTTAAGTTATTATATATATCTCAAATATGCCTAGATTTAAAAATCATATTTATCTTAAATTTAACTGAAATTTGGTTACTCGACAAATTTCGTACGACAAAACAGCACTGATAAAATGGCATCTTTAACATAGCGCCGACAAAAAAAAAAGGCGTACTGTATCTCATATCAAATATGCCTTTATCTAAAAATCATATTTATCTGGATGCAGCAGAGGTTTGAATTCTGAGTTTTCTTTCTCCCTCGGGCCGAAGGAACTCGTTAGCTTTAGGTGGAAACTCACCTTTTGTCTTACGCATTAAGCTCCTATACGTTATCACCTACAGAACCTCGGTGGTGGGGAGCTGGAGGCGCGAGACAGAGGGTGTAGATTGGTCATGAGGCCATAAAATGAAAATCTATAATAGCATGAAATCAGATTCGACAATATTTAATTCAGAAAAGAAAAAAATAGATTCTCGCTAATGACACACAAGTCCTGGTTGGTTTGATACCCATTCTAAAACAATTTTTGTCAAGGAGAAATGAAATAGAGCCTAGGTGTTAAATGTCTTCTTGGAGGTTCAGTGAGTGTCGATTTCAATGATTCCAACAGCGGGTTACATCAGTGGTTGATTTTGAAACCAATACGATGAAATGACCAGGCATTCATATCGTATGACCTCAAAACCATCCATTCGAAGTTTTTTTTGTGTGGGTTTTGTGCGCACCGCCGCCGTTCAAGATAGTGCAGAAGGTGCGCACTTCTAGAAACCAGACTAGGAAGGATGTTTACATTAGAAATAAGAACGATTTCCGCCTAAGTCTAGAGCCAAGATGAAGATGCTGTACTCATGGCAGATGTCCTTTGTGTTTGTCATGTCTCCGTATAAGTAAACGTCTATGTCTCGTTGAGTTGCCACACTTAAGTTATTATATATATCTCAAATATGCCTAGATTTAAAAATCATATTTATCTTAAATTTGACTGAAATTTGGTTACTCGACAAATTTCGTACAACAAAGTAGCACTGATAAAATGGTATCTTTAACATAGCGCCGACAAAAAAAAAAAAGGCGTACTGTATCTCATATCAAATATGCCTTTATCTATAAATCATATTTATCTGGATGCAGCAGAGGTTTGAATTCTGAGTTTTCTTTCTCCCTCGGGCTGAAAGAACTCGTTAGCTTTAGGTGGAAACTCACCTTTTGTCTTACGCATTAAGCTCCTATACGTTATCACATAAAGAACCTCGGTGGTAGGGAGCTGGAGGCGCGAGACAGCAGGTGTAGATTGGTCATGAGGCCATAAAATGAAAATCTATAAAAGCATGAAATCAGATTCGACAATATTTAATTCAGAAAAGAAAAAAATAGATTCTCGCTAATGACACCCAAGTCCTGGTTGGTTTAATACCCATTCTAAAACAATTTTTGTCAAGGAGAAATGAAATAGAGCCTAGGTGTTAAATGTCTTCTTGGAGGTTCAGTGAGTGTCGATTTCAATGATTCCAACAGCGGGTTACATCAGTGGTTGATTTTGAAACCAATACGATGCAATGACCAGGAATTCACATCGTATGACCTCAAAACCACCCATTCGAAGTTTTTTGTGTGTGTGTTTTGTGCGCACCGCCGCCGTTCAAGATATTGCAGAAGGTGCGCACTTCTAGAAACCAGACTAGGAAGGATGTTTACATTAGAAATAAGAACGATTTCCGCCTAAGTCTAGAGCCGAGATGAAGATGCTGTACTCATGGCAGATGTCCTTTGTGTTTGTCATGTCTCCGTATAAGTAAACGTCTATGTCTCGTTGAGTTGCCACACTTAAGTTATTATATATATCTCAAATATGCCTAGATTTAAAAATCATATTTATCTTAAATTTAACTGAAATTTGGTTACTCGACAAATTTCGTACGACAAAACAGCACTGATAAAATGGTATCTTTAACATAGCGCCGACAAAAAAAAAAGGCGTACTGTATCTCATATCAAATATGCCTTTATCTAAAAATCATATTTATCTGGATGCAGCAGAGGTTTGAATTCTGAGTTTTCTTTCTCCCTCGGGCCGAAGGAACTCGTTAGCTTTAGGTGGAAACTCACCTTTTGTCTTACGCATTAAGCTCCTATACGTTATCACCTACAGAACCTCGGTGGTGGGGAGCTGGAGGCGCGAGACAGCGGGTGTAGATTGGTCATGAGGCCATAAAATGAAAATCTATAATAGCATGAAATCAGATTCGACAATATTTAATTCAGAAAAGAAAAAAATAGATTCTCGCTAATGACACCCAAGTCCTGGTTGGTTTGATACCCATTCTAAAACAATTTTTGTCAAGGAGAAATGAAATAGAGCCTAGGTGTTAAATGTCTTCTTGGAGGTTCAGTGAGTGTCGATTTCAATGATTCCAACAGCGGGTTACATCAGTGGTTGATTTTGAAACCAATACGATGCAATGACCAGGCATTCATATCGTATGACCTCAAAACCATCCATTCGAAGTTTTTTTTTTGTGTGTTTTGTGCGCACCGCCGCCGTTCAAGATAGTGCAGAAGGTGCGCACTTCTAGAAACCAGACTAGGAAGGATGTTTACATTAGAAATAAGAACGATTTCCGCCTAAGTCTAGAGCCGAGATGAAGATGCTGTACTCATGGCAGATGTCCTTTGTGTTTGTCATGTCTCCGTATAAGTAAACGTCTATGTCTCGTTGAGTTGCCACACTTAAGTTATTATATATATCTCAAATATGCCTAGATTTAAAAATCATATTTATCTTAAATTTAACTGAAATTTGGTTACTCGACAAATTTCGTACGACAAAACAGCACTGATAAAATGGTATCTTTAACATAGCGCCGACAAAAAAAAAAAGGCGTACTGTATCTCATATCAAATATGCCTTTATCTAAAAATCATATTTATCTGGATGCAGCAGAGGTTTGAATTCTGAGTTTTCTTTCTCCCTCGGGCCGAAGGAACTCGTTAGCTTTAGGTGGAAACTCACCTTTTGTCTTACGCATTAAGCTCCTATACGTTATCACCTACAGAACCTCGGTGGTGGGGAGCTGGAGGCGCGAGACAGAGGGTGTAGATTGGTCATGAGGCCATAAAATGAAAATCTATAATAGCATGAAATCAGATTCGACAATATTTAATTCAGAAAAGAAAAAAATAGATTCTCGCTAATGACACACAAGTCCTGGTTGGTTTGATACCCATTCTAAAACAATTTTTGTCAAGGAGAAATGAAATAGAGCCTAGGTGTTAAATGTCTTCTTGGAGGTTCAGTGAGTGTCGATTTCAATGATTCCAACAGCGGGTTACATCAGTGGTTGATTTTGAAACCAATACGATGCAATGACCAGGCATTCATATCGTATGACCTCAAAACCATCCATTCGAAGTTTTTTTTGTGTGGGTTTTGTGCGCACCGCCGCCGTTCAAGATAGTGCAGAAGGTGCGCACTTCTAGAAACCAGACTAGGAAGGATGTTTACATTAGAAATAAGAACGATTTCCGCCTAAGTCTAGAGCCAAGATGAAGATGCTGTACTCATGGCAGATGTCCTTTGTGTTTGTCATGTCTCCGTATAAGTAAACGTCTATGTCTCGTTGAGTTGCCACACTTAAGTTATTATATATATCTCAAATATGCCTAGATTTAAAAATCATATTTATCTTAAATTTAACTGAAATTTGGTTACTCGACAAATTTCGTACGACAAAGTAGCACTGATAAAATGGTATCTTTAACATAGCGCCGACAAAAAAAAAAAAGGCGTACTGTATCTCATATCAAATATGCCTTTATCTAAAAATCATATTTATCTGGATGCAGCAGAGGTTTGAATTCTGAGTTTTCTTTCTCCCTCGGGCTGAAAGAACTCGTTAGCTTTAGGTGGAAACTCACCTTTTGTTTTACGCATTAAGCTCCTATACGTTATCACATAAAGAACCTCGGTGGTGGGGAGCTGGAGGCGCGAGACAGCAGGTGTAGATTGGTCATGAGGCCATAAAATGAAAATCTATAAAAGCATGAAATCAGATTCGACAATATTTAATTCAGAAAAGAAAAAAATAGATTCTCGCTAATGACACCCAAGTCCTGGTTGGTTTGATACCCATTCTAAAACAATTTTTGTCAAGGAGAAATGAAATAGAGCCTAGGTGTTAAATGTCTTCTTGGAGGTTCAGTGAGTGTCGATTTCAATGATTCCAACAGCGGGTTACATCAGTGGTTGATTTTGAAACCAATACGATGCAATGACCAGGAATTCACATCGTATGACCTCAAAACCACCCATTCGAAGTTTTTTGTGTGTGTGTTTTGTGCGCACCGCCGCCGTTCAAGATATTGCAGAAGGTGCGCACTTCTAGAAACCAGACTAGGAAGGATGTTTACATTAGAAATAAGAACGATTTCCGCCTAAGTCTAGAGCCGAGATGAAGATGCTGTACTCATGGCAGATGTCCTTTGTGTTTGTCATGTCTCCGTATAAGTAAACGTCTATGTCTCGTTGAGTTGCCACACTTAAGTTATTATATATATCTCAAATATGCCTAGATTTAAAAATCATATTTATCTTAAATTTAACTGAAATTTGGTTACTCGACAAATTTCGTACGACAAAACAGCACTGATAAAATGGTATCTTTAACATAGCGCCGACAAAAAAAAAAGGCGTACTGTATCTCATATCAAATATGCCTTTATCTAAAAATCATATTTATCTGGATGCAGCAGAGGTTTGAATTCTGAGTTTTCTTTCTCCCTCGGGCCGAAGGAACTCGTTAGCTTTAGGTGGAAACTCACCTTTTGTCTTACGCATTAAGCTCCTATACGTTATCACCTACAGAACCTCGGTGGTGGGGAGCTGGGGGCGCGAGACAGCGGGTGTAGATTGGTCATGAGGCCATAAAATGAAAATCTATAATAGCATGAAATCAGATTCGACAATATTTAATTCAGAAAAGAAAAAAATAGATTCTCGCTAATGACACACAAGTCCTGATTGGTTTGATACCCATTCTAAAACAATTTTTGTCAAGGTAAAATGAAATAGAGCCTAGGTGTTAAATGTCTTCGTGGAGGTTCAGTGAGTGTCGATTTCAATGATTCCAACAGCGGGTTACATCAGTGGTTGATTTTGAAACCAATACGATGCAATGACCAGGCATTCACATCGTATGACCTCAAAACCATCCATTCGAAGTTTTTTGTGTGTATGTTTTGTGCGCACCGCGGCAGTTTAAGATAGTGCAGAAGGTGCGCACTTTCAGAAATCAGACTAGGAAGGATGTTTACATTAGAAATAAGAACGATTTGCGCCTAAGTCTAGAGCCGAGATGAAGATCTGTACTCATGGCAGATGTCCTTTGTGTTTGTCATGTCTCTGTATAAGTAAACGTCTATGTCTCGTTGAGTTGCCACACTTAAGTTATTATATATATCTCAAATATGCCTAGATTTAAAAATCATATTTATCTTAAATTTAACTGAAATTTGGTTACTCGACAAATTTCGTACGACAAAACAGCACTGATAAAATGGTATCTTTAACATAGCGCCGACAAAAAAAAAAAAGGCGTACTGTATCTCATATCAAATATGCCTTTATCTAAAAATCATATTTATCTGGATGCAGCAGAGGTTTGAATTCTGAGTTTTCTTTCTCCCTCGGGCCGAAGGAACTCGTTAGCTTTAAGTGGAAACTCACCTTTTGTCTTACGCATTAAGCTCCTATACGTTATCACCTACAGAACCTCGGTGGTGGGGAGCTGAGGCGCGAGACAGCGGGTGTAGATTGGTCATGAGGCCATAAAATGAAAATCTATAATAGCATGAAATCAGATTTGACAATATTTAATTCAGAAAAGAAAAAAATAGATTCTCGCTAATGACACACAAGTCCTGGTTGGTTTGATACCCATTCTAAAACAATTTTTGTCAAGGAGAAATGAAATAGAGCCTAGGTGTTAAATGTCTTCTTGGAGGTTCAGTGAGTGTCGATTTCAATGATTCCAAAAGCGGGTTACATCAGTGGTTGATTTTGAAACCGATACGATGCAATGACCAGGCATTTATATCGTATGACCTCAAAACCATCCATTCGAAGTTTTTTTTGTGTGTGTTTTGTGCGCACCGCCGCCGTTCAAGATAGTGCAGAAGGTGCGCACTTCTAGAAACCAGACTAGGAAGAATGTTTACATTAGAAATAAGAACGATTTCCGCCTAAGTCTAGAGCCGAGATAAAGATGCTGTACTCATGGCAGATGTCCTTTGTGTTTGTGATGTCTCCGTATAAGTAAACGTCTATGTCTCGTTGAGTTGCCACACTTAAGTTATTATATATATCTCAAATATGCCTAGATTTAAAAATCATATTTATCTTAAATTTAACTGAAATTTGGTTACTCGACAAATTTCGTACGACAAAGTAGCACTGATAAAATGGTATCTTTAACATAGCGCCGACAAAAAAAAAAAGGCGTACTGTATCTCATATCAAATATGCCTTTATCTAAAAATCATATTTATCTGGATGCAGCAGAGGTTTGAATTCTGAGTTTTCTTTCTCCCTCGGGCTAAAAGAACTCGTTAGCTTTAGGTGGAAACTCACCTTTTGTCTTACGCATTAAGCTCCTATACGTTATCACATAAAATACCTCGGTGAAGGGGAGCTGGAGGCGCGAGACAGAGGGTGTAGATTGGTCATGAGGCCATAAAATGAAAATCTATAATAGCATGAAATCAGATTCGACAATATTTAATTCAGAAAAGAAAAAAATAGATTCTCGCTAATGACACCCAAGTCCTGGTTGGTTTGATACCCATTCTAAAACAATTTTTGTCAAGGAGAAATGAAATAGAGCCTAGGTGTTAAATGTCTTCTTGGAGGTTCAGTGAGTGTCGATTTCAATGATTCCAACAGCGGGTTACATCAGTGGTTGATTTTGAAACCAATACGATGCAATGACCAGGCATTCACATCGTATGACCTCAAAACCATCCATTCGAAGTTTTTTGTGTGTGTGTTTTGTGCGCACCGCCGCAGTTCAAGATAGTGCAGAAGGTGCGCACTTTCAGAAATCAGACTAGGAAGGATGTTTACATTAGAAATAAGAACGATTTCCGCCTAAGTCTAGAGCCGAGATGAAGATGCTGTACTCATGGCAGATGTCCTTTGTGTTTGTCATGTCTCTGTATAAGTAAACGTCTATGTCTCGTTGAGTTGCCACACTTAAGTTATTATATATATCTCAAATATGCCTAGATTTAAAAATCATATTTATCTTAAATTTAACTGAAATTTGGTTACTCGACAAATTTCGTACGACAAAACAGCACTGATAAAATGGTATCTTTAACATAGCGCCGACAAAAAAAAAAAGGCGTACTGTATCTCATATCAAATATGCCTTTATCTAAAAATCATATTTATCTGGATGCATCAGAGGTTTGAATTCTGAGTTTTCTTTCTCCCTCGGGCCGAAGGAACTCGTTAGCTTTAGGTGGAAACTCACCTTTTGTCTTACGCATTAAGCTCCTATACGTTATCACCTACAGAACCTCGGTGGTGGGGAGCTCAGGCGCGAGACAGCGGGTGTAGAATAGTCATGAGGCCATAAAATGAAAATCTATAATAGCATGAAATCAGATTTGACAATATTTAATTCAGAAAAGAAAAAAATAGATTCTCGCTAATGACACACAAGTCCTGGTTGGTTTGATACCCATTCTAAAACAATTTTTGTCAAGGAGAAATGAAATAGAGCCTAGGTGTTAAATGTCTTCTTGGAGGTTCAGTGAGTGTCGATTTCAATGATTCCAAAAGCGGGTTACATCAGTGGTTGATTTTGAAACCGATACGATGCAATGACCAGGCATTTATATCGTATGACCTCAAAACCATCCATTCGAAGTTTTTTTTGTGTGTGTTTTGTGCGCACCGCCGCCGTTCAAGATAGTGCAGAAGGTGCGCACTTCTAGAAACCAGACTAGGAAGGATGTTTACATTAGAAATAAGAACGATTTCCGCCTAAGTCTAGAGCCGAGATAAAGATGCTGTACTCATGGCAGATGTCCTTTGTGTTTGTGATGTCTCCGTATAAGTAAACGTCTATGTCTCGTTGAGTTGCCACACATAAGTTATTATATATATCTCAAATATGCCTAGATTTAAAAATCATATTTATCTTAAATTTAACTGAAATTTGGTTACTCGACAAATTTCGTACGACAAAGTAGCACTGATAAAATGGTATCTTTAACATAGCGCCGACAAAAAAAAAAAGGCGTACTGTATCTCATATCAAATATGCCTTTATCTAAAAATCATATTTATCTGGATGCAGCAGAGGTTTGAATTCTGAGTTTTCTTTCTCCCTCGGGCCGAAGGAACTCGTTAGCTTTAGGTGGAAACTCACCTTTTGTCTTACGCATTAAGCTCCTATACGTTATCACCTACAGAACCTCGGTGGTGGGGAGCTGGAGGCGCGAGACAGAGGGTGTAGATTGGTCATGAGGCCATAAAATGAAAATCTATAATAGCATGAAATCAGATTCGACAATATTTAATTCAGAAAAGAAAAAAATAGATTCTCGCTAATGACACCCAAGTCCTGGTTGGTTTGATACCCATTCTAAAACAATTTTTGTCAAGGAGAAATGAAATAGAGCCTAGGTGTTAAATGTCTTCTTGGAGGTTCAGTGAGTGTCGATTTCAATGATTCCAACAGCGGGTTACATCAGTGGTTGATTTTGAAACCAATACGATGCAATGACCAGGAATTCACATCGTATGACCTCAAAACCACCCATTCGAAGTTTTTTGTGTGTGTGTTTTGTGCGCACCGCCGCCGTTCAAGATAGTGCAGAAGGTGCGCACTTCTAGAAACCAAACTAGGAAGGATGTTTACATTAGAAATAAGAACGATTTCCGCCTAAGTCTAGAGCCGAGGTGAAGATGCTGTACTCATGGCAGATGTCCTTTGTGTTTGTCATGTTTCCGTATAAGTAAACGTCTATGTCTCGTTGAGTTGCCACACTTAAGTTATTATATATATCTCAAATATGCCTAGATTTAAAAATCATATTTATCTTAAATTTAACTGAAATTTGGTTACTCGACAAATTTCGTACGACAAAACAGCACTGATAAAATGGTATCTTTAACATAGCGCCGACAAAAAAAAAAGGCGTACTGTATCTCATATCAAATATGCCTTTATCTAAAAATCATATTTATCTGGATGCAGCAGAGGTTTGAATTCTGAGTTTTCTTTCTCCCTCGGGCCGAAGGAACTCGTTAGCTTTAGGTGGAAACTCACCTTTTGTCTTACGCATTAAGCTCCTATACGTTATCACCTACAGAACCTCGGTGGTGGGGAGCTGGAGGCGCGAGACAGCGGGTGTAGATTGGTCATGAGGCCATAAAATGAAAATCTATAATAGCATGAAATCAGATTCGACAATATTTAATTCAGAAAAGAAAAAAATAGATTCTCGCTAATGACACACAAGTCCTGGTTGGTTTGATACCCATTCTAAAACAATTTTTGTCAAGGAGAAATGAAATAGAGCCTAGGTGTTAAATGTCTTCTTGGAGGTTCAGTAAGTGTCGATTTCAATGATTCCAAAAGCGGGTTACATCAGTGGTTGATTTTGAAACCGATACGATGCAATGACCAGGCATTTATATCGTATGACCTCAAAACCATCCATTCGAAGTTTTTTTTGTGTGTGTTTTGTGCGCACCGCCGCCGTTCAAGATAGTGCAGAAGGTGCGCACTTCTAGAAACCAGACTAGGAAGGATGTTTACATTAGAAATAAGAACGATTTCCGCCTAAGTCTAGAGCCGAGATAAAGATGCTGTACTCATGGCAGATGTCCTTTGTGTTTGTGATGTCTCCGTATAAGTAAACGTCTATGTCTCGTTGAGTTGCCACACTTAAGTTATTATATATATCTCAAATATGCCTAGATTTAAAAATCATATTTATCTTAAATTTAACTGAAATTTGGTTACTCGACTAATTTCGTACGACAAAGTAGCACTGATAAAATGGTATCTTTAACATAGCGCCGACAAAAAAAAAAAAGGCGTACTGTATCTCATATCAAATATGCCTTTATCTAAAAATCATATTTATCTGGATGCAGCAGAGGTTTGAATTCTGAGTTTTCTTTCTCCCTCGGGCCGAAGGAACTCGTAAGCTTTAGGTGGAAACTCACCTTTTGTCTTACGCATTAAGCTCCTATACGTTATCACCTACAGAACCTTGGTGATGGGGAGCTGGGGGCGCAAGACAGCGGGTGTAGATTGGTCATGAGGCCATAAAATGAAAATCTATAATAGCATGAAATCAGATTCGACAATATTTAATTCAGAAAAGAAAAAAATAGATTCTCGCTAATGACACCCAAATCCTGATTGGTTTGATACCCATTCTAAAACAATTTTTGTCAAGGAGAAATGAAATAGAGCCTAGGTGTTAAATGTCTTCTTGGAGGTTCAGTGAGTGTCGATTTCAATGATTCCAACAGCGGGTTACATCAGTGGTTGATTTTGAAACCAATACGATGCAATGACCAGGCATTCATATCGTATGACCTCAAAACCATCCATTCGAAGTTTTTTTTGTGTGGGTTTTGTGCGCACCGCCGCCGTTCAAGATAGTGCAGAAGGTGCGCACTTCTAGAAACCAGACTAGGAAGGATGTTTACATTAGAAATAAGAACGATTTTCGCCTAAGTCTAGAGCCGAGATGAAGATGCTGTACTCATGGCAGATGTCCTTTGTGTTTGTCATGTCTCCGTATAAGTAAACGTCTATGTCTCGTTGAGTTGCCACACTTAAGTTATTATATATATCTCAAATATGCCTCGATTTAAAAATCATATTTATCTTAAATTTAACTGAAATTTGGTTACTCGACAAATTTCGTACGACAAAACAGCACTGATAAAATGGTATCTTTAACATAGCGCCGACAAAAAAAAAAGGCGTACTGTATCTCATATCAAATATGCCTTTATCTAAAAATCATATTTATCTGGATGCAGCAGAGGTTTGAATTCTGAGTTTTCTTTCTCCCTCGGGCCGAAGGAACTCGTAAGCTTTAGGTGGAAACTCACCTTTTGTCTTACGCATTAAGCTCCTATACGTTATCACCTACAGAACCTTGGTGATGGGGAGCTGGGGGCGCAAGACAGCGGGTGTAGATTGGTCATGAGGCCATAAAATGAAAATCTATAATAGCATGAAATCAGATTCGACAATATTTAATTCAGAAAAGAAAAAAATAGATTCTCGCTAATGACACCCAAATCCTGATTGGTTTGATACCCATTCTAAAACAATTTTTGTCAAGGAGAAATGAAATAGAGCCTAGGTGTTAAATGTCTTCTTGGAGGTTCAGTGAGTGTCGATTTCAATGATTCCAACAGCGGGTTACATCAGTGGTTGATTTTGAAACCAATACGATGCAATGACCAGGCATTCATATCGTATGACCTCAAAACCATCCATTCGAAGTTTTTTTTGTGTGGGTTTTGTGCGCACCGCCGCCGTTCAAGATAGTGCAGAAGGTGCGCACTTCTAGAAACCAGACTAGGAAGGATGTTTACATTAGAAATAAGAACGATTTCCGCCTAAGTCTAGAGCCGAGATGAAGATGCTGTACTCATGGCAGATGTCCTTTGTGTTTGTCATGTCTCCGTATAAGTAAACGTCTATGTCTCGTTGAGTTGCCACACTTAAGTTATTATATATATCTCAAATATGCCTCGATTTAAAAATCATATTTATCTTAAATTTAACTGAAATTTGGTTACTCGACAAATTTCGTACGACAAAACAGCACTGATAAAATGGTATCTTTAACATAGCGCCGACAAAAAAAAAAGGCGTACTGTATCTCATATCAAATATGCCTTTATCTAAAAATCATATTTATCTGGATGCATCAGAGGTTTGAATTCTGAGTTTTCTTTCTCCCTCGGGCCGAAGGAACTCGTTAGCTTTAGGTGGAAACTCACCTTTTGTCTTACGCATTAAGCTCCTATACGTTATCACCTACAGAACCTCGGTGGTGGGGAGCTGGAGGCGCGAGACAGCGGGTGTAGATTGGTCATGAGGCCATAAAATGAAAATCTATAATAGCATGAAATCAGATTCGACAATATTTAATTCAGAAAAGAAAAAAATAGATTCTCGCTAATGACACCCAAGTCCTGGTTGGTTTGATACCCATTCTAAAACAATTTTTGTCAAGGAGAAATGAAATAGAGCCTAGGTGTTAAATGTCTTCTTGGAGGTTCAGTGAGTGTCGATTTCAATGATTCCAACAGCGGGTTACATCAGTGGTTGATTTTGAAACCAATACGATGCAATGACCAGGCATTCATATCGTATGACCTCAAAACCATCCATTCGAAGTTTTTTTTGTGTGGGTTTTGTGCGCACCGCCGCCGTTCAAGATAGTGCAGAAGGTGCGCACTTCTAGAAACCAGACTAGGAAGGATGTTTACATTAGAAATAAGAACGATTTTCGCCTAAGTCTAGAGCCGAGATGAAGATGCTGTACTCATGGCAGATGTCCTTTGTGTTTGTCATGTCTCCGTATAAGTAAACGTCTATGTCTCGTTGAGTTGCCACACTTAAGTTATTATATATATCTCAAATATGCCTAGATTTAAAAATCATATTTATCTTAAATTTAACTGAAATTTGGTTACTCGACAAATTTCGTACGACAAAACAGCACTGATAAAATGGTATCTTTAACATAGCGCCGACAAAAAAAAAAGGCGTACTGTATCTCATATCAAATATGCCTTTATCTAAAAATCATATTTATCTGGATGCATCAGAGGTTTGAATTCTGAGTTTTCTTTCTCCCTCGGGCCGAAGGAACTCGTTAGCTTTAGGTGGAAACTCACCTTTTGTCTTACGCATTAAGCTCCTATACGTTATCACCTACAGAACCTCGGTGGTGGGGAGCTGGAGGCGCGAGACAGCGGGTGTAGATTGGTCATGAGGCCATAAAATGAAAATCTATAATAGCATGAAATCAGATTCGACAATATTTAATTCAGAAAAGAAAAAAATAGATTCTCGCTAATGACACCCAAGTCCTGGTTGGTTTGATACCCATTCTAAAACAATTTTTGTCAAGGAGAAATGAAATAGAGCCTAGGTGTTAAATGTCTTCTTGGAGGTTCAGTGAGTGTCGATTTCAATGATTCCAACAGCGGGTTACATCAGTGGTTGATTTTGAAACCAATACGATGCAATGACCAGGCATTCATATCGTATGACCTCAAAACCATCCATTCGAAGTTTTTTTTGTGTGTGTTTTGTGCGCACCGCCGCCGTTCAAGATAGTGCAGAAGGTGCGCACTTCTAGAAACCAGACTAGGAAGGATGTTTACATTAGAAATAAGAACGATTTCCGCCTAAGTCTAGAGCCGAGATGAAGATGCTGTACTCATGGCAGATGTCCTTTGTGTTTGTCATGTCTCCGTATAAGTAAACGTCTATGTCTCGTTGAGTTGCCACACTTAAGTTATTATATATATCTCAAATATGCCTAGATTTAAAAATCATATTTATCTTAAATTTAACTGAAATTTGGTTACTCGACAAATTTCGTACGACAAAACAGCACTGATAAAATGGTATCTTTAACATAGCGCCGACAAAAAAAAAAGGCGTACTGTATCTCATATCAAATATGCCTTTATCTAAAAATCATATTTATCTGGATGCATCAGAGGTTTGAATTCTGAGTTTTCTTTCTCCCTCGGGCCGAAGGAACTCGTTAGCTTTAGGTGGAAACTCACCTTTTGTCTTACGCATTAAGCTCCTATACGTTATCACCTACAGAACCTCGGTGGTGGGGAGCTGGAGGCGCGAGACAGCGGGTGTAGATTGGTCATGAGGCCATAAAATGAAAATCTATAATAGCATGAAATCAGATTCGACAATATTTAATTCAGAAAAGAAAAAAATAGATTCTCGCTAATGACACACAAGTCCTGATTGGTTTGATACCCATTCTAAAACAATTTTTGTCAAGGAGAAATGAAATAGAGCCTATGTGTTAAATGTCTTCTTGGAGGTTCAGTGAGTGTCGATTTCAATGATTCCAACAGCGGGTTACATCAGTGGTTAATTTTGAAACCAATACGATGCAATGACCAGGCATTCACATCGTATGACCTCAAAACCATCCATTCGAAGTTTTTTGTGTGTGTGTTTTGTGCGCACCGCCGCAGTTCAAGATAGTGCAGAAGGTGCGCACTTCCAGAAACCAGACTAGGAAGGATGTTTACATTAGAAATAAGAACGATTTCCGCCTAAGTCTAGAGCCGAGATGAAGATGCTGTACTCATGGCAGATGTCCTTTGTGTTTGTCATGTCTCTGTATAAGTAAACGTCTATGTCTCGTTGAGTTGCCACACTTAAGTTATTATATATATCTCAAATATGCCTAGATTTAAAAATCATATTTATCTTAAATTTAACTGAAATTTGGTTACTCGACAAATTTCGTACGACAAAACAGCACTGATAAAATGGTATCTTTAACATAGCGCCGACAAAAAAAAAAAAGGCGTACTGTATCTCATATCAAATATGCCTTTATCTAAAAATCATATTTATCTGGATGCAGCAGAGGTTTGAATTCTGAGTTTTCTTTCTCCCTCGGGCCGAAGGAACTCGTTAGCTTTAGGTGGAAACTCACCTTTTGTCTTACGCATTAAGCTCCTATACGTTATCACCTACAGAACCTCGGTGGTGGGGAGCTGAGGCGCGAGACAGCGGGTGTAGATTGGTCATGAGGCCATAAAATGAAAATCTAGAATAGCATGAAATCAGATTTGACAATATTTAATTCAGAAAAGAAAAAAATAGATTCTCGCTAATGACACACAAGTCCTGGTTGGTTTGATACCCATTCTAAAACAATTTTTGTCAAGGAGAAATGAAATAGAGCCTAGGTGTTAAATGTCTTCTTGGAGGTTCAGTGAGTGTCGATTTCAATGATTCCAACAGCGGGTTACATCAGTGGTTGATTTTGAAACCAATACGATGCAATGACCAGGCATTCATATCGTATGACCTCAAAACCATCCATTCGAAGTTTTTTGTGTGTGTGTTTTGTGCGCACCGCCGCCGTTCAAGATAGTGCAGAAGGTGCGCACTTCTAGAAACCAGACTAGGAAGGATGTTTACATTAGAAATAAGAACGATTTCCGCCTAAGTCTAGAGCCGAGATGAAGATGCTGTACTCATGGCAGATGTCCTTTGTGTTTGTCATGTCTCCGTATAAGTAAACGTCTATGTCTCGTTGAGTTGCCACACTTAAGTTATTATATATATCTCAAATATGCCTAGATTTAAAAATCATATTTATCTTAAATTTAACTGAAATTTGGTTACTCGACAAATTTCGTACGACAAAACAGCACTGATAAAATGGTATCTTTAACATAGCGCCGACAAAAAAAAAAGGCGTACTGTATCTCATATCAAATATGCCTTTATCTAAAAATCATATTTATCTGGATGCATCAGAGGTTTGAATTCTAAGTTTTCTTTCTCCCTCGGGCCGAAGGAACTCGTTAGCTTTAGGTGGAAACTCACCTTTTGTCTTACGCATTAAGCTCCTATACGTTATCACCTACAGAACCTCGGTGGTGGGGAGCTGGGGGCGCGAGACAGCGGGTGTAGATTGGTCATGAGGCCATAAAATGAAAATCTATAATAGCATGAAATCAGATTCGACAATATTTAATTCAGAAAAGAAAAAAAATAGATTCTCGCTAATGACACACAAGTCCTGATTGGTTTGATACCCATTCTAAAACAATTTTTGTCAAGGAGAAATGAAATAGAGCCTAGGTGTTAAATGTCTTCTTGGAGGTTCAGTGAGTGTCGATTTCAATGATTCCAACAGCGGGTTACATCAGTGGTTGATTTTGAAACCAATACGATGCAATGACCAGGCATTCACATCGTATGACCTCAAAACCATCCATTCGAAGTTTTTTTTGTGTGTGTTTTGTGCGCACCGCCGCCGTTCAAGATAGTGCAGAAGGTGCGCACTTCTAGAAACCAGACTAGGAAGGATGTTTACATTAGAAATAAGAACGATTTCCGCCTAAGTCTAGAGCCGAGATGAAGATGCTGTACTCATGGCAGATGTCCTTTGTGTTTGTCATGTCTCCGTATAAGTAAACGTCTATGTCTCGTTGAGTTGCCACACTTAAGTTATTATATATATCTCAAATATGCCTAGATTTAAAAATCATATTTATCTTAAATTTAACTGAAATTTGGTTACCCGACAAATTTCGTACGACAAAGTAGCACTGATAAAATGGTATCTTTAACATAGCGCCGACAAAAAAAAAAGGCGTACTGTATCTCATATCAAATATGCCTTTATCTAAAAATCATATTTATCTGGATGCAGCAGAGGTTTGAATTCTGAGTTTTCTTTCTCCCTCGGGCCGAAGGAACTCGTTAGCTTTAGGTGGAAACTCACCTTTTGTCTTACGCATTAAGCTCCTATACGTTATCACCTACAGAACCTCGGTGGTGGGGAGCTGGAGGCGCGAGACAGCGGGTGTAGTTTGGTCATGAGGCCATAAAATGAAAATCTATAATAGCATGAAATCAGATTCGACAATATTTAATTCAGAAAAGAAAAAAATAGATTCTCGCTAATGACACACAAGTCCTGGTTGGTTTGATACCTATTCTAAAACAATTTTTGTCAAGGAGAAATGAAATAGAGCCTAGGTGTTAAATGTCTTCTTGGAGGTTCAGTGAGTGTCGATTTCAATGATTCCAACAGCGGGTTACATCAGTGGTTGATTTTGAAACCAATACGATGCAATGACCAGGCATTCACATCGTATGACCTCAAAACCATCCATTCGAAGTTTTTTGTGTGTGTGTTTTGTGCGCACCGCCGCCGTTCAAGATAGTGCAGAAGGTGCGCACTTCTAGAAACCAGACTAGGAAGGATGTTTACATTAGAAATAAGAACGATTTCCGCCTAAGTCTAGAGCCGAGATGAAGATGCTGTACTCATGGCAGATGTCCTTTGTGTTTGTCATGTCTCCGTATAAGTAAACGTCTATGTCTCGTTGAGTTGCCACACTTAAGTTATTATATATATCTCAAATATGCCTAGATTTAAAAATCATATTTATCTTAAATTTAACTGAAATTTGGTTACTCGACAAATTTCGTACGACAAAGTAGCACTGATAAAATGGTATCTTTAACATAGCGCCGACAAAAAAAAAAGGCGTACTGTATCTCATATCAAATATGCTTTTATCTAAAAATCATATTTATCTGGATGCAGCAGAGGTTTGAATTCTGAGTTTTCTTTCTCCCTCGGGCTGAAGGAACTCGTTAGCTTTAGGTGGAAACTCACCTTTTGTCTTACGCATTAAGCTCCTATACGTTATCACCTACAGAACCTCGGTGGTGGGGAGCTGGAGGCGCGAGACAGCGGGTGTAGATTGGTCATGAGGCCATAAAATGAAAATCTATAATAGCATGAAATCAGATTCGACAATATTTAATTCAGAAAAGAAAAAAATAGATTCTCGCTAATGACACACAAGTCCTGGTTGGTTTGATACCCATTCTAAAACAATTTTTGTCAAGGAGAAATGAAATAGAGCCTAGGTGTTAAATGTCTTCTTGGAGGTTTAGTGAGTGTCGATTTCAAAGAATTCAACAGCGGGTTACATCAGTGGTTGATTTTGAAACCAATACGATGCAATGACCAGGCATTCATATCGTATGACCTCAAAACCATCCATTCGAAGTTTTTTGTGTGTGTGTTTTGTGCGCACCGCCGCCGTTCAAGATAGTGCAGAAGGTGCGCACTTCTAGAAACCAGACTAGGAAGGATGTTTACATTAGAAATAAGAACGATTTCCGCCTAAGTCTAGAGCCGAGATGAAGATGCTGTACTCATGGCAGATGTCCTTTGTGTTTGTCATGTCTCCGTATAAGTAAACGTCTATGTCTCGTTGAGTTGCCACACTTAAGTTATTATATATATCTCAAATATGCCTAGATTTAAAAATCATATTTATCTTAAGTTTAACTGAAATTTGGTTACTCGACAAATTTCGTACGACAAAGTAGCACTGATAAAATGGTATCTTTAACATAGCGCCGAAAAAACAAAAAAAAAAGGCGTACAGTATCTCATATCAAATATGCCTTTATCTAAAAATCATATTTATCTGGATGCATCAGAGGTTTGAATTCTGAGTTTTCTTTCTCTCTCGGGCCGAAGGAACTCGTTAGCTTTAGGTGGAAACTCACCTTTTGTCTTACGCATTAAGCTCCTATACGTTATCACCTACAGAACCTCGGTGGTGGGGAGCTGGAGGCGCGAGACAGCGGGTGTAGATTGGTCATGAGGCCATAAAATGAAAATCTATAATAGCATGAAATAAGATTCGACAATATTTAATTCAGAAAAGAAAAAAATAGATTCTCGCTAATGACTCCCAAGTCCTGGTTGGTTTGATACCCATTCTAAAACAATTTTTGTCAAGGAGAAATGAAATAGAGCCTAGGTGTTAAATGTCTTCTAGGAGGTTCAGTGAGTGTCGATTTCAATGAT
Organism: Biomphalaria pfeifferi; assembly: GCA_030265305.1. Lineage (NCBI taxonomy): Eukaryota > Metazoa > Mollusca > Gastropoda > Planorbidae > Biomphalaria > Biomphalaria pfeifferi. Next base: position 790,425 of record JASAOG010000103.1, on the reverse strand, counting down.
TCCAACAACGGGTTACATCAGTGGTTGATTTTGAAACCAATACGATGCAATGACCAGGCATTCACATCGTATGACCTCAAAACCATCCATTCGAAGTTTTGTGTGTGTGTGTTTTGTGCGCACCGCCGCCGTTCAAGATAGTGCAGAAGGTGCGCACTTCTAGAAACCAGACTAGGAAGGATGTTTACATTAGAAATAAGAACGATTTCCGCCTAAGTCTAGAGCCGAGATGAAGATGCTGTACTCATGGCAGATGTCCTTTGTGTTTGTCATGTCTCCGTATAAGTAAACGTCTATGTCTCGTTGAGTTGCCACACTTAAGTTATTATATATATCTCAAATATGCCTAGATTTAAAAATCATATTTATCTTAAATTTAACTGAAATTTGGTTACTCGACAAATTTCGTACGACAAAGTAGCACTGATAAAATGGTATCTTTAACATAGCGCCGACAAAAAAAAAAGGCGTACTGTATCTCATATCAAATATGCCTTTATCTAAAAATCATATTTATCTGGATGCATCAGAGGTTTGAATTCTGAGTTTTCTTTCTCCCTCGGGCCGAAGGAACTCGTTAGCTTTAGGTGGAAACTCACCTTTTGTCTTACGCATTAAGCTCCTATACGTTATCACCTACAGAACCTCGGTGGTGGGGAGCTGGGGGCGCGAGACAGCGGGTGTAGATTGGTCATGAGGCCATAAAATGAAAATCTATAATAGCATGAAATCAGATTCGACAATATTTAATTCAGAAAAGAAAAAAATAGATTCTCGCTAATGACACACAAGTCCTGGTTGGTTTGATACATATTCTAAAACAATTTTTGTCAAGGAGAAATGAAATAGAGCCTTGGTGTTAAATGTCTTCTTGGAGGTTCAGTGAGTGTCGATTTCAATGATTCCAACAGCGGGTTACATCAGTGGTTGATTTTGAAACCAATACGATGCAATGACCAGGCATTCATATCGTATGACCTCAAAACCATCCATTCGAAGTTTTTTTTGTGTGGGTTTTGTGCGCACCGCCGCCGTTCAAGATAGTGCAGAAGGTGCGCACTTCTAGAAACCAGACTAGGAAGGATGTTTACATTAGAAATAAGAACGATTTCCGCCTAAGTCTAGAGCCGAGATGAAGATGCTGTACTCATGGCAGATGTCCTTTGTGTTTGTCATGTCTCCGTATAAGTAAACGTCTATGTCTCGTTGAGTTGCCACACTTAAGTTATTATATATATCTCAAATATGCCTAGATTTAAAAATCATATTTATCTTAAATTTAACTGAAATTTGGTTACTCGACAAATTTCGTACGACAAAACAGCACTGATAAAATGGTATCTTTAACATAGCGCCGACAAAAAAAAAAGGCGTACTGTATCTCATATCAAATATGCCTTTATCTAAAAATCATATTTATCTGGATGCATCAGAGGTTTGAATTCTGAGTTTTCTTTCTCCCTCGGGCCGAAGGAACTCGTTAGCTTTAGGTGGAAACTCACCTTTTGTCTTACGCATTAAGCTCCTATACGTTATCACCTACAGAACCTCGGTGGTGGGGAGCTGGAGGCGCGAGACAGCGGGTGTAGATTGGTCATGAGGCCATAAAATGAAAATCTATAATAGCATGAAATCAGATTCGACAATATTTAATTCAGAAAAGAAAAAAATAGATTCTCGCTAATGACACCCAAGTCCTGGTTGGTTTGATACCCATTCTAAAAATTTTTGGCAAGGAGAAATAAAATAGAGCCTAGGTGTTAAATGTCTTCTTGGAGGTTCAGTGAGTGTCGATTTCAATGATTCCAACAGCGGGTTACATCAGTGGTTGATTTTGAAACCAATACGATGCAATGACCAGGCATTCATATCGTATGACCTCAAAACCATCCATTCGAAGTTTTTTTTGTGTGTGTTTTGTGCGCACCGCCGCCGTTCAAGATAGTGCAGAAGGTGCGCACTTCTAGAAACCAGACTAGGAAGGATGTTTACATTAGAAATAAGAACGATTTCCGCCTAAGTTTAGAGCCGAGATGAAGATGCTGTACTCATGGCAAATGTCCTTTGTGTTTGTCATGTCTCCGTATAAGTAAACGTCTATGTCTCGTTGAGTTGCCACACTTAAGTTATTATATATATCTCAAATATGCCTAGATTTAAAAATCATATTTATCTTAAATTTAACTGAAATTTGGTTACTCGACAAATTTCGTACGACAAAGTAGCACTGATAAAATGGTATCTTTAACATAGCGCCGAAAAACCAAAAAAAAAAGGCGTACTGTATCTCATATCAAATATGCCTTTATCTAAAAATAATATTTATCTGGATGCATCAGAGGTTTGAATTCTGAGTTTTCTTTCTCCCTCGGGCCGAAGGAACTCGTTAGCTTTAGGTAGAAACTCACCTTTTGTCTTACGCATTAAGCTCCTATACGTTATCACCTACAGAACCTCGGTGGTGGGGAGCTGGGGGCGCGAGACAGCGGGTGTAGATTGGACATAAGGCCATAAAATGAAAATCTATAATAGCATGAAATAAGATTCGACAATATTTAATTCAGAAAAGAAAAAAATAGATTCTCGCTAATGACACCCAAGTCCTGGTTGGTTTGATACCCATTCTAAAACAATTTTTGTCAAGGAGAAATGAAATAGAGCCTTGGTGTTAAATGTCTTCTTGGAGGTTCAGTGAGTGTCGATTTCAATGATTCCAACAGCGGGTTACATCAGTGGTTGATTTTGAAACCAATACGATGCAATGACCAGGCATTCATATCGTATGACCTCAAAACCATCCATTCGAAGTTTTTTTTGTGTGTGTTTTGTGCGCACCGCCGCCGTTCAAGATAGTGCAGAAGGTGCGCACTTCTAGAAACCAGACTAGGAAGGATGTTTACATTAGAAATAAGAACGATTTCCGCCTAAGTCTAGAGCCGAGATGAAGATGCTGTACTCATGGCAGATGTCCTTTGTGTTTGTCATGTCTCCGTATAAGTAAACGTCTATGTCTCGTTGAGTTGCCACACTTAAGTTATTATATATATCTCAAATATGCCTAGATTTAAAAATCATATTTATCTTAAATTTAACTGAAATTTGGTTACTCGACAAATTTCGTACGACAAAACAGCACTGATAAAATGGTATCTTTAACATAGCGCCGACAAAAAAAAAAGGCGTACTGTATCTCATATCAAATATGCCTTTATCTAAAAATCATATTTATCTGGATGCAGCAGAGGTTTGAATTCTGAGTTTTCTTTCTCCCTCGGGCCGAAGGAACTCGTTAGCTTTAGGTGGAAACTCACCTTTTGTCTTACGCATTAAGCTCCTATACGTTATCACCTACAGAACCTCGGTGGTGGGGAGCTGGAGGCGCGAGACAGCGGGTGTAGATTGGTCATGAGGCCATAAAATGAAAATCTATAATAGCATGAAATCAGATTCGACAATATTTAATTCAGAAAAGAAAAAAATAGATTCTCGCCAATGACACCCAAGTCCTGGTTGGTTTGATACCCATTCTAAAAATTTTTGGCAAGGAGAAATAAAATAGAGCCTAGGTGTTAAATGTCTTCTTGGAGGTTCAGTGAGTGTCGATTTCAATGATTCCAACAGCGGGTTACATCAGTGGTTGATTTTGAAACCAATACGATGCAATGACCAGGCATTCATATCGTATGACCTCAAAACCATCCATTCGAAGTTTTTTTTGTGTGTGTTTTGTGCGCACCGCCGCCGTTCAAGATAGTGCAGAAGGTGCGCACTTCTAGAAACCAGACTAGGAAGGATGTTTACATTAGAAATAAGAACGATTTCCGCCTAAGTCTAGAGCCGAGATGAAGATGCTGTACTCATGGCAAATGTCCTTTGTGTTTGTCATGTCTCCGTATAAGTAAACGTCTATGTCTCGTTGAGTTGCCACACTTAAGTTATTATATATATCTCAAATATGCCTAGATTTAAAAATCATATTTATCTTAAATTTAACTGAAATTTGGTTACTCGACAAATTTCGTACGACAAAGTAGCACTGATAAAATGGTATCTTTAACATAGCGCCGACAAAAAAAAAAGGCGTACTGTATCTCATATCAAATATGCCTTTATCTAAAAATAATATTTATCTGGATGCATCAGAGGTTTGAATTCTGAGTTTTCTTTCTCCCTCGGGCCGAAGGAACTCGTTAGCTTTAGGTGGAAACTCACCTTTTGTCTTACGCATTAAGCTCCTATACGTTATCACCTACAGAACCTCGGTGGTGGGGAGCTGGAGGCGCGAGACAGCGGGTGTAGATTGGTCATGAGGCCATAAAATGAAAATCTATAATAGCATGAAATCAGATTCGACAATATTTAATTCAGAAAAGAAAAAAATAGATTCTCGCTAATGACACACAAGTCCTGGTTGGTTTGATACCCATTCTAAAACAATTTTTGTCAAGGAGAAATGAAATAGAGCCTAGGTGTTAAATGTCTTCTTGGAGGTTCAGTGAGTGTCGATTTCAATGATTCCAACAGCGGGTTACATCAGTGGTTGATTTTGAAACCAATACGATGCAATGACCAGGCATTCATATCGTATGACCTCAAAACCATCCATTCGAAGTTTTTTGTGTGTGTGTTTTGTGCGCACCGCCGCCGTTCAAGATAGTGCAGCAGGTGCGCACTTCTAGAAACCAGACTAGGAAGGATGTTTACATTAGAAATAAGAACGATTTCCGCCTAAGTCTAGAGCCGAGATGAAGATGCTGTACTCATGGCAGATGTCCTTTGTGTTTGTCATGTCTCCGTATAAGTAAACGTCTATGTCTCGTTGAGTTGCCACACTTAAGTTATTATATATATCTCAAATATACCTAGATTTAAAAATCATATTTATCTTAAATTTAACTGAAATTTGGTTACTCGACAAATTTCGTACGACAAAGTAGCACTGATAAAATGGTATCTTTAACATAGCGCCGACAAAAAAAAAAGGCGTACTGTATCTCATATCAAATATGCCTTTATCTAAAAATCATATTTATCTGGATGCAGCAGAGGTTTGAATTCTAAGTTTTCTTTCTCCCTCGGGCTGAAGGAACTCGTTAGCTTTAGGTGGAAACTCACCTTTTGTCTTACGCATTAAGCTCCTATACGTTATCACCTACAGAACCTCGGTGGTGGGGAGCTGGAGGCGCGAGACAGCGGGTGTAGATTGGTCATGAGGCCATAAAATGAAAATCTATAATAGCATGAAATCAGATTCGACAATATTTAATTCAGAAAAGAAAAAAAAAAGATTCTCGCTAATGACACACAAGTCCTGGTTGGTTTGATACCCATTCTAAAACAATTTTTGTCAAGGAGAAATGAAATAGAGCCTAGGTGTTAAATGTCTTCTTGGAGGTTCAGTGAGTGTCGATTTCAATGATTCCAACAGCGGGTTACATCAGTGGTTGATTTTGAAACCAATACGATGCAATGACCAGGCATTCATATCGTATGACCTCAAAACCATCCATTCGAAGTTTTTTTTGTGTGTGTTTTGTGCGCACCGCCGCCGTTCAAGATAGTGCAGAAGGTGCGCACTTCTAGAAACCAGACTAGGAAGGATGTTTACATTAGAAATAAGAACGATTTCCGCCTAAGTCTAGAGCCGAGATGAAGATGCTGTACTCATGGCAGATGTCCTTTGTGTTTGTCATGTCTCCGTATAAGTAAACGTCTATGTCTCGTTGAGTTGCCACACTTAAGTTATTATATATATCTCAAATATACCTAGATTTAAAAATCATATTTATCTTAAATTTAACTGAAATTTGGTTACTCGACAAATTTCGTACGACAAAGTAGCACTGATAAAATGGTATCTTTAACATAGCGCCGAAAAAAAAAAAAGGCGTACTGTATCTCATATCAAATATGCCTTTATCTAAAAATCATATTTATCTGGATGCAGCAGAGGTTTGAATTCTAAGTTTTCTTTCTCCCTCGGGCTGAAGGAACTCGTTAGCTTTAGGTGGAAACTCACCTTTTGTCTTACGCATTAAGCTCCTATACGTTATCACCTACAGAACCTCGGTGGTGGGGAGCTGGAGGCGCGAGACAGCGGGTGTAGATTGGTCATGAGGCCATAAAATGAAAATCTATAATAGCATGAAATCAGATTCGACAATATTTAATTCAGAAAAGAAAATATAGATTCTTGCTAATGACACCCAAGTCCTGGTTGGTTTGATACCCATTCTAAAACAATTTTTGTCAAGGAGAAATGAAATAGAGCCTAGGTGTTAAATGTCTTCTTGGAGGTTCAGTGAGTGTCGATTTCAATGATTCCAACAGCGGGTTACATCAGTGGTTGATTTTGAAACCAATACGATGCAATGACCAGGCATTCATATCGTATGACCTCAAAACCATCCATTCGAAGTTTTTTTTGTGTGTGTTTTGTGCGCACCGCCGCCGTTCAAGATAGTGCAGAAGGTGCGCACTTCTAGAAACCAGACTAGGAAGGATGTTTACATTAGAAATAAGAACGATTTCCGCCTAAGTCTAGAGCCGAGATGAAGATGCTGTACTCATGGCAGATGTCCTTTGTGTTTGTCATGTCTCCGTATAAGTAAACGTCTATGTCTCGTAGAGTTGAAACACTTAAGTTATTATATATATCTCAAATATGCCTAGATTTAAAAATCATATTTATCTTAAATTTAACTGAAATTTGGTTACTCGACAAATTTCGTATACAAAGTAGCACTGATAAAATGGTATCTTTAACATAGCGCCGACAAAAAAAAAAGGCGTACTGTATCTCATATCAAATATGCCTTTATCTAAAAATCATATTTATCTGGATGCATCAGAGGTTTGAATTCTGAGTTTTCTTTCTCCCTCGGGCTGAAGGAACTCGTTAGCTTTAGGTAGAAACTCACCTTTTGTCTTACACATTAAGCTCCTATAAGTTATCACCTACAGAACCTCGGTGGTCTGGAGCTGGAGGCGCGAGACAGCGGGTGTAGATTGGTCATGAGGCCATAAAATGAAAATCTATAATAGCATGAAATCAGATTCGACAATATTTAATTCAGAAAAGAAAAAAAATAGATTCTCGCTAATGACACACAAGTCCTGGTTGGTTTGATACCCATTCTAAAACAATTTTTGTCAAGGAGAAATGAAATAGAGCCTAGGTGTTAAATGTCTTCTTGGAGGTTCAGTGAGTGTCGATTTCAATGATTCCAACAGCGGGTTACATCAGTGGTTGATTTTGAAACCAATACGATGCAATGACCAGGCATTCATATCGTATGACCTCAAAACCATCCATTCGAAGTTTTTTTTGTGTGTGTTTTGTGCGCACCGCCGCCGTTCAAGATAGTGCAGAAGGTGCGCACTTCTAGAAACCAGACTAGGAAGGATGTTTACATTAGAAATAAGAACGATTTCCGCCTAAGTCTAGAGCCGAGATGAAGATGCTGTACTCATGGCAGATGTCCTTTGTGTTTGTCATGTCTCCGTATAAGTAAACGTCTATGTCTCGTAGAGTTGAAACACTTAAGTTATTATATATATCTCAAATATGCCTAGATTTAAAAATCATATTTATCTTAAATTTAACTGAAATTTGGTTACTCGACAAATTTCGTATACAAAGTAGCACTGATAAAATGGTATCTTTAACAAAGCGCCGACAAAAAAAAGGCGTACTGTATCTCATATCAAATATGCCTTTATCTAAAAATCATATTTATCTGGATGCAGCAGAGGTTTGAATTCTGAGTTTTCTTTCTCCCTCGGGCTGAAGGAACTCGTTAGCTTTAGGTAGAAACTCACCTTTTGTCTTACACATTAAGCTCCTATAAGTTATCACCTACAGAACCTCGGTGGTGGGGAGCTGGAGGCGCGAGACAGCGGGTGTAGATTGGTCATGAGGCCATAAAATGAAAATCTATAATAGCATGAAATCAGATTCGACAATATTTAATTCAGAAAAGAAAAAAAATAGATTCTCGCTAATGACACACAAGTCCTGGTTGGTTTGATACCCATTCTAAAACAATTTTTGTCAAGGAGAAATGAAATAGAGCCTAGGTGTTAAATGTCTTCTTGGAGGTTCAGTGAGTGTCGATTTCAATGATTCCAACAGCGGATTACATCAGTGGTTGATTTTAAATCCAATACGATGCAATGACCAGGCATTCACATCGTATGACCTCAAAACCATCCATTCGAAGTTTTTTTTGTGTGTGTTTTGTGCGCACCGCCGCCGTTCAAGATAGTGCAGAAGGTGCGCACTTCTAGAAACCAGACTAGGAAGGATGTTTACATTAGAAATAAGAACGATTTCCGCCTAAGTCTAGAGCCGAGATGAAGATGCTGTACTCATGGCAGATGTCCTTTGTGTTTGTCATGTCTCCTTATAAGTAAACGTCTATGTCTCGTTGAGTTGCCACACTTAAGTTATTATATATATCTCAAATATACCTAGATTTAAAAATTATATTTATCTTAAATTTAACTGAAATTTGGTTACTCGACAAATTTCGTACGACAAAGTAGCACTGATAAAATGGTATCTTTAACATAGCGCCGACAAAAAAAAAAAGGCGTACTGTATCTCATATCAAATATGCCTTTATCTAAAAATCATATTTATCTGGATGCAGCAGAGGTTTGAATTCTGAGTTTTCTTTCTCCCTCGGGCTGAAGGAACTCGTTAGCTTTAGGTAGAAACTCACCTTTTGTCTTACGCATTAAGCTCCTATACGTTATCACCTACAGAACCTCGGTGGTGGGGAGCTGGAGGCGCGAGACAGCGGGTGTAGATTGGTCATGAGGCCATAAAATGAAAATCTATAATAGCATGAAATCAGATTCGACAATATTTAATTCAGAAAAGAAAAAAAATAGATTCTCGCTAATGACACCCAAGTCCTGGTTGGTTTGATACCCATTCTAAAACAATTTTTGTCAAGGAGAAATGAAATAGAGCCTAGGTGTTAAATGTCTTCTTGGAGGTTCAGTGAGTGTCGATTTCAATGATTCCAACAGCGGGTTACATCAGTGGTTGATTTTGAAACCAATACGATGCAATGACCAGGCATTCATATCGTATGACCTCAAAACCATCCATTCGAAGTTTTTTTGTGTGTGTTTTGTGCGCACCGCCGCCGTTCAAGATAGTGCAGAAGGTGCGCACTTCTAGAAACCAGACTAGGAAGGATGTTTACATTAGAAATAAGAACGATTTCCGCCTAAGTCTAGAGCCGAGATGAAGATGCTGTACTCATGGCAGATGTCCTTTGTGTTTGTCATGTCTCCGTATAAGTAAACGTCTATGTCTCGTTGAGTTGAAACACTTAAGTTATTATATATATCTCAAATATGCCTAGATTTAAAAATCATATTTATCTTAAATTTAACTGAAATTTGGTTACTCGACAAATTTCGTATACAAAGTAGCACTGATAAAATGGTATCTTTAACATAGCGCCGACAAAAAAAAAAAGGCGTACTGTATCTCATATCAAATATGCCTTTATCTAAAAATCATATTTATCTGGATGCAGCAGAGGTTTGAATTCTGAGTTTTCTTTCTCCCTCGGGCTGAAGGAACTCGTTAGCTTTAGGTAGAAACTCACCTTTTGTCTTACGCATTAAGCTCCTATACGTTATCACCTACAGAACCTCGGTGGTGGGGAGCTGGAGGCGCGAGACAGCGGGTGTAGATTGGTCATGAGGCCATAAAATGAAAATCTATAATAGCATGAAATCAGATTCGACAATATTTAATTCAGAAAAGAAAAAAAATAGATTCTCGCTAATGACACACAAGTCCTGGTTGGTTTGATACCCATTCTAAAACAATTTTTGTCAAGGAGAAATGAAATAGAGCCTAGGTGTTAAATGTCTTTTTGGAGGTTCAGTGAGTGTCGATTTCAATGATTCCAACAGCGGATTACATCAGTGGTTGATTTTGAAACCAATACGATGCAATGACCAGGCATTCACATCGTATGACCTCAAAACCATCCATTCGAAGTTTTTTTTGTGTGTGTTTTGTGCGCACCGCCGCCGTTCAAGATAGTGCAGAAGGTGCGCACTTCTAGAAACCAGACTAGGAAGGATGTTTACATTAGAAATAAGAACGATTTCCGCCTAAGTCTAGAGCCGAGATGAAGATGCTGTACTCATGGCAGATGTCCTTTGTGTTTGTCATGTCTCCGTATAAGTAAACGTCTATGTCTCGTTGAGTTGCCACACTTAAGTTATTATATATATCTCAAATATGCCTAGATTTAAAAATCATATTTATCTTAAATTTAACTGAAATTTGGTTACTCGACAAATTTCGTACGACAAAGTAGCACTGATAAAATGGTATCTTTAACATAGCGCCGACAAAAAAAAAAGGCATACTGTATCTCATATCAAATATGCCTTTATCTAAAAATCATATTTATCTGGATGCAGCAGAGGTTTGAATTCTGAGTTTTCTTTCTCCCTCGGGCCGAAGGAACTCGTTAGCTTTAGGTGGAAACTCACCTTTTGTCTTACGCATTAAGCTCCTATACGTTATCACCTACAGAACCTCGGTGGTGGGGAGCTGGGGGCGCGAGACAGCGGGTGTAGATTGGTCATGAGGCCATAAAATTAAAATCTATAATAGCATGAAATCAGATTCGACAATATTTAATTCAGAAAAGAAAAAAATAGATTCTCGCTAATGACACCCAAGTCCTGGTTGGTTTGATACCCATTCTAAAACAATTTTTGTCAAGGAGAAATGAAATAGAGCCTAGGTGTTAAATGTCTTCTTGGAGGTTCAGTGAGTGTCGATTTCAATGATTCCAACAGCGGGTTACATCAGTGGTTGATTTTGAAACCAATACGATGCAATGACCAGGCATTCATATCGTATGACCTCAAAACCATCCATTCGAAGTTTTTTTTGTGTGTGTTTTGTGCGCACCGCCGCCGTTCAAGATAGTGCAGAAGGTGCGCACTTCTAGAAACCAGACTAGGAAGGATGTTTACATTAGAAATAAGAACGATTTCCGCCTAAGTCTAGAGCCGAGATGAAGATGCTGTACTCATGGCAGATGTCCTTTGTGTTTGTCATGTCTCCGTATAAGTAAACGTCTATGTCTCGTTGAGTTGCCACACTTAAGTTATTATATATATCTCAAATATACCTAGATTTAAAAATCATATTTATCTTAAATTTAACTGAAATTTGGTTACTCGACAAATTTCGTACGACAAAGTAGCACTGATAAAATGGTATCTTTAACATAGCGCCGACAAAAAAAAAAAGGCGTACTGTATCTCATATCAAATATGCCTTTATCTAAAAATCATATTTATCTGGATGCAGCAGAGGTTTGAATTCTAAGTTTTCTTTCTCCCTCGGGCTGAAGGAACTCGTTAGCTTTAGGTGGAAACTCACCTTTTGTCTTACGCATTAAGCTCCTATACGTTATCACCTACAGAACCTCGGTGGTGGGGAGCTGGAGGCGCGAGAAAGCGGGTGTAGATTGGTCATGAGGCCATAAAATGAAAATCTATAATAGCATGAAATCAGATTCGACAATATTTAATTCAGAAAAGAAAAAAATAGATTCTTGCTAATGACACCCAAGTCCTGGTTGGTTTGATACCCATTCTAAAACAATTTTTGTCAAGGAAAAATGAAATAGAGCCTAGGTGTTAAATGTCTTCTTGGAGGTTCAGTGAGTGTCGATTTCAATGATTCCAACAGCGGGTTACATCAGTGGTTGATTTTGAAACCAATACGATGCAATGACCAGGCATTCATATCGTATGACCTCAAAACCATCCATTCGAAGTTTTTTTTGTGTGTGTTTTGTGCGCACCGCCGCCGTTCAAGATAGTGCAGAAGGTGCGCACTTCTAGAAACCAGACTAGGAAGGATGTTTACATTAGAAATAAGAACGATTTCCGCCTAAGTCTAGAGCCGAGATGAAGATGCTGTACTCATGGCAGATGTCCTTTGTGTTTGTCATGTCTCCGTATAAGTAAACGTCTATGTCTCGTAGAGTTGAAACACTTAAGTTATTATATATATCTCAAATATGCCTAGATTTAAAAATCATATTTATCTTAAATTTAACTGAAATTTGGTTACTCGACAAATTTCGTATACAAAGTAGCACTGATAAAATGGTATCTTTAACAAAGCGCCGACAAAAAAAAAAGGCGTACTGTATCTCATATCAAATATGCCTTTATCTAAAAATCATATTTATCTGGATGCATCAGAGGTTTGAATTCTGAGTTTTCTTTCTCCCTCGGGCTGAAGGAACTCGTTAGCTTTAGGTAGAAACTCACCTTTTGTCTTACACATTAAGCTCCTATAAGTTATCCCCTACAGAACCTCGGTGGTGGGGAGCTGGAGGCGCGAGACAGCGGGTGTAGATTGGTCATGAGGCCATAAAATGAAAATCTATAATAGCATGAAATCAGATTCGACAATATTTAATTCAGAAAAGAAAAAAAATAGATTCTCGCTAATGACACACAAGTCCTGGTTGGTTTGATACCCATTCTAAAACAATTTTTGTCAAGGAGAAATGAAATAGAGCCTAGGTGTTAAATGTCTTCTTGGAGGTTCAGTGAGTGTCGATTTCAATGATTCCAACAGCGGGTTACATCAGTGGTTGATTTTGAAACCAATACGATGCAATGACCAGGCATTCATATCGTATGACCTCAAAACCATCCATTCGAAGTTTTTTTTGTGTGTGTTTTGTGCGCACCGCCGCCGTTCAAGATAGTGCAGAAGGTGCGCACTTCTAGAAACCAGACTAGGAAGGATGTTTACATTAGAAATAAGAACGATTTCCGCCTAAGTCTAGAGCCGAGATGAAGATGCTGTACTCATGGCAGATGTCCTTTGTGTTTGTCATGTCTCCGTATAAGTCAACGTCTATGTCTCGTTGAGTTGCCACACTTAAGTTATTATATATATCTCAAATATACCTAGATTTAAAAATCATATTTATCTTAAATTTAACTGAAATTTGGTTACTCGACAAATTTCGTACGACAAAGTAGCACTGATAAAATGGTATCTTTAACATAGCGCCGACAAAAAAAAAAAGGCGTACTGTATCTCATATCAAATATGCCTTTATCTAAAAATCATATTTATCTGGATGCAGCAGAGGTTTGAATTCTAAGTTTTCTTTCTCCCTCGGGCTGAAGGAACTCGTTAGCTTTAGGTGGAAACTCACCTTTTGTCTTACGCATTAAGCTCCTATACGTTATCACCTACAGAACCTCGGTGGTGGGGAGCTGGAGGCGCGAGAAAGCGGGTGTAGATTGGTCATGAGGCCATAAAATGAAAATCTATAATAGCATGAAATCAGATTCGACAATATTTAATTCAGAAAAGAAAAAAATAGATTCTTGCTAATGACACCCAAGTCCTGGTTGGTTTGATACCCATTCTAAAACAATTTTTGTCAAGGAAAAATGAAATAGAGCCTAGGTGTTAAATGTCTTCTTGGAGGTTCAGTGAGTGTCGATTTCAATGATTCCAACAGCGGGTTACATCAGTGGTTGATTTTGAAACCAATACGATGCAATGACCAGGCATTCATATCGTATGACCTCAAAACCATCCATTCGAAGTTTTTTTTGTGTGTGTTTTGTGCGCACCGCCGCCGTTCAAGATAGTGCAGAAGGTGCGCACTTCTAGAAACCAGACTAGGAAGGATGTTTACATTAGAAATAAGAACGATTTCCGCCTAAGTCTAGAGCCGAGATGAAGATGCTGTACTCATGGCAGATGTCCTTTGTGTTTGTCATGTCTCCGTATAAGTAAACGTCTATGTCTCGTAGAGTTGAAACACTTAAGTTATTATATATATCTCAAATATGCCTAGATTTAAAAATCATATTTATCTTAAATTTAACTGAAATTTGGTTACTCGACAAATTTCGTATACAAAGTAGCACTGATAAAATGGTATCTTTAACAAAGCGCCGACAAAAAAAAAAGGCGTACTGTATCTCATATCAAATATGCCTTTATCTAAAAATCATATTTATCTGGATGCATCAGAGGTTTGAATTCTGAGTTTTCTTTCTCCCTCGGGCTGAAGGAACTCGTTAGCTTTAGGTAGAAACTCACCTTTTGTCTTACACATTAAGCTCCTATAAGTTATCCCCTACAGAACCTCGGTGGTGGGGAGCTGGAGGCGCGAGACAGCGGGTGTAGATTGGTCATGAGGCCATAAAATGAAAATCTATAATAGCATGAAATCAGATTCGACAATATTTAATTCAGAAAAGAAAAAAAATAGATTCTCGCTAATGACACACAAGTCCTGGTTGGTTTGATACCCATTCTAAAACAATTTTTGTCAAGGAGAAATGAAATAGAGCCTAGGTGTTAAATGTCTTCTTGGAGGTTCAGTGAGTGTCGATTTCAATGATTCCAACAGCGGGTTACATCAGTGGTTGATTTTGAAACCAATACGATGCAATGACCAGGCATTCATATCGTATGACCTCAAAACCATCCATTCGAAGTTTTTTTTGTGTGTGTTTTGTGCGCACCGCCGCCGTTCAAGATAGTGCAGAAGGTGCGCACTTCTAGAAACCAGACTAGGAAGGATGTTTACATTAGAAATAAGAACGATTTCCGCCTAAGTCTAGAGCCGAGATGAAGATGCTGTACTCATGGCAGATGTCCTTTGTGTTTGTCATGTCTCCGTATAAGTCAACGTCTATGTCTCGTTGAGTTGCCACACTTAAGTTATTATATATATCTCAAATATACCTAGATTTAAAAATCATATTTATCTTAAATTTAACTGAAATTTGGTTACTCGACAAATTTCGTACGACAAAGTAGCACTGATAAAATGGTATCTTTAACATAGCGCCGACAAAAAAAAAAGGCGTACTGTATCTCATATCAAATATGCCTTTATCTAAAAATCATATTTATCTGGATGCAGCAGAGGTTTGAATTCTAAGTTTTCTTTCTCCCTCGGGCTGAAGGAACTCGTTAGCTTTAGGTGGAAACTCACCTTTTGTCTTACGCATTAAGCTCCTATACGTTATCACCTACAGAACCTCGGTGGTGGGGAGCTGGAGGCGCGAGACAGCGGGTGTAGATTGGTCATGAGGCCATAAAATGAAAATCTATAATAGCATGAAATCAGATTCGACAATATTTAATTCAGAAAAGAAAAAAATAGATTCTTGCTAATGACACCCAAGTCCTGGTTGGTTTGATACCCATTCTAAAACAATTTTTGTCAAGGAGAAATGAAATAGAGCCTAGGTGTTAAATGTCTTCTTGGAGGTTCAGTGAGTGTCGATTTCAATGATTCCAACAGCGGGTTACATCAGTGGTTGATTTTGAAACCAATACGATGCAATGACCAGGCATTCATATCGTATGACCTCAAAACCATCCATTCGAAGTTTTTTTTTTGTGTGTTTTGTGCGCACCGCCGCCGTTCAAGATAGTGCAGAAGGTGCGCACTTCTAGAAACCAGACTAGGAAGGATGTTTACATTAGAAATAAGAACGATTTCCGCCTAAGTCTAGAGCCGAGATGAAGATGCTGTACTCATGGCAGATGTCCTTTGTGTTTGTCATGTCTCCGTATAAGTAAACGTCTATGTCTCGTTGAGTTGAAACACTTAAGTTATTATATATATCTCAAATATGCCTAGATTTAAAAATCATATTTATCTTAAATTTAACTGAAATTTGGTTACTCGACAAATTTCGTATACAAAGTAGCACTGATAAAATGGTATCTTTAACATAGCGCCGACAAAAAAAAAAAGGCGTACTGTATCTCATATCAAATATGCCTTTATCTAAAAATCATATTTATCTGGATGCAGCAGAGGTTTGAATTCTAAGTTTTCTTTCTCCCTCGGGCTGAAGGAACTCGTTAGCTTT
Source organism: Biomphalaria pfeifferi (assembly GCA_030265305.1). Lineage (NCBI taxonomy): Eukaryota > Metazoa > Mollusca > Gastropoda > Planorbidae > Biomphalaria > Biomphalaria pfeifferi. Next base: position 774,486 of record JASAOG010000103.1, on the reverse strand, counting down.
AGGTGGAAACTCACCTTTTGTCTTACGCATTAAGCTCCTATACGTTATCACCTACAGAACCTCGGTGGTGGGGAGCTGGAGGCGCGAGACAGCGGGTGTAGATTGGTCATGAGGCCATAAAATGAAAATCTATAATAGCATGAAATCAGATTCGACAATATTTAATTCAGAAAAGAAAAAAATAGATTCTTGCTAATGACACCCAAGTCCTGGTTGGTTTGATACCCATTCTAAAACAATTTTTGTCAAGGAGAAATGAAATAGAGCCTAGGTGTTAAATGTCTTCTTGGAGGTTCAGTGAGTGTCGATTTCAATGATTCCAACAGCGGGTTACATCAGTGGTTGATTTTGAAACCAATACGATGCAATGACCAGGCATTCATATCGTATGACCTTAAAACCATCCATTCGAAGTTTTTTTTTTGTGTGTTTTGTGCGCACCGCCGCCGTTCAAGATAGTGCAGAAGGTGCGCACTTCTAGAAACCAGACTAGGAAGGATGTTTACATTAGAAATAAGAACGATTTCCGCCTAAGTATAGAGCCGAGATGAAGATGCTGTACTCATGGCAGATGTCCTTTGTGTTTGTCATGTCTCCGTATAAGTAAACGTCTATGTCTCGTTGAGTTGAAACACTTAAGTTATTATATATATCTCAAATATGCCTAGATTTAAAAATCATATTTATCTTAAATTTAACTGAAATTTGGTTACTCGACAAATTTCGTATACAAAGTAGCACTGATAAAATGGTATCTTTAACATAGCGCCGACAAAAAAAAAAAGGCGTACTGTATCTCATATCAAATATGCCTTTATCTAAAAATCATATTTATCTGGATGCAGCAGAGGTTTGAATTCTGAGTTTTCTTTCTCCCTCGGGCTGAAGGAACTCGTTAGCTTTAGGTAGAAACTCACCTTTTGTCTTACGCATTAAGCTCCTATACGTTATCACCTACAGAACCTCGGTGGTGGGGAGCTGGAGGCGCGAGACAGCGGGTGTAGATTGGTCATGAGGCCATAAAATGAAAATCTATAATAGCATGAAATCAGATTCGACAATATTTAATTCAGAAAAGAAAAAAAATAGATTCTCGCTAATGACACCCAAGTCCTGGTTGGTTTGATACCCATTCTAAAACAATTTTTGTCAAGGAGAAATGAAATAGAGCCTAGGTGTTAAATGTCTTCTTGGAGGTTCAGTGAGTGTCGATTTCAATGATTCCAACAGCGGGTTACATCAGTGGTTGATTTTGAAACCAATACGATGCAATGACCAGGCATTCATATCGTATGACCTCAAAACCATCCATTCGAAGTTTTTTTTGTGTGTGTTTTGTGCGCACCGCCGCCGTTCAAGATAGTGCAGAAGGTGCGCACTTCTAGAAACCAGACTAGGAAGGATGTTTACATTAGAAATAAGAACGATTTCCGCCTAAGTCTAGAGCCGAGATGAAGATGCTGTACTCATGGCAGATGTCCTTTGTGTTTGTCATGTCTCCGTATAAGTAAACGTCTATGTCTCGTTGAGTTGAAACACTTAAGTTATTATATATATCTCAAATATGCCTAGATTTAAAAATCATATTTATCTTAAATTTAACTGAAATTTGGTTACTCGACAAATTTCGTATACAAAGTAGCACTGATAAAATGGTATCTTTAACATAGCGCCGACAAAAAAAAAAAGGCGTACTGTATCTCATATCAAATATGCCTTTATCTAAAAATTATATTTATCTGGATGCAGCAGAGGTTTGAATTCTGAGTTTTCTTTCTCCCTCGGGCTGAAGGAACTCGTTAGCTTTAGGTAGAAACTCACCTTTTGTCTTACGCATTAAGCTCCTATACGTTATCACCTACAGAACCTCGGTGGTGGGGAGCTGGAGGCGCGAGACAGCGGGTGTAGATTGGTCATGAGGCCATAAAATGAAAATCTATAATAGCATGAAATCAGATTCGACAATATTTAATTCAGAAAAGAAAAAAAATAGATTCTCGCTAATGACACACAAGTCCTGGTTGGTTTGATACCCATTCTAAAACAATTTTTGTCAAGGAGAAATGAAATAGAGCCTAGGTGTTAAATGTCTTCTTGGAGGTTCAGTGAGTGTCGATTTCAATGATTCCAACAGCGGGTTACATCAGTGGTTTATTTCGAAACCAATACGATGCAATGACCAGGCATTCACATCGTATGACCTCAAAACCATCCATTCGAAGTTTTTTGTGTGTGTGTTTTGTGCTCACCGCCGCCGTTCAAGATAGTGCAGAAGGTGCGCACTTCTAGAAACCAGACTAGGAAGGATGTTTACATTAGAAATAAGAACGATTTCCGCCTAAGTCTAGAGCCGAGATGAAGATGCTGTACTCATGGCAGATGTCCTTTGTGTTTGTCATGTCTCCGTATAAGTAAACGTCTATGTCTCGTTGAGTTGAAACACTTAAGTTATTATATATATCTCAAATATGCCTAGATTTAAAAATCATATTTATCTTAAATTTAACTGAAATTTGGTTACTCGACAAATTTCGTATACAAAGTAGCACTGATAAAATGGTATCTTTAACAAAGCGCCGACAAAAAAAAAAGGCGTACTGTATCTCATATCAAATATGCCTTTATCTAAAAATCATATTTATCTGGATGCAGCAGAGGTTTGAATTCTGAGTTTTCTTTCTCCCTCGGGCTGAAGGAACTCGTTAGCTTTAGGTAGAAACTCACCTTTTGTTTTACACATTAAGCTCCTATAAGTTATCACCTACAGAACCTCGGTGGTGGGGAGCTGGAGGCGCGAGACAGCGGGTGTAGATTGGTCATGAGGCCATAAAATGAAAATCTATAATAGCATGAAATCAGATTCGACAATATTTAATTCAGAAAAGAAAAAAAATAGATTCTCGCTAATGACACACAAGTCCTGGTTGGTTTGATACCCATTCTAAAACAATTTTTGTCAAGGAGAAATGAAATAGAGCCTAGGTGTTAAATGTCTTCTTGGAGGTTCAGTGAGTGTCGATTTCAATGATTCCAACAGCGGATTACATCAGTGGTTGATTTTGAAACCAATACGATGCAATGACCAGGCATTCACATCGTATGACCTCAAAACCATCCATTCGAAGTTTTTTTTGTGTGTGTTTTGTGCGCACCGCCGCCGTTCAAGATAGTGCAGAAGGTGCGCACTTCTAGAAACCAGACTAGGAAGGATGTTTACATTAGAAATAAGAACGATTTCCGCCTAAGTCTAGAGCCGAGATGAAGATGCTGTACTCATGGCAGATGTCCTTTGTGTTTGTCATGTCTCCGTATAAGTAAACGTCTATGTCTCGTTGAGTTGCCACACTTAAGTTATTATATATATCTCAAATATGCCTAGATTTAAAAATCATATTTATCTTAAATTTAACTGAAATTTGGTTACTCGACAAATTTCGTACGACAAAGTAGCACTGATAAAATGGTATCTTTAACATAGCGCCGACAAAAAAAAAAAGGCGTACTGTATCTCATATCAAATATGCCTTTATCTAAAAATCATATTTATCTGGATGCAGCAGAGGTTTGAATTCTGAGTTTTCTTTCTCCCTCGGGCCGAAGGAACTCGTTAGCTTTAGGTGGAAACTCACCTTTTGTCTTACGCATTAAGCTCCTATACGTTATCACCTACAGAACCTCGGTGGTGGGGAGCTGGGGGCGCGAGACAGCGGGTGTAGATTGGTCATGAGGCCATAAAATGAAAATCTATAATAGCATGAAATCAGATTCGACAATATTTAATTCAGAAAAGAAAAAAATAGATTCTCGCTAATGACACACAAGTCCTGGTTGGTTTGATACAATTTTTGTCAAGGAGAAATGAAATAGAGCCTAGGTGTTAAATGTCTTCTTGGAGGTTCAGTGAGTGTCGATTTCAATGATTCCAACAGCGGGTTACATCAGTGGTTGATTTTGAAACCAATACGATGCAATGACCAGGCATTCACATCGTATGACCTCAAAACCATCCATTCGAAGTTTTTTGTGTGTGTGTTTTGTGCGCACCGCCGCCGTTCAAGATAGTGCAGAAGGTGCGCACTTCTAGAAACCAGACTAGGAAGGATGTTTACATTAGAAATAAGAACGATTTCCGCCTAAGTCTAGAGCCGAGATGAAGATGCTGTACTCATGGCAGATGTCCTTTGTGTTTGTCATGTCTCCGTATAAGTAAACGTCTATGTCTCGTTGAGTTGCCACACTTAAGTTATTATATATATCTCAAATATGCCTAGATTTAAAAATCATATTTATCTTAAATTTAACTGAAATTTGGTTACTCGACAAATTTCGTACGACAAAGTAGCACTGATAAAATGGTATCTTTAACATAGCGCCGACAAAAAAAAAGGCGTACTGTAGCTCATATCAAATATGCCTTTATCTAAAAATCATATTTATCTGGATGCAGCAGAGGTTTGAATTCTGAGTTTTCTTTCTCCCTCGGGCCGAAGGAACTCGTTAGCTTTAGGTGGAAACTCACCTTTTGTCTTACGCATTAAGCTCCTATACGTTATCACCTACAGAACCTCGGTGGTGGGGAGCTGGGGGCGCGAGACAGCGGGTGTAGATTGGTCATGAGGCCATAAAATGAAAATCTATAATAGCATGAAATCAGATTCGACAATATTTAATTCAGAAAAGAAAAAAAATAGATTCTCGCTAATGACACACAAGTCCTGGTTGGTTTGATACCCATTCTAAAACAATTTTCGTCAAGGAGAAATAAAATAGAGCCTAGGTGTTAAATGTCTTCTTGGAGGTTCAGTGAGTGTCGATTTCAATGATTCCAACAGCGGGTTACATCAGTGGTTGATTTTGAAACCAATACGATGCAATGACCAGGCATTCACATCGTATGACCTCAAAACCATCCATTCGAAGTTTTTTTTGTGTGTGTTTTGTGCGCACCGCCGCCGTTCAAGATAGTGCAGAAGGTGCGCACTTCTAGAAACCAGACTAGGAAGGATGTTTACATTAGAAATAAGAACGATTTCCGCCTAAGTCTAGAGCCGAGATGAAGATGCTGTACTCATGGCAGATGTCCTTTGTGTTTGTCATGTCTCCGTATAAGTAAACGTCTATGTCTCGTAGAGTTGAAACACTTAAGTTATTATATATATCTCAAATATGCCTAGATTTAAAAATCATATTTATCTTAAATTTAACTGAAATTTGGTTACTCGACAAATTTCGTATACAAAGTAGCACTGATAAAATGGTATCTTTAACAAAGCGCCGACAAAAAAAAAAGGCGTACTGTATCTCATATCAAATATGCCTTTATCTAAAAATCATATTTATCTGGATGCAGCAGAGGTTTGAATTCTGAGTTTTCTTTCTCCCTCGGGCTGAAGGAACTCGTTAGCTTTAGGTAGAAACTCACCTTTTGTCTTACACATTAAGCTCCTATAAGTTATCACCTACAGAACCTCGGTGGTGGGGAGCTGGAGGCGCGAGACAGCGGGTGTAGATTGGTCATGAGGCCATAAAATGAAAATCTATAATAGCATGAAATCAGATTCGACAATATTTAATTCAGAAAAGAAAAAAAATAGATTCTCGCTAATGACACACAAGTCCTGGTTGGTTTGATACCCATTCTAAAACAATTTTTGTCAAGGAGAAATGAAATAGAGCCTAGGTGTTAAATGTCTTCTTGGAGGTTCAGTGAGTGTCGATTTCAATGATTCCAACAGCGGATTACATCAGTGGTTGATTTTGAAACCAATACGATGCAATGACCAGGCATTCACATCGTATGACCTCAAAACCATCCATTCGAAGTTTTTTTTGTGTGTGTTTTGTGCGCACCGCCGCCGTTCAAGATAGTGCAGAAGGTGCGCACTTCTAGAAACCAGACTAGGAAGGATGTTTACATTAGAAATAAGAACGATTTCCGCCTAAGTCTAGAGCCGAGATGAAGATGCTGTACTCATGGCAGATGTCCTTTGTGTTTGTCATGTCTCCGTATAAGTAAACGTCTATGTCTCGTTGAGTTGCCACACTTAAGTTATTATATATATCTCAAATATGCCTAGATTTAAAAATCATATTTATCTTAAATTTAACTGAAATTTGGTTACTCGACAAATTTCGTACGACAAAGTAGCACTGATAAAATGGTATCTTTAACATAGCGCCGACAAAAAAAAAAGGCATACTGTATCTCATATCAAATATGCCTTTATCTAAAAATCATATTTATCTGGATGCAGCAGAGGTTTGAATTCTGAGTTTTCTTTCTCCCTCGGGCCGAAGGAACTCGTTAGCTTTAGGTGGAAACTCACCTTTTGTCTTACGCATTAAGCTCCTATACGTTATCACCTACAGAACCTCGGTGGTGGGGAGCTGGGGGCGCGAGACAGCGGGTGTAGATTGGTCATGAGGCCATAAAATGAAAATCTATAATAGCATGAAATCAGATTCGACAATATTTAATTCAGAAAAGAAAAAAATAGATTCTCGCTAATGACACACAAGTCCTGGTTGGTTTGATACCCATTCTAAAACAATTTTTGTCAAGGAGAAATGAAATAGAGCCTAGGTGTTAAATGTCTTCTTGGAGGTTCAGTGAGTGTCGATTTTAATGATTCCAACAGCGGATTACATCAGTGGTTGATTTTGAAACCAATACGATGCAATGACCAGGCATTCACATCGTATGACCTCAAAACCATCCATTCGAAGTTTTTTTTGTGTGTGTTTTGTGCGCACCGCCGCCGTTCAAGATAGTGCAGAAGGTGCGCACTTCTAGAAACCAGACTAGGAAGGATGTTTACATTAGAAATAAGAACGATTTCCGCCTAAGTCTAGAGCCGAGATGAAGATGCTGTACTCATGGCAGATGTCCTTTGTGTTTGTCATGTCTCCGTATAAGTAAACGTCTATGTCTCGTTGAGTTGCCACACTTAAGTTATTATATATATCTCAAATATGCCTAGATTTAAAAATCATATTTATCTTAAATTTAACTGAAATTTGGTTACTCGACAAATTTCGTACGACAAAGTAGCACTGATAAAATGGTATCTTTAACATAGTGCCGACAAAAAAAAAAGGCATACTGTATCTCATATCAAATATGCCTTTATCTAAAAATCATATTTATCTGGATGCAGCAGAGGTTTGAATTCTGAGTTTTCTTTCTCCCTCGGGCCGAAGGAACTCGTTAGCTTTAGGTGGAAACTCACCTTTTGTCTTACGCATTAAGCTCCTATACGTTATCACCTACAGAACCTCGGTGGTGGGGAGCTGGGGGCGCGAGACAGCGGGTGTAGATTGGTCATGAGGCCATAAAATGAAAATCTATAATAGCATGAAATCAGATTCGACAATATTTAATTCAGAAAAGAAAAAAATAGATTCTCGCAAATGACACACAAGTCCTGGTTGGTTTGATACAATTTTTGTCAAGGAGAAATGAAATAGAGCCTAGGTGTTAAATGTCTTCTTGGAGGTTCAGTGAGTGTCGATTTCAATGATTCCAACAGCGGGTTACATCAGTGGTTGATTTTGAAACCAATACGATGCAATGACCAGGCATTCACATCGTATGACCTCAAAACCATCCATTCGAAGTTTTTTTTGTGTGTGTTTTGTGCGCACCGCCGCCGTTCAAGATAGTGCAGAAGGTGCGCACTTCTAGAAACCAGACTAGGAAGGATGTTTACATTAGAAATAAGAACGATTTCCGCCTAAGTCTAGAGCCGAGATGAAGATGCTGTACTCATGGCAGATGTCCTTTGTGTTTGTCATGTCTCCGTATAAGTAAACGTCTATGTCTCGTAGAGTTGAAACACTTAAGTTATTATATATATCTCAAATATGCCTAGATTTAAAAATCATATTTATCTTAAATTTAACTGAAATTTGGTTACTCGACAAATTTCGTACGACAAAGTAGCACTGATAAAATGGTATCTTTAACATAGCGCCGACAAAAAAAAAAGGCGTACTGTATCTCATATCAAATATGCCTTTATCTAAAAATCATATTTATCTAGATGCAACAGAGGTTTGAATTCTGAGTTTTCTTTCTCCCTCGGGCCGAAGGAACTCGTTAGCTTTAGGTGGAAACTCACCTTTTGTCTTACGCATTAAGCTCCTATACGTTATCACCTACAGAACCTCGGTGGTGGGGAGCTGGAGGCGCGAGACAGCGGGTGTAGATTGGTCATGAAGCCATAAAATGAACATCTACAATAGCATGAAATCAGATTCGACAATATTTAATTCAGAAAAGAAAAAAAATAGATTCTCGCTAATGACACACAAGTCCTGGTTGGTTTGATACCCATTCTAAAACAATTTTTGTCAAGGAGAAATGAAATAGAGCCTAGGTGTTAAATGTCTTCCTGGAGGTTCAGTGAGTGTCGATTTCAATGATTCCAACAGCGGGTTGAATCAGTGGTTGATTTTGAAACCAATACGATGCAATGACCAGGCATTCACATCTTATGACCTCAAAACCATCCATTCGAAGTTTTTTGTGTGTGTGTTTTGTGCGCACCGCCGCCGTTCAAGATAGTGCAGAAGGTGCGCACTTCTAGAAACCAGACTAGGAAGGATGTTTACATTAGAAATAAGAACGATTTCCGCCTAAGTCTAGAGCCGAGATGAAGATGCTGTACTCATGGCAGATGTCCTTTGTGTTTGTCATGTCTCCGTATAAGTAAACGTCTATGTCTCGTTGAGTTGCCACACTTAAGTTATTATATATATCTCAAATATGCCTAGATTTAAAAATCATATTTATCTTAAATTTAACTGAAATTTGGTTACTCGACAAATTTCGTACGACAAAACAGCACTGAAAAAATGGTATCTTTAACATAGCGCCGACAAAAAAAAAAAAGGCGTACTGTATCTCATATCAAATATGCCTTTATCTAAAAATCATATTTATCTGGATGCAGCAGAGGTTTGAATTCTGAGTTTTCTTTCTCCCTCGGGCCGAAGGAACTCGTTAGCTTTAGGTGGAAACTCACCTTTTGTCTTACGCATTAAGCTCCTATACGTTATCACCTACAGAACCTCGGTGGTGGGGAGCTGGGGGCGCGAGACAGCGGGTGTAGATTGGTCATGAGGCCATAAAATTAAAATCTATAATAGCATGAAATCAGATTCGACAATATTTAATTCAGAAAAGAAAAAAATAGATTCTTGCTAATGACACACAAGTCCTGGTTGGTTTGATACCCATTCTAAAACAATTTTTGTCAAGGAGAAATGAAATAGAGCCTAGGTGTTAAATGTCTTCTTGGAGGTTCAGTGAGTGTCGATTTCAATGATTCCAACAGCGGGTTACATCAGTGGTTGATTTTGAAACCAATACGATGCAATGACCAGGCATTCACATCTTATGACCTCAAAACCATCCATTCGAAGTTTTTTGTGTGTGTGTTTTGTGCGCACCGCCGCCGTTCAATATAGTGCAGAAGGTGCGCACTTCTAGAAACCAGACTAGGAAGGATGTTTACATTAGAAATAAGAACGATTTCCGCCTAAGTCTAGAGCCGAGATGAAGATGCTGTACTCATGGCAGATGTCCTTTGTGTTTGTCATGTCTCCGTATAAGTAAACGTCTATGTCTCGTTGAGTTGAAACACTTAAGTTATTATATATATCTCAAATATGCCTAGATTTAAAAATCATATTTATCTTAAATTTAACTGAAATTTGGTTACTCGACAAATTTCGTACGACAAAGTAGCACTGATAAAATGGTATCTTTAACATAGCGCCGACAAAAAAAAAAGGCGAACTGTATCTCATATCAAATATGCCTTTATCTAAAAATCATATTTATCTGGATGCAGCAGAGGTTTGAATTCTGAGTTTTCTTTCTCCCTCGGGCCGAAGGAACTCGTTAGCTTTAGGTGGAAACTCACCTTTTGTCTTACGCATTAAGCTCCTATACGTTATCACCTAAAGAACCTCGGTGGTGGGGAGCTGGGGGCGCGAGACAGCGGGTGTAGATTGGTCATGAAGCCATAAAATGAACATCTATAATAGCATGAAATCAGATTCGACAATATTTAATTCAGAAAAGAAAAAAAATAGATTCTCGCTAATGACACACAAGTCCTGGTTGGTTTGATACCCATTCTAAAACAATTTTTGTCAAGGAGAAATGAAATAGAGCCTAGGTGTTAAATGTCTTCCTGGAGGTTCAGTGAGTGTCGATTTCAATGATTCCAACAGCGGGTTACATCAGTGGTTGATTTTGAAACCAATACGATGCAATGACCAGGCATTCACATCTTATGACCTCAAAACCATCCATTCGAAGTTTTTTGTGTGTGTGTTTTGTGCGCACCGCCGCCGTTCAAGATAGTGCAGAAGGTGCGCACTTCTAGAAACCAGACTAGGAAGGATGTTTACATTAGAAATAAGAACGATTTCCGCCTAAGTCTAGAGCCGAGATGAAGATGCTGTACTCATGGCAGATGTCCTTTGTGTTTGTCATGTCTCCGTATAAGTAAACGTCTATGTCTCGTTGAGTTGCCACACTTAAGTTATTATATATATCTCAAATATGCCTAGATTTAAAAATCATATTTATCTTAAATTTAACTGAAATTTGGTTACTCGACAAATTTCGTACGACAAAACAGCACTGAAAAAATGGTATCTTTAACATAGCGCCGACAAAAAAAAAAAAAGGCGTACTGTATCTCATATCAAATATGCCTTTATCTAAAAATCATATTTATCTGGATGCAGCAGAGGTTTGAATTCTGAGTTTTCTTTCTCCCTCGGGCCGAAGGAACTCGTTAGCTTTAGGTGGAAACTCACCTTTTGTCTTACGCATTAAGCTCCTATACGTTATCACCTACAGAACCTCGGTGGTGGGGAGCTGGGGGCGCGAGACAGCGGGTGTAGATTGGTCATGAGGCCATAAAATTAAAATCTATAATAGCATGAAATCAGATTCGACAATATTTAATTCAGAAAAGAAAAAATAGATTCTTGCTAATGACACACAAGTCCTGGTTGGTTTGATACCCATTCTAAAACAATTTTTGTCAAGGAGAAATGAAATAGAGCCTAGGTGTTAAATGTCTTCTTGGAGGTTCAGTGAGTGTCGATTTCAATGATTCCAACAGCGGGTTACATCAGTGGTTGATTTTGAAACCAATACGATGCAATGACCAGGCATTCACATCTTATGACCTCAAAACCATCCATTCGAAGTTTTTTGTGTGTGTGTTTTGTGCGCACCGCCGCCGTTCAATATAGTGCAGAAGGTGCGCACTTCTAGAAACCAGACTAGGAAGGATGTTTACATTAGAAATAAGAACGATTTCCGCCTAAGTCTAGAGCCGAGATGAAGATGCTGTACTCATGGCAGATGTCCTTTGTGTTTGTCATGTCTCCGTATAAGTAAACGTCTATGTCTCGTTGAGTTGAAACACTTAAGTTATTATATATATCTCAAATATGCCTAGATTTAAAAATCATATTTATCTTAAATTTAACTAAAATTTGGTTACTCGACAAATTTCGTACGACAAAGTAGCACTGATAAAATGGTATCTTTAACATAGCGCCGACAAAAAAAAAGGCGAACTGTATCTCATATCAAATATGCCTTTATCTAAAAATCATATTTATCTGGATGCAGCAGAGGTTTGAATTCTGAGTTTTCTTTCTCCCTCGGGCTGAAGGAACTCATTAGCTTTAGGTGGAAACTCACCTTTTGTCTTACGCATTAAGCTCCTATACGTTATCACCTACAGAACCTCGGTGGTGGGGAGCTGGAGGCGCGAGACAGCGGGTGTAGATTGGTCATGAGGCCATAAAATGAAAATCTATAATAGCATGAAATCAGATTCGACAATATTTAATTCAGAAAAGAAAAAAATAGATTCTTGCTAATGACACCCAAGTCCTGGTTGGTTTGATACCCATTCTAAAACAATTTTTGTCAAGGAGAAATGAAATAGAGCCTAGGTGTTAAATGTCTTCTTGGAGGTTCAGTGAGTGTCGATTTCAATGATTCCAACAGCGGGTTACATCAGTGGTTGATTTTGAAACCAATACGATGCAATGACCAGGCATTCACATCGTATGACCTCAAAACCATCCATTCGAAGTTTTTTGTGTGTGTGTTTTGTGCGCACCGCCGCCGTTCAAGATAGTGCAGAAGGTGCGCACTTCTAGAAACCAGACTAGGAAGGATGTTTACATTAGAAATAAGAACGATTTCCGCCTAAGTCTAGAGCCGAGATGAAGATGCTGTACTCATGGCAGATGTCCTTTGTGTTTGTCATGTCTCCGTATAAGTAAACGTCTATGTCTCGTTGAGTTGCCACACTTAAGTTATTATATATATCTCAAATATGCCTAGATTTAAAAATCATATTTATCTTAAATTTAACTGAAATTTGGTTACTCGACAAATTTCGTACGACAAAGTAGCACTGATAAAATGGTATCTTTAACATAGCGCCGACAAAAAAAAAAAGGCGTACTGTATCTCATATCAAATATGCCTTTATCTAAAAATCATATTTATCTGGATGCAGCAGAGGTTTGAATTCTGAGTTTTCTTTCTCCCTCGGGCCGAAGGAACTCGTTAGCTTTAGGTGGAAACTCACCTTTTGTCTTACGCATTAAGCTCCTATACGTTATCACCTACAGAACCTCGGTGGTGGGGAGCTGGGGGCGCGAGACAGCGGGTGTAGATTGGTCATGAAGCCATAAAATGAAAATCTATAATAGCATGAAATCAGATTCGACAATATTTAATTCAGAAAAGAAAAAAAATAGATTCTCGCTAATGACACACAAATCCTGGTTGGTTTGATACCCATTCTAAAACAATTTTTGTCAAGGAGAAATGAAATAGAGCCTAGGTGTTAAATGTCTTCTTGGAGGTTCAGTGAGTGTCGATTTTAATGATTCCAACAGCGGGTTACATCAGTGGTTGATTTTGAAACCAATACGATGCAATGACCAGGCATTCACATCGTATGACCTCAAAACCATCCATTCGAAGTTTTTTTTGTGTGTGTTTTGTGCGCACCGCCGCCGTTCAAGATAGTGCAGAAGGTGCGCACTTCTAGAAACCAGACTAGGAAGGATGTTTACATTAGAAATAAGAACGATTTCCGCCTAAGTCTAGAGCCGAGATGAAGATGCTGTACTCATGGCAGATGTCCTTTGTGTTTGTCATGTCTCCGTATAAGTAAACGTCTATGTCTCGTTGAGTTGCCACACTTAAGTTATTATATATATCTCAAATATGCCTAGATTTAAAAATCATATTTATCTTAAATTTAACTGAAATTTGGTTACTCGACAAATTTCGTACGACAAAGTAGCACTGATAAAATGGTATCTTTAACATAGCGCCGACAAAAAAAAAAGGCGTACTGTATCTCATATCAAATATGCCTTTATCTAAAAATCATATTTATCTGGATGCAGCAGAGGTTTGAATTCTGAGTTTTCTTTCTCCCTCGGGCCGAAGGAACTCGTTAGCTTTAGGTGGAAACTCACCTTTTGTCTTACGCATTAAGCTCCTATACGTTATCACCTACAGAACCTCGGTGGTGGGGAGCTGGGGGCGCGAGACAGCGGGTGTAGATTGGTCATGAGGCCATAAAATTAAAATCTATAATAGCATGAAATCAGATTCGACAATATTTAATTCAGAAAAGAAAAAATAGATTCTTGCTAATGACACACAAGTCCTGGTTGGTTTGATACCCATTCTAAAACAATTTTTGTCAAGGAGAAATGAAATAGAGCCTAGGTGTTAAATGTCTTCTTGGAGGTTCAGTGAGTGTCGATTTCAATGATTCCAACAGCGGGTTACATCAGTGGTTGATTTTGAAACCAATACGATGCAATGACCAGGCATTCACATCTTATGACCTCAAAACCATCCATTCGAAGTTTTTTGTGTGTGTGTTTTGTGCGCACCGCCGCCGTTCAATATAGTGCAGAAGGTGCGCACTTCTAGAAACCAGACTAGGAAGGATGTTTACATTAGAAATAAGAACGATTTCCGCCTAAGTCTAGAGCCGAGATGAAGATGCTGTACTCATGGCAGATGTCCTTTGTGTTTGTCATGTCTCCGTATAAGTAAACGTCTATGTCTCGTTGAGTTGAAACACTTAAGTTATTATATATATCTCAAATATGCCTAGATTTAAAAATCATATTTATCTTAAATTTAACTAAAATTTGGTTACTCGACAAATTTCGTACGACAAAGTAGCACTGATAAAATGGTATCTTTAACATAGCGCCGACAAAAAAAAAGGCGAACTGTATCTCATATCAAATATGCCTTTATCTAAAAATCATATTTATCTGGATGCAGCAGAGGTTTGAATTCTGAGTTTTCTTTCTCCCTCGGGCTGAAGGAACTCATTAGCTTTAGGTGGAAACTCACCTTTTGTCTTACGCATTAAGCTCCTATACGTTATCACCTACAGAACCTCGGTGGTGGGGAGCTGGAGGCGCGAGACAGCGGGTGTAGATTGGTCATGAGGCCATAAAATGAAAATCTATAATAGCATGAAATCAGATTCGACAATATTTAATTCAGAAAAGAAAAAAATAGATTCTTGCTAATGACACCCAAGTCCTGGTTGGTTTGATACCCATTCTAAAACAATTTTTGTCAAGGAGAAATGAAATAGAGCCTAGGTGTTAAATGTCTTCTTGGAGGTTCAGTGAGTGTCGATTTCAATGATTCCAACAGCGGGTTACATCAGTGGTTGATTTTGAAACCAATACGATGCAATGACCAGGCATTCACATCGTATGACCTCAAAACCATCCATTCGAAGTTTTTTGTGTGTGTGTTTTGTGCGCACCGCCGCCGTTCAAGATAGTGCAGAAGGTGCGCACTTCTAGAAACCAGACTAGGAAGGATGTTTACATTAGAAATAAGAACGATTTCCGCCTAAGTCTAGAGCCGAGATGAAGATGCTGTACTCATGGCAGATGTCCTTTGTGTTTGTCATGTCTCCGTATAAGTAAACGTCTATGTCTCGTTGAGTTGCCACACTTAAGTTATTATATATATCTCAAATATGCCTAGATTTAAAAATCATATTTATCTTAAATTTAACTGAAATTTGGTTACTCGACAAATTTCGTACGACAAAGTAGCACTGATAAAATGGTATCTTTAACATAGCGCCGACAAAAAAAAAAAGGCGTACTGTATCTCATATCAAATATGCCTTTATCTAAAAATCATATTTATCTGGATGCAGCAGAGGTTTGAATTCTGAGTTTTCTTTCTCCCTCGGGCCGAAGGAACTCGTTAGCTTTAGGTGGAAACTCACCTTTTGTCTTACGCATTAAGCTCCTATACGTTATCACCTACAGAACCTCGGTGGTGGGGAGCTGGGGGCGCGAGACAGCGGGTGTAGATTGGTCATGAAGCCATAAAATGAAAATCTATAATAGCATGAAATCAGATTCGACAATATTTAATTCAGAAAAGAAAAAAAATAGATTCTCGCTAATGACACACAAATCCTGGTTGGTTTGATACCCATTCTAAAACAATTTTTGTCAAGGAGAAATGAAATAGAGCCTAGGTGTTAAATGTCTTCTTGGAGGTTCAGTGAGTGTCGATTTTAATGATTCCAACAGCGGGTTACATCAGTGGTTGATTTTGAAACCAATACGATGCAATGACCAGGCATTCACATCGTATGACCTCAAAACCATCCATTCGAAGTTTTTTTTGTGTGTGTTTTGTGCGCACCGCCGCCGTTCAAGATAGTGCAGAAGGTGCGCACTTCTAGAAACCAGACTAGGAAGGATGTTTACATTAGAAATAAGAACGATTTCCGCCTAAGTCTAGAGCCGAGATGAAGATGCTGTACTCATGGCAGATGTCCTTTGTGTTTGTCATGTCTCCGTATAAGTAAACGTCTATGTCTCGTTGAGTTGCCACACTTAAGTTATTATATATATCTCAAATATGCCTAGATTTAAAAATCATATTTATCTTAAATTTAACTGAAATTTGGTTACTCGACAAATTTCGTACGACAAAGTAGCACTGATAAAATGGTATCTTTAACATAGCGCCGACAAAAAAAAAAGGCGTACTGTATCTCATATCAAATATGCCTTTATCTAAAAATCATATTTATCTGGATGCATCAGAGGTTTGAATTCTGAGTTTTCTTTCTCCCTCGGGCCGAAGGAACTCGTTAGCTTTAGGTAGAAACTCACCTTTTGTCTTACGCATTAAGCTCCTATACGTTATCACCTACAGAATCTCGGTGGTGGGGAGCTGGGGGCGCGAGACAGCGGGTGTAGATTGGTCATGAGGCCATAAAATGAAAATCTATAATAGCATGAAATCAGATTCGACAATATTTAATTCAGAAAAGAAAAAAATAGATTCTCGCTAATGACACACAAGTCCTGGTTGGTTTGATACCCATTCTAAAACAATTTTTGTCAAGGAGAAATGAAATAGAGCCTAGGTGTTAAATGTCTTCTTGGAGGTTCAGTGAGTGTCGATTTCAATGATTCCAACAGCGGGTTACATCAGTGGTTGATTTTGAAACCAATACGATGCAATGACCAGGCATTCACATCGTATGACCTCAAAACCATCCATTCGAAGTTTTTTTTGTGTGTGTTTTGTGCGCACCGCCGCCGTTCAAGATAGTGCAGAAGGTGCGCACTTCTAGAAACCAGACTAGGAAGGATGTTTACATTAGAAATAAGAACGATTTCCGCCTAAGTCTAGAGCCGAGATGAAGATGCTGTACTCATGGCAGATGTCCTTTGTGTTTGTCATGTCTCCGTATAAGTAAACGTCTATGTCTCGTTGAGTTGAAACACTTAAGTTATTATATATATCTCAAATATGCCTAGATTTAAAAATCATATTTATCTTAAATTTAACTGAAATTTGGTTACTCGACAAATTTCGTACGACAAAGTAGCACTGATAAAATGGTATCTTTAACATAGCGCCGACAAAAAAAAAAAGGCGTACTGTATCTCATATCAAATATGCCTTTATCTAAAAATCATATTTATCTGGATGCAGCAGAGGTTTGAATTCTGAGTTTTCTTTCTCCCTCGGGCCGAAGGAACTCGTTAGCTTTAGGTGGAAACTCACCTTTTGTCTTACGCATTAAGCTCCTATACGTTATCACCTACAGAACCTCGGTGGTGGGGAGCTGGAGGCGCGAGACAGCGGGTGTAGATTGGTCATGAGGCCATAAAATTAAAATCTATAATAGCATGAAATCAGATTCGACAATATTTAATTCAGAAAAGAAAAAAATAGATTCTCGCTAATGACACCCAAGTCCTGGTTGGTTTGATACCCATTCTAAAACAATTTTTGTCAAGGAGAAATGAAATAGAGCCTAGGTGTTAAATGTCTTCTTGGAGGTTCAGTGAGTGTCGATTTCAATGATTCCAACAGCGGGTTACATCAGTGGTTGATTTTGAAGCCAATACGATGCAATGACCAGGCATTCATATCGTATGACCTCAAAACCATCCATTCGAAGTTTTTTTTCTGTGTGTTTTGTGCGCACCGCCGCCGTTCAAGATAATGCATAAGGTGCGCACTTCTAGAAACCAGACTAGGAAGGATGTTTACATTAGAAATAAGAACGATTTCCGCCTAAGTCTAGAGCCGAGATGAAGATGCTGTACTCATGGCAGATGTCCTTTGTGTTTGTCATGTCTCCGTATAAGTAAACGTCTATGTCTCGTTGAGTTGCCACACTTAAGTTATTATATATATCTCAAATATGCCTAGATTTAAAAATCATATTTATCTTAAATTTAACTGAAATTTGGTTACTCGACAAATTTCGTACGACAAAGTAGCACTGATAAAATGGTATCTTTAACATAGCGCCGACAAAAAAAAAAGGCGTACTGTATCTCATATCAAATATGCCTTTATCTAAAAATCATATTTATCTGGATGCAGCAGAGGTTTGAATTCTGAGTTTTCTTTCTCCCTCGGGCCGAAGGAACTCGTTAGCTTTAGGTGGAAACTCACCTTTTGTCTTACGCATTAAGCTCCTATACGTTATCACCTACAGAACCTCGGTGGTGGGGAGCTGGGGGCGCGAGACAGCGGGTGTAGATTGGTCATGAGGCCATAAAATGAAAATCTATAATAGCATGAAATCAGATTCGACAATATTTAATTCAGAAAAGAAAAAAAATAGATTCTCGCTAATGACACACAAGTCCTGGTTGGTTTGATACAATTTTTGTCAAGGAGAAATGAAATAGAGCCTAGGTGTTAAATGTCTTCTTGGAGGTTCAGTGAGTGTCGATTTCAATGATTCCAACAGCGGGTTACATCAGTGGTTGATTTTGAAACCAATACGATGCAATGACCAGGCATTCACATCGTATGACCTCAAAACCATCCATTCGAAGTTTTTTTTGTGTGTGTTTTGTGCGCACCGCCGCCGTTCAAGATAGTGCAGAAGGTGCGCACTTCTAGAAACCAGACTAGGAAGGATGTTTACATTAGAAATAAGAACGATTTCCGCCTAAGTCTAGAGCCGAGATGAAGATGCTGTACTCATGGCAGATGTCCTTTGTGTTTGTCATGTCTCCGTATAAGTAAACGTCTATGTCTCGTTGAGTTGAAACACTTAAGTTATTATATATATCTCAAATATGCCTAGATTTAAAAATCATATTTATCTTAAATTTAACTGAAATTTGGTTACTCGACAAATTTCGTACGACAAAACAGCACTGATAAAATGGTATCTTTAACATAGCGCCGACAAAAAAAAAAGGCGTACTGTATCTCATATCAAATATGCCTTTATCTAAAAATCATATTTATCTGGATGCAGCAGAGGTTTGAATTCTGAGTTTTCTTTCTCCCTCGGGCCGAAGGAACTCGTTAGCTTTAGGTGGAAACTCACCTTTTGTCTTACGCATTAAGCTCCTATACGTTATCACCTACAGAACCTCGGTGGTGGGGAGCTGGAGGCGCGAGACAGCGGGTGTAGATTGGTCATGAGGCCATAAAATGAAAATCTATAATAGCATGAAATCAGATTCGACAATATTTAATTCAGAAAAGAAAAAAAATAGATTCTCGCTAATGACACACAAGTCCTGGTTGGTTTGATACCCATTCTAAAACAATTTTTGTCAAGGAGAAATGAAATAGAGCCTAGGTGTTAAATGTCTTCTTGGAGGTTCAGTGAGTGTCGATTTCAATGATTCCAACAGCGGGTTACATCAGTGGTTGATTTTGAAACCAATACGATGCAATGACCAGGCATTCACATCGTATGACCTCAAAACCATCCATTCGAAGTTTTTTTTGTGTGTGTTTTGTGCTCACCGCCGCCGTTCAAGATAGTGCAGAAGGTGCGCACTTCTAGAAACCAGACTAGGAAGGATGTTTACATTAGAAATAAGAACGATTTCCGCCTAAGTCTAGAGCCGAGATGAAGATGCTGTACTCATGGCAGATGTCCTTTGTGTTTGTCATGTCTCCGTATAAGTAAACGTCTATGTCTCGTTGAGTTGAAACACTTAAGTTATTATATATATCTCAAATATGCCTAGATTTAAAAATCATATTTATCTTAAATTTAACTGAAATTTGGTTACTCGACAAATTTCGTACGACAAAGTAGCACTGATAAAATGGTATCTTTAACATAGCGCCGACAAAAAAAAAAAGGCGTACTGTATCTCATATCAAATATGCCTTTATCTAAAAATCATATTTATCTGGATGCAGCAGAGGTTTGAATTCTGAGTTTTCTTTCTCCCTCGGGCTGGAAGAACTCGTTAGCTTTAGGTGGAAACTCACCTTTTGTCTTACGCATTAAGCTCCTATACGTTATCACCTACAGAACCTCGGTGGTGGGGAGCTGGAGGCGCGAGACAGCGGGTGTAGATTGGTCATGAGGCCATAAAATTAAAATCTATAATAGCATGAAATCAGATTCGACAATATTTAATTCAGAAAAGAAAAAATAGATTCTCGCTAATGACACCCAAGTCCTGGTTGGTTTGATACCCATTCTAAAACAATTTTTGTCAAGGAGAAATGAAATAGAGCCTAGGTGTTAAATGTCTTCTTGGAGGTTCAGTGAGTGTCGATTTCAATGATTCCAACAGCGGGTTACATCAGTGGTTGATTTTGAAGCCAATACGATGCAATGACCAGGCATTCATATCGTATGACCTCAAAACCATCCATTCGAAGTTTTTTTTCTGTGTGTTTTGTGCGCACCGCCGCCGTTAAAGATAATGCAGAAGGTGCGCACTTCTAGAAACCAGACTAGGAAGGATGTTTACATTAGAAATAAGAACGATTTCCGCCTAAGTCTAGAGCCGAGATGAAGATGCTGTACTCATGGCAGATGTCCTTTGTGTTTGTCATGTCTCCGTATAAGTAAACGTCTATGTCTCGTTGAGTTGCCACACTTAAGTTATTATATATATCTCAAATATGCCTAGATTTAAAAATCATATTTATCTTAAATTTAACTGAAATTTGGTTACTCGACAAATTTCGTACGACAAAGTAGCACTGATAAAATGGTATCTTTAACATAGCGCCGACAAAAAAAAAAGGCGTACTGTATCTCATATCAAATATGCCTTTATCTAAAAATCATATTTATCTGGATGCAGCAGAGGTTTGAATTCTGAGTTTTCTTTCTCCCTCGGGCCGAAGGAACTCGTTAGCTTTAGGTGGAAACTCACCTTTTGTCTTACGCATTAAGCTCCTATACGTTATCACCTACAGAACCTCGGTGGTGGGGAGCTGGGGGCGCGAGACAGCGGGTGTAGATTGGTCATGAGGCCATAAAATGAAAATCTATAATAGCATGAAATCAGATTCGACAATATTTAATTCAGAAAAGAAAAAAAATAGATTCTCGCTAATGACACACAAGTCCTGGTTGGTTTGATACCCATTCTAAAACAATTTTTGTCAAGGAGAAATGAAATAGAGCCTAGGTGTTAAATGTCTTCTTGGAGGTTCAGTGAGTGTCGATTTCAATGATTCCAACAGCGGGTTACATCAGTGGTTGATTTTGAAACCAATACGATGCAATGACCAGGCATTCACATCGTATGACCTCAAAACCATCCATTCGAAGTTTTTTGTGTGTGTTTTGTGCGCACCGCCGCCGTTCAAGATAGTGCAGAAGGTGCGCACTTCTAGAAACCAGACTAGGAAGGATGTTTACATTAGAAATAAGAACGATTTCCGCCTAAGTCTAGAGCCGAGATGAAGATGCTGTACTCATGGCAGATGTCCTTTGTTTTTGTCATGTCTCCGTATAAGTAAACGTCTATGTCTCGTTGAGTTGCCACACTTAAGTTATTATATATATCTCAAATATGCCTAGATTTAAAAATCATATTTATCTTAAATTTAACTGAAATTTGGTTACTCGACAAATTTCGTACGACAAAGTAGCACTGATAAAATGGTATCTTTAACATAGCGCCGACAAAAAAAAAAAGGCGTACTGTATCTCATATCAAATATGCCTTTATCTAAAAATCATATTTATCTGGATGCAGCAGAGGTTTGAATTCTGAGTTTTCTTTCTCCCTCGGGCCGAAGGAACTCGTT
The DNA here is from genome assembly GCA_030265305.1 of Biomphalaria pfeifferi. Classification (NCBI taxonomy): domain Eukaryota; kingdom Metazoa; phylum Mollusca; class Gastropoda; family Planorbidae; genus Biomphalaria; species Biomphalaria pfeifferi. Next base: position 752,843 of record JASAOG010000103.1, on the reverse strand, counting down.
AGCTTTAGGTGGAAACTCACCTTTTGTCTTAAGCATTAAGCTCCTATACGTTATCACCTACAGAACCTCGGTGGTGGGGAGCTGGGGGCGCGAGACAGCGGGTGTAGATTGGTCATGAAGCCATAAAATGAAAATCTATAATAGCATGAAATCAGATTCGACAATATTTAATTCAGAAAAGAAAAAAAATAGATTCTCGCTAATGACACACAAGTCCTGGTTGGTTTGATACCCATTCTAAAACAATTTTTGTCAAGGAGAAATGAAATAGAGCCTAGGTGTTAAATGTCTTCTTGGAGGTTCAGTGAGTGTCGATTTCAATGATTCCAACAGCGGGTTACATCAGTGGTTGATTTTGAAACCAATACGATGCAATGACCAGGCATTCATATCGTATGACCTCAAAACCATCCATTCGAAGTTTTTTTTTTGTGTGTTTTGTGCGCACCGCCGCCGTTCAAGATAGTGCAGAAGGTGCGCACTTCTAGAAACCAGACTAGGAAGGATGTTTACATTAGAAATAAGAACGATTTCCGCCTAAGTCTAGAGCCGAGATGAAGATGCTGTACTCATGGCAGATGTCCTTTGTGTTTGTCATGTCTCCGTATAAGTAAACGTCTATGTCTCGTTGAGTTGCCACACTTAAGTTATATATATCTCAAATATGCCTAGATTTAAAAATCATATTTATCTTAAATTTAACTGAAATTTGGTTACTCGACAAATTTCGTACGACAAAGTAGCACTGATAAAATGGTATCTTTAACATAGCGCCGACAAAAAAAAAAAGGCGTACTGTATCTCATATCAAATATGCCTTTATCTAAAAATCATATTTATCTGGATGCAGCAGAGGTTTGAATTCTGAGTTTTCTTTCTCCCTCGGGCCGAAGGAACTCGTTAGCTTTAGGTGGAAACTCACCTTTTGTCTTACGCATTAAGCTCCTATACGTTATCACCTACAGAACCTCGGTGGTGGGGAGCTGGGGGCGCTAGACAGCGGGTGTAGATTGGTCATGAGGCCATAAAATGAAAATCTATAATAGCATGAAATCAGATTCGACAATATTTAATTCAGAAAAGAAAAAAAATAGATTCTCGCTAATGACACACAAGTCCTGGTTGGTTTGATACCCATTCTAAAACAATTTTTGTCAAGGAGAAATGAAATAGAGCCTAGGTTATTAAATGTCTTCTTGGAGGTTCAGTGAGTGTCGATTTCAATGATTCCAACAGCGGGTTACATCAGTGGTTGATTTTGAAACCAATACGATGCAATGACCAGGCATTCATATCGTATGACCTCAAAACCATCCATTCGAAGTTTTTTTTGTGTGTGTTTTGTGCGCACCGCCGCCGTTCAAGATAGTGCAGAAGGTGCGCACTTCTAGAAACCAGACTAGGAAGGATGTTTACATTAGAAATAAGAACGATTTCCGCCTAAGTCTAGAGCCGAGATGAAGATGCTGTACTCATGGCAGATGTCCTTTGTGTTTGTCATGTCTCCGTATAAGTAAACGTCTATGTCTCGTTGAGTTGCCACACTTAAGTTATTATATATATCTCAAATATGCCTAGATTTAAAAATCATATTTATCTTAAATTTAACTGAAATTTGGTTACTCGACAAATTTCGTACGACAAAGTAGCACTGATAAAATGGTATCTTTAACATAGCGCCGACAAAAAAAAAGGCGTACTGTTTCTCATATCAAATATGCCTTTATCTAAAAATCATATTTATCTGGATGCAGCAGAGGTTTGAATTCTGAGTTTTCTTTCTCCCTCGGGCTGAAGGAACTCGTTAGCTTTAGGTGGAAACTCACCTTTTGTCTTACGCATTAAGCTCCTATACGTTATCACCTACAGAACCTCGGTGGTGGGGAGCTGGAGGCGCGAGACAGCAGGTGTAGATTGGTCATGAGGCCATAAAATTAAAATCTATAATAGCATGAAATCAGATTCGACAATATTTAATTCAGAAAAGAAAAAAATAGATTCTCGCTAATGACACACAAGTCCTGGTTGGTTTGATACCCATTCTAAAACAATTTTTGTCAAGGAGAAATGAAATAGAGCCTAGGTGTTAAATGTCTTCTTGGAGGTTCAGTGAGTGTCGATTTCAATGATTCCAACAGCGGGTTACATCAGTGGTTGATTTTGAAACCAATACGATGCAATGACCAGGCATTCACATCGTATGACCTCAAAACCATCCATTCGAAGTTTTTTGTGTGTGTTTTGTGCGCACCGCCGCCGTTCAAGATAGTGCAGAAGGTGCGCACTTCTAGAAACCAGACTAGGAAGGATGTTTACATTAGAAATAAGAACGATTTCCGCCTAAGTCTAGAGCCGAGATGAAGATGCTGTACTCATGGCAGATGTCCTTTGTTTTTGTCATGTCTCCGTATAAGTAAACGTCTATGTCTCGTTGAGTTGCCACACTTAAGTTATTATATATATCTCAAATATGCCTAGATTTAAAAATCATATTTATCTTAAATTTAACTGAAATTTGGTTACTCGACAAATTTCGTACGACAAAGTAGCACTGATAAAATGGTATCTTTAACATAGCGCCGACAAAAAAAAAAAGGCGTACTGTATCTCATATCAAATATGCCTTTATCTAAAAATCATATTTATCTGGATGCAGCAGAGGTTTGAATTCTGAGTTTTCTTTCTCCCTCGGGCCGAAGGAACTCGTTAGCTTTAGGTGGAAACTCACCTTTTGTCTTAAGCATTAAGCTCCTATACGTTATCACCTACAGAACCTCGGTGGTGGGGAGCTGGGGGCGCGAGACAGCGGGTGTAGATTGGTCATGAAGCCATAAAATGAAAATCTATAATAGCATGAAATCAGATTCGACAATATTTAATTCAGAAAAGAAAAAAAATAGATTCTCGCTAATGACACACAAGTCCTGGTTGGTTTGATACCCATTCTAAAACAATTTTTGTCAAGGAGAAATGAAATAGAGCCTAGGTGTTAAATGTCTTCTTGGAGGTTCAGTGAGTGTCGATTTCAATGATTCCAACAGCGGGTTACATCAGTGGTTGATTTTGAAACCAATACGATGCAATGACCAGGCATTCATATCGTATGACCTCAAAACCATCCATTCGAAGTTTTTTTTTTGTGTGTTTTGTGCGCACCGCCGCCGTTCAAGATAGTGCAGAAGGTGCGCACTTCTAGAAACCAGACTAGGAAGGATGTTTACATTAGAAATAAGAACGATTTCCGCCTAAGTCTAGAGCCGAGATGAAGATGCTGTACTCATGGCAGATGTCCTTTGTGTTTGTCATGTCTCCGTATAAGTAAACGTCTATGTCTCGTTGAGTTGCCACACTTAAGTTATTATATATATCTCAAATATGCCTAGATTTAAAAATCATATTTATCTTAAATTTAACTGAAATTTGGTTACTCGACAAATTTCGTACGACAAAGTAGCACTGATAAAATGGTATCTTTAACATAGCGCCGACAAAAAAAAAGGCGTACTGTTTCTCATATCAAATATGCCTTTATCTAAAAATCATATTTATCTGGATGCAGCAGAGGTTTGAATTCTGAGTTTTCTTTCTCCCTCGGGCTGAAGGAACTCGTTAGCTTTAGGTGGAAACTCACCTTTTGTCTTACGCATTAAGCTCCTATACGTTATCACCTACAGAACCTCGGTGGTGGGGAGCTGGAGGCGCGAGACAGCAGGTGTAGATTGGTCATGAGGCCATAAAATGAAAATCTATAATAGCATGAAATCAGATTCGACAATATTTAATTCAGAAAAGAAAAAAATAGATTCTCGCTAATGACACACAAGTCCTGGTTGGTTTGATACCCATTCTAAAACAATTTTTGTCAAGGAGAAATGAAATAGAGCCTAGGTGTTAAATGTCTTCTTGGAGGTTCAGTGAGTGTCGATTTCAATGATTCCAACAGCGGGTTACATCAGTGGTTGATTTTGAAACCAATACGATGCAATGACCAGGCATTCATATCGTATGACCTCAAAACCATCCATTCGAAGTTTTTTTTGTGTGTGTTTTGTGCGCACCGCCGCCGTTCAAGATAGTGCAGAAGGTGCGCACTTCTAGAAACCAGACTAGGAAGGATGTTTACATTAGAAATAAGAACGATTTCCGCCTAAGTCTAGAGCCGAGATGAAGATGCTGTACTCATGGCAGATGTCCTTTGTGTTTGTCATGTCTCCGTATAAGTAAACGTCTATGTCTCGTTGAGTTGCCACACTTAAGTTATTATATATATCTCAAATATGCCTAGATTTAAAAATCATATTTATCTTAAATTTAACTGAAATTTGGTTACTCGACAAATTTCGTACGACAAAGTAGCACTGATAAAATGGTATCTTTAACATAGCGCCGACAAAAAAAAAAAGGCGTACTGTATCTCATATCAAATATGCCTTTATCTAAAAATCATATTTATCTGGATGCAGCAGAGGTTTGAATTCTGAGTTTTCTTTCTCCCTCGGGCCGAAGGAACTCGTTAGCTTTAGGTGGAAACTCACCTTTTGTCTTACGCATTAAGCTCCTATACGTTATCACCTACAGAACCTCGGTGGTGGGGAGCTGGGGGCGCTAGACAGCGGGTGTAGATTGGTCATGAGGCCATAAAATGAAAATCTATAATAGCATGAAATCAGATTCGACAATATTTAATTCAGAAAAGAAAAAAAATAGATTCTCGCTAATGACACACAAGTCCTGGTTGGTTTGATACCCATTCTAAAACAATTTTTGTCAAGGAGAAATGAAATAGAGCCTAGGTTATTAAATGTCTTCTTGGAGGTTCAGTGAGTGTCGATTTCAATGATTCCAACAGCGGGTTACATCAGTGGTTGATTTTGAAACCAATACGATGCAATGACCAGGCATTCATATCGTATGACCTCAAAACCATCCATTCGAAGTTTTTTTTGTGTGTGTTTTGTGCGCACCGCCGCCGTTCAAGATAGTGCAGAAGGTGCGCACTTCTAGAAACCAGACTAGGAAGGATGTTTACATTAGAAATAAGAACGATTTCCGCCTAAGTCTAGAGCCGAGATGAAGATGCTGTACTCATGGCAGATGTCCTTTGTGTTTGTCATGTCTCCGTATAAGTAAACGTCTATGTCTCGTTGAGTTGCCACACTTAAGTTATTATATATATCTCAAATATGCCTAGATTTAAAAATCATATTTATCTTAAATTTAACTGAAATTTGGTTACTCGACAAATTTCGTACGACAAAGTAGCACTGATAAAATGGTATCTTTAACATAGCGCCGAAAAAACAAAAAAAAAAGGCGTACTGTATCTCATATCAAATATGCCTTTATCTAAAAATCATATTTATCTGGATGCATCAGAGGTTTGAATTCTGAGTTTTCTTTCTCCCTTGGGCCGAAGGAACTCGTTAGCTTTAGGTGGAAACTCACCTTTTGTCTTACGCATTAAGCTCCTATACGTTATCACCTACAGAACCTCGGTGGTGGGGAGCTGGGGGCGCGAGACAGCGGGTGTAGATTGGTCATGAGGCCATAAAATGAAAATCTATAATAGCATGAAATCAGATTCGACAATATTTAATTCAGAAAAGAAAAAAAATAGATTCTCGCTAATGACACACAAGTCCTGGTTGGTTTGATACCCATTCTAAAACAGTTTTTGTCAAGGAGAAATGAAATAGAGCCTAGGTGTTAAATGTTTTCTTGGAGGTTCAGTGAGTGTCGATTTCAATGATTCCAACAGCGGGTTACATCAGTGGTTGATTTTGAAACCAATACGATGCAATGACCAGGCATTCACATCGTATGACCTCAAAACCATCCATTCGAAGTTTTTTTTGTGTGTGTTTTGTGCGCACCGCCGCCGTTCAAGATAGTGCAGAAGGTGCGCACTTCTAGAAACCAGACTAGGAAGGATGTTTACATTAGAAATAAGAACGATTTCCGCCTAAGTCTAGAGCCGAGATGAAGATGCTGTACTCATGGCAGATGTCCTTTGTGTTTGTCATGTCTCCGTTTAAGTAAACGTCTATGTCTCGTTGAGTTGAAACACTTAAGTTATTATATATATCTCAAATATGCCTAGATTTAAAAATCATATTTATCTTAAATTTAACTGAAATTTGGTTACTCGACAAATTTCGTACGACAAAGTAGCACTGATAAAATGGTATCTTTAACATAGCGCCGACAAAAAAAAAAAGGCGTACTGTATCTCATATCAAATATGCCTTTATCTAAAAATCATATTTATCTGGATGCAGCAGAGGTTTGAATTCTGAGTTTTCTTTCTCCCTCGGGCTGAAGGAACTCGTTAGCTTTAGGTGGAAACTCACCTTTTGTCTTACGCATTAAGCTCCTATACGTTATCACCTACAGAACCTCGGTGGTGGGGAGCTGGAGGCGCGAGACAGCGGGTGTAGATTGGTCATGAGGCCATAAAATGAAAATCTATAATAGCATGAAATCATATTCGACAATATTTAATTCAGAAAAGAAAAAAAATAGATTCTCGCTAATGACACACAAGTCCTGGTTGGTTTGATACCCATTCTAAAACAATTTTTGTCAAGGAGAAATGAAATAGAGCCTAGGTGTTAAATGTCTTCTTGGAGGTTCAGTGAGTGTCGATTTCAATGATTCCAACAGCGGGTTACATCAGTGGTTGATTTTGAAGCCAATACGATGCAATGACCAGGCATTCATATCGTATGACCTCAAAACCATCCATTCGAAGTTTTTTTTCTGTGTGTTTTGTGCGCACCGCCGCCGTTAAAGATAATGCAGAAGGTGCGCACTTCTAGAAACCAGACTAGGAAGGATGTTTACATTAGAAATAAGAACGATTTCCGCCTAAGTCTAGAGCCGAGATGAAGATGCTGTACTCATGGCAGATGTCCTTTGTGTTTGTCATGTCTCCGTATAAGTAAACGTCTATGTCTCGTTGAGTTGCCACACTTAAGTTATTATATATATCTCAAATATGCCTAGATTTAAAAATCATATTTATCTTAAATTTAACTGAAATTTGGTTACTCGACAAATTTCGTACGACAAAGTAGCACTGATAAAATGGTATCTTTAACATAGCGCCGACAAAAAAAAAGGCGTACTGTATCTCATATCAAATATGCCTTTATCTAAAAATCATATTTATCTGGATGCAGCAGAGGTTTGAATTCTGAGTTTTCTTTCTCCCTCGGGCTGAAGGAACTCGTTAGCTTTAGGTGGAAACTCACCTTTTGTCTTACGCATTAAGCTCCTATACGTTATCACCTACAGAACCTCGGTGGTGGGGAGCTGGGGGCGCGAGACAGCGGGTGTAGATTGGTCATGAGGCCATAAAATGAAAATCTATAATAGCATGAAATCAGATTCGACAATATTTAATTCAGAAAAGAAAAAAAATAGATTCTCGCTAATGACACACAAGTCCTGGTTGGTTTGATACCCATTCTAAAACAATTTTTGTCAAGGAGAAATGAAATAGAGCCTAGGTGTTAAATGTCTTCTTGGAGGTTCAGTGAGTGTCGATTTCAATGATTCCAACAGCGGGTTACATCAGTGGTTGATTTTGAAGCCAATACGATGCAATGACCAGGCATTCATATCGTATGACCTCAAAACCATCCATTCGAAGTTTTTTTTCTGAGTGTTTTGTGCGCACCGCCGCCGTTCAAGATAATGCAGAAGGTGCGCACTTCTAGAAACCAGACTAGGAAGGATGTTTACATTAGAAATAAGAACGATTTCCGCCTAAGTCTAGAGCCGAGATGAAGATGCTGTACTCATGGCAGATGTCCTTTGTGTTTGTCATGTCTCCGTATAAGTAAACGTCTATGTCTCGTTGAGTTGCCACACTTAAGTTATTATATATATCTCAAATATGCCTAGATTTAAAAATCATATTTATCTTAAATTTAACTGAAATTTGGTTACTCGACAAATTTCGTACGACAAAGTAGCACTGATAAAATGGTATCTTTAACATAGCGCCGACAAAAAAAAAGGCGTACTGTTTCTCATATCAAATATGCCTTTATCTAAAAATCATATTTATCTGGATGCAGCAGAGGTTTGAATTCTGAGTTTTCTTTCTCCCTCGGGCTGAAGGAACTCGTTAGCTTTAGGTGGAAACTCACCTTTTGTCTTACGCATTAAGCTCCTATACGTTATCACCTACAGAACCTCGGTGGTGGGGAGCTGGAGGCGCGAGACAGCGGGTGTAGATTGGTCATGAGGCCATAAAATTAAAATCTATAATAGCATGAAATCAGATTCGACAATATTTAATTCAGAAAAGAAAAAAATAGATTCTCGCTAATGACACACAAGTCCTGGTTGGTTTGATACCCATTCTAAAACAATTTTTGTCAAGGAGAAATGAAATAGAGCCTAGGTGTTAAATGTCTTCTTGGAGGTTCAGTGAGTGTCGATTTCAATGATTCCAACAGCGGGTTACATCAGTGGTTGATTTTGAAACCAATACGATGCAATGACCAGGCATTCATATCGTATGACCTCAAAACCATCCATTCGAAGTTTTTTTTTTGTGTGTTTTGTGCGCACCGCCGCCGTTCAAGATAGTGCAGAAGGTGCGCACTTCTAGAAACCAGACTAGGAAGGATGTTTACATTAGAAATAAGAACGATTTCCGCCTAAGTCTAGAGCCGAGATGAAGATGCTGTACTCATGGCAGATGTCCTTTGTGTTTGTCATGTCTCCGTATAAGTAAACGTCTATGTCTCGTTGAGTTGCCACACTTAAGTTATTATATATATCTCAAATATGCCTAGATTTAAAAATCATATTTATCTTAAATTTAACTGAAATTTGGTTACTCGACAAATTTCGTACGACAAAGTAGCACTGATAAAATGGTATCTTTAACATAGCGCCGACAAAAAAAAAAAGGCGTACTGTATCTCATATCAAATATGCCTTTATCTAAAAATCATATTTATCTGGATGCAGCAGAGGTTTGAATTCTGAGTTTTCTTTCTCCCTCGGGCCGAAGGAACTCGTTAGCTTTAGGTGGAAACTCACCTTTTGTCTTACGCATTAAGCTCCTATACGTTATCACCTACAGAACCTCGGTGGTGGGGAGCTGGGGGCGCGAGACAGCGGGTGTAGATTGGTCATGAGGCCATAAAATGAAAATCTATAATAGCATGAAATCAGATTCGACAATATTTAATTCAGAAAAGAAAAAAAATAGATTCTCGCTAATGACACACAAGTCCTGGTTGGTTTGATACCCATTCTAAAACAATTTTTGTCAAGGAGAAATGAAATAGAGCCTAGGTTATTAAATGTCTTCTTGGAGGTTCAGTGAGTGTCGATTTCAATGATTCCAACAGCGGGTTACATCAGTGGTTGATTTTGAAACCAATACGATGCAATGACCAGGCATTCATATCGTATGACCTCAAAACCATCCATTCGAAGTTTTTTTTGTGTGTGTTTTGTGCGCACCGCCGCCGTTCAAGATAGTGCAGAAGGTGCGCACTTCTAGAAACCAGACTAGGAAGGATGTTTACATTAGAAATAAGAACGATTTCCGCCTAAGTCTAGAGCCGAGATGAAGATGCTGTACTCATGGCAGATGTCCTTTGTGTTTGTCATGTCTCCGTATAAGTAAACGTCTATGTCTCGTTGAGTTGCCACACTTAAGTTATTATATATATCTCAAATATGCCTAGATTTAAAAATCATATTTATCTTAAATTTAACTGAAATTTGGTTACTCGACAAATTTCGTACGACAAAGTAGCACTGATAAAATGGTATCTTTAACATAGCGCCGAAAAAACAAAAAAAAAAGGCGTACTGTATCTCATATCAAATATGCCTTTATCTAAAAATCATATTTATCTGGATGCAGCAGAGGTTTGAATTCTGAGTTTTCTTTCTCCCTTGGGCCGAAGGAACTCGTTAGCTTTAGGTGGAAACTCACCTTTTGTCTTACGCATTAAGCTCCTATACGTTATCACCTACAGAACCTCGGTGGTGGGGAGCTGGGGGCGCGAGACAGCGGGTGTAGATTGGTCATGAGGCCATAAAATGAAAATCTATAATAGCATGAAATCAGATTCGACAATATTTAATTCAGAAAAGAAAAAAAATAGATTCTCGCTAATGACACACAAGTCCTGGTTGGTTTGATACCCATTCTAAAACAGTTTTTGTCAAGGAGAAATGAAATAGAGCCTAGGTGTTAAATGTCTTCTTGGAGGTTCAGTGAGTGTCGATTTCAATGATTCCAACAGCGGGTTACATCAGTGGTTGATTTTGAAACCAATACGATGCAATGACCAGGCATTCACATCGTATGACCTCAAAACCATCCATTCGAAGTTTTTTTTGTGTGTGTTTTGTGCGCACCGCCGCCGTTCAAGATAGTGCAGAAGGTGCGCACTTCTAGAAACCAGACTAGGAAGGATGTTTACATTAGAAATAAGAACGATTTCCGCCTAAGTCTAGAGCCGAGATGAAGATGCTGTACTCATGGCAGATGTCCTTTGTGTTTGTCATGTCTCCGTTTAAGTAAACGTCTATGTCTCGTTGAGTTGAAACACTTAAGTTATTATATATATCTCAAATATGCCTAGATTTAAAAATCATATTTATCTTAAATTTAACTGAAATTTGGTTACTCGACAAATTTCGTACGACAAAGTAGCACTGATAAAATGGTATCTTTAACATAGCGCCGACAAAAAAAAAAAGGCGTACTGTATCTCATATCAAATATGCCTTTATCTAAAAATCATATTTATCTGGATGCAGCAGAGGTTTGAATTCTGAGTTTTCTTTCTCCCTCGGGCTGAAGGAACTCGTTAGCTTTAGGTGGAAACTCACCTTTTGTCTTACGCATTAAGCTCCTATACGTTATCACCTACAGAACCTCGGTGGTGGGGAGCTGGAGGCGCGAGACAGCGGGTGTAGATTGGTCATGAGGCCATAAAATGAAAATCTATAATAGCATGAAATCATATTCGACAATATTTAATTCAGAAAAGAAAAAAAATAGATTCTCGCTAATGACACACAAGTCCTGGTTGGTTTGATACCCATTCTAAAACAATTTTTGTCAAGGAGAAATGAAATAGAGCCTAGGTGTTAAATGTCTTCTTGGAGGTTCAGTGAGTGTCGATTTCAATGATTCCAACAGCGGGTTACATCAGTGGTTGATTTTGAAGCCAATACGATGCAATGACCAGGCATTCATATCGTATGACCTCAAAACCATCCATTCGAAGTTTTTTTTCTGTGTGTTTTGTGCGCACCGCCGCCGTTCAAGATAATGCAGAAGGTGCGCACTTCTAGAAACCAGACTAGGAAGGATGTTTACATTAGAAATAAGAACGATTTCCGCCTAAGTCTAGAGCCGAGATGAAGATGCTGTACTCATGGCAGATGTCCTTTGTGTTTGTCATGTCTCCGTATAAGTAAACGTCTATGTCTCGTTGAGTTGCCACACTTAAGTTATTATATATATCTCAAATATGCCTAGATTTAAAAATCATATTTATCTTAAATTTAACTGAAATTTGGTTACTCGACAAATTTCGTACGACAAAGTAGCACTGATAAAATGGTATCTTTAACATAGCGCCGACAAAAAAAAAAGGCGTACTGTATCTCATATCAAATATGCCTTTATCTAAAAATCATATTTATCTGGATGCAGCAGAGGTTTGAATTCTGAGTTTTCTTTCTCCCTCGGGCTGAAGGAACTCGTTAGCTTTAGGTGGAAACTCACCTTTTGTCTTACGCATTAAGCTCCTATACGTTATCACCTACAGAACCTCGGTGGTGGGGAGCTGGGGGCGCGAGACAGCGGGTGTAGATTGGTCATGAGGCCATAAAATGAAAATCTATAATAGCATGAAATCAGATTCGACAATATTTAATTCAGAAAAGAAAAAAAATAGATTCTCGCTAATGACACACAAGTCCTGGTTGGTTTGATACCCTTTCTAAAACAATTTTTGTCAAGGAGAAATGAAATAGAGCCTAGGTGTTAAATGTCTTCTTGGAGGTTCAGTGAGTGTCGATTTCAATGATTCCAACAGCGGGTTACATCAGTGGTTGATTTTGAAACCAATACGATGCAATGACCAGGCATTCACATCGTATGACCTCAAAACCATCCATTCGAAGTTTTTTGTGTGTGTGTTTTGTGCGCACCGCCGCCGTTCAAGATAGTGCAGAAGGTGCGCACTTCTAGAAACCAGACTAGGAAGGATGTTTACATTAGAAATAAGAACGATTTCCGCCTAAGTCTAGAGCCGAGATGAAGATGCTGTACTCATGGCAGATGTCCTTTGTGTTTGTCATGTCTCCGTATAAGTAAACGTCTATGTCTCGTTGAGTTGCCACACTTAAGTTATTATATATATCTCAAATATGCCTAGATTTAAAAATCATATTTATCTTAAATTTAACTGAAATTTGGTTACTCGACAAATTTCGTACGACAAAGTAGCACTGATAAAATGGTATCTTTAACATAGCGCCGAAAAAACAAAAAAAAAAGGCGTACTGTATCTCATATCAAATATGCCTTTATCTAAAAATCATATTTATCTGGATGCATCAGAGGTTTGAATTCTGAGTTTTCTTTCTCCCTCGGGCCGAAGGAACTCGTTAGCTTTAGGTGGAAACTCACCTTTTGTCTTACGCATTAAGCTCCTATACGTTATCACCTACAGAACCTCGGTGGTGGGGAGCTGGAGGCGCGAGACAGCGGGTGTAGATTGGTCATGAGGCCATAAAATGAAAATCTATAATAGCATGAAATCAGATTCGACAATATTTAATTCAGAAAAGAAAAAAAATAGATTCTCGCTAATGACACACAAGTCCTGGTTGGTTTGATACCCATTCTAAAACAATTTTTGTCAAGGAGAAATGAAATAGAGCCTAGGTGTTAAATGTCTTCTTGGAGGTTCAGTGAGTGTCGATTTCAATGATTCCAACAGCGGGTTACATCAGTGGTTGATTTTGAAACCAATACGATGCAATGACCAGGCATTCACATCGCATGACCTGAAAACCTTCCATTAGAAGTTTTTTTTTTTTTTTTTTTTTTTCTGAATTCGAAAACACCTCCGAGCCCCTACTAGAGGGGGGCCCAAATAAGTGTGGTTTTTTTAATTAAATATTACGCAAGATGCAAGGCGCCCAATCAGGTCAAGCCCCCTAAATGATGAACAATTCCTATCTACCCCCCTGATGCACTCAACCTCACCTTTCCTTGGAGCATAATTCTGACAATAGCTGTAAGCGTCGTCACATGTAAGGGAAATTTTTTCAAAACTAAAGTTTATCAAGAATTACTTACGATCAATAGAGTCACTAGGGACTTCGGGCCAAATAGAGTCACACCCACCATAGTGACGCCACTGCTTACGATGAACGTTGAAAAATGTATGACTTACTTATTTAGGAACTTTGAGCATGAGATGTACGAAAAAAATGATTTCGATAAAATTATTGATTGTTTTACCAACAATGAAACAGTCGGTAGAGCTGGACCGAAGTCTCTTGAAACTCTAGTCCAGCAAAACAAAAGAACAAGAAACTCCTACCACCAGCCTGACTGCACAGATTGTTCTGTTTCGATGAAGTTTTCTAGAATGTTTCAGTAGAGAATGAAGGTTGAAAAAGGGAAGTTTGGCATTAACACTTTTACTAAACTAAATTATTCGACGGATTCTCGGATGATGTAGAAAAAAAAATCCGTCACGGCATTAACTTATGGAGTCGGAATGGGTAGGTTGAACACTTTGCATATTTTGTACACCGGACAATTTTAAAATTCTTTTTTCGCCATTAAGGAAAATTGTTAGACAAGGAGGGAATCATACTATGGACGGAATATAAAAAAATCTGGCATGCCACAATGGTGGCGGGAAATAGAGCCAATGTGGTATATTTACATCATTACGAAAGAGTCTCGGTGCATGGTGGTCGTCTGCAGCCCTTGGAGTAGGGAGTTACATCTATCATTCTAGATCCAGACTACCGTATTTATTTATGCGATTAGGATATTATGCTGTTTGTAAGTTAATTGTTGATCTAGACTAGGAATGAATCATCATCTGTCCTTTAAGTAGATCTAGTTTAAATTTATTATTTAACACCAAGAGTAAGGCTCGACACTAACTGACTAATTAAGTGACTAACTCAGTAAGTTGAGTAAGAGTAACTCAACTGACTAAGACTACAAAAGTCAGTTAAGTTACGTCACTAGTCTGTCACTACCATAATAAGTAAGGTCTATTACACTAGTCACTACTCTAACTCTGTCTCTAAGTCTAAGATAGGCTAAACCTAAGTTAATGTTAATTAATTAATAGATCTAAGTCAGTAAGTGTCTAAAAAAGACGTCTCTAAGTAAAAGTCTAAGAAAGTGAGTTTAGTCAAATTTAGTGAATTTGAAAGCAGCCTCCTCAGTTTCTAATTCTAAACACTAAAGCTAGTAGTAGACTCAGCTTGAGTCAGTCAGTAGTGTGAGTAGAGTCAGCAATGCTATGCTAGAGATCTACCTATCTAGACAATCTAGATCAAATACGTATTATACAGTATACATTATATTGAAAAATATTGTGACTAATATAATTATATACATAGTATATAGTATTTTTTAAAATTCAGACATTCACAGTTTTTGTGGTCATTAAATAATTATTTTAATATTTATTATAAAACTAGCACGCTGTATAATGTGCTTGTCCATTTTCCAATGATTCTGACCCAATTTCCTTCCATTTAGCTTTCTTTTTATGTAAGAAAAACGAATATCAAATTTGTTAGTCAGGTTGTTGTTTTTTCCTATGTTACCCAAATGACTTTACCTCTTCCTAGAATTAAGACTTATATTTTTTTATAAGGCTATACAAATGAGCCCGGCAATATTTATTCTGTTTTTGGAGCTAATTTATTTGATTTATAAGCCAAGATGTCTAATTCCATACAAAAAAAATTAATAGGGTGTCCGAATTAAATTACGATTTTCTTACCAAAATTTATTTAGACAGCCAGTTTTGGACATCAATAAAAATGATCTTATATTATATTTGTTCGTTTGTTGTTGTTTTTTTTAATAGAGAATAAATGGGCAAATGTTTGGAGTGAGCTTTGTACATTGAATGAAGTTAAATGCTTAGATCTAGATTTATATAGAGGATTCAGTTAGGCAAGAATGGCTATCCTAACCTGTATTATACTACAAAAGATCATCTGCATTATTAGAAATTTATTAAATTAATAAACAAAAAAAACATTCAACACACATCTTAATATGCAAACCCCAAACATTCAACACAAATCTAATCATGCAAACATAAAATAAGTCTAAAAGTCTGTGTAGAAGTCACTATCCCAGTGACCTAATTTTGGTAGAATAAGTGTGTTCATATTTTTATTTTTTGTGTTCGTATTTATGCATAGTTTGAAAACATCTAAATGATTTCATGTGAGGGGCCATGCCAGGGGATCTTAAATTTTAGTTAATGTTAATATAGAATTAAAATCTGAGTTTATTAATGCCTAAATATACAGATTGTCCGAAATAAATTATGGTGTCCGGAATCAAATATTGTGGGTCAAATTTGTCAGAATTAAATGAAAACACACAGCCTCTTTGACCTTAAATATAATAACAAATATAGGTTAGGGGTACAAATATAAGTAGTCATCCTTATTCTCCTTTAACTAAAAAAGAATTTGATGTCATTTTCTTTTGCGCTGTCAAACTTTCAAATTTGGGCCTAAAGGTGTCCGAATAGCATAAACTACTCTAGATCTATACAATATACAGGAGTTTTTAAATATAGACTAGATCTAATTTTGATACTGGCTACCTGCCTAGACTAGATCTAGAAAAAAATAGATTATTTGAGTCTTAGATCTATTTCATAATAAGCACTACTAGATCATACAATATACATCATAGATGTACATGCATTTTAAATGTCTTCACTTAATATTTAATAGGTTAATAATTAATTACTTAGTAGTTGTCTTAGTAATTTTTTTATATTACCTTAATTGCCTGATCAATACATTAATTATGATTAATTGCTAATACATTTATTCTCAGGATATCTCGCAATGAGTGCCAAGTCACCTCCAACCAGTTCACCTTCCAAACCTGAGAGTCACTGTGCCTCTAACATTCCAGAGGAAGATGCTAACTTGGATTGCCTAACACACTGTGCTCTCCTGGCAGACTCTACCAGATGCCCTTCACCCAGCATCAGTAGTAGTGTCTCCAATGAGGAGTCTATGGACTCAACCCCAAGCTCCAGTAAAACCATTACAGATGAAATGGTCAGGGAAGAGGAGCAGCTGTACATTGCAGGGGTCAAGGAGGAGAAGAAGAGGGCAGAAGATGAAGAGAACATTTTGAAGAAGATGACCACAGAGACACGAGAAGAGAGATATGAAAGGTTAAAGTTCCTTCTGAGTAAAAGTAAAATCTATTCTGAATATTTAGTAAACCGCATCAAACAACAGAAGATAGATGAAGAAAAGCGGAGACAACAGAGGTTAAAAAAGGAACAGAATAAAGAAAGCGAAAAAGAAGAATCGGAACACAATGAGGTCAGCACTGGTCAGCTACATGTGAGCAATGGGTCCAAAAGAAA
Organism: Biomphalaria pfeifferi; assembly: GCA_030265305.1. Classification (NCBI taxonomy): domain Eukaryota; kingdom Metazoa; phylum Mollusca; class Gastropoda; family Planorbidae; genus Biomphalaria; species Biomphalaria pfeifferi. The sequence goes on along the minus strand of JASAOG010000103.1, from coordinate 736,170 downwards.
ATCAGACTGTCTAAACTCTAAGGCTAAAAAGCAAAAGACAACTACTAGTGGCACATCTTCTGAGGAAAGCAAGGTTTTAAAAGTTGATGCCAGTCTAAAAGCCTCTGCTAGTACAGCTTCTCAGTCTCCAGACTCCACCGCTGCAGACAATAGTGAGACAGTTATTGACGAACCTGCATTGATTGAAAAAGCCTTAACTTTTGGTCTTCTTGATCTTTCAGATGAAAAAAGGTATATTAATGGGGTGGAAGTACCTTATTTACAACCCAAACTTATGATAGGTGGTGTCCTTCGTCCATACCAAGTTGAAGGCTACAGCTGGTTGAAGGTCATGTATGAGAATGCTGTGAATGGAATTTTGGCAGATGAGATGGGCCTGGGCAAGACTGTCCAGTGTATAGCCATTTTGTCTCATTTGGTTTACATGGGAGTGCCAGGACCATTCTTAATATGTGCTCCTTTGTCCACCATACCAAACTGGCTCTCAGAATTTCAGACTTTTGCCCCAAATGTACCCACAATTTTGTATCACGGACCAAAGGATTCACGGTTACAGCTGACCAGGAGAATCAGTAAAAAGTACAAAATCCGTGAAGATGTTTATGTACATCCAGTTGTTATAACTTCATATGAAATTGCCATGATAGAGCGGAAGACACTCTCTAGACATGAATGGAAATACCTAATTGTTGACGAGGGCCATCGCATTAAGAATACTCACTGCCGCCTCATTCGAGAGCTCAGGATGTATAGATCTACTCATAGGCTTCTGTTAACTGGAACTCCATTACAGAACAGCCTAGCGGAGCTTTGGTCTCTCTTAAATTTTCTGCTTCCTGAAATTTTTGATGACCTGGGAAGCTTTGAGTCGTGGTTTGACATAAATTGTATGAATGGTGCAGAGTCTGAAGAAAAGATTGTCAATCAGGAGCGGGTGGACAACATTCTTAGCATGATGCATCAGATATTATCTCCCTTCATGCTGCGTCGCCTCAAATCTGATGTTGACTTGAACATCCCCCCCAAGAAGGAGATCATTGTCTATGCTCCTCTTACACCTCAACAAAAAGAGTTCTACTCCGCGGTCATTGATAGAAGCATTTGGGATCTACTAAAAACAAAAGAAGAAACGATTCCTGCGTCACCATCATTGGATAATACACAACTTGGCAGAGGCAAACGGAAGACTGCAAAAGTGCAATACAACATTTTTATGGAAACAGACCAAGACAGTAAAAAGTCTCTGCGTTCCTCTAAGTCAAAGAGGGTTAATGATGAAAAAAGCTATGAAGAAGAAGAATTGGAATTTGAAAACTGGTTGACGGCTGTTAGTGACAAAAAAACAGAGTAGGTAGTTTTCATTATTTGATATTTAACAATAATAATAATTTTATTTATAAAGCTCTGTTAACAAACAAAATGTAGGCTCAAGGCTTGTTGCCTTTGAATGATGATAATTAGGAAAAATAGATGCCTTTACTATCTCCATACACTCAGCCATACAGCAATGTAAAAAAAGGTGAAACCAAAACTGCCTTTGCTTTATAGATTTCAGACTTTTATTGTCAAAACCTACTGCAAGCCTTAGACATGTACAGTCATTTCAATATGGGATAGGCGGACTACATGCCTAACTCTTGAATATAAATATTGATACATTTAGTTTTAGGTACCCTAGATATACACAATGGTTTTGTCTTCTTTGGCTATAGATCTGAATAACTGCACTCTTCCATATTTTGTTTTATAGATTAAAAAATAATGCCTTATTATTATATATATATATATGTATTTGTACATTTATATAGGAAAGTTAATAAAGGTACACAAGTAAAAAAAGTTCCTAAGTCTCAGGTCAATGTTAAAATGTGCAGTGTTATGATGCAATTGAGGAAATGTTGCAACCACCCTTACTTGTTAGAGCATCCCATTGATGCCACAACTGGCAACCTTGTTCTCAACGAGGGAATCATAACCTCATCTGGAAAGATGCAAGTGCTTGACCAGATGTTGGCTGAATTAAAGAGACGTGGTCACAGGGTAAGACTCTAAACAATAATATCAAAGTAAAAAGGATACATATTAAAATAGCATTTAAATCTTTTATCACATTGCTCTTCTATTGTTAGTATCTGTTGATGAAATATTGAGTGTTATTATTGATTATAATCTAAATTATGTGTGGCATTAATTACTTGGCTACCTAATACAAGGGCTTAGAGTACCTTAGACTTTCAAACCACTTGCAGGCCAGTAATTTATTTTTTTTTTGATTTACAATGCTTGCTGTTTGCCCTAAAGGCGACATGAAAACCTTTTATTGGGTTACTCCCCACCCCCAATCCACGTCCTCATTGGAGATTGGATCAGAGTAAATTGAGCATGTAAGATACCAAGCACAAAAGCAATAAGAAAAAAAGATCAATTCTGAAGGTTAGATTTCTGTGGTAAAAGATTTTTATGACCCATCAGTGAAGTTCTTGACTACATACAAGTTTAAATCCATGTGAAGAGTGTTTGTTTTTTTTAAATTATTATTCAGGATTTTAAAATGTTCTAAAAGTTTGCTAAACTCTATCTGGTACCTGGCTTTTGTTTTGGAAAATATAAATTGATGACTGTTGGTCAAAGAAATTAGGTGAAAACCTGTTGCCTTACAAACCTTTAGGTCTTGAATGAAAATAAAAATAATTATGTGTTAAAACATTTTATTTCATCTTTCCATAATTATGTTCACTATTTATCTCACTTAGGTACTGTTGTTCAGTCAAATGACTAGAATGCTGGACCTCATTCAAGACTTCTGTCATATCCGAGGCTATGGCTACTGCAGGCTTGATGGTAGTGACAACATCGATGATCGCAAAGAGAGTGTATGATTTTAAATGTTAATGTCTTTGTGTGCTTAGTTTTACTGTTCCTATTTTTTTGCCTCACATATAAGTAGAAATTGATAATTATATAGATGGCAAATTTACTCTTACCATTACCATTTTTGTTTATTACTATGTCATCAGATGAGAGAATTTAATAAACGTGGATCAGACAAGTTCATCTTCTTGTTAAGTACCAGGGCTGGAGGTCTAGGCATCAATTTAACTGCAGCAGATACTGTGATTATTTTTGATAGTGACTGGGTATGTTCTGTTTCATGTTTTCGTACTTTTTAAGTACACAATAAAAATGTTAGGTTTGTTATTAAAATTTTTTTTTTTTTCAAAGATTAAAGTAAAAAGTAAAATCCTCTTTCAGACTTTGAGATCTGTGGGGCGGATGATGTAAAGGTCATCTGTTTCTGTGGCCCAAGGTTAACGAGAGTTTCTAAGTTTTTAGAAATGTTCTTCATTTTCTCCAAAATGTTTATGTTTCATTGCATGAAACAGCTGTTTTTAAAAGTAATGGATTCTTACCCTCCTAAGCAATGATCCCATAGTTGATTTGAACCTTGCTTTTCAATAGAATCTCCGCCCCAATCCAATCCAAACTCATTTGTTTCATTTTCTTTCCCCAAAATGTTTTAAATTGCTTCAAATTTAAACTTGAATTGTTTACAGTTACAAAATGTACAGATTTTTTTCCCCTTTTCTGATTGTTTTTACAGAGAACGATGTGTTTAAAATGGGGTGCTTATTGTTTCTATTTTCTTTGGATTCAATTTTCTAATGGTAGAGACAGTGTATAATTGGTAATGATAATCAATTTATGTGTTTTAAATTGTGTTATATATTAAGTTTTATGAAAATATGGGTAAATATAAAAGAAAAATAATTTTTAGTTTTATAAAAATTAATTTGTGTCGCATAAAAGAGCATGTATTCCCCTTTAATTCTATACCAAATATAACATTTTCTGATGGCAAACAAAAAAGTTATTGAGATTTAATCAAAACAGGTTAGTACTCAACAAACAGACCAAGTAAATAATTGTATCAGAATGTGTGAAATAATTAGTGAGAGAGTCATGTACTTTGGTGCCAGACTAATGTTAGACTATTTAACTTTCCAGAACCCACAGTGTGATCTCCAGGCTCAGGATCGCTGTCATCGCATTGGTCAGAACAAGCCTGTGGTGGTGTACAGGCTAGTCTCTGCAAACACCATTGATGAAAAGATCATTGAGAGAGCTGCGGCGAAAAGAAAGCTAGAGAAGCTGATCATACATAAAGGTATTTTCTCCACCCTGTTCGTGATTAAAAAAAAAAAATTAAATTAAAAAAAAATATCTTTGACTTCCTGTCCCCACCCCACTTATACAGTATCTAAACAGTCAAGTATGTTACCACCATATTCCAGCATGATTCTTTATTCATTCAACAAAAGACTTACCCTATTACTGTTGTTTTTTTTTCCCCATTATTATTAGTTTTGTTTCTTTATTCAAGAGTAAATGTTTTTCTTTTTTTTAACTCCACCAGGCAAGTTTAAAAGTGGTAACTTCATGGCTCGGGGGAAAGCTATAAGTCCAGAAGAGCTGAGAGCCTTGCTGCAGTCCAAAGACCATGATGCAGTGGTCAACAAAGATGACTTTATCATCAGTGAATCTGAGCTCAGCTCTCTGCTAGATAGATCTGACCTGATAAAAAAGTGGAAGATGTGTAAGTTTTCTTCTTGGTTTTTTTAATGCAGATCTAAAATCGAGTAAAGTCGAAGTTTGATCCATTCTGTCTATAATTAAATTTCTATTATATTATCAATAAAAATATGTCAGCACAAATACCAGCTGCTGGACATGCACATCTGGTCATTCTGAACAGAAATATCTTCCCAAACCAAAGTGAATCTTATTGAAAGTACACCAATCTCAACATAACGCTTCATTTATCCACTAGTTCTTTCATCTCATTGAGGAAGTTCTTTCATCTCACTGAGGCTTTCATACACTGACCCAAGTGAATGTAATGCACCAAACTTGAAATGTCATTGAAGTATAGTTGCACCCCATTTAAGTTTTTGAAGAATTTAGATCTTTGAACTGTTTAAGACCATAATGTTGTGTTATAATTCAACTCTACTTTTTCTACATTCTTATTTTTGTATTTGAGTGTTCAGACAAGTAATCCTATATCTGAGATGGACCATGCAGTGGTTTCCAGATTAGGCAGTTCTCCATATAATTTTTTCTTTACAGAAGGGTTTAGGGGACAGTCTTCTTCTGGTATGCAGCTTTAAAGGACATGGTCAACATTCTCTGGCGACACTGCACAAGGACAAGTTTCACTAGTCCCAATTTTCATCCTCCATAGCATATGTTGTCCCATTCTGGTGTGTTCGGTTTAAAACAAAATATTCTTTGTTAGTTGTGTTGGGGCAGCTTGTAATAGGCGCAGTTTTTCTTGTGACCTGGTCCAGTTCTCTTTTATTCTACTCTCAATCATTCTATTAATTTCATCTGGGTAAAAAGGAATTTTCCATTGTTTTACTTTCGCTTTTTCATTGCTTTCTATTTCAGCGTGTCCTGGGATCTTTTGTGGTTTTATGGCTTTTGGTTTTATTTGAAATGTTCTTTGTTCTTAATCTCAAAAATCACATACTAATCATTGCCATATGCAGTGGCTGAGTGATTAATCCATTGGCTTCCCAACCTGGGGTCATGTGTTCAAGTCTTGGTGAAGACTGATTTTGAATTGCAGGATTTTTAGGGCGCCTGAGTCCACCCAACTCTGATGGGTACCACACTTAAGTTGTAGAAATTAAAGGCGGTTGGTCATTGTGCTGGCCACATGGTGACTCCCTGCTCCTTAACCGTTGGCAAAAGAAACAGATGACCTTAACATCATCTGTCCTATATACTGCAAGGTCTACAGGGGGAACTTTACTTACTTTACATATGTTAATGTATTCATACATGTTAAACTAAGTCATTGTTTTTCATGGCTGATTCACTAGGTGATAATAGTGCTTACATGAATTAATTAGTCCAGGCACATGGAATAAGAAATGTGCTTTTGTGTCTTTCTGAGTATGTTTAACTTTATATATTCTTTAATAAGATTGAATCATTTTACTTGGAAATGCTATTGGTATTGTTCATATTATATAATGTGTTTATTCCAAATAGAGTTCAGGTGATAAATTCATTATGAGATATTCATTGAATGACATTTGTACTGCTTGAGACTTATGGACAGATTCATAGCTCTGTTTTTGTTCTCTCCAGTGTTTACATTAGTTGAGTTCATTGGTTTTATTTTATTGAAGTATTTGTAATAAAACAAACAACTTAAACTATGACTTATTTCAACAGCTCGTGGAAAGGGTGTGGCTAAACAAAAGAACACAAAACCAACTTTAAATGAGGCCGCTAAGAATAGCAAAAGTAAGAAACCAAAGAAGGCAACAGCAGAAGCAAGTGTGACACAGTCCAAGCTTTTTAAGGTAATCTTTCAACTGATGGACATCATTTGAGTTTCTCCTTCTACAGAAGGTAGACTGTGTAAATCTATTAGTAACATCCTAAAACCAGTCTTATTCAATTTCTCAACATTTCTCCTTTTAAACATCTTTGCCTTTCTTTGATGGACTCTTTTTGTTAATCCAATCTATTTTTTTCATTCAGGTTATTGACAATGATGCTGGAGAAAGCATTGACATTCAATCTACAGATATGGATAGTTTAGACCTTTTGACTACTTCTCTCAGTGCTAGCACAGATACAGCCTGAGACAGTAGCACTGGCTAGTAGCTGCATCACATGGCCAGTGTTGTTGACACAGAGCCAGTACAGTAGATCTAGACTGCTTTATCTCAACAAGATAAATGTTTGTTTATACTGTAACTAATAGTTTTCATTCTCTTGTTTCTCATTCAATAGTTCTAAGTTGCATTTTAAGCATACATATTTTTTATTCTAAACACTTTTATTTCATGGGTTAGTTTAGTTGTCAGATTATCCTCAATTTATAATCTTTTTTTTTTTCCTTGTTATCCAATATGTTTTAAAATGAGACATTTGCTTTTGCAATGTAACTTTGTTTCCCTTGTTATTGAGCTGATAATTATAATTTTTCTTCTGTACAAAACTACTCATTGGCCTATATGTGCCAAACTAGCTTAGTCTACACTTATATTTTGTTTATCAGTGATGGGTTGTATCCAGCTAGTTTTTTTTTATAGTTCTATCTCAAGCTATGTTTCTCAGGCACCCAAAGGCTCTGAATTAACTTAGAGTTACTCACAGTACATTAAGATTGTTCCATACTATGTCATCAAAATGTATAAACTATATGAAGAAAAAATCTTGACAGTAAAAGTCTAAATTAGGTTTCAGGTACAGTATTTAAAAAGGTGAAAATATAATATTGACAATATTTTCTTGAAGCTAAGCTGTTTACTGTATAAACAATCCCCCCCCCCCCCCCCCCCCCTCTTCTCATTAAGTTTTTTTCTGTAGCTTTTGAGGTAACAAATTGTACAATACCATTACCATATTGTACTGCAACAATTAAGTTTTGTAGAAAGACATTTTTTGTTATTATGAAAGGGTTAGCACCTAACTGCACGTCTCTAAACATCCTGTGTCCTTTATATTATGATTCAACTTTGGCCCAATCCAATTTGCATGATGAGTTTTGTTTAAGACTCAAAATTCAGGGCTATGAGAGATTGTGGTAAGGCTCGTTGACTCAGGGCTATGTCCAAGTTTGGTCACCATTGCTTTTTTTTTTACAGGAAACTAGACATTTCATTATTTTCTGGTTATACTTTCTGTCCCCTTTCTGTGAAATGTTTTTTTTTTTCTATTTTTGTTAGCTTTTTATTGTTAAGTTCCCTCTTCCACTGTTAGATGTTTTCCTTTGACGACTTAAAAGTTAGTTGACAGAGACTATTCACTACAAGGCTATGGTGATAGCATGTATTATTGTATTACTGTACTTAAGAAAGGGATTGTTATTGTTAAATTCTAAGTTTTATTTACTTCTGATGTAAATAAGTTTATTTAACCCAAAATATGTTTGGTTTTGGGCAATATTTGTTTTCTTTTTTCCATTTGTATATTTATTGTTGACATTTTTACATTTTTAAAAATTTCTGCCAACTTTTGTGTTTCAAAAAGTGTATTACATACCACGATAAAAACATCCTGCTGTTCTATTGTTGTCCACCAAGGTGTTCATACATGATTCTTGTTTTTCACATCATGTTCTATAAAGCATTTGTGTTAAGCTCTTGAAATTTGTAACAATGTACATATTATATATATTGTAATACATAACAACATTTACTAAGCTTTCAGATGATCAAATAGTTTTACAATTCCTTTTGCAAACAATAATTGGCTTTTTTTTGTTTCTTAAATATTGTGTCTGACTAATCAAAGTTAATGTAACCTTCAGGAAGGAACACACTTCTCACATTGATGATTTTAAAATATGACATTGTGAGAATTAAACATGTTTTATTGTAAACAGTATCAGAAATGTTAGAATTCCAACCAGGTTTTCAATTTACATTCAGGCCCACACATAAAACTGAAATAATTTTTCACTGCGTAATGGGGAAACAGCTGAGTGGACCACGTATATATTCTAACCTAGGCGCTCAATTTTCTATGTCAAGATGAATCTTTCTTTGATTAAATGCGGTCAACATCTTTGATTGCACTGGAGATTTCCAAGCAGAAAAATCACTTTTTTAAAATTTTATAATTTTAAGTCCTATGTATACAATTCTATAACTTCTAATTCTGTAATTATCCATTAGGTTATTTTTGAAATTGAGAGATAACACTACTCTTTAAAAAATCGTTACACTTAGCAATAAGTTGAAACAAATAATGGAGTTTTTAAAAGCTATTCCTACTTTATGACACTGGTGGTGGTTTATAATTTCTCAAGCCATGTTAAAAAAAAAAAGCCAAATTTAATTTTAAGATATTTTGAAAAATTATAATAATGTTCAAGCCTGAGTTTTCACTGTTCAAGATGCTTCCAAAATACCCATATAGTTTCCAGTGAGCATACATATTTTTAAAAGCATATATTAACTCACTTTGGTTAAAAATTCAATTTTCAGCCTCATCTGTGTTCATCTTTCATAACCATCTAAGAATACAGAGACCACTAACAAATAGTTTTAATTTTACTTGGAAGCTGATGTTACACTTTCAATTTGTTCATGACAGGAGATGCCAATTTTAGAAGGGTTTTAAATTATAAATATCACAGTTGGTGAGGTTTGCAACATACAACTTACTGCAAGTTGTGACTAAAATAATTTCATAAGACACCATCACAAAATTAAGAAATGCATAAGACAAAATGATCAACAGTACTCATTTTAGATAAAACCACACATATATTTTAAGGAATGTCCAATTGATATGGTGAACAAATCCAATGAGTACATCAACAATAATTGTAGTCTGAGTTACAATGATATAGTACAAGTCTGATGACCTTGATACAAGGAAACAAGATTTGATGATTCTTAATGAATATTCATTGATCAATGAAATAGAGAAGTGTCTCACAGTTGATTCAAAAAGTTAGCTCGGCAATGACCTGAAAGAAACAAAATAAAAATATCAAAAAGGTATGCTGGCAAAGTGTAACTATACATCACTGAAATCCATTCATCTCTAATGATAATGAAATGGCCAAATTTCTAAGGCAACTTCATTGTTTCATTCAAGGGAAATCTTTGAGAGTTGGTGATGTAGAACTTCAGTTAGAACCTTCAAACTGATTTAACTTGTGTGGCTCAGATTTCTAGCTCTGATTCACAGGATTTCATTTCCATTACATGTAGAACATGCATACACAACCATAAAATGCTTCTCACATTGTGATTGCTGACTTATCATTTCACCCAGACTTACTTCTCAGAGACATAAAAATCCTCTTAAGCCTAAAGCTACTTGCACCCTTTCAGCCTTTATTTAATAAAAAACAGAACTTCATATATTCTGCAATAGTGAAGAATTGTATTATTCAAAGTTGTTACTGCTTTAAAAGGAAAAGTTTTAACCTCAGTCATCCTGGTTTACTTCCCTCTGACCTTTATATCTTCATAGGTGTTACCAAGATTTTTTTTTACACTGTAACAAAAATTAATGTTTCAGAACTTGCTAAGCTTGGCTGCAGCCAGTTTCAAGCTAGTGTCAGTGTTAGGACATGGCTGACCTTTGGTGCAAGGTCTGAAGTGTCTTGCAATCAGATATTGAAATTAGTGTGGAGTTTTATGAAAATAATTGAATTGCTTGCTAAATGCATTATATAATAACTTTGTACTGTGACTGTTGTATACATATTTAAGCCACTAAGTCCCACTATTTTTCCATTTTAAGCCATAGCACTTAACTCTTTGAATAAATGTAATTTGTTAGGAACCTGGGAAATTAACAAGCTTGATGACTTAACTCATTAGTGACCGAGGGAAGCGGGGTCAAGAGGCTAAGTACACTTGGCTTGGCTACCAAGAAGGGGGCTCAAGGTTCGACACCAGACTCAAGCAGAGTTGTGTTTACTGAGCACTTAAAGGCAGCATAAAAACCTTCTCCCAGATACCCCCCCACTGGTCCACAAATAAGATTGAACCATAGCGCTATATAAAAGCTATTATTATTATTATTATTATTATTAGAATAAATCCTAACAAATTTATTAGATACATAAAAACAAAAAGGAGTCTATGGGGGGATTAACATCTGACCAGAACTAACAATGAGTGAAGTACTTAAAATGGTCTATATTATAAACAGTTTTATATGCAGTACATCACTTACTGATGAATTCTGAGACTGGGTCTTTGCCATCAGGGGTTCTAAGAGTGTCAGTCACTGCTTTGTTCTCTATTAACGGGAGAATCAGCTGTACAAACTCAACTGTGTAAGGTGGCGCAATCATATCTAGTAACTGTTGATACAATAAGTTCAATCCAAATATTATCCCTTTTGTTTCTCATTGTTTCTGTGTCCATCGCAGGTGGAACAGACTTTCATTTTTCTTTTTACAAATATAAACAAAATTATTTTTAGAAGTGTTGCAAGACAAATAATCCTAAATGATCTACCAAATATCACAGATCTTAAATATCCCTTATTGAGAAATACCGCATGGGACCTCAGTCCAACTAAGCATCTTTCAAACACGACCAAAGACAAAAACATGTCTACGAAGATCTGATTTTTGAATTGTGAACATATAATATGTACATAAGATTTTTACCAAATTATTAAATTTTTACTAATAGACCTTGTTTTTAATGATTTAACTGCATATAATTTAGCCCTTGTTATGTAAAGGGAGAGTGATCCTTAAAGGATTACGGGCGCGACATGGCCTAAATTGTGCAGATGTGCCAAAATTCAAGCTCAAAAACATGTACAGTCCTTGATGACTGCAAGAGCTCATCATTATGAACAATTAGCATAATTTTATTTTATGTAAGAAGAAGAAGAAGAATGAGGCATGGTGGCTGAGAGGTAAAGTGCTTGGCTTCTGACCCAAGAGGTTTCAAGCTCAACTCCCAGGAATTTTTTGGAAGCCCCTGAGTGCACCTAACTTTGGTTGTAGAGAACAGTTGAGAAAATAAAGGCGGCCATTAAAACACATGATCTTTACATCAACTGCTGTGAAAGGGCGTGAAAAACAAATCTTGTCAATAAATGCCATCTGCAAGATCTGGATAGGTAGGACCTAGGTCATTCGGTCTGAGGTTGTCTTTTTTTTTAAAGTCATCATCATCTCTTTCACTTAGCTTCAACTACATCACCTATGTCACTGACTGCCTCACACACTGACCTTGTGTGGTTCAATAAGTAAACAGATAACGTGAAAACTATTTAGAGTCCCACAAGGTTGGGTATTTAAATTTAAAAAGTTTATGTACACTGTACATTTGTGCTATTATAGAGAAAAATGTAAGTTATCTAGTAGCTTCTGCCCGTCTACACCCACCTCCCATGTTTGCTTATCACCAAATATTTTCTGTAGTGGCCATCATTCAATTGAAACAGTTCCCATTCTCTGTTCACATCCTATTTAAGACACAAGACTCTTAAAAAATAAACAGATACTTTCAGATTCTACTTTAGAAACACTTTAATAATACTATTACGAATAACATAATCATATTTTCAACTCTCTTCATGTCGATATTTTCCGGCTTTCTCCTTTCAGATCCCTTCCATTCAATACCCAAATTCACACCATTTGTCATTCACACCATGTTGCGCTGCGACTGTAGCACCCTTTAATGCTAAGCCAGACCAGCTTTTTTATGATCTGAGCATTGGTTGCCAAATTAAAAGATCAAGAGATAGATATCTCCACCAAAAGTGACATAACCTATAAACATAATGGTCAACCTATAAACATAATGGTCAAGAGAATACGATGTGGAATTTCTTCATGATGGTCCGGTGTTCAAATCCCACTTGCTGCTATCTCCTGCTGGAGGTTTGGGCTAGGGCATATTAATCTCCTTCTCTGAAGGAAATTCAAAACTTAAAATGCAAACAAACACAGGGAAAGGTCAATTTAAAAAAAAGGAAATTAGTTTGTACCTCGGTCACAAAATGTCTGACTAGCGAAATGTCTGTCTCCTCCACACACTTGGTAATGAAAGTGACCACTGGTATGACGCAGCCTTTGTGTAGCAAGTGTAACATCCTGTCTAGCACCATCTTCTTTAACTCTAGCTGCACAGAGGAACACACACATTAACATCATAGCAATTGTAGCCATTGCAATTAGAAACTTTCAAAATTCTAAACATGTTTATAGAAATGAAAATAATGGTTTTTTTTATATACATGCATGCATACAAACACAGATAAAGAAAAATAAAAAAACGTTCATATACCAATGTTGTTGGAGGATGTTGAATTGTTTTGTTATTTTTACAAACTTACTAAAAAAAAGATTTACACATTTTTCAACTATTTTAGATTATGGTCACAACAATATGTTGTTTCAGGTTTTCTTGCATGAAAATGTTAAACCAAAGCAAAAAGTTGACATCTGGAACTGGACATCCTTTCTGCAATATGTTAGGGAAGGGGAGGTAACTATGAGAAGAATTAAGACTATAATCTCTCCCTATCACATCTCAGAAAAAGTCTATTTGCAAGAGTAGTCTATATAATCAATTGACAAAAATATGAAAACACTTATCTGAAGAACTGAATGTCTAAGGATTATATCCAGCAAATAGTATCCACCATTTCGAGAACATTAGTTCATTGTAATAGTCAACAAGAAATACTTGCCAGCATTAGTTTGAAAGGCCACAGGTTTGGTCATCATGCTTAAATTAAACTAACTGGCAACAGAAACAGGACTTTTATTCTTTACCCTGACAAGCACATCCAACTCATCATAGGAATTCTCAAACAATAAGGTCAACAGTTTCAGGGCCTTGTGGTGCAACAATGGATGATTAGAGACAATCTGAAACACATTTCACTGGTCTTTAATAAAACAAGAAAATACTGGAGAACTTTCAACATTCCCTAAATAAAACACAGCAAAACTATTTAAAAGTAGAAAAATATTTATGATAATTGCAACATTCAACTAGGAACTACAAGTTGAATACTTAGATTGACAAATACAAAATCTAGACTTTAAAATTGTATTTATAGTGCTGCTGCATTGAATTGCAACCCTGAGCGTGATCATGACCTATATAAAGCTCAGAAGTTTGAATGTTTTGCCCTCATTCAACAAGATCATGTTGGCAGAAAATGTGTTTGTACTGACCTCATCTACTAGGACCAAGTGAAGAGGTGTATGGTCTGTGTTGAGCTTGAAAAAATTTGGCTCTGAAACTGTCAGGTCAACCCAGTGCAGGACTCCCATGCCAACCACAGGAAACCTTGATTAATGTTAAGAACAAGTCATAGCTATACCACCAGAAGAATGTAATTCAACATCTCTTACAACTTAACAGACACAATACACTTATTTTGTTTACACAAGTATATCACAGCCAAAATACTTTGATAGCAGAGAGTAGACACAATAACTACTCATGTGCTTTAAAAAACATGGAACACTCTTAAAACTTATTAAACCAAGTGATACTCAAACTGAAGCCTTTGGATCATATCAAGTCCATGAAAAAATATACTATATTTTGGCTCTTTGAAACTTCTATGTACAAGTTCCAATGGTCTTAAGATGCCTTCCGCATGACACATGTACTGGAAAGTTTTATGGCACCCAAACCAAAAAAAAAATAGAGTTTAGCACCACAGATTTAGTGCAATGAGTCTAATTTCTAACTACATGTTCTTCTCCCCATGAGTGACTAATCTCAACTATTTCAACCAATTCTATAACAACTTTTTACAGTTTAGTGTAACATGTAATTTAGTTAAGAGTTAAGATATTACCTGATACAAGAAAACAAAGTGTTCACTTCTGCTATCAGTTCTGAAGATCCTTTGTGATTGACAAGAAGTGTGTGTGTTTTTTCAATGGCTTGTATAGTTGACTTGAGTTCCTCTTTGTTGAGTCGTCTCCCTGTAGACAACAAAGAGAGACAACACTTGCATGAACAAAAATTAGCACAAAGGACTTGAGCGTGAGATGGGAGGTTGAAGGACATAAACCAATCGGCTACCTATCAAAGGAAACTTAAGTTTAAATCCTGACTTGAGCCGAGTTGCGTTTGCTGAGCGTCTAAAAGTAGCAAGGAAATCCTCTACCAGATAACCTTACCAAACATATTTCCACAAATGAGATTGGACTATAGCGCACAGACAACTTTTTTTTTATAGTTTTTTTTAACGACAATAGCACAAAAGTGGAGTTATACAAAAACAATTTTTAAAAAAAAGTATTTAAAAAAAAAAAATTCTTGCTAACTGACCTTTGCCCCTCCTTGAAGACTCCACAACACTAACCGAGTACGCCAGAAGGTAGATATACTTAGACTTGTGTTCTGCTGTAATCTTGCTTGCTGGGTTGTACAGAGCATCCACCAGAAGATCTGTGAAAGAAAAGACATGGTCACACCAAAATGATGCATAATATGATATTGATATTTTTGGGGTTTTGGCACATCGGCACAATTAAGCCCACTAAGCATTAGAGATGTTACATATAAGTAATTGAAATGAATAAATAACCATTTTCTATACCAACAAACAACCAAAAAAAATGTCATCTTTTAGTGTCTTTTTTTAAGCTGCATAGGGACATAAGTTTTTTTTTTTCAATTGGGTAAATAAGTTGCAAAAATTTATAGTTCGTTTAGCAGTACAAACTGCAACATTGTTTTTAACACATTGTTAATTTTATAAAAACATTTTTTCTTCTGTGTGAACTCTCATTCCTGTTTTATGATGACAGGCTAATTGATGGAAAGTGATTAAATATTTTGACTACAAAGAAATACAAATATTACCCAAGAACTCTGGTACTCTGATCAGGGCAACTGGAGGGCCTTCACCTTCTGAATACAACTTGTACAGCTGAACAACAGAAGGATAATACACATTTTTTAATCAAGTTTTAAAAAAAAAAAAATTATTGAATATATAAATCGCACAAGCCATAAAAAAATGTTTATAAAAATTCAGTTGAAAAAATTCCATCTGCTCATGTAAAAACATAATTGGCATTATAAAATGACTGAAAAAAATGAATGAACTTTAGTTGAGATATATTATTATTATAACTTTTATATACCGCTACTTTCATGCTTATAGCATGCTCAGAGCGCTTTTGGTCCAATCTCATTTGTGGACCAGTGAGGAGTATCTAGGAGTTGGTTTTCCGTGCTGCCTTTAGGTGCTCAGTAAACACAACTCTGCCCGAGTTGGGTGTCGAACCTCGAGCCCCCTTCTAGGTAGCCAAGCCAGGCCAAGTTCAAGCGCACTTGGCCTCTCGACCACGCTTCCCAAAGATGTTTAAATTTAGATGCACTTAGTAAAAGAAAAAAATATAATAGGATGGTAACAATGGAAGCCAAAGGCTGTGCAAACATCACAGAACAGTTTGCTTCCATGGAGTACTCAGACGATAAGTTTAAGTTTGCTGACATATATTAAAAAAAAAAAAATTGAGCTAACGATAACACTTTTCACTTACCACTGTCACGTCTGCTGGATTCAAAGCTTGTCTAGACAACATGGAGGAGAGAGCTTGGCAGGCACGAGGGTATTCATTAGCATGAGTTAGAGCCACTGTGATGGGTGTCACCTCCAAACCCCTGAAATGCAGAATTTAAACAGTAAAAATGACATGAAGATATACATTGTCTATTTGTTTCAAATTAAAGAAAGAAGAAATAATGCTTAATTGTGTCTATCTTAATGGACACAGGTGCAGTATTCTATTTTTCTTTACTTGTTATCACACATTGACACATTTCAAGTCAAGTCTTGCTCATCAAGTCCATTTAATATTTTCTATCTATTCCTTTGCCCTGATAATCGCATCAGACGCCAAAACCTATATATTCATAATTCAATTATTAAAAAAATATAGGAAAATTTTGATAAGATATAAGAAATAAAAAAACTAACTTGGCCATTGCTGCCTTTTGTAGTTCCTGACACAGCCTTCTCATGTTGGGCCCACCTTCAGTTTCCTCTGCTGCTAAATGCATGATGAGCTGACTGTACAAATATGTGTGTTCTCCATGACAAACCATTTTCTGGAATACAAGTTAATAATAAACAATTATTCAGCAAGGGCTATTAAATAAATAATATCTTATTTTATGAAATTATAGAGCTCTGTTGTAAGCAACAAAAAAAAATAAAAAAATAAAATAAAGATAGGTACTGATGCCATTACATTTTCATCACATTATATAGAATTTATACATGTTCCCTTTTCAAACCAATCAATCTATAGGGCAGATGATGTAAAGGTCATGTAAAGGCTCAGGTCATGCGGCCAGCACAATGAGCAACCGCCTTTAGTTTTCCACAACCAATATCAGGTAATCATTAGAGCTGGGTGGACTTGAAGGCGCCCTAAAGATCCTGGAAAAAAAAAAGTCTTCACCAAGAATCAAACCTGGGACCCTCAGTTCTAGAAGCTAAGAGCTTTACCACTCAGCCACGTGTCACAAATGATACATGCAATAAGACAAACCATTTTTCACAGATGATGAGTGCTACAACTTTAGATAACAAACTGATTCCCTAGTAATAATTTCAAAATTAATAGAAAACAAACCAAGAACAATGATACAATTAAACCCAAACAATCAAGCATGACCTATAAAATTATGTAAAACAATAGTCTCTAGATGCTATAGTACGTCTAATATTTAAATCTTGAATTGTGTACTAAGAAGTAAAACACTTCACACATTGCATTTAACATGCTATGCTTCTTTTTTTCTAGCCAAATTTGAGCTGCTGAGCTGTAGGCTCTTTTGCAGTCTGTGCCAAGGAAAAAATAGCATGCTGTTCAGCCCTGCCATACAGGGTGTTGGGTGTGCTGGGGAATAGTGGTCATAGGGTCAGCCGAAGGGGAATTAAAATGGAGCATTCCAACAGTGTATGATTCACAGCTTCATAAAGGTGAGCACAGTGTCTACAGAGGGGTGGGTTTGTGGGAGATTTATTCTGTTAAGGTGATGTGTTAAAAGATTGTAGGTTGCTCTTGGTAAAAAAAAAAGTTTCCCTTTTCAGACCTTGCAATCTATAGGGCAGATGATGTAAAGGTCCTCTGTTTCTGTGGCCCACGGTTAAAGAGGGCCCCATGTGGCAAGCTCAATTACCAACCATCTTTAGTTTTCCCTAACTAATGTCAGGTACTCATTAGAGCTGGGTGGACTGAAAGGGGCACAAAGATCCCAAAACAAAAAAAAAGTCTTCATCAGGATTCAAACCTGGACCTCTGGTACGGAAGCCAAGCGCTATACAGCTCAGCCACCGCACCTCCAATTGATACTATCCAGTTTGTTTGGTGTGGTCAGTTCTTTTAACATAGCTTTGCCTGTGCTTCCTAATGTCCAATGGATTAGCCACTGCTCTTAGTGATTGCTGCCTAACATTAGTTGGCCGGTCCAGTTGTTCGAAGGATAACTATGCTCTACTAAAAGTAGACAACATTTTCTTTTGAGACATTAAACCATTCAGAGATGTTAATAGAAGTGAAGAATTATAAGTCATGCTTCAGTATCAATAGTTATTAAGAAGACTAACACACTCCCTAAAAGACACTGTTGGACCAGGTAACATTCAATGGATGGGCCAGACTAAAAAGTTTTTTAATTTGGCAGTGAATCTCCCTTTCATAGAGTCTAAACCTAACAGTTTTCTGTTCTTATACTTTTCATAAAAGTTTTTTTTTTCTTGCCAACAACACTCAACATACTTGATCTGCACTAACCGTAAACTCTGGCAAATGTTTTTCCATGGCCTCTTCTCCGCCTTCCAGGAATGTGGCTACTGAAGTCTTAAGCACTCTGGTAAACACTTCTATTTGATGACAGGCAGTCGAGACTGAGGTAATCTCCCCTTGGAATCCAGCATCAGAGATCATCTATGTTCAGAAGTACAAAAATGTTTTTGAAATAACCCAAGATGTTCTATAAATAAACCTCAATAAATTCACTTTTTATCACATACTATTCTAAAGGTTTATTCCAACTTTCAATATAATTAAAATTATTTCATAATAATTTCATAATAGTCAAAAGTGTAAAAATTACCTTTATAGTAAAATTAAGAAAAAGACAATCAGGATATTGTTCAGCCAGACGGTAAAATAGTGAACGCCAAGTTGGCTGTTGTATCATTTCTGGCAGCCATTCAGGCATCTATTAATAAAAAAAATTATTTAAAACTTAAATTAAATAAAAACAGCATTTGTGTCATACAAATCCTTAAAAATAAAAAGTAAATACTATTATCTGCACATTGAACCCAATAGCTCCTCTTTCTGGTTAGGAAAACCCTTCCCATGCCCTAAGCAAAGAGTGGTAACTGAATTTTTTAAAATTCTAAAATATTTTGAAAATAATCAAATGTAAGATCTAATACAAATAAATAAACAAACAACTTAAAATAAGGATACCTAGTTTATACCTAGTTTAAAAACAAATTAATTTTAATTCCTTTAGAAAATAAAAAACCTTAAAATATAATATTTTTCCCAGTTGGCGACTTATACACTGGGGCTATGTGCCTGTTCGTTTGAAAAATTACTTAGGCAATAACATTTTTCCAGATTTTACTAAAAAAAAAGAATCGGTAATCTCCACAATTTTTGTAATCATTCTTGCAATGAGACTAGAAGAAATCTTTTATTTAAAGCAAATATATTGAAAAGGGGATTTTAGAAACGTTCTACAACGGTTTAGGACAAAAGTGAGAAAATGTTTCCCACTGCACTAGGAGCTGATGGGTTAAACAAATTATCATAAAAATATAAACAGCAGGTTAGAAACTCAGGTACTTCTTGAATGATAAAAATTAAAAAAATTTTGGCTAAAACAGATAAACCTAACCCTTGACAACATACATTGCCATCACTGTTGAATATAGAGTCTGCTTTCTTAGGGTCAAAGTGTTTCATCACCATCTCTGTCATGTGGTTTTCTACCATTGTGGTCACATCACTCTGAGCGACTCCTAACAACAAGAATAAAACACTTTGTTGACTTCTACAGTCATTGACAGTTAAAAAAACAACAACTTGAAGCAGCAGAGCCGACACAACCCCTCCCTATCCATCTCACCACAAGTCATATCATTAGTTTTACTTAGCTCCTGGTGTACAGGTACTTATTATGTTATGGAAATTTTAAGAGTACTATTGACAGAGTTAAATTTTTTTTTTTGGAATTATAGTAGTTCACTACTTCTTGGTCTGTATGTATCTCCAATGGTTGCCACAATATTTCTGAGTTCCAACCTTGTCCGCTTTCATCCTATGCTGTCCTTTTGTGGTTTGGACTAGGATATAATCTGAAGCAAGGTCCAAAACTAATAAGACAAACTATAAAACTGATACTATCTATAGATCAATAATGCTTACAGGAAAGAAAAAAAATCCCCAAGGTATTACAATGATTTACAATACAATAAAGTCTTCATATAAAAATGTATGTCCATTTTGATTTTTAAAAAAAAAATTAATTTTTACAAATAAATTTTTAGTTTAGTTTTAACCAAAAGTAACAACAATGACCTACCCAAATGAATCAACCAGTTAGCCATGACATTCACCATGCCAGCCAAAGATGTGAAATTGACAGAGAGTAGTTCCACGACATTTGATGGTGCTCCCCCAGCTTGTAAATACCTTAAAAAAAAAGGAGACTGAGATATAGGCAAAAAAACAACAACAACATTTTTGGTTTCGTTACAAAAACCAATAAAGAAAAACCCAGACTAATTCTCTTGAATGAAATTCTGACCTTACACATGCACTTTCTAGAATATTTAAGAAAGAAAAAGCAGAAGACATAATAAGGGACAAGAATGGAGAAGTAAGTGGGCAGATTCAAGGGAAAAATTAACTACAAATTCTATAGCAAACAGTTACATAAGCAATACCTAAGAAAATCCAATCAATATGATTAATAGCAAATTGTTAAACATCTGAAAAAAAAATGTAAAAAAACAAAACAATTTGAAAGCTCAACACTCCTCCACCAAGACTTAGCATAAACTATCGAAAAAGGCCATAGAACAAGGAAGAAGAAGAAAAAAAAAAATGTAGGAAAAGCCCGTCATTATTGAACAGATATGCTGGGCAAGACTGTACAAATGACAGAACAGAGCAGCTCAGCAGGATCCTAGCGTTAACCCAATCACTTATCAGACTTTAGTAGCATTTAAAAAATGTATCCAAATGCGAAATACCCGTATATAAATGTAACGATTGTAAAGAAAGAGGCTAGTTGGTATTTATAAAGAACCTTGGACTGTTAATTTATGTTGCTATGTTGTTCAAATATCCTAGGTGCTTGCGAATACTATTGGTAGTAATTGATGCAAGATCATTCAGGTGGCACAACCTTCTTCACAAAGTAACTAAAAATTACTAAGTCCACAAAATATATGAAATAACTAACTTTAATACGGAATAGGCCACAGATGAGTCTTCATCCCTAACAATTTACAATACCCCTAATTACTTGAACCCCTAACAAGTCACGCTCAATATCTGCCAACTATGGTGCATCACTAAACCAGCTAAGTACTCTACAAGATTATCATGCCCAGGCCTGCAGGGAAGTGTGAGATGACGTCTGATTATGAACAAACACTTGAAATGAATTTAAAACAAAACTGAAAATGAACTTCGATAAACAAAGAAAGCTAACAGACACTAATATACAACAAGCAATTAAG
Source organism: Biomphalaria pfeifferi (assembly GCA_030265305.1). Classification (NCBI taxonomy): domain Eukaryota; kingdom Metazoa; phylum Mollusca; class Gastropoda; family Planorbidae; genus Biomphalaria; species Biomphalaria pfeifferi. The sequence continues at coordinate 714,897 of JASAOG010000103.1, read as the reverse complement.
GTTGGACTGGAGACTTTAAAATAAAGATGAGTAAGGCCTTCAAGATGTAAAATGGTCTGGGTCTGTGTGCTGTGTTCTCGTTGGGTTCGTGTGTCTGAGCACTGACTATTGAGTTGCACTACACATTTAGTAAGTGAATGATATAAATATTACACACAGACTAAAGTCTAATTTCAGAAGACAAAATAATGTTTATTTAATGAGAATAATACATATTAAAATACTGCATCTACTTCAAGCATCCAGTTACAAATCACTAGTTAAACAACAATTACATCCAATTTATATAAACACAATTCAATATAACAACATAGCGAAATATAATTCATCTGCATCACAGTGGGTAGAAGATAATAAACCCTTAAGAATATGTGTATCTCACAACCAAGTACAACTACAATATTAAAATACGTCTGCATCACAGCAGGTGACAAAGGCAACTCCATTTATGTGTACTGCTTCGAGTACCAAAGAAAGACTAATTTTAAGTTTAGTAATTGTCACTTCCTCTTTCTACTCAGAAGTTTTCTCATGTTTTCACCTTCTTAACCAAAGGTTAACAAATAACACTCAATGTCAAATGAGACTGTGACAAAGACTCAGTCCAATGCTAGCACACTAAACAATAAATTAAAAACAAGTTTGTGACGGCTCAGTTAAACTGCGACAAAATGTGTGTGCAAGAAGTTGACATATACCTTTTCAGAACATTCAGTATATTTGACTCCATGATGAAGTCTCTCTGTGACAATAAAGCTAAACACTCGGCCTGAACCGCCTCTGCGTCTTCTTCCTCCTCTTCTTCTTCATTACCGCCTTCATCATCCCTGTCATCATTGTAGGAAGGGGACTATAACAAAAAAACAACAAAAAACATGAGCAAAAGCAGTTTCTTTTTAAAATAAGTTTCCTGGTGCGACATTTAAAACAAACTTAGTCAACTCATGAACTTGTTGATTATACCATCGCCATCACAAAAACAACAAACTAGTTTTCAATCATAAAAAACTAAGAAACAAACACTAAGTCTGGATCTGTATTGATCTACTACATCTAGTCACTATAGACTAGAGTATTAGTATTTTATAGATATAGAGCCAGAACAATTGTTTAATTAATAATTATTAACTTAACCCTTAGACTTAGAGTGTAGTCTACTCTCACTCACTCAAGTCACTCACACACTGTCACACGACACTTGACAGTTATCAAACTCAGACTCACATAGAGTTGAGTGAGTGTGACAAGAGAAATCTGAAATCACTATGACACTAATCAGTCAGCACTCACTCACAACTCTGAACTCATTTTTTAGTACTCAGGACTGAACTCACACTACCCTACAGCTACTGTCTATCACTCACCCCAGGATATTCATCTGAATTATAATCAGCTTCGTCTGGATCTGTCATATTTAGCCTCTAATTTCTCTACTAGATCTATTATTTCTAGATCATCTAGATCTAGATAGAATCTAGATCTAATCTATCGTAGTATCTAAATCTAGATCTAGCTTGGATGATAATTTGGATATTTTGTTTAAAGGATTAAAGTCGCAATTTTTTAACAGCCAAAGAACAAAATAGTCCAAAATAAAGGATTTAGTAAGAAAAATCCTACTCCTACAGTGTACTTAAAGTAGCAGACAACTCCGGTTGTCAAAGCAAAGTGTTTAGTGTACAATCTGGTGTAAACTGCAACCTTCTTCAATGTAAACCAGATCTTCATCTAGACTCTAAGATTATTTGTAAACAAAATCTTAGCCTAGATTTAAGATTTAGATCTATATATATGGATATGCAAACTCGTGAAATAACAAAGTCATCAAATGTGAAAAAAAAAAAAACCACACTGAATGTTTAACAATGTTTAACTTTAAATACTAAATCTAGATCTAGTTTAAATTTAAATCATTCATTGTCATTGATGATTGAGTGATTGACTTGACAAACCATGACAAATGTCTCAAATGACAACCATCATCAGACCAGTCATCATGAATCAAAGTCTGACCCTGGACTGTGAATAGTCTGAATACTCAGATTCAGATAATACTGGCTGTGACATTCTGTGAGTTGCCTGACTCTGTCGACTCTGAGTAATAGTAATGCGTAAATGCCAATGGGTTTAGGGATAGAACTCTTATCATCTAGTGACTAGTCATAGTCATAGATGGATAGTCACAGTGTTAAATATGATTCAGTGTTTGTACTAACTAAATTCAAAATTCATTATAATTATAATAAATCTAGATCTAGTAAATAGTAATGTCTAATGTATTCAGTACTAGTACTAGGCTAGATCTAGCATTCTGTTGTAGTAATATTTATGAGTTATGTACTCAGTTACTGTTAGTAGTGTTAGTGTTACTAGACAAGAGACTCTAGGCTAGACTTAGAATAATTTAATATTTAGATCTAGACTATTCTAGACAGTGCTTTTAAAAAAAAAAAAATTAGGTGGCCGTACTCAGTGATGAATTGCCTGACTTTTAACTACTAATATATTAATAATAAATGTTAAAATACAAGAAAAGTAATAATTTTTTCCCCACATCAAAAAAGGTACCGGAGTGTACTGTCACAAAAAAAGCCCTGGATCTAGATCTGCTGAGTGTTAGGGATTAGATAAAGTGTTAATAGAATCTAGGAACACTATATAAATACTACTGACATTACTAGATCTAGTACTACTGTTTTCAACACAATTAGAATTAGTGTTTAGTAGTAGATTCCAAAATTGTAAATAGATTTATTTAGTATCTAATCTAGATTTGGATTATATATAATGTAAATATTGCATGTATATATGCATATCAAATTAAAGCTATTTTATTTAATTATTTTTAAGGTTAGGTTTATCTATTTCAATTGTATCTAGTTTGGATCAACACTACAAGTAAGACTGATAACACTTAAGTAGTAAAAAAAATGGAGCTTACTTCGACTATTGGAGAAATAGTGATGAGTAACTATCCAGAGTTGTCTGGAAGACTGCTGAATTTACTGTTGACAAAAGAAATGTGTGATGTCCAGCTACAGGTTGGCAGTCATACTTTTGATGCCCACAAGCTCATCTTATGCTCATGCAGTGACGTCTTTAAAACCATGCTGACCAACCAGAAATGGTCAGAGGCGAATAAACCAGCTGTCATTTTAGTAGAAGAGCCACTATGTGAAACAGTATTTGGCAGATTTATCCATTACATTTACAGTGGTCAGCTTTATCTTTCACACATTACAGTTGGCCCACTACTTACACTAGCTGATAAATACAATGTCAAAGATATGGTAGAACTTTGCAGATCCTATATGCGTAAACATTTGGATGCACCGGTGGCTGTTTCTTGTGTTTTACAGTGGTGGCAAATTGCTATTATGCGCAATGATTCAGAACTAGCAGATGCTATACTTAGCTACATTGAGTGCAATTTCGATAAGGTGATTTCAAACCCAGATTTCACAAATGCAAATCTAGATATTGTGGAAAAGCTATTTGCCAGCTCTCGGCTTGTGATACACTATGAAGCTTTAATATTTTTTAGCGTTGTGATGTGGCTCAAAGATTACCTCGATTTGCGACATCCATCGGAAGATGAGACCAAAGATGCTTTTAAAAGACTAATTCGTCTTGTTCGCTGGCCTATGATGAACAAAGATGAAGTAGCATGGCTGAGAGATTGTAATGAGGTGCGTGAATTTCTTGTAATGTCTAAATCATATATGAGCTCAGAAGATATACCCCCAGACTTAGATCCATACTTACTGCTCATGCCCTCCAAAGACAATTCAATCATATCCAAATCTGGAGCTTGCCAGTATGGAGTGTGCAATAATATTTTAGGCTGTTCAAATGATGAACCTTACACATTTCTATCCTTGGAAGACTCACAGTGTTGTGATTCAAGGTCAAATCTTGACAAGGACAAATGCGGCTTAAAAAGAAACAAATTGACTGAAAAAATAAAGAACAGAGCTTTCAGACCCAGAGTTTATTTCAGTGACTATTGGTGCACAAAGCTGACAGTTTCTAACTTCTTGGCTTTTCCACAATACGCCACACAGACATTCTTCTTCTCCACTCCAAAGACAGGTGACAGACAAGACATTGGAAATACACTCTTAGACTGGGAGGTAAGTGTATATATATATATAACTATATATATATATATATATATTTATTACTGATTACCTCTTTAAGCATTGGAAAGGGATGTATGGCAGAAGATTTTGCTTTAAAATCCTGACGACTGTAGATTGATTCCCTGTCTGGGTGTCAGATTTTTAAATTCTGTTTCAAGGATTTCATTAGTCCTGATGTTAACTAGGGAAAGAAACAATGCTCTTGCACTGGTCAATAAATGTTATTTATAATGATTTCTGTGGCTTTTGATGAAATGATGTGATCATCGCAACTCAATGCTTCATTATTGTTCATAAAGATCTGTAATTATAACTAAACTTTTTCTACAACAATGCTTACACCCATTGAAGGCTTTAAATATTAATTCATAAAATTAAAAAAATCTAAAAATGATTTAAGTTGGTGGCTTTTACACCTTGGACTACAAAGAGGTTTTTATCTTTTGCCAGTGAAGGGGACTTCTCTTTTTTTTTTGTTTTACATGACCCATAAATACATTTTTACAGATAATTGTTTCTGTAAGAAATCATGGATGGCTACCTGGTTGAGTGGTATGCAAATCAGATTGTCATCACAAGGCTCCAAAATTTGAACCCTGGCCACTGCAGGGTGTTTGGGCTAGAATGTAATTTATCTATATTTTGGATGGGACATCTGAAACAAATCAATCAAAATAACACAATTTGGTTGCAAGATGTAAACATAGTATTGAGAATAATTTTCTTACACAAGCAAAGCTTAAAGCTTCTAAAGCGTCAAAATAATTTAAAAAACACAGTTTATCAACCAGATGACCTTTATGTTATCTGCCCTATAGATCACAAGGTGTGAAAGGGAAACTATTTATATTAAACTTTACTTGACCACTTTAATAAAATTGTTACAATCAAGCTTGATAGTTTCAAGCTTGCCTAGAGTGCTCTTTACACTTCCTTGTATGTACAATCTTCATAAGCCTCACACAGACTTGCTAAGCTTGACCCTTAGTCTACAGCATGAAGCAATGGATAAGGGTAGAAATTTATCACCCCTTTATTCTTTACAGGTCGAGCTCAGCCCAAAAGGTGTGCGTTTCCCACCTGCTGTTTTGATTGGTTTAGAACAAGACGGCAGTAAATTGATAGAAGAATCTTACATTCCTACTTGTAGACTATCTGTAATATCTAGATCACCACAAGAACTTCAGTTGAAGGTTTGTTTTTAACACATACTGCATTATGCTAGTTAATTAATTAATTTACTTTAATATAAAATTAATTAAGTATGATAAATTTAGGGGTAAATATGTGTGACTGAATGAAGGATGAATTACATTTGAAGTTTGAATTAAATAAATCTTAAACATTTTTGGGCAAAAAATTTATGAATATTCATTGGGAAATGAATCACATGAGGAGGTAACTCAAAGCATAAAAGGAAAAAGAAATGTTTTGTAGCCTACATTTTACTAGATCAGTGGCTATTAACACTTATAAAAGGTATCTTTTAATATTGAATCCAGCAATGGCACAGAAGAGTTACTCAAACATTAGGCACCAGGAAGCACAGGCTAGGCTGTCTACAAATGACCACACCAAACAAAGTGGACAGTGTCAATTTCTTCCCCCCACAATGAGCACCTTTAAATTTTCACCTCAGTAGCATTACTGCCCAATCATACCCTCTTTGAATGCTCCAGTTAAATTCACCTAAGCCAGGCCCTATTAGCACAACAAACCGACATAACCCACACTCTGTATGGCGGTACGAAACAGCTGAAAAGAGCAGCATGCCATTTTTCCTTTGCGCATATTGGAAGATAGCTTAAAGCTTAGCAAGAAGCTGTTAAAAGAAAATAAGTAGACTATTGAAACAAGACTATTGAAAAAAATACTAATTTATAAGCTAATTTGTACAAAAATGTTGCATTTAGAAATCTTTCTGGGTAGTTGTCTTTTCAAACCAACTTCTTTCAGATTTTTACTGGCGCTCAGAAAGATAGATGGTTGATTATATTCTGATCATCACACATACATGTAGCGGCAATAAAAACTTTAAATCAATCTTTGATAAATTAAAAGAATTTTTAATAAGCAATGATAACTAGCCTGTGGGTGTATTTTATATCATTAAACTGTAATTATAATGATGACTTTCTCTGTGTTTTATGTTTGCACCTTGCTAAAGTAGAAACCACTCTGGTATACATTGGTGTAGACACTGTCTGTAAACAAAATATAATAGTCTGTTGTTTATTGCTACCTTTGGGACTTAGTATTTATCAGGCTCAGGTCATTTGTTAAGGAATCTGCAAGCTAATAATTTCCCTTTAGGAAAACTAAACTTCTATATTTTTTTTAAACAAGTATCATTTTCAATGTATTTTGATCCAGCTGGTCTATATAATTAAGAGTTTGTTCAAGTCTTCAATGATGCAACTAATCCATTTAATATTAGAGTTTATTCAAGTCTCCAATGTATTGTGATTCAGCTAGTTACATAATTTTAACATTTGTTGTACTGTCTACTGTCATATAAATTGTTCTATTTCATGGTAGATTTTAAGTTACTAATTTAAAAACAATTCTCCTGCAATGTCAATGTCAAAATAATGTTGTTGTTTTTTTTTTTTAATTTTCATCAGGTTCAGGTCAATATATTGGTTCAGGCTAATAGCCCAGCCAACCCTGGTTCATATTACTTTGAGAATTGTCAGCGACACATGTGTATCTTCGACGGAAACAGCCAGCGGCACAACTTTGACGACATTGTGCCTTACGAAAATTTCACCTCATATCTTCATCCCGAGGGTCCCATCTCAGATCTGTACCCTACAAGGACACTAGCCTTCACACTGTTTATTGTTATACGACCTTTAACCTAAGATTTATTTGTTCTTTTTATCTGATATGTTAATTCATATATTTGTTTTACATTTGTTGAGATTAATTTGTGCACAATATATTCGGGGAAGAATCCACTTACCTTATTCATTAGGATTTTGGCCCTTAGGAAAGGAGAGAGAGCATTAAAAATGGATTTTATTTATTTGCAAAATATTGTGAAAAGTTGTACATTAGTACTTTTAATTTTTAAAAATAGAAATTTATTGTAAATCCTGACTTTTGAAAATGATACAGTTAGTGAGAAATAATTTGAAAAGTTATATATATATTTTTATTTTAAAAATATAATAAGCCATTGAGACTTTTTCATTTAGAATTTCCTCTGAAATAGCAAAAAAATTTTAACTACAAAGCTAATCTATCATTTAAAGACAAATCACTCAGTATAATATTTATTTGACTTAGATTATCATTATTTCTTAAAATTATCGGGATGATGACTCACCCGGCCCAGCTAATGTCAGTTCTCTGTTTTAGATTTGTATTTCAGAATTTTTGGAAAGTTTTTTTTTCTGTATCTTAGAATTTCTGTGACTGTAGAGTTAGTTCTCATAGCCTGCTAAAGTAAAGTTACTGGAAAGATTCTTTGTATATAATTTTGTTTACTGGCAATTTGTAAGTAATAGAAACTTGCAAAAGAAACTCAAGAAATAGTCCAAAATTATTTTTTTTTAAATTTAAATGAGGTTCTTAGCAAAATAATGAAATCAAACTTGTTTAGGGCTATTGTCATTTACTGTAAACTACAACCATATTCCCTTGCAATCTCCAGCCTGGAAGCACACTATTGAACAAAAGACTTTCAATAGTGGCTCTTAACCTACAGGATAACAAGAGAATATAAATTAACTGGGAATTGTAAATTTTGTATTTTTTTTTTTTTCATAGAAGATTTCCCATTCTTCTTGCACTAATGCTACAATTTGGGAACTCTTCAACTTCTTAAACGGATGCTTTTGTATAGAGTGTTCGGAATACTATAACTGTCTCCGTCTTTCCATGACCCACATTCATGTTTTGTAAAAAAAGCCTTTTGTATGGGAAACAAAAGTCTAGATTGATTGAAAGCTTTGTTCCAATTGTTCCTCAGGTGAAGTTCCCTGTTTTGCTGTTTGACATTTCTTTGTGGTGGTTCTGTTTAGGTTTGTATAATAATTTGATAATATAGGGTTATGTCTTTTTCTTGAATGTAAGATTGTTATAAGATTTTTCTTAATATTAAATTTTGTTTTTTGGTTTTAGATTTTTGAAATAAATGCTCAGTACTTGATCACATAATTGTACATTTTTATCAAAGCTTCAATTGCGAGGGGTAGCTCACATCATGAAGATAATGTGACTTCTCAACTCCTTTCTCTGAATTCAGCCCAAAATTTTTACGAGTTTGTGGTTACCCTTTTTTTTTAAACCCAGCAACCCCTGGGCCTTGTCTAATTGAATGTTTCTTAGTATGTCTTAAATGTGTGTAGTGGCTCTTCCAGAGTTGAAGAGATTAGCTTACAAATTTGTTTTTCTAATTTGTTATTCTCCTGTGATACACTGCATGAACTTTGTTCTCTGTTATTTTAAGATTTTGTTCATGTGTTGAATTGCTCTCGCCAATACTATTTTCCATTTAGGTGAAATATATCGGAGTAACACATCAGTATTTTTTTTTTAAATGTAAAGATTATAATGTAACCAGTATAAAAGTGTAATTGTTTTGTTCCTTTCCATATCATTGTGTATCAAATTTGTATATGAAGACCAACAAAAAACAACAAACAACAACCTAAACAAACAACAAAACAAACAACAACCTAAACAAACCTCCAGCACTAGCTCAATTTTGTTGCTTTCTACTCTTAATGTGTAAGACCAACAGAAACTTTCTTGTTTAACTTGCAAATAATTTTACTTTTCGTTTTAATAGCTTCAATGCTAGTAGAATCAGGATTCCATTGTATTTGACATAAATATACAGTCTTTAGATTTTAGTAACCTAATAAACTAAACTATAATTCCAAAATAATATAATGTATAAATTACAACTCTTGAATAACACAAATTTTCTGTTCTTTTTGTAAGTTTAAAAATTATTTGTACATTGACTATGTTTATTTTATGGTCTATCATTTTATAAATTCTTTTATTTAATTCAATTTCTATCCACCATGTCAGAAACTAGAGGAAAAATAGTTAAGAAGTTATACATACTAGAGACTTGCTACTTTACTAACACTTCATCTGAATCTTTTTTGTTCCAGTCAGTGAGAGTGTTTTGTGGTCAGTCCAAGTGCTAACCCCCATTAGTTTCCCTGTCTCATATGTATGATTCTTCCATGCCAATCTGTAATGTCTGTATTATATAAGATAAGAATCCTATCAACAACCTTGCCACATCTCTTAAAAGATATTTCCTATTGAAAATAAACTGTAGATGATTGGTTTCAAGATTTCAAATAGTTCATTTGGTTTTACTTTTGCTTCATTAAGCATGCTATTTTAGTGGTGAAATGATTTCATTGTTTTATTAAAAAATTTCTTGGAAGTACTGTAAACATTGCCTGAAAGTTATTCTTTTTTTTTAAATTATCATCTGTTTCATGATTGTATTATTACCATAGATTGTGTTTCTCAGTATGTCACATGCCTAGGACTCAAAACATGAAGGAATTAATTACCTAATTATTTGTATGTGGCAGAATATGTAGGTCATAGCTGGGCTGTATATCCACGGGAAATATTGCATTTATCATGAATCTTCAGATGGGAAGATAATAATAGTTTTATGTCTTACTGAAAGCCAGATTCTAGAAATACTCTCAAACACCACAATTAACTTGGTTCATAAATAGTGATACAACAAAACAAAACTTATGCATTGGAGAGCTCTGATTGTTTAATGTTTTCCCCAACAAAGAGAGAAATGAAATGAAAACTTCCTTAGCAACATGAAGCACTCAATTTAGTTTAGAAAGTCTTTGCATAGGGGGCGCTAGTAAAACAATATGGTGCCATAAAAAAACACACCGTTTTATACAAAATCATTCAATGTGCTAAAGTGCATCCATATTAGTTGCCCAGATAATAAATGTATACAAGTATAATGTTGTATCTCTAAAGATATTCATCAGTTATTTAATGTATACAAGAACAATGTTGTATCTCTAAAGATATTCAACAGTTATTTAATGTATACAAGAACAATGTTGTATCTCTAAAGACATTCAACAATTATTTACTTACACTTAGGGCTGCACATTAAAACATTGTATTTTAAAAAAAACCCACAAAAGATCATGTTGGTCAAACATTTTGTGTGACTTTTATAGAATGATTATACTAATAATACTTGTATTTAATAGTGGCATTCCTTAAAAGTCATGTAGTAGACCGATAACTGAAAGGGTGACAGGCCAAATCAGACTAATAATTGATAGTTCTGATTCATTTATAGCCAGTTGGTTCAAAGCTGGTCTATCATTTGAAGTTTTCACCCCCGTCCCCACGCCCTAAAAAGGCTAACTTTAGTTTATCAAGTAGTCAATGTTTACCTCGTTCCTGATTCATGAATAAAACCTAACTTGCAATATAGCAGAATATTTGTGTATGGCATCAAACTTCAGACTTTGTAAAAAGTGAAACAAAAATATACATGCACTATACATCCCTTCTATACTGGGCAAATCAAGTTGACTATTAGAGAGAATCATATTGAAATGAACCTCACCTCACAAGCAATTTACAACAGATTTAGCTGCTCACAGGGCACTGACAGAAATAACATTCCGCTTACATTAAAAAGTATAAAAAGTAATTACCATATCAGTAACATCTCAACATAATATTTCATTAACATAATTGTCAATTTTGTTTCAATATAAATTCACAAAAATGTTAAGCAAATAGGCTAATTAATGTTACGGGAATAATTATTAACATAACAAATATTCCAATAGAAATATTTTTTTAATATAATGTAATTACATTAAAAGTAATTCCTATAATTTTGTAATTGTTATAATTACATTAAAAGTAGGTTCTGTAACATATTAGATAATGTAATTACATTATAATATGTAATATAAAATGCTATATAATCAGAAGTAACTATATTTAACAACATACAATAGACTTTTTTTTTATTTTTAAAATAAAACTCTGATTTATTTTATTATATAAGCAATCACTGATTTCAACAAGAAATTCTCTATGTATATATTTACATAACATTCTGCAGTCAACGAGACTCTGCAAACAATACCTGCACTGGTATACAGTTATAAAGCAAGTCCAGTCATGTTGTGCCATTTTTCTATATTCAAGGCACCAAGTTAATTGCAAGTCATGTGACTGATCTATAAATAGAATGTTGACATCTGAAAGACTAAATTATAATTGGTTTTGCTGCCACAAAATTGTTATGGCAGCATGTCTTCAGTGGTGTGGACAAAACAATAATTGGCTAATAGCACGAAACAATAACTGTACATAAAATAATTATGCCAAGAGTAAAATGCATTATATATGTATCATAGTTTGTTTTTTTAATGTAAATCTCATTAATGAGTAATGAGTTTCTACCTATGTTGGTCTTGCAACACTAAAATCCCATGTACACACACATACTATCATGAGTCATTTTGAACAGACAAGCGTTTATCACATGACAAGTAAAAGCCATTTGAAACTGGCCAAACTCAGTATCAAAGCAAAAGTTATTGTCTTTCTGTAGTTGCGTCTTTTCTTTCATCACAATTTACACTTTTTAGAAAGCACAAAATAACATAATACATTTTTTTTTTTTACAATGAAAGATGAAAACTCAAAACAGAAAGTCATTGTGAAAGCACTTGTGCAACATGACATGAAAATATAAAAACTAGGATTAGATGCAAGTATGACAAAACAAAGTACAATATATATTATTTCTCTAAGCTCAACTCTTTCCCCTAAACTAACAAAAAGAAAACAGAAGTCAGCATTCACCTCATACAAATCATAGATCTATATTGTCCAGTCAAACACCTTTCTTACTTCATATGATGGGACAGACTTCAAGCAATGCACACATAAAACAAGTGTGGCCAGATTTATCCGAAAACTAATGCCTAATCATCATGACATCTCTAATATTGACTTAATTGGGATACAATAATTATAAGCTACGATCCTTACATATATTCATAATACAGGGACTGGAGATGCATTGGTTGAGCGGCAAGGAACATAAGAAACCTTGAGTTGAAAACCTGTTGAAGGTTGGAAATCTTAGGAAGTACACCTAGCTGCAATAACCACGTCATATTGGAAAGTTGAAGTGGTTGATCATTGTTTGTCACATGACCAGCTCCTTTACCACTGGCTATACCATCAGGTCAACTTGACATCACATCTTTCTATGTTAAGCAGGAAATCTACCCTTAGATTCAGGGACAATACAGTTTGAGAAATATTTTCTAAAGGCAATGTTGAAATAGTACACCTAATTTAATGCCAGCAAAATTATTTTTTGTAACCCTTAGTCATGACCTATATATATATATAATGAAAAAAAAAAAAATTAAGAGATGCTTGACCTTTAAAAAGAGAAAGAGATATCAAATTTAATCTATTGAAAAAACAAATGCCAATGAAAGTTGTTAATGCCTTAGTTCAGATCAAAGAAAAAAAGAATAAGCAAGTGAGTGGTTACTTCAAAGAAAACAATCCAACATACTCCTCAGCCTAGAAACATGTCCTATATTTCAACACTTGTTTTGACAAATTTAAACTGAAAAGATTCATGTCATCAGTTATTTTCTGGAAGCCAGTTGATGAAGCGAAGTTGGATTTTGTTGTTAGGAAACTAAATGTGAACATATTTTTTCTGTCCCCCTAGATATCATCCTCAAGGTACAGCGGAGGGAGCATGAAGAAAGGGTCGTCCAAAAAAAAAAAAGCTGGTGGGACAACGTAAAAGAATGGACCAGCCTCTCTTTCGATATACTGCTGAGAACAGCTGCTGAATGGGGAAAGTGGAGGGATTTTTGCAGACTGTCACAACACTTCTACGACAAAAGTCAAGGGACAAATGAGATGAGATAGATAAACACCATCGCCTTGTTGAGTTTCAAAAATTCAATTATATTAACTCCTTAACAATATGACTATTCAAAAGGAAATGTCTTACATATCAACCACTTAATACAGCTTATGTTAACAATGTTAACCAAATAATTTGAAAATTCTTAATTTATTCTTTAGTATTACTTTGAATTTTAGTACTAAAAATATCATTTTTTTTTTTTCAAAACACACCTTTACCTAATTTATTTGTATTTCCCTATTTATGTTACAACCATTGTAAGGCAGAAGCTCAAAACAACAGGACATGCATTTTAAATAGCATAAAAAGAAATAACAAATTGAACAACACAAACATGTTCAATAGAAAAAATATCTCATGAAAGTCTGGAGATAAAACAACTACATGATTTGAGCCAGTCCAGTTAATGCTTAGGAAAAATAAGGACATCAAGATGAGCAATCCAAAGTGGCAGGGCTATGCTATTAAACTCATGCATCTGAGAGACAAATTTAATTAAACAAGTCACCTCTAATATATGTAACAACCGTTTTCTATTGTGAAAGATTAGAGTGCTTTTAACAGATTGGAAAATCTTGTCCAAAGTTGAAATCTTATCCATTTTTTTCTCAAATTTTTATTAAAAAAAAATAAAATTTACATCAACCAAATTCACATCTTATTATGACATTTCAAAGTTTATAAACAAAAAAAAAACAAGCTTGAAATTGAATGTATTTCTACAAATCATATCAACAGATTATTATCATGAAAACATTATATGAGTGTATAATATTTTGAAAGCTACAAGTAATTGATGCTTTATTTGTGTTCGTTTTAAATTGTGCTTCAGATATCAAGTCTTCATAATTAAGTAGCTTAACTTGATCACTAAATTGATTCATTTGTTAAGGCAGTTTGTTTTTTTTCACACGAAGAACAATTCAAACTACAAGTCTAAATGGCCTCTTGTTTGAAGTGCGGTGACCTTGACGACTGGGAGACAGTCACCTTGTACTTAATTGGCAGTGGCTCCCCATTGCTGAGGATGATGGAGGACTGTGGGCTTTGAATGCGTGAAATGTGTTCTGATTTTACATTCAAGTGTCCTTGACCCAGGTCTTCCATTGTGCTGGGCATAAGCTGCTGCTGACGGGCCATAGTTTGCTCGGCCAGAGACAGCATGATGTGGCTAGCCTCCAAGCTTGGGTTGCTAGAGAGGTCCTCAAAGTCACTGCTCCCCGCCCCTGTGATCATGCTCATGGCATCCCTGGAGGAAGTAATCATCATGTCCTCCATCTGTGGGGAAGCAACCATTCCAGGGCTGTTGAGGACTGGGTTATTTACAGGGTCTGTGGCCTCTGCTGCAGTGGATCCTGAAACAAATACATCTGTTAAATATTTTCTCATTTAAAGAAGCAAATGATAAAAGTTCAAATTATTTGAGATTTGAGGAGACTTGAAACAGGATCACTAAAGCAACTAGGCCTCATGATGACCTGCTGACCACTGTAAAAAAAAAATGCAAATTAAAACTTTAAGGCCATATCACAAGGGCCTCACATATCACAAAGACTTTCCTTCAGGGAACAGTACCAGGAAAAAGAAGAAGAGGCAGACAGAGAAAGTGATGGTACGACAACATTAAAGAATGGAAGGGGTCTGAAAGAGATTCTATTCAACCCTTAAGACACAGGAATGGAGAAAAATGGTTCAAGAGACCAAAGGACAGGTAAAAAAGCCCAAATCTCCTGCAGGACAGCAGGAGAAGGCCGAGCTCAATCCCAGAATGTATACCACCAAAATAGGCATTATTCTTACCTCCAAGTAACATTTCTTGCAATAAATTGTCAATCCTGGCCATCCCAAACAATTTAGCAAACTGGATCTGCTCAATCATCTTCCAACAGATGCTCTGCAGTGGTGGAAGCAACAGAAGTATTTCTCCGAATCGACCCCGACTCTCATACTGCCTGTCGTTGATATAGTCTTCCAGATTTACCTGGACTTGGTAGCGAAACTGTTTGACCTTGGCTATATTGGTCAGGCCAGGGGCAACTGAAAAATAAAAGTCAATGCCAGAAATTTTTTAAAGGAAATCGTTGTAAAAAAAATATAAGAAAAAACTTTTCTTTAAGAAAAACTAATATTATTAGAACAAGAACTTTTAAAAAAGGCAGAAGTCTTCAAGAATGATTTAAGAAGAGTGCAAAGATTTGTTATTATTTGGCATACTACTCTTTTTAGGCCTGTCATGCCAATTTAGTCTTTTTAAGTTATCTACCTATCTATCCTGAATCTCCAGCATGTGATCCTAAAAGTATGGTATATTTTTTTTTACAATTTAACAAGACATTTTAAAGATGGCTTCCTAGCCACTAAGTGTACACTCAGAAATGTCTAGTCCAGTGTTTCCCAAACTTTTTCCTTAGCGGCACACATTGCCCATTCTGAGTATTTAGCAGAATTTACGTGGTGGCCTACAAGTTTATACTTACTCCAGTAGTTGGTGGAACACCTATTCAGGCCTCACGGAACACTAGAACACAGCTTGGGAAACACTGATCTAAATGATTGTCTAAGGCTCAAGACCCTATTAACCTGAAGCAAGTTTGGTTTTAAAAAAGTAAATAGTTCCCCTTTCAGACCTTGCGATGTAAGGGTCATCTGTTTCTATGGCCTACAGTTAACGAGGGTGTCACGTGGCCATCACAACAAACAACTGCCTTTACTTTTCCACAACTAATGTCAGGTACCTATTAGAGCCGGGTGAACTCAGAGGCGCCCAGAGATCCTGAAGAGTTTGGTTTAGGGCATAAATAATTTATATAGAAGTCTGTAACAAGTGATGTGTACAAATAAAGGTACCGGTAAGTCTGAAAACTGATAGTATCTTGATAAGCTATCACTTAACTCTGTACATACTAGTACATAGTTTTCTCTTATGACATTTGATAAAACAAATGATATATTTTCACTATTTCTAGAAACTACACACACAACTCACTTGGGTCAAAGAAGACTAAGGTTTTAAGGCATGAGAACTCTGAGTCATCAATCTGTATATCCCTCATAGGGGAGACGATCTCGTCCAGAATTCTACTGGCAATGTGGCTCACATCTGGGTCTATGTTCTGCCTAGTGATGACTGATTCATTACTAAGAAGCAAGACTTCAGACAACGGTATAGACCGTTTGGCTACACCCAAAATAAGATGCTCACCAGCATGGGCCCTTAGCAAAGCAACCTGTTGACACACAAAAAAAGTTAATGGTTTCAAATTATGTACAGTGGAAGAACAGTGTCTCTAATTGCAGGCAAAGAAAGAAGAATCTTCAAGGGGTAGTAAGTAATTTAACTAGCCTAGGATCTCGACATCAGTGGTTTAGGTGGTATATGAGTTTTAAACAACTGAATTTATGATATGGCTAGTTGTTTTATTTTATAGCTCATGGAATGTTTGATCTCAAATTGAGTCTTCTTTTTAAATCAAGTATCTAAAAGTGTATGAGTAATACTGGTCTGAATTTTCCTTTAGCTGTTTGATCTTTTTAGTTGACATCCTTTCCAATATATTACAGAATCATTGATCTATTTTTGATCTGCCTTTGACACACTTTTTGTCCAAGGATATTACCAATACACCATCAAAATCTCTAATTCATTCAAGTTTTTGGATTTGTCTTTATTTTATTTTTTTTTGAACTTCTATATTCCTCTTATACATGACAAATGTACATTCCTAACAGAAGATAATTACATCTGTATGATCCTGATTACATATTGTAGGATTCTTGTATATTTGAAACAAAATATCAATACATACTTGTAGCCTATCATTCATTCTGTCCATAGATATTCTGCAGCTTTTGACAAAGTCTAGCTGTTTCTAGAGTTTATCACTATTTTTTTAAAGTTTAGATTTAAGATATTATTTTTAAAATTTAACACTGTTAATAAGCTAATGATAACAAAGCAGAACCATTTAATGGCTCGTCCTGAGAGTTGATTAATTGATTGCTGATAAATATTGGGGTTTGAATTCAAACGTGCTAAGACATTAACTTGTACCGGTATCTAGTTTTAAAGATGGGAAAGAGAAAGTCGTGTTCCTTGCGAGGTTTAAATCAAATATAACAAAAAGTTCATATAAAGACTTTATAATAGGAAGATTTAAACTTTGAATGAAGGAAATTCTGACAAATTTACTTCATTAGAATTTTAGACTTTATTGGTCGAGATTGTAAATTTTGTTATTTAGAAGATTAACTCATTTAAAATTTTATGTAGAGAACTGACTTATATTAATATTTTTGGTCAAAGATTAAATCATTTTAATTTTTTTCTGCGTCACCAATGTTTTGAGGAAAACTGAGTAAACAAATCAAAGTAAATTAATCAGAATTAAGTCACACATAAAAGAAAACTGAATATCTTGTGGGATAAGAATGGCATTGGGCTTACCTGATCATCAAGTGGTAGCTCACTGAAACACGGAATTAACTTTGCCCACTCCACCAATACTAGCAGCTGTTGTTTCATGGACTCCACCACATCCTCTAAAGTGGCAGACCGTCTGTTCCGCACATCGGCAGAAAGAACATGAGGCGCTACCTGTAAATCAATCTGCATGTATCCCAATGCAGTACAGAAATGGCAAATTGTATATATGAAACAAAACAATGACTGGAGCAACAGAAAAAGGGGAGGGAGGATGTGAACTAAACATAGCAGCACAAACAAGGTTGTTGGTGGGAGTTATCAGAACAGCAACATTTTTTTTTCCTTTTAATATTTCGATCTCAATATACAAAAAATAGTTTTTACTCTCTATGTATTCATCAACATCCTCCTCATCATCATTATTATCATGTCAAACTCCATTTGTGTGAGTGAGGCTCAAATCCTCTCACAAAAGCCCTGGACTGAAACCCAGCTGTTGTGTGTAATCCAAGTATGTCAGCATACAAGTCAAGATCTGCATGTCTGGATGAGTTGAAAAGACATGGCTTCCTTTTCCTCCCTGCAACAGGGGCACCGTGAGTCAAAGTTTGCCCTCAACCAACCAACTTTGTATGTATTAAAACTTGAAACTAGGGATTATCTTGGTAAAGTGAAGATTAACAAGCCAAATACTCAGTTCATGTTCTGGTGAAAAAAAATTCTTTTTTACTTGGAATCATAAGAAGTTTTTGAACACACTTAAGTGACGTTTGTGGGGTTAAAATTTGCACTCAGAACCAGACCAAAACTAAAAAAGAGGCATGATTGACATAACATGATTTAGTAACTTCACCCTAATCCCAGAATTCCATCAGAACTTCCATAAAACTTAATGTCCCCTTTAGTAACAGGTGCTTGACACCAAACAGAAGTGCCTCAGCTATAATCCTCTGAATGTGGTTTTCATCTTGAGATATGTAAATATATAATATATAAGTAAGTAATGTAATGCTCATTATTAATGTTAAGTTTTTGACCAGATTCATTGATAACTATAGCTGATGTCTAGATATAGGCCTAAATATTTATATGGTGTGGGCTGGACATCTACAAACTTTAAAGTAGTCCATAACCTTCACCTTCGACTCTTTCAGGAGTATAAGTTAAAAACTCAAGCAATTTTTCTTCTTGAGAAGTGTTCTTTGTTATTGCTAAAATTCCTTTCCACTACTCCCTAAATGGCTTGCCTAATACCCCCCTCTCTCAGCAGTGAGTACACCCCAGGCTGAGAAAAGCTGCTCCAAGCATAGTTCACAAAAACAAAAAGTAGGAAATGTGCAGAGACTGTACCTGTTGGCGAGACATGGTTTCAGCATTAAGCAGTGTGTTAACTGACAAGGAATTATTTTGTGCAGCATCTTCGTAGCTAGTTCTCCTCACACTGATACGATCCCTCTCATTCTGCACAGCTGTAGCCCAAGGAAAGTACAAAAATAATAAGTATCAAACCATAAATACTGTATTGCTTTTCTTTTTTTTTATTTCAGGCATACTATGAGGGTAGAAAAGTTTCTATAACTATTGCTTTAATTTAAAAAGAAGGCTCCAAAAAAAAAGCAATACTATTTCAGATTCATGTACCTTCTTTTTTCATGCCAGCTCGGAAACATTTTCGCAACCGACAGTAACGGCACTGATTCCTCTTATCTTTGTCCACAACGCAGTTCCTAGAGAACCTGCAGGCGTAGACATGATTTCTCCGCACACTGCGACGGAAGAACCCTTTGCAGCCATCACAACTGAAAGCCCCATAATGTTTGCCAGTGGACTTGTCCCTGCAGATGGCACACTCCTGTGAGCCATTCTGGGTTTGAGAAGCTGCACTGGACTGTGATCTGCTACCAGATTGGTTGAATGAAAAATTCTGAGACTCGCCATCTGGAGATTCTGTTGACAAAACAATAGAAAAGCTATTAATTATAGATTAAGTCTAATCTTAATTTGCTAACTTTGTCGTGTTTTTTTTTGTCTTTAGATGTAGATTAGATTGTAAAAGATTGTGTCTAATCAAAGCCTAAGGGCCACTACTCTTCTTCACAATCCTGTGTTGCTTTACAATTTAGATCGTCTGCAATTTAAAAAAAAAAAGTGATTTGAATGCTTTGCGTTCTGAAATGAACTAGAATTACTAGATAGATTAATGTATTTGAAGTTTAGATCTAAACTGAGTGGCTAGAGGAACATAAGATCTACTTTCACTTCAGCCCTTTGAATTAGGAGTGAAACTCTCTGACGTTATTTTTTTTTTTAGTTCTTATACTCCTTATAGCCTACTCTAGATCTAATTATACCAGTCTAGATTCTAGATCTAGTACTGAATTAGTAAATATAGATTTAGATCTAGAATCTAGCTAGAGATCTATCATCTAAATGTAGATCTAGAAGCTAGTACTAGACCTATTGCTATATATTGTGCCTATTCTGAGTATACTAGACTATATTATATTAACCTACTATCTATTACAGTACTACTAGTATACATATTCTACAACTACTAGATCTAGTAGTATAATATTAAATATTAGTAGTAGTATGTCACCATAGGCTAAAATAGGCCTATAAATATTGAAATAAAAATTATCTTTACCCCCCCCCCCCCAGTTACTTTCTAGTATTCCCTCCCGACCCACACACTTTTTTTGTTAAGTTTCAGTTCGATTTGTCTCTCTCTCTCTTATATATATACATATATTGTAGAATTTGATCTATATACAGAGATCTAGAATTTGTCTAGTATTCTGAAAATTAATAAGTTCTCCTGCCTATTTCCGCCTAGCAGCAAAATAATTGAAAAGATGTGTCCAGGAAGTTTGTGAACGTATTTTCTTATGTTCGCAATTTAACAGAACTATCTAACAAACAGACCAATTCTTTGTTAATGATTGTGTTGTCCTAACGTTCAGGCTACACAAGCCTGTTGAATGACACACTAAGTCACTTTAAATGCCACACCATTTCTAGTGCTAAATGTTACCACAACCACTTTAAGGCGAAAAGCGCTTTAGTTTCCGAAAGACAAGTGGGTTTTCCCAAAGGCATCAACGACAATATTTGGAATTTTTTTTTTTTTTTTTTGCGTGTGCGTGTGACTGGGGGGGGGGGGGGGATGGGTGCATAAATAAGTAGGTCTATTGAGGGGGACAAAAGTTAGAGCAATACATGTATTTGTCGGGGCCAGGCTGGGATTTCCAACCCTTAAGTTAAGACTGCTCATCAACTGTGTCATTCTTCTTCGAATTAAGTGGGTTGCTTAACATTATCAAGGTCAAACGTTCCGAGAAGGTTAAGGCGTGCGAACCATGTTTAACTTATTCACTTTTTAAAAAAATTATTACATTGTATTCGTGCGCAGTCATGGGGCAAGGGCGGCTCTAAATTTGCGAAGGGGGTAAACAAGGAAAGAAAAGTGTCTCTTTTTGTCCGCTGGTCGTATGCGACATTGTCCTGTATTGAACTGAATATGTATTGGAGGGTGGGGACCGTGTCATTTGGGATACAGCTTGTAGGCTTGCATTTCTAAGGCCGACATAGCTTGTAGGCTTGCATTTCTAAGGCCGACACAGTTTGTAGGCTTCCATTTCTAAGGCCGACACAGCTTGTAGGCTTCAATTTCTAAGGCCGACACAGCTTGTAGGCTTTCATTTCTAAGGCCGACGCAGCTTGTAGGCTTCTATTTCTAAGGCCGACACAGCTTGTAGGCTTCCACTTCTAAGGCCGATACAGGTTGTAGACTTGGATTCCTTAGGCAGACACAGCTTGTAGGCTTGCATTTCTAAGGCCTTCACAGCTTGTAGACTTGCATTTCTAAGGCCGACACAGCTTGTAGGCTTCCATTTCTAAGGCCGACGCAGCTTGTAGGCTTCTATTTCTAAGGCCGACACAGCTTGTAGGCTTCCACTTCTAAGGCCGATACAGCTTGTAGGCCTGCATGTTTATGGGCGACGCAGCGTATAGGCCTGCATGTTTAACGGCTAAAAAAGCTTTTAGAATGCATATCTAAGGCCGACATACATTGTAGGCCTGCGTGTCAAAGGCCTTCACAGCTTGTAGACTTGCATTTCTAAGGCCGACACAGCTTGTAGGCTTTCATTTCTAAGGCCGACACAGCTTGTAGACGTGCATGTCTAAGACTGACAGCTTATAATCCTAAACGTCTAAGTCACACAGCTTGTAGAATGCATTTCTAAGGTCAAAACAGCTTGTAGACCTGCTTGTCTAAGGGCAACGCAGCGTATAGGCCTGCAAGTTTAACGGCTGAAACAGCTTTTAGAATGCATATCTAAGGCCGACTTAACTTGTAGGCCTGCGTGTCAAAGGCCGACACAGCTTGTAGGCTTGCATGTCTTAAGCTGTTATAGCTTGTATGCCTACAAAGCTAATGCCAACACAGCTTGTAGGCCTGCATGTCTAAGTATGACACTGCCATGCTGATTTTTATAAATACAACCAAATCAATACTCATAGATAAGCCACAAGCGAAAAAAAATAAAAAAATCACCCCGGATTACGCCAGAATTTTTATTTGCAGTGTCAAGCTAGACCCCTTTTTAAACTTGGATGATTCTAGATTAATTGGTGCATTATAAAAAAAGTACAAACGTCTATATTTTCAAGGTTAGGGGCCAACAAAGAAATTGATGGCAGGATTAAGATCGATCGATGCCCTAAGCATTAGACGTTTTAAGGACCCTCTTCTTTTTTTCCGTGGATAAGTCAATTGGGATGTTACAATCGTTGACTTCAGCTTTAGACACAAAAAAGCTTTACTCAACGTGATTCATATTACTTACTAGCAACAATACACGTCGTTAATTCTAACAAAAAAAAATGTAAAGGTGTTTAAATGGCCGAACTCATTATCCTATCTAATAAACTCCCTATTGAAGGGGACATGGGAATATAGAGAAAGGAAAAGGCGAATTAAAAGTAAACGATAAAATATGTGTGTGTGTGTTTGACGGAGTCCTCTGTATCAATACAACTCATTATAGATAGGCCTATGACATGCGAAACGTAATTCATTTATTTTTTGCAGTTAAGTCTGTAATATATATATTATATATATATACAGGGCTTTTTTTGTGTCGGTACGCACACGTAGCGGCACCTTTTTGAAAAAAATATTACTTTTCTTGTATATAAACGTATATTATTAATTTTTAGTAGTTAAAAAGTTAGGCAATCAACTACTGAGTAGGCCCCTACCAGATCATTGCCTACTGGCACTTTTTCTATTTGGGGAAAAATTATTACTTTTCTTGTATTTTAACGTTTATTATTAATTAATTAGTAGTTAATTAAAAGTTAGGCAATCCATCACTGAGTACCGGCACCTATTTTTTGTTTACAAAACAAGCACAGTAGGCTATATATACAGAGAGAGAGAGACAGATAGACAGACGAGATTTTATATATTTATTTTTTTTTTTTTTAATCACTCTGGCGCCAATACTGTCAGTTAATTGTACCACTACTCGTCCACTTTCTAGTGTATGCTATTTATTAGCTTACTGTACTTCTAATATCTTTCAATAATTTAGATTGCACTCGAGTTTTCATATAAAAAGTAGCACATGTACAAATTACTTATGTAATGATTACAGACAACTTGTATTCTTTTAAGTAGGCTAATACTATGTTTTAAAAAAGTAATATTTTCTAGATAGGAAAACAAAACCTAATGTAATAACCAGAAAGACACAAAGATAGAGGCACATTTCTAATTTCATACGCTTAAACAAACTCGTACAAGTGAGAATGGAATGGGTTGCCTGAATCAGCCAGGAAAACCAACGACGTAGCAGAGTTTAAGTCATTGATTAACATGCATGACTAGATAGACACATGAAATGCGTAGGAGGAAATTATCATCTTTTTAAAGTAACTTTTGTAATATATAAGATAAGATAAACAACTAGCGATTATTGAGAAGATGGTGTAAATGTCACCTGTTTCCTAAGGTTAACGAGGATGTCATGAGGCCAGCACAACGACCAATGGCCTTTACTTTTCCCAACTAATGCCAGGTGCCCCGTAACCCATTAACATTGGTGGACTCAGGAGCTTAACAAACTAAAAATCCCAACAAGGCGCTTTATCAGCCACCACTACCTACTAATATTCACACAACTTATAATTTGACTACATTATCTTGTGAGTGCCACCATTTAAACGGCATAACAAAAAAAAAAAAAAGGACTAGATCTATACGTTACCACAGAGTCGCCAACTTGGAAGTCGCTCGACAAGCGCAAACAGATTGGAATTATTGAAGGCGGGTACCACTTTGGTGTCCTCCAGGGCGCCATGGTGTGAGACGGAGACGTACTGCTCCACATGGTACGCACCTGAGATCAGACACGTGTTCCTGGAGATGTTGGAGTAGGCATATCTACAGCTGGGCCTGTCTTCCAAGTATTTCATGCTGGTAGATTCCGCGACCATGGAGAAGACTGCTTCCGGGCAAAGTGTGGAATCAACAGGAATGCACTAGTGTGGCAGCAACACACACAGAAAACTACGATATAGCCTTTTTTTTTGCTATTAAATCTTCTCACCAAATCGTCAGTTGTTGTAGTGCATTTATTCTTTACCTTTCGGTAATTAGAACATCTTCAGTTTGTGAAAGCCAACTCCAAATTAGCGTGAAGAATAAACAAACTTGATTCTATTGAAAAATGTAAAGTTTCCTTTATAAAAAAAAACGAAATGTAATCTCCACGGATGTCGAACTTGTAGTCAGAGCGAGGCTAACGTAGACAATGAATGTTTACTAATTAAATCCATGTCCTCCTACCCAGCCCCCCCCCTTCCCCTTTTCCATCCAAGACGTGTTTCCAGGTTGCGGTCCAGTAGCTTGGCTCATCACGAGGTGTAAACAAGATACTGTAAACGAGGCAATAAGTCCGTCCCACTTCACGCTCAGCAAACGTCTTTGGGAGACGTCCAACTGGCTCCACCCCTCCCCATCCGGTGAGAATGACAAAGGGGGAAAAACAATACAACGACCGTCCTTGTGACAGTCTAACTCCATCCCCCCCATCCCTCCACAAGTTCACCCCCTGTCTCTCGCGCGAGTACAACCTCCCCCGCGCCTCCCCCCCCCCCCTGCCCACGTCGGCGTAACACTTGAATTCATTAACATATTTAAGGCAAGTGTCAATTTTTTTTCTCTCCAGTAATTTTGTTCTGTTTTTAAAAAAAATCCACTTTCTACTTGGTATTTGAGAATGGCATTAAAATAACAAATTGAAAAAAAAAAATCCATATTCCCCACTAAGAGAATCTATATCTAAAATACAGAACTACACAATGCAAGTTATTTCCCGTCCAAGAAGAATTGTGTTGTTTTTTTTAAAAATATTTTGTAAAATTTAAAATCAGCCAGACATGACCAGCGGCATGCGGGCCTTAGAATGGGTATTAATGATCTATTGCATTGAATTTATAACTATGTCAAACATGTCGAATATTTCCTTGACATTTTAAAAAAAAATATTTTGCTACGGAAATGAAAGTGGAGTGTGAAAATGAGTTTAACAAATATAAAATACTGTGGAAACGGGTTTTCCCGATTTTTTATAAAAAAAAAAAAAAGTTTCGTTCTTCAATAGAGATAAAATTTAGGTGTAGTTTTTAATTTTTATGGCCTACCAGTTGTGGGTGGGACATTAAACATATACTACGGTCTCCATCATGATCTAAGGTATATTTATGCAAAGTTTTATTAAGATTGGTCAAATGGTTTTGATTTCTATGGCTTACATACGGCTTACTTTCTGCTTCATAGTATAGATAAGTCACTTTCCCCAACAGTCATCATTTAAAAAACCATAAAAATATTTTTTTAATTACAAGAAACATTGCCGGGTCAAGTAACTAGTCAAAAAAAATGTGTGTGTGTGGGGGGATATTAAAATCACAGAGCATTAAAAAGCATTGAATCAGACGCCTATCACCGATCTAACATTGTATATTGTCAGAGGTCTGTACGAAGAGGCAACGAGCTATGGGTCTAAACTGCCCACAAGGTTGCGACGTCACTGATCATTGTCGAGGCCTCCTATAGCGAACGGTCTCGCTGTTGTTCGGTTGTCTCGATGAACCCGGGTTCATACCCTGCCCGCTGTCATCCCCAGAAGTCCTCCGGGAGGTTTGGACAAGGAAGTAGATTACGTTTAACTCTGACGGAACATTTAAAACATGTAAAACATTTTACAAACATCAGCTGGCCGCTATTAATAATATATAAGTTCTATAGCAATTAAACACAAAAATTCTAGAGCTCTATAAAATATAAACTTTAAAAAAAAAAAAAAAAAAAGCTTCATATCCCCTGGAGCGTGCATACAAAAACAGATAGCAGAAGTAAGAGTTGCGGAAACTAGCGTCGCTAATCATAACAAAAGATAGAATAACTCCTGGGTATTGTTGAAGTCCAAGTTCGTGTACTCTCCCTTAGCTTACATGATTACTATCTCATGGCCACGGGGCACTGTGATCTACGGGAGTTGAAGCACAACTAAGAAAATGGGGGAGGAGGGGGGGTACCAATACTGCCTCCGGGAAGCTGGTAAAAGGATAAAACTGACCAGACAAATTTCAATCAAATACAATAGTGTCACAGATTAATGATTTTAGCGACAAGATAAAATTCTTACAACTGTAAGAGCTACTATTTAAAAAAAAAAAACGCAATACGATATGAACACTAATTTGAAATCGAGGCTGAGAATTTAGGACCATTAGAGCCTCGATCAGGAATTTGTAAACAACAACAAAAAAAAATGACATATATTCCTTCCAATAGTTCTTAGCGTGGCACTCTTCCACGGAATTACAGACATTCAAAAATGGTAAAGCAAAAACATGTAAGTAATTTGAAATGGGTGAAAATAAATGAATAACACAAAACAAACACAATTAATGAAATAAGTTCAAAACGAGGCTACATTCTAACCAGAGACATATAGGCCTATATTGTCCTCTATGTGATTCAGACTAGAAAAAAAAAATGTTTCGTCTGCCCCACGCTTCCGTTTTGCTGACATCTTTTTTTTATCCTTTTGTTTCGTTTCTAGTCCCTCTCCCACACCCATTCTCAGATTGAGTAGAAACTTTTGCATAATTATTCATTGGCATAGACAAGACATGAATCATTAAAAAAACAAACAACAAATTAGTCAATTAATTATTGGCTATTAATTATTTTGTTCTCGGATCAAGTTGAAACTTTAAACATTATCCAGCGCACCTAATAAAAAACGAAGAATTAAAAAATTAACCAATCACTCAATGAATTAGTTGTAATTTTACAACCAATCATTTTTTAAACATCGAATAAGGGAAATAACTTCTAGAATATAGAGATATAGTTGTAATTGCGGGTTTTTCCCCATTAGGTAAAGTTTTTAAAAAAAGATTTGTTTGTTTTTATCGTTGTTTTCTGTTAATGTGATGGCAACTAGATCTTTAGGCTACTATTTGTAGGGCACTAATGTTTAAGCTAATGTTCCCAAAGTAATATTAAACTGTTCATGCCAATGACTTTAGTTCAATTTTTCGTTCAAGTCAGCAATAAAAAAAACAACAACCTACTAATGACGCTAGTTGATAACACTGCACGGAATAATTGACCACAAAGATAACGAGTGGAATAAAAAGACGGATTCAGATTAGACAGGTAAAGAAACAAAAAAAAAAAAGGGCACAAGTCAGTGACACTGATTGTGTCAAATACGAACTGAATAGTTTATTGAATAGATAACAAAAAAAAAAAAACAACAGTATGTTTATTTTAGGACTCTTCATCAAAATAACAAGATTAAATGAGCTTTTTTTTTCATGCTTCTTAAGCCAAGCAACAGCTAAAAAATACAATTTCATTTCCATGTATGCACGACACAATACTTTCATATTTAATGTCTCAGGGATAGGTGGGACGATGAGGAGGAGCACATATACCCCGCTATCGTTCCCCAAGCTTGGTTGGTGATCGTCTGCATATTTTAGTGTCATTTATATCTCGTTCTCTCAATCTTGTCATGTGATCTTTGATACGTTGTAATTCTATTTCTATTTTTTTTTTTCGCTGTTTCATAATACATTGGTCGCATTAAACCGAAGTAATATGCAAATAGAATAATCAAAATACCTGAAGTAATATGTAAATAGAATAATCAAAATACCTGAAGTAATATGTAAATAGAATCATCAAAATACCTATAGAATCATCAAAATGTCATTAAAATCAAAATACCTATGTCCGAAAATGAAAATACATATGTCCTTAAAACCAAAATACCTATGTCTGTATAATAAAAAATACTTAGCAGCACAATTGATTCGAATGTAATCAGTTTTCCAAGGTGAAGATAGAGCTCCACAGCTATATTCTTGTACTTTAACTACCATAAGATTTAGCTCTGCTTCCTTACATAGGAAATAAGACTGAGCTCTGCTTCCTTACATAGGGAATAAGACAGAGCTCTGCTTCCTTACATAGGAAATAAGACTGAGCTCTGCTTACTTACATAGGAAATAAGACTACGCTCTTCTTCCTTACATAGGAAATAAGACTAAGCTCTGCTTCTTTACATAGGAAATAAGACTAAGCTCTGCTTCTTTACATAGGAAATAAGACTAAGCTCTGCTTCTTTAGGAAATAAGAATGAGCTCTGCTTCCTTACATAGGAAAAAAGACTAAGCTCTGCTTCTTTAGGAAATAAGACTGAGCTCTGCTTCCTTACATAGGAAATAAGACTAAGCTCTGCTTCTTTAGGAAATAAGACTGAGCTCTGCTTCCTTAGGGAATAAGACTGAGCTCTGCTTCCTTACATAGGTAATAAGACAGAGCTCTGCTTCCTTACATAGGAAATAAGACTACGCTCTTCTTCCTTACATAGGAAATAAGACTAAGCTCTGCTTCTTTACATAGGAAATAAGACTAAGCTCTGCTTCTTCAGGAAATAAGACTAAGCTCTGCTTCCTTACATAGGAAATAAGACTAAGCTCTGCTTCTTTACATAGGAAATAAGACTAAGCTCTGCTTCTTTACATAGGAAATAAGACTAAGCTCTGCTTCTTTACATAGGAAATAAGACTAAGCTCTGCTTCTTTAGGAAATAAGACTAAGCTCTGCTTCCTTACATAGGAAATAAGACTAAGCTCTGCTTCTTTAGGAAATAAGAATGAGCTCTGCTTCCTTACATAGGAAATAAGACTAAGCTCTGCTTCTTTAGGAAATAAGAATGAGCTCTGCTTCCTTACATAGGAAATAAGACTAAGCTCTGCTTCTTTAGGAAATAAGACTAAGCTCTGCTTCCTTACACAGGAAATAAGAATGAGCTCTGCTTCCTTACATAGGAAATAAGACTAAGCTCTGCTTCTTTAGGAAATAAGACTAAGCTCTGCTTCCTTACATAGGAAATAAGACTAAGCTCTGCTTCTTTAGGAAATAAGACTGAGCTCTGCTTCCTTAGGGAATAAGACTGAGCTTTGCTTCCTTACATAGGGAATAAGATTGAGCTAATCTAGCACGATGGGCCTGTCACTGAAAGAGATTCCATCCAAGGTAAATTATGGAGAAGAATGGAGAAAGTCAGGAAATCTTGTGCGTGCCTAAAGAGGTAGTGAGCAAAACGTGAGCCCGGGGAAAGATACTTTATTGCCTACCCCCATTTTGCATAAACATAACATAGAAATATAGGCTGCGTGTGGTGCCCTCATGAAGGTGGCGCCCGGGGCCTAGTGCCCCCAACTACGCTTCTGCCTGGTGCCCCCATGGTCTAACACACTAAGGGATAGGTGAAGGTGATCAATAGAGACAGTCTATAAAGCAGTGCATATTTATTGTATTTTTCTTAATGTCTCTTCTATCCTCTAGTCAGCACAGTTCAGGATGATACACAAACGTATGTACACTTTTAGTTATACAGTAGGCCTAACAGTCAAGGGCACTGCGCACTCACTTATTCATTATTACGCGGCGTGTAACTTGCGGTAAAATCCAGCTAACAGGTTGACCCCACCCCGTTGTCCCGCCCGAATCGATCTGACCACGAAATCACTCTCTTCGAGGTTATCACTCGAGATATTTGGGCAGTAAAACAACTTTCCACTACACCAGATAAAATCAGTGATAAGTATCTCGTTCTGGTCATCTATTGCTAACATCAAGAGTCCATCCTGATAAAAATCTCTCTTCTCAAACCAACACCGACAAACCGGCCTTCATAACATAAGCCCGTATGTAGATAACTAGATTCAAAGCCAGAAGACGACCCCAGTGCTTACTCTCCCAAACAAAAACAACAAAAAAAAACAGGATTATAAAGTCACATGGTACACTGAACAAATCTTTACTAATGCCGATTGATACCTTCCCCTCTTTGTCTTTGTATCTAAGGAACAAAACGTTTGTAATTAAGAAAATTAAAACCAAATAACCGAGATATGAATGGCGCTTATGAAGGAGCGTCCCTAAGCAACTACAAAAGAGCAAAGTGATGAGAACACGGCTAAGTATCGAAATAAAACAAGTAGGCCTAATGAGAACACGACTTACTAAACCAAGTACCGAAACAACATATCAAAGCTTTGTTCACTAAGGAGTTTTATTATTACTTTATTATTATTATTATTATTATGTTTATTATCATTATTATTATTATTCTATTGTATAAAATAACTTATAGTGACTCATTGGCAGTGCTAGGATTGAGATTCATTAGACGGAAACAAAATCATTGTAGTTTCCATCAAGGCATTTTCTAATGTTGTGGCAGGTGTGCAGTGCTGCCCTTCTGATATGTTGGCTATCAAGAATCTGCTTCAAGAATGTTCATGTCCACGCTACTGACACTAGAACTAGGAAGACGGCTGAAAATACCGTAGCGTCTGGTGATTGCAGATGTCCAACCTGTGACTGCAGATGTGTATCTAGGATTAGCTTCTTTAGTCATATGGAAGACCGCAAAGGGAAAATATGAAGTCTCAAGACGTCAAATGCAACAGTAAAGAATGCTAAGTGGGCTTTGGTCCAATCTCTTTCTACTGGGTTAAGGGGTGTCTGGAATAGGTTTCTTAGAGCGCTTTGGTCCAATCTCTTTATGCTGGGGTATGGGGTGTCTGGAACAGGATCTTACAGCGCTTCGGTCCAATCTCTATATGCTGGGGTAAGGGATGTCTGGCAGAAAGTTTCTTTGAATATGAAGCACAAATCAAGTCGGATTAAATCTCGAAAGAGCTATACATTTAGAGCCCTAAGTTAGGCACGTCCCATGTCCACTCTCCCCCTCAATCACTTCACATACTTTCAACTTATACCCATTAGTAGGTCGATGACAGACTCTACTCATTAGTAGGTCGATGATAGACTCTACCCATTAGTAGGTCGATGATAGACTCTACTCATTAGTAGGTCGATGACAGACTCTACTCATTAGTAGGTCGATGATAGACTGTACCCATTAGTAGGTCGATGACAGACTCTATTCACTAGTAGGTCGATGACAGACTCTACTCATTAGTAGGTCGATGATAGACTCTACCCATTAGTAGGTCGATGATAGACTCTACTCATTAGTAGGTCGATGACAGACTCTACTCATTAGTAGGTCGATGATAGACTCTACCCATTAGTAGGTCGATGACAGACTCTACTCATTAGTAGGTCGATGACAGACTCTACTCATTAGTAGATCGATGACAGACTCTACTCATTAGTAGGTCGATGATAGACTCTACCCATTAGAAGGTCGATGATAGACTCTACCCTTTAGTAGGTCGATGATGAACCAACTTCAAAGGAGAAGGCCTACCGCCGCTTTCCCTATGATATGTCAAAACAACGGGATGACCAGAACGCGCCAATCCAGTGAACAGTCTGCGGACAATGGTAAAACAACGAAACAACTGACTTACTGACCAGCGGTAGCCTCTACCACCAGTTCCTTAAGCGTATTAGGGATAAGATATTTATCTTTTTAATCCTTTGAGATTTATCTTTGATGGGTTTCGTGTGCCCTGCGCCCTTCACGGAGTTACTTTTTTGTAAGTTCGGTCAGATCATAATTATTTCATTTCATTTCTATAATAATAATAATAATAATAATAATAATAATAATAATAATAATAATTTTATCGCCCTGATCTTCTGTTCGTTGACAAAAAAAAGAAAAAAAAAACGCTACCTTATCGACATCGCCGTACCACTGTCTCATAAGTTAAGAAAAACTGAGATAGAAAAACAAAGAAAATATGGTAACCTAGACTTGGAGATTAAGCGTCTATGGAAATTATCCAAAATAACAATATACCCCATGGTCAACCGAGGGGATAATAACAACTGACCTCACAGATACCTTCGAGGCACTTAACATTAATAATAATAATAATAATTATCGCTTTTATATAGCGCTACTTTCATGCTTTCATACTCAGAGAGCTATGGTCCAATCTCATTTGTGGACCAGTGGGGGGTGGGGGAGGGGGTATCTAGGAGTAGGTTTTCCGTGCTGTCTTTAGGCGCTCAGTAAACACAACTATGCCCGAGTCGGGTGTCGAACCTCGCGCTCCCTTCATCGAGTCGAGTGTCGAACCTCGAGCCCCCTTCATAGTTAGCCAAGACAAGCCAAGTTAAAGCGTACTTAGCCTCTAGACCATGCTTCCTACATTCCTAGGAACATCATCGTTGCCTGTCAGAGGGCGGTACTGCTGCAGACCTGCCAATCACCAGAAAATTCCTCAGTGGAAGCTGTTAAAGGGACTACGATGAATTTTGTTTCTCTATAACGAAACTCGACCCTGGCAGCGCCAGAGAATGACTACTCGTTCGTTTCTGACATAGTAATAATAAAAAACATTAAAATAATATATCACCAGAAAATTCCTCAGTGGAAACAGATAAAGGGATTACAATGAATTTTGTTTCTCTTTAACGAAACTCGAACGCCAGAGAATCAGGGCCGGCCCTACCAATTGCGAGGCCCGATGCGAAACGGATTGTGCGGGGCTCTGTGTGGTTAGGGATAAGGATAGTGTCGAAATTAAGACTTTGAATTAGAAAATACATTCGTCTTTGAAATGCATTTTTATTAAAGGAAAGCTGACTAAACATTTTTTTTATGGCCCCTCAAAATGACAATTTTGTCTATTTTTCAGGAGATTTTTATGAGTTTCATGGGGATTTCCAGGACTTTTCCCATATATTTTGCAATTAGGAACAGGAGCACTTGGAAAATCAGCAGGCCGCGAAAACCCTCCAATTATAGATAAGATATAATGTTTTAAGTTAGTAATTTACACCTAGAGTTAGCGCGGGGCCTATGAAAGTGCGGGGCCCACTGCGACGACATAGGCTGCAGTGGCTTAAGTCCGGCCCTGCAGAGAATGAATGCTCGTTTGTTTCTAACATAATAATAATAATAATAACAATAATTTTAAGCGTAGAAATATACTGCAATTGTTTCATCACTCGCAGCGACATCTAGATTATAGATTGGACAAAACAACAGGTGAAGATAACTCCGAAACATAATGACCAAGACTAACAACAAAATACCTGGATTATGAAAAACCATGAATGAGGTTAGAGAGTATGAACATCAGCGGTCTGCACAAGTGTGTTGACACGTGACCAGAAAAAAAAAAGGTCTACCAGTTGTGGTCACTTCTCGCCTCTAGCGTTTGGTTCGGTTCCAGACACCTCAGATTACAATCGTACACTGGAAGATATGCAAATTACTTGCGTGTTGATGAGGCATGGAACGGAAACATGGTGTAGGGGGAGGGGGGAGAAAGCTGGCGGCATCGGGTCTCTGGTCACGTGGCCGTCGATTACACGCCATTGCCATGGAAACAGTGATCGGCATTTTTTCGTGGGAATATTAGAGCCCTGCTAACACATTCAAATCATTCAAACAGGTGTTTTACACATTTGACCGAAAGTAAAGCACTAATGGATTCTAAAAATATTAACTCTTTCGACCCTACTCCCCACCAGATGGTCTATGATCTGAAGGCGGATTCAGGAGATAGTAAGAAGACCGGAATGAAACATTTACTGATATGGTTTTACTAACCTTTTGAAATAGCCTATTTTAAAGGGAGACTATTGGGCTGAGGTCTAGAAGAGTAAGGCCCCTGCTAGAGGAGTGAGGTTCCCTGCACAAAACAGTCGACGTATAATTTGTTGAATACTAATGCGTCAGAGAATTGACTTGTCAGGAACTGGGTTACAGAATAGTCATACCAAAGCACTGTGATAGCGCGACCAGCCAATATTGATAGTCAAGATAATGACAGAGCCGTAAATATTCCTTTTTTTTTCGTTCTAAAATTATAAATAAATGCCATATTTATGATCTAGGACAGTGTTTCCCAAACTGTGTTACGCAGAACCCTAGTGTCTGCATAGGTGTTTCGCGAACTGCTTGAATAACTAGCTAGTAGGCAGTCACGTGAATTAATCTCTCTGAAAAAATAAGCAGAGTGTTTCATTAAATATATAGAATGTGCGAGGTGTTGAAATAGTCTGGAAAACAATGGCCTAGTCTAAGTAAAGTCCATTTCATTCAACGCCTTTTAGAGTCCTAATACCTTGAGAGAAAGATAACATGGCGAATTGACAAAATATTCCTCATTCTGCAAGCAAGGACAAATTCAAACAAAATCACTTTCTATTCATGCTTTGATCTGCATTGCATTCTCTTTTAAAAGAAGAATCTGATTTCACAAAATGATATTCTCGAGTCAAGATAGGGTTACCAGACACAAGCACACCCAGAGGAGGGCAAAAAAAAGGACAAAGCCTTACAAAGGAGGACACAATAAAAAAAACAAAGACAAAGTAAACTTTACAAACTATATCTAGGATTGCATTGTATTTGATGAAGTATTTTAGCCAATCAAAGGCTGTAGAACTTGACTATATATAGTGAGGTAAGTCTCAGACACATCTCTACCGAAAAGCGCATGCGCACTTGTGGTACTCCATGCATTACATTTTTTTTTAGTTTTACATTGTGAGAAGGGGCGCCGTGGCTGAGTCGTAATAAAAAGTTCCGCAGTGATGCATCAACACCGCCTCATTTTCGGCATTATCGCAAATTGAAATGACACCATAAGCAAGCTTAGGAAACTTTATGAAATCATTATGCCGAAACAAAAGGTTTGGTTGTCATGAAATATTTATTCTAATACATAAATTATATTTTAAAATATAATCCTTTAAGTCAGTGTTTCCCAAACTTTTAGCTCAACGGAACACTTCGCACAGAGTATTTAGTGGAACACTTTGCTTATTTTTTGTAGAGAGATTAATTCACGAGGCGTACTCTGTTTAATTATTTCAATAGTTCAAGGAACACCTATTCAGGCCTCGCGGGACACTAGGGTTCCCAGGAACACAGTTTGGGAAACACTGCTTTAAGTAGGGTAAGGCAGGCCAAAAGGCACATCGGGGTAAAAGGCCTTTCCTAATTTTTACGCGAATGGCTTTTTGGATGATACAAATTAGGACTTTATGAGATACCTTACATCCGGCCATTTGAAATAGAATCCTTTATTGTAACGGATGTTGCGATGATCTATACTATTGAACCCATTTCTTTTTAACTACAACAAATTGACGCTTGTTGCAGGCGACACACACTGAACACATATTATTCATATATCCCTCTCAGAAATCTCATAACTCAAAAGATAATGAGCTATAATGGTCATTAATACAATGAACCAAGTGTTTGTTGTAGCAACGTTGACCAATAGCTACCCTCAACGGTCCTTCAACGTCTTTGCCCATACTGCCCAGGGCGCCGAAGGTACAGAGAATCAAACGAAGAGGGGGGGAGGGGGGGGACTAACGGGTATCATCCTGTTTAGAAGTCCAATCATTAAAATACAATAAAGACGAAGCAGAATGGAGCAGAGTGAAGCGAATCAAACAATTAAAATCCCATAAAGAGGAAAGCTGGGAAAGTGGAGCAACTCTTGTGTTCAGATGCAAATCAAAACCGAAATTTTACATGGGCCCTAATATGTGTGTGATCTAACAGATTTGTCGACCAAATTTGAATCATAAATTGTCTCTTTTCTTATCAACAGGTGAAATTATAGAGAACAATTAAGCTATTTATAGATTTCATTGCGACTTTTAACAATTTTTTATCATTTTTGTCATTGTAGTTCTACGCGCTAAATTCTTAATCCCATTTTTCAAAGACTTGCTATCTGGAGTCGAGATTAACGAAGCAACTGTACGGTCAAGAAATCTACACACTGGTACTGATAAGACATTTGTAATAGTTCAACATTTGACCACTAGATGGTATGTCCAGCAAAAAAAAAAAAATTAAACAAGCAAAATATTGTTAATAATCTTAAAAACAAAAACAAAGCATATCTCATAGACTTATATATACTATATCTAGACTGGACAGGGAGACTTTTTAACACTACAAAAAATGTCGCGAAAATTTTTTAGAAAGTTGGATCAAGGCGTTGTTTTGTGAAGTAGTTAAAAGAAGTAAAGTCTTTTTTTTCAACCCTAACCTATGTAACATATAATTTAATTTTTAGATCAAGATCTATCAATTGAACATCAAAAATAAGAGTACTCTCGTCTCATAATTATTATTTTGCAATTTTTAGATACATAATCTAGAAAGATCTAGGTAATCAATCTATTACATTTACATAATATGATTAAAATCAACATGAATTATTTCGAACTAGGATTTTTGAAACGTTATCTCAAAGAAAACAAACAGGAAATGGCTTTGTTTCATATATTTGCGTGAATATCTGAGAAATGATTTTGCATTATTTCTAAACTTTGAAAACTAAAGATCATTACTTTTCTAATAAAGATTTATAGGGGCGACTCCCCTTATAGCCTGAAAAAAGAGTTTACGTACATACAAATCTATATATATATATATATAGGTCTGTGAATCGATCAGTCGCGGATAAGAATTTATTTCCGGTTTCCAGTCTAGATATAATATATGAGTCTATGGCATTTCTACGGGAATGAACCGAAAAAAAACCCACTGCTATATCTAGTACTACTTTTTTTTTTCTAGATAAAACAAAATGAATTAATTACCTCTAAGTGATAAACTAATTGGTAAATTTTTTTTGATTCTCTCATAGCCCTAGACTGTGAATAATTATTGCGAAATTTCAACATGATCCGATAATCGAAAGTGGGAGAAAAAAAAAGTGTAAGGCCTGCAAAGCGTAAAAGGGGAATAACTTCACATATAGTCACATTTCCAATAAGTAGCATTGATTTCCCTTTTTAATTAAAAAAAAAAGGTTGTTGATGTAGCCACATGATACCCTGCTCGTTAACCGTTGGCTAAAGAAACAGATAACCTTAACATCATCTGCCTTTCAAGATTCCAAGATCTGAAAGGGAAACTTTAATTAATTAATTAATTAGCTTAATTTTGTGTGTATTGATTCGTGTTTTGTTAGGTATAACAAACAAATGTGTAAAGTTGAAACTTGATCCGAGAATGGGTGTGGGTTAAATAACGTGTACAACAATTGTACCAGACAGACAGACAGACAGGAAAATTTTAGGGAAAAAAAGTTGACGCTAATTTTATTTGTACAACTACATCTGTTGATAAGGACAGTGAACACACCGCTATCTAGACCACAGATCTGTTATCCAATTATTACACACATTTGGGACATAGGTGGCTTGGTTGATTTGTACAGTCCATATGAAATTCAAGTCGGACAACTTATTTTTTTTTTTATGCATTTAAAAAGCAATCACGGTAAAATCACCCAGATACCCACTTCTATTCCCAATGGTCCAAAAAAAGTGATAGGATCGTAGCGTATTGAGAAAGCTAAAAGCATGAAATAGCGCTAAACAAAAACAATTGGTAAAAATATTTCCTATCACCACAGATTTGATGTTGTTGGTCTAGAGCTTATACAAATTTAATTACATGACTGATCCAAACTAATTGATACGATTACATTTAGCATAAGCTTATTTTCTTTAAAAAGTATTTTTATGTTTTTATTTTGCTTGTTGGTTGTCTTTTAAAATGGAAAGTAGACTGTGATTATACTGCAACTCCCCCGTGACATTGAACTCCTCCTCTCCCTAATCCTAAACACACTTAATCCAGTAATCAGACAAGATGATACAAGATGATGACACGACCAAGTACTTAGAAAAGAAAAGTACACATTACAAGTGTAGCATCAAATCAAACACTGAGGTGATTTCTACCTATCAATACTAACAGCCCTCGAATGGGTGCCCTATCAGATAACACAGCTACTTAAAGCCACCTACTTCGACCGATATCAGGATTGGGTGGTCGCCCCTGTTCGGAAAACAAATCGCGAGAAACAAAAGATGCCCGCCTTTC
This sequence comes from Biomphalaria pfeifferi, assembly GCA_030265305.1. Lineage (NCBI taxonomy): Eukaryota > Metazoa > Mollusca > Gastropoda > Planorbidae > Biomphalaria > Biomphalaria pfeifferi. The sequence continues at coordinate 676,914 of JASAOG010000103.1, read as the reverse complement.
TTGGTATAGGCGAGAAGCATTATCAGAGAGAACATAATCTCTCGATATATATATATATATAATATGAGAATATATATATAATGGTAAGAGTGGTCTACTAAAACTTGATGTAAGCTTGTATAAAGGATGAGGTTATTAGAACAACGCGGAGCATTGTCAATCGTTGGTAAAAAGTCATCGCCAGGCACTTGTAGAACAAAGCAATTTCACTAAGTTTGTAATGTATATTTAGATATAGGAACCGACCACAGTGGTAAAGAGGATCACGTTTATGGGAATACAAGAAGTAAAGTTTTAAAACCTACTTAATGTTCAAATAATAGGCCCAATATTAAACTAAACAGTCATATTTTATTTGCCTTTAAAAAACAAAGTGTGAGAACAAAACAAGCAATTGAAAAAACAAACAAAAAAAAAAACAACAAGGTTTCTCTACGAGAAGGAACCGCTAAGTACTGCCAATTATCTGAAAATTACGGAGCTTATCTCCCTTTCTGCTATATAAAACAAAGTTTATTAATTATTATTAAAAGATTGACGAATCGGTTAATTTTAAGGATTGATTCGTGCATAATTATCGACTATGAATTATTACGCCAAATTTCAACGTGATCCGAGAATGGGAAATGGGAGAAAAAAACATGTTCAAACTTTTTACCAGACGGACAGACAGACAGACAGTGTGAGTTGATATAAGGTTTGTAAAAAAAATGGTCAATCAACTTAGCTACCCATCCATAGTTCTATGTGAGAGAGTTAGTGCGCATAATTCAGATTAGGTTACACATCTTGGTGACCAAGTAAAAAGCACCAAACCGTTGGAGATGAGCGGACAGAGAAATATAAAGGTGCAGATCTTAGAGAGAAAGTGGAGATGGATTGGTCACACCCTTAGAAAAGATACCAGCAACAGAGCTAGGCAGGTCTTAGAGTGGAACCCCCAGGGCACAAGACGTAGAGGAAGACAAAAAGAACATGGCGACGCAGTGTACTGGATGAAGCCGAGAGGACCGGAAAGAGCTGGGAAGCCATTAAAAAACAAGCAAGAGACCGAGGAGAGTGGCGCGTTTTTACTGAGGCCTTCGTTCCATGAGGAAAGAAAGGAAAGCTTATGATAATGATGGTGGAAGGGCTTCCAACTCGAGACTATCGTGACGACTCAGGAAAAGTTGGGGGCTTAAAAAAACCACACATCACCACTAGTTAGCAAGAGGAACAGGAGACGAGCCCGAATACATGGATCTAGAAGCAGATGCCAATCAGACGGGCAAGACGTGGGGACAGTTGAAGAGACACGTCCAGAAGCGAGACGCCAGGAGGAAGCTGGTTGGTAGCCTGGCGTGACCACGGGCAGAGATGAAATGAGATGACCATGACCACTTAAAGGCACATTTAAAGCAACTAGAAATAAATCAAAAGATGGAAAAAATGAAAAGGGATGTTTTCGTTTGCAAACAATTTTACATATTTCGGATGTTTGACATGTTTCGGATGTTTGACATGTTTCGGATGTTTGACATGTTTCGGATGTTTGACATGTTTCGGATGTTCCTTCAGAGTTGAAGATAGTTTACTTCCTAGTCCAAACCTTCCGCAGGACGACGGGGGATGGGAGCGGGCAGGGTATGAACACGGGACCATCGAATGAGTCCGAACGACAGTCTAGCGCGCATACCGCACTACCAGGCAGCCATCCTGGATGAAGAGCAGAAAAGGCACTAACCCATATATTCTTGAGAGACCTTTGTGTCCACCAGCCAATTTAGAAATTTTTGAATATTTTCAACTTTTAGATCCACATTAAAGGTAAATTCAATGTCTACCAGGCGGTGGTTCTCTCAACCCTTCTATATGGCTCTGAGACATGGACACTATACAGAAAACAACTGAAACTTCTTGAGCGCTTTCACCAAAGATGCTTGCGCTCCATCATGGACATACGTTGGCAAGACACCACTACAAACAGAGATGTCCTTGCCAACACCGGTATAGATAGTATAGAGCAGCGGTTCTCAACCTTTTATGCTCGGTGACCCCTTTTTACAATACCGCACTTAGCCGCGATCCCCCCCCCTCGCACACACACACAGCAATAATAGAATAGACAATAACAATCCATTTTTTCAATGGTCTGTGGCGACCCCTGGCAAATCGTCAATCGACCCCCAAGGGGGTCGCGACCCACAGGTTGAGAACCCCTGGTGTAGAGGGACAGTTACGCTGGGCAGGGCACGTATTCCGTATGGGAGACGAACGTATGCCAAAGGCAGTCTTTTTTGGTGAGCTAAAAGGTGGTCGACGTAACAGAGGTGCCCCACGTAAACGCTTCAAAGACCAGCTTAGGCGTCAACTTTCCTTGGCTGACATAGAAGAGAGCACCTGGTTGCATGCGGCCTCAGAACGAGACAGCTGGAGGTCACTCACGAAGGCCGCGAGATACACATTTGAAACCAAAAGAAAATCCACTGCCGAGGACAAACGCAGACGGCGAAAAGAAAATCTAAATCGACCACCTGCGGACAATGGTTATGCTTGCCATGGATGTGGCAAAATATGTAGGTCACAGCTGGGGCTGCGCAGCCAAGGGAAATATTGCATTCCTCAATAATCTTCGGACTCGAAGACAAGCCTTATTATTATTATTATAAAGGTACAATACAAATAAATTTACAAAAACATTTTTTACATGGAGCAACCTTAAAATGAAACTGTATCCTGTTACGCGTGATTTATATTTCATTATAACGATAAGAGTGTTTATATATTAACTGAACATGTCTTAGTGTCATATTATTGTAGAATGTAACATAACTAAAACAGACTAGACCACTCATTTTGAGTTTGTCGTCTAGCGGCAGTCTAGGCAATATTCAACCAATATAGTTGGTGACAAAATAAAGGGAAATAACTAGAGTAATTGGCTTCAAATACACATATTACTTCCCTTTTGACAAATATTATTACTATAGCTTTTATATAGTGCTACTTTCATGCTTTCATACTCAGAGCGCTTTTGGTCCAATCTCATTTGTGGACCAGTGGGGAGAAGGTGTATCTAGGAGTTGGTTTTCCGTGCTGCCTTTAGGCGCTCAGTAATTACAACTCTGCCCGAGTCCGGTGTCGAACCTCGAGCCCCCTTCTAGGTAGCCAAGCCAAGCCAATTTCAAGCGTACTTGGCCTTTCGACCATATACTATGATAAAGAATGATTGCTATGTGCACATGAGATATATCTTTAAGAAATCAATTTTGTTAGTTCTAATTTTGGGGACCTGAATGTATGGCAGATAACTATAGATAGCTAGATAAGTTGGTGGAGTTAGGGTGCGATATAGCGAACGTGTTTATAAGCTTGTGTATTTTGAAAAGGTATATAATAATTTTTGGACAATTTTTAAGAAAGGTAAAAATCAAATTATGAAGTTCTTACGCTTTTAGCATAAAGTAATTTCTGTTATTTCGATGGCAAGAGTGATCATTCAAAATTGAGTCCATAGTTTTTTAGCTTAATCAATTCAAATTCTTCCCTCAATGTTTTGTTTTTTTTTGTATGTTTTCTAAAGATTTAAAAAACATTGTTATACATTGTTTATTTTATTTCAAAATCTTCCCTCAATCCATTTTGTTTTTCTTAAAACCTATTGTCGCCCCACATTACCCCATGTTGCTTCATTTTCTTTAACCAATTGAACTGTATTACATTCCTTAAATAAAGTAAGCCTTATCTTAAAAATTGTGAACTCAAGAAATGAAACATCTGTTTTGAAACGCTATCGTGAGAATCCCTTAATTACTACATTTACCAAACAGCATGCATATAAAAATGAAAAAAAAAAAAAAAAAACAACACACACACACACAAAAAATAATAACACATACACAGACAAACTCAAACAGATTACTTACTCGGTATTGCTATTGATCTGCGACGTCTGTTACCGCCACTGTCAGAGTCTGAGGAACAGAAATGAGAGATGTTACTTAAAGTGATTTTAACATTACGTAAGGGCTTAATCGCAAAGGGTTGCCAGAGAATGCTGACCATATCCGTTAAGACTGCATTTTTTACCAAGAGGCCCGAAAAAGACACTGGCCCCAAAAACACCCCAATAGAAAGAAAACTATATGGAGAGCTCCCTATTTTGGAAACCACTGCGCAGTTCATCTCATGTATTGGTCTAGTCATTTGAACGCCCTAACATAATAGTGAGAACGAGGAAGAAGAAGAAGCCAAGGGTTGCCAGTCGGTGTTCCTCAAAGAAACTGTTGGGATATTTCCATGCAAACAAAAAAATAAATGAAAACAAAAACTGTATTCAATAAAGTGTAGTAATGGTATTAGATTTAGTGAGACCATTCATTACAGAAGGCTTCAACAGTGCTCTACAACGTCATAACCTGTGGGTAGCGGAGACCAATAGCTCGTTGCCAGGTTGTTCAGACTTAATACGTGGAACCGACCTGTTGGTCTCCACTGCCCACAGGTGTCGACGCTGCAGGTCAGGCCTTCTACGTCGGTTTGTGTCGCTCCGGGTGGAACGACCACAACACCCACCCATCGTTACGCTTCTGCTGCCATGATAAACAAACGCAATCTGATAAGGGGAAAGTAGATGTCCCCGAAATAACTAAGAGAATCGGCGACCATTTCTCCACTATAAATATTACTAATAATGTCAGCTCAGCAGCCGTACACAAAATTAGGTCATCCGGCCCAGATAACTGAAATTCGGGCACGCTATGCTTGCAGAGAGCTGATACGACCTTGAAAACTATAAATCAAATCGTCTTAATTCAGGTGCGTTTGTTCTCTCCCGCCCCCCCCCCCCGGCCCTAAAGGAACAGCGCCGTCTCTAGATTTGGCCACGCCTCAGTTTTCAGCCTATAGGTCGACAAAGTTTTTAGGGCCACTTTTAAAAGAGGTTCCCAGCAAAAGCATACACCATTATACGGACTTTGAATGCAATAAAATCCTAAAGTAATAAAAAAGAAGACTCCGCGTATAAATTGTTTTCAGTTTTGCACATATTAGAAGAGGGATAATCCATATTTATTGACTAAGACCGTCCGAAAAAATGTAAATTATCCAATCCAGATTTAATTTCCGTTCTCACGAGCAGTATTAAAAAAATAACAATGTGATCCTGAGAGCTACAGATATATATAGATAATATATCTTCCGAAGCGAGACGATCCATAGTGGAATCCAAAAAGGCCAGATCAGACAATATATAGTTCGTCCATCGTGCTTCGATGATGACCACTTTGTCATCCAGAGGGCTGAGGACTTTGCACTGGGGTTTTATGCCTCCTCATGTGGCTGGTGAGACCTATGTGAGCCCGGAATGTTCGGCCGCACACTGGGCAGGTAATAATTATCAGACAATAATTACGCAGTGAAGCACGGGGCACCACCCCACAGGCGAATACCTTACCCTGTTCCGGCCGAACCTTGATGCCCGTTGCCGACACTGTGGTGAGTCACTGTGGTACATGCCTTGCGTGAGTGATGGCAGCTCCGAGAGCTCCAGTACGGGAGCTACGAGGCATGTATCTCTGCAGAGTCACTAAAACCTGCAAAGGGAGCTATGAGGCACCAAGCAGTATAGCAGAGTTTCTCTCCAGGGCATTACGGGAGGCGCCCTCCTGTCCTTTGGGGGATCGGAGTTTATGTCAGCTGTTTCCAGCACAACGACCAACCACCATTACTCCTCCCCAACTAATTTAAGGTACCCATTAGAGCTGGGTTGCCTCAGAGGCGCCCTATAATCCCAAAATTCAAAATACCAGCCTTCGCCAGGATTCGAACTGGAACTCTCGGTTCGAAAGACAAGCGCTTCGTCACTCTGCCACCGCGCCTCCATTGATAAAAACAAAAGATTTATATTGACTTGAATTTTAAAATTATTGCATCTATAAATCTTCTCTGTAACATATATTCGCATATAGGCTACATAGACCAATTCATTGATAGCTTATTCTGTTTCTCTGTAAGGAGAAAAAAAAATTCTTTTGTTTGTTTTTATATTGTTTTTTTTCTGGGTTTTTTTTTTCTGTATTTTTAATGTACTTTTTTTTTTTTTGGTTATTTAGCCAGCAGTATTATGTATCTGGCAAATGGCACAGCTGATCTGTTACAAAGTACAAATAAATATATTCATGAAAGATTTCTTCAAACTTTTTTTTATTAAAACTTTCAATAGCACATGACCATATTTGCTGAGCTAGTTAAATAACTATCTCTGTTATGCGTTCCCTCGTGTCAACCTCCCCCCCCCCCCCTTACACCTCTCCGCTTATTTTTTTTATTTTTTTGCTATAGTCTCTGAAAGTGCTACAAACATTTTAATTAAACCCCAGAAATAAATGAAGTGTCACTCGTGCACGCACTTGATGTTGAGTCATATATGGACAAACAAACAAAGGAAAACAAACAGATGCACAGATATGATATAGACCTGTGTCATGAATGTTTAGCCTTCATTGACCTAACTACCCAACTATTTAATGTATTTGACATGTTTTGTGAGTTTGGAAAAAGGAGGTGGGGGGGGGGGGAGTACATCATTAACATTTATCAGACGTGAGTCTAACTAGGTCAGAAAACAAAACAATTGAATGCAGTTGGAGAAAGAAGTCAGTATTAAACTGTTGTGAGAAAGAGGGGCGAGAAATGGAACAATAAAAACAACGAGAGAGAGAGAGAGAGACAGAATGAGAGAGAGAGAGTGAAAGGGTAACAGAAAAGAAAATAAAGAAAAATGGAGACCAAAAGAGAGTGAAAAGAGGGAAAGACAGGAGGGAGAAAGAGAAAATAAAGAGAAACAGAGAGAGAGACATTGAGATTGTAAGGGGAAAAACAGAAAGAAAGAGAGAAAACGAGAGCGAGAGAGAGAGAGAGAGAGAATGAGTAAAAGAGAAAGAAATAAAAAGAACAACAGAAGAAGGTTGATAGAAAGAGAAAGAGATAATTATATTATTATTTATTTGTTGATAGTTAATACATTAAGAATTTAAAAGATATCAATGTAGCCCAGGCATAAAGTGACAAATAAACTAGCAAAATTTAGAAAAAAATTAAAAAGAAAATAAAAATATGTAAGGGGGACAACTCCATATTTGCAGACCCCATCTCTCAATACTGTAAGTATTCCCTCTTTTCGATATCAACAAAATTAATTAATTCTTTATTCAATTGACTAATTGGTTAATTTTTTTTACTGATTTGTGTCTTGTTAATAACAATAAGTGTGCAAAGTTTTCAACTAAATCAGAGAATGGGGAGTGGGAGAAAAAACGTGTTCAAAATTTGTACCAGACAGACAGTTGATATAGGCTATGTAAATACAAAAGAAATAAACAAAGAAATTCAGATAGCATATTTATGTGAATACTGCGGGTGGCGTGTAAACAAGAGAAGTGGAAAGCTTCAGTTAAGCACTTTATCTAACACGACACTTACCGTAATCAGACTCAATGGTGGAACAACTTTTATCCGCCGTGATACCAACATTCATCCTTTCGGAGAATCCCAGGCTAAGGTCAAGGCCGAGCCCGAACCCGTTCTCGACCAGGTCCCTGGTCCCGGGGCTCCGCTCGTCCTCGTCTTCGTAGTACGTGTCAAATGTTTCCTCAATCTCCCTCTTAGGGGAGCCGAAGGCAGTTCCGGTCAGAACTGAGATGCCGTCCTCCAGAAGGGAGCTCATCCCGCATGCAAGATCTATGCCCGCTATGTCGGTCACTTCCGTCAGCACCAGCGAATCAAACAGTGGCATTTTTTTTTGTTTGGTTTAGAGAGAAATAAATATCAAGGTGTATATTTGTTCCGTAGCTAAGATATTGTTGTTGTTTTAAAGTGCTCGGAATATATTTTGTTTGTTCCGTTTCTCCACACGTGCTGTATATAGCAACGAAATGGGAAGGTTGATGTTTTTGCTTAAAGTTATTTTGCTTCCTTCCGACACCATTGTCATTCTATCAAGACACTCTAGTAAAAAAATAAAAAAAATAGGACTCATAATTAATAACACCATTTGGTTTGAAACAGCTCCAATCACAATTTTATTATACGGAACAGTAACACCATTAGGTTTAAAACAGCTTCAATCACAATTTTATTATACGGAACAGTAACACCATTAGGTTTAAAACAGCTTCAATCACAATTTTACTACACGGATCACCTGACTATGAAACATCATTTCTTATTAAGCAGAAAGGAAAAGATCACACGAAAAAACAAAAACAAAAAAGGAGCCTCCAAGGAAGATCAATGTTTGTGTATCATTAGGTGCCATGATACGTAAAAATATTCATAACAAAAAACACCAAGTCAAAAACCAATTCTATTAAAACAACAATGACGTCATTCCAAAACATAAAAGTAGAGTACAGTAACGAAAGTTCGGGCTTGCTAATTTCATTTAAATACACTCTAAGGGGAGATGAATTCATTATTTAAAAATTAAAAAACAGCAGTTAAATTAAAAAAAAAACTTTTGAAGATATTAAGATAATATCAGAGGCCCTAGATGGCTGCCTAGTTCCCATATGCCTAAGGCCAGCCCTGCCCTAATTAGGTCTACATAATACGCATTGCAAGCTAGTTCCTACATTTCATATGAGATATGGGTACCAGACATGCTGCACTTGTTATCAAAGTATGGAGGAAGCCTGAGTGTTTTTTTCAATAGTCTTACATCTGTGCGGGTGTTAAGCAGTAAAAAAAAAAGAACAGAACCTAAAAAAAAAAAAAGAACTTGCATGAAATGATAGCTGATAAGTATGCCGCAACACGCCAGCTACATCTCCAACAGAGCCGAGCTCAACCCCCACCAGAAGTATGTCGGGCTATCAGAGATCCTTGACCCACTTAAGTGTCCGGTAATTCTGACCAGGTTGTCATACCCAGCTTGCTTTTTTTTTTTAAATGAACCTATATTAAACAGTATTATTGGTATAACTTGCAAATAAACGCCGCATGTCAAACCATAAGAACAAGAGCGACTGCTGAATATTTTTAAAGTAGTATTGAAGGGAAGCAACACATCTACAAGAAGGGCATAATTCAGACTTATTATCTCCCTTGAATACAATCTTACGTTGAAAGACATGTTCAGTTTGGCCAGCCTTGTTATCTTCAGTCTTCAGTCACAAACAAATACTTGCTAATACGTACACGTGTATAGATTTGTCTGTGGTTCCGTATAGGAACTCTCTGTCTGCATGCAAATTACGTACTTTAAGAAAACATTTACTCTAGCTCTAAACAAAAGATTGAATGTAGACGTGACTTAATCTAAACAAAAGATACATTGTCAACAAAAGATTGAATGTAGACGTGACTTAATCTAAACAAAAGATACATTGTCAACAAAAGATTGAATGTAGACGTGACTTAATCTAAACAAAAGAATGAATCTATATTAGTGATTGAATCTATATTAGTGATTGAATCTATAGATATGTGATTGAATCTAGACAAGGGATTGAATCTAGACAAAATATTGAATCTAGACAAGAGATTGTGTGTATAAACAAGATATTGAATCTAGACAAGTGATTGAATCTATACAGGTGATTGAATCTAGAAAAAATATTGAATCTAGACAAGTGATTGAGCATATAAACAAGAGAATGTTCTAAACAGAAGAGACCACGAAAGTTGTAGCTGCCACAAAGTGGACACTGAACAAAATGACGTCTTTGCTGGCGAAAGAGAAAAACACTTTGTGTTGCTCTAGCTAGACCTCTCATGTGAACACACCTTTTGACCTCTAATGTGTATACACCATCAGGCGAAACAAAGAGAATCAACTCCAAGTTGTGTCAACATGGCCTGTTCGTTAGGGCATGATCACTTATCGAGCTTATAACAACACTTAACACAATGACACACTGGTAAGAGTATAGTCTATTTATATGTCAACCAGTCAAAATCAGACACTGCTATATACGATGTAGATCTAGATACATAAAACAGATAAAAATTTCATATTTGGAAAAGTCGCTTCAGTCATCAAGTCACAATTACTAGAGTTTATTCTTAGACCGAGGATAGGTCAAGTGAAAAAAAAATTAAACATCTAAAATGTGCAATCATATAATCTTGTTTTATGAATTACAGACGTTCCTTAATAAAGCCAGATGAATAATTATTACAATCATGCATGTTAAAGACTTAAACTTGGAAAAATCTTTTTTTTTTTTTTTTCTGGCTGATTCAGACAACCCGTTCTATGCTCCAATTGCGCTAGGGAAGAGGAAACCCTAATACGAATTTGTCCTAGCATATGAAAAAAAAATTTGACTTTATCTTTGTGTCTTTCTGAGTATTTTAGTAGTTTTTTTTATTTTTTTTATTTGCAAGTTATGGTTCAAAATAATTTTGCCACTTTTATTTTTCTGCTAGTAGGATGTTACTCTAACTCTAGGAAAATGTGAATATTCAATTGTTATGAATGCCACAGCTCTATTTTTTTTGTCTGTTCTAGTTGCTTTTTTAAAAATTAATCAATCAAATATTTCACGGTATAGTAATACTGGTAAGTAAAGTAAAGTTCCCCTTTCAGACATTGTGATCTATGGGGTGGATGATGTAAAGGTCATCTGTTTCTGTGGCCCACGGTTAACGAGCAGGGTGTCATGTGGCCAGTACAACGACCAACCGCCTTTACTTTTCCCCAACTAATGTCAGGTACCCATTAGAGCTGGGTGGATTCGGAGACGACATAATATCAAGGAATTCAATATCCCAGTCTTCTCAAGGATTCGGACCCGGAGCTCCGAGAGTGTACTCCATGCATAGTGTTTGTTTATTTATTTATATATGTTTTAGTTATTTTCACTGTTAAATAAAATTGGTCAAAGAGAAATGAATAAATTGGCCAATTTTTTTTTTCAAAATTGACCCGGTCTCTATACTACGATAGTTAAAAAAGAAATGTTTGGAAGTAGATTGCCTAGGATCTCAATTAAGCTTACAAATGTAAAAAAAAAAAAAAAAGTACCAAGTAAATATTAAGGAAAAAAAAAAAAGGAACCAATTAGCTACTGCAGTAAATACGTGACCAGATTTTCTTGAGTCAATTACATTACAGGCTAAAATCGCTTGCCAGGCTGTCAGTGAGACAATTAGCACACGCTCGTCTCGTCTTAACATAATGTATACAATTAGTGAAACAAAAAGGGATTTCTCATTAGTGGATTTACAGTGCTAAATATCAGTTTGTAAGGTGTGAATAGAGCAGACAAGTCAGCGAGATTCGCAAAAGTCAATTCTAGTCAAGCTATAACCGCGGGAAGATGGGGGGGGGGGGGGGGCGAGGGGAGAGGAAATAAAGAAATATAAGCAAAATATTTTGTAAAAAATACTCTTTTTAAAAAAGCTCATATGGAATAGTTTGGAATCAGTCATGCAATTAAATTTGTAATAGGTCTGGAGTTTAGACCAACAATAATAAATCTGTGCGGTTAAAAATATATTTGCCATTTGTTTTTGTTTAGCGCTATTTCATCCTTTAGCTTTCTCAATAAGCTATGACCCTATCAATTATCTGGACCCTTTGGGAAAATTGGAGGGGGGGGGGAATGAAAGAGAGAGATACCAGGGTGAATTTTTACTGTAATAGTTGGTTAAAAGCTATTATAAAAAAAAGGGGTGGGTAAACCTGAATTTTAACTCGTGGCTTAAACCTCGCCAAGCTGACATTCTAACCACTCCGCTAATAAGGTGTGTATGAAAATAGAAGACTGTATAGCTATCTATTGTTTGTTTCAAACTTACTTTAAAGGGGACTAATTCAGCTTATACTACCACATCACTCAAATATATTTTTTACCTTGTTCGAGATACAAAACAACAAAAATATACTTGTGTTGTCCGGTAAAAGAAATAATTGTGCGAAATTTTCAGCTGATCCGACAGGGTATTGGAGAAATAACGTTAACAAACTTTTTACCAGACAGACAGACTGAGTTAATATAAGCTTTGTAAAAAGCTAAAGGTACCCATTCAGATCTTGAGATCTTTGGGGGCAGATGATGTTAAGCTCATCTGTTTTAGATGACGTCAACAAGGAACTCATGTGACCAATACAACGACCAACCGCAGTTGCTTCCCCTTAAATATCACGAAATTCAAAATCGAAGTCTTCACATGGATACGAACTACGTATGTGTGTGTTAGCTACGTATTATCTGACCCAGGGCCGGCCTTAGATAATTGGAGGCCCTAGGGAAGTGAGCAAATAAAATAGACAAAAGAAATATTAAACATCGAAATAATAAAATTACGTAATTTATATAAAACCTATTGTACTTCATCAATAACATTGGGCACACGTTTCGTTAGTTCTTCTCTAAAAAATTGTAATCAAAATTGGAGGCTCTAGGCGGCTGCGTAGTTTGCCTATGCTTAAGGCCGGTCCTGGTATCGATCATGTAGTGTAGGGCATAGTTAGCAAATGAACCAAGGGAGATAAACTGGAAAATGCATACATGAATAAGAAACACTATGCCTAATTTTATGCTAATGAAGTCGAATTTACCGCGGTCTAAGCTTTCAAAAGGTAATTGAGATTAGAAGGTTTATGTAAGTACACTCCAAATATTGTCGTCTGCTAATGTATTGGCAAAGTGTGTTTCACTGGGTATCAGCATTTACACGAATCGATATCATGACCATATTTACCACTGAAATTTCAGTTGTCTCCGCATTGCATCTGCTCTCTTCTGCGTCTCGAGATAACTTGGGTGCTCTTTGAACTTTCCATGACCTGACTTCATCCATCTTTGATAACCAACATGTGAGTTTGAAGCTCAATTCATTGTTGACCGAAGACCCGAGCTCAACACGAAAGAAAGACAAAATGCCCATTTTAGTAAGTTCCGAGTCAGATTTAAATTCAAAGGGTCTTTGAGGCAGCCGAGTTTATTAGTCCTCCTCCATTTTGCCCACAATACCGTACTAGAACAGTGGTTCCCAAACTTTTTCCTTACCGGAACACTAGGATTCCACGGAACACAGTTTGGGAAACACTGTAGTAGAATATTGTTCTACACCTTCTGTTTTGAGATCCTTCCACTCAAGAAAATATAAAATGACTAGAAGCATAACAATAAAAAAAGACTGGCCTGATTTAAACTGTTACGTTGTACATACAAAATAGAGGCCGTTTGTAAGTAAAACAGATTTGTTCCCTTTCGTTATTCTATTCCAAACAACATTGGGCATTATTAAAATTTAATCAAAGATAGAAGAAACAAAATATTACCTAACGGTCACTTTGAAGTTTACTTAATCTTCATAGAATCCTTAATGCTGCTGGTCAAGTCATTGGCAAAAAAAAACAACAACATTTGAGCAGCTGTTTGAGACAGACATCCATACAAAAAAAAGGTAAAAAGATTCTAGAAATCCTTGTGATTTTACCTTCACAAAAGAGATACAAGACACCGAGATAGCAAAGACAAACAGACACAAACACTCTTTTGTTCCCCTGGCAATCAAATCATCAAATAACAAAAATCTGATATAAACTTTGTCACATGTAAATTATGAGTAAGTCTGGTGTGAATGTACATTTTTTGTTTATAAATGCACTGTTTTGTTTGGTGTAATGCACAAATTACAAGACAAATTTCCTTACGGACAATAAAGATTATTATTATTAATCAAATACATAATGTTTGCATACAAGGCTCACAGTTTATGCTTGCTGCAGTAATACATTAATGTTTTCAGGAGAGTAATTATTGTAATAAACACCTAGATAGGATCTCAATTAGAAGCTGCTAGCGGTTTTTACACTTACTGCTTATTTGACACCAAACCTTGTTCAGAACACAAATATCTATAGCTATATTTTTAAAAAAAAGCTAAAGGTAACTTTTTCTGACCTTGCGATCTATGGGGATGGATGATGTTTTTGTGGCCGACGGTTAACGAGGATGTAATGTGGCCAGCACAGCGACCTTCCCCACTGACTATTCCCCAACTAATCTCAGATGTCGGATACCCATTAGAGTTGGATCGACTTTGGGACGGGGGGGGAGGGAACAAAAAAATCACGAAGTTAAAAATCGCAGTTTTTCACCGCGATTCGAACTCGAGACTCTCGGTTCAGAAGCCAAGCACTTTCCCCACTCAGCCACCACACCTCCTACATACATCGATAGCTATAGCAACTTACATACTTTGAGCTTAGCCTTCGCCCTGTCTCTGTATACATAGAAACACAAGATCAGCACAACCGACTCACAACGTTACTGCCAACTGCGGACCACTGACACCATCTCATAACACAAGAAAATAATACGAAAAGAAAGAACCAAAAAATGCAACATCTACACTGCATAGAAAAAGAACTAGGTTACAATTATCATGCGCTTATTAAGTAATTAGTCGGAAATTAGAAAAAAAAATATCCTCGACACTTCACACGCAGTTGAAACTTAAAAACTTGGACCGTAAAAACACCGAGATCACGTCGTCTGTATTATCCGAATCATTTAGTCCAATGCAACAGGCATTCGGAACCAGATAACGATAGTGTGTAGATACACACACACTCAGAACTACACACTCTGTCTTAAGGATGCGGAACTCGGTCTTGACGATATTGATCATTACTTTAACTAACAATGAAAGAAAACCTAACACATCACCCCCACATTGAATGAACTCGTCAGATGCCACATATCCCATAAGAGTATGAAAACAAACACATTGAAGAATTTTACCATCAAATATTTTCCGTTTGGTGTATCACGCTATTTACGCCCTTACAACTAAATAATACCCTTACTATCGAGCAAACTATGATAAAATACAGCTTATACTTATTTGAATAAAACGATCGCCTATTTTAATGATGCTTCGCTAATCAGGACAAGGGAACAACTCGATCTCCACAGCTGTTGCCTTACTTGATTATCCTCCCCTTGTCTCACCTTGTCCGACACTCAGGCAAAGTTTGTCAAAAAGCCTGCGTTGTTTTCCATTGCCCAGAAACCAATAGCAATAACCTACATCAGTACATCTAGATCTCTATATGTTTATCTTTTCACTTCGATATCTGTTTTTGCTTTGTGGTCATAAATAGTTTCATTTCGCGTTTATCAAGTCATTGAAGAAGTCTTTCAAAACAGCACTTGTTATAAAGCACATGTGATCCAGATGCCCGTTCCTTCATAATCGATAGATGGATCAGATTGACCAGCGTTGGTTTGCGCGCACCAATCACAAGTGACTTTCGAAAGCGATCGCCCAAGCGGCTTGACTCATTTGACACAACAGATCCAACGTATGTTTGAACACGGTGCACAGATAACCACTTTGACAATGAACAGTTTTAGTGTCGGGAGAGAACCATTAGAAAGAATATAGATAACATAAAAAAAAAAGAAGACAGGTTAGGGATTACATGTGAATGTGGACCGGGGGGGGGGGGGGCTGGGGATGATATACAACTGATTAAACCAATACACTTGATCTATACACAAGAAGAAAAGAAGCAATCAGAGGTGTGGATAGGGACAACGCGAGTGTGTGTGTGTGTGTGTGGGTGGGTGCATTGCATTGTTTATGTTGCCCCAGCAACGAATTCCACGCAGGCACAACTGTAGTGAAGTAAACTTAGTAAAGGAGAATTACTTCTTTCCAAGTTTGTTGAGATTATCTGTACTGATTGGCTTGAGATGTTTACCTATCTTACCTTATAAATTACAATGTTAGCTTATTATGTCCTAAGCGTTCCGTGTCAATCTAGTCAAGCATGTTAATCAGTGACTTAATTCCTGCTAACTCTTTGGTTTTCAGGGCTGATCCAGGCAACCCATTCCATGCTCTAATGCCAATATGGAAGATGAAGAGTTAGTTCAACCTTGTCCTAGCATACTGAATAAACATTGTGCCTCTGTCTTTGTGTCTGAGTATTTTACATGGTTTTGTTTTTCTATTTGTAAATTATGGTTCAGTGTTGTTTTTTTTGTATTATTGATATGTTACTATTTAGTTCTTTTCCAAAGTGTCTTTTAATTTATGATTTTACTAATGGTGTAATTCTAATCGTCTAGCGGCTCTGTTTAGCCCCTGTTCTAGTTTCTTAATCTTTTCTTGAGGGGTCCCAAACAGTGGGCTCTCATTGTGCGGTAAAAGGGGATCCGCGAGATACGCCTATGCCGTGACTACCCACTGATAACTTAATACTTTGGTTCTGGTTCGCATAATGTTGGTCTACACACCTACCTATATATTTCACGGTTACAGACTCACCTCTGCCCTACTTAACAGCCCGACACATTGACAAGACTAGAGTATATCTAAACTGAGCCAATCTTTAACAGACTTATCTACACTGATCACTGACTGCGATGCAGATCTAGATACATCCAAAGACAAGCGTTTCATATTTGGATAAGTCGCTTCGATTCATTAGTGCACAATTATTCCTAGACTGATGAAAGCTGTAATGGGAGAAATCGGTTGCGGGCCTTTCATTAACAAATGAATAACGATAATCAAAGAGTGATTGCACAGACATGACGGAATGCTTTAAGCCCGTAACAGGGGCGTAGCTAGGAATTTACCATCGTTTGGGGGTCCGGGGGCCTTGAACTCTTTAGGGGCCCCTGCATTTTGCGCAATATTTTATTTTTAATGTAAAAAAAAAAAACCCACTTATTTGGGGGCCCGGGGGGATTCTCCCCCCCCCCACCCTAGCTACGCCAGTAGCCCGTAACTTATCTTTCTAACGCACGTAACATTAGTAAAACATTTACAGTTTATTCTCTCTCTCTCCCTCTCACACAAACACAAAGTCTAGAGGAAAAATTAAAAAGGGAAATAGTTAAAATATTGAAAGAAAAAAAAAACTTAAATATTAGCATACAATGCAAGCCACTAAGCTACATACTATTTAAAATGTGTGCTTTTAAAGAAAACAAAATTAGGTCGATAATAAAATGTGAGGGAGATGCAATGTACCTTCACCGCACTTACGTCCGCAATGAGTGTGGTCGTTACGTTAACTCAAAACGTCTTTTGACGGGCCTGTTTCTGTCACGTAAAAGAGACGTCATCAGAACGATGGTACGTCACTCACCTAAGATCTAGACTCGGCTGTGCTAGAGTTTACCTGCTTTTAAAAAACATGGCATGGCCAGGTGCTAATTATACCTAGATCTAAGGGCAGAATATTGACCTATCAGTTGCTAGGTTATCTAATTCCTGCCGGATTGAAACCACGGTTTCACCCTTCAAGAGTAGCAAGAATTAAGAACCAAACTTGTAAGAGCCAAACTTGTGCTTAGCTACACAACGTCGGTCTGTATTTGCACTTGTGGGAGCAGACGAGCTTCAGAGCAGGTTTTAACTTATCAACTAAGCAAGTCCTGCCATGTGACCTTGATACCTTACAGTTTGAGGACCAGTGTTGTGGATCATGTCATAGTGACTTGACACAGAATGGGTGATGTGCGTACACCAGGGGAGATAAGACAAGGGCAATAACCACCATTTGGAAGTTTACATCTACTATTAAAAGTCGATTCGAACGTTTTCTCCAGCAGATTTTAAAGAATACAGAAAAAAAAAGCATCCCAGATGTCAACTGGGCCGTATGATCCGAGAAGCCGTAGACACAAAATGCAGACCTACTGTTAGCCTTAGGGACAAAATTAACCCATCCATGCCAGTTTTTAAAAGAATCAAGCAAAGAAATAAATTCAACTGGCGCAGTCTACCCATTTAATGAGCTAGACTTTCACACAAAACTGTGAAGAAATGCTGTACTAAATGGACACAGAGGCTAAGCCGGCTCGTATGTGTTTACAAAGTGTGTAACGTCAGGTGGTCGAGGTTTCTTTTTCCATTAATGATATGCATTTCGGCAGATCCGAAATCAAAAATCGCTTAGGGGCATTTCATTCTTAATTACAGTTTGCAAAGAGCCCCGACATTCATAAGTCTGGGCCTAGATATTAGAAAAGTGATGGCAGTTTAATTCATCCGCTTCCAAGCATTATCTAACAAAATCTGTGACTCATAATACCGTACTAGTTGTGCAGAGGGAAAGAATAAATGCCTCAAATAATGGAACAGCCAAAGGGATAGAGAGATTATTTTTTGTAAGCTATACTTAACATTCCCCCCCTCCTCTCCAAAAAAGACAACCCTTTTCAACGTGTCACACACACACACAAAAAGTCTATGATAAACGCTATCAACTCTATTTGAAAGAAGACAGTTCTGCTTGATACTGATAAGATTTGTAGAAGTTGTTATCTCCCTTTCTCCCTTCGAAAGAGACCATAATTTTCTTTAAGCAAACACCATCGTGTTTTGAAGCCATAACCACAAACAATAATGTTGGTTGAAATGTGAAAAGCTGCATTAGTTCCCTCCACCCCGTTTTTTCCACCTCATTATATCACACACAAAGAGAGAGAGAGACAGACAGACAAACAGAGAGAGAGACAGAGAGACACAGAGACAGACAGACAGAGAGAGATACAGAGACAGACAGAGAGAGAGAGAGAGAGAGCTTTTTAAATCCTTTCCATACCTATACTAATACATTTCATTTCCTTCAACGCAAAAGAATTACTCATAACGGTTCACTTACTTATGTACAGTGAACATTGGGGGGCACAAATCTTCTAAAAGTTGTTTGTTCGGTACAACAGAAAAGCTTAAATGAACTTTGTCCACTTAAAAATTGTTTGCTTTAAGGCAACTTTTCAACTGGCAATTCAGTCCGTTTAAACAAGTACAAAAGAACTCTTCAGATCGAAGCGAAAGAAAATGATATCACCTTCCTTTCGCAAAGTAAACTGGGAAGACAGCGCGAGATTGTGACGTAAACTGCATACAAAGTTTCCGACTGATCTCGGAGAAGCCCGAAGTTGAGATCACATGAAACGCGATAGTTCAGCGATATGCAATCAACCAATCAGTGATAAATTAGCAAAAATTGTATGCAAACAACCTATCAGTGATAAATTTGCAAAAATGTATGCTTTCAAGTATCAACCAACCAGTGATAAATTTGTAAAGCTATAACGAGGCTGTCGTGTAGCCAGCATGACTACCAACAGCATTCACGTTTCCCCAAGTATACATTTCAGTTTTCACCGAGGAATTTTCTGGTGAGGTGGCAGGTCTGCAGCATTACCACCCTCTGACAGGCAACGAGAATGTTCCTAGGAATGCCAAGTGCCTTGAAGGTATCTGTGAGGTCACTTGTTATTATCCCCTCGGTTGATATGACAATGGGGTATATTGTTGTGTTAGATAATGTCCATAAATGCTTAATCTCCAAGCCAAGGTTCCCATATTTTCGCTGTTTTTCCACCTCAGTTGTTTTTTTGTTTTTTTTTAATTATGAGATAGTGGCAGCGGCGATGTCAATAATGGTAGCGGCGTTTTCTTTTTTATCGATGAACAGCAGATCAGGGCGATTAATATCTACCGTTTTGTCGGTCAAAATTCGCCTATCCCAGTACAGAAGACGATGATTATTATTACTATTATTTATTTATTTATTTGTTTGTTTATTCATATCACATCAAGTCAACTAAAGGAGTGAACGCGCCAAAGCTATGAGAAGGAAAAAGACCTAATAATGAGGAAAAATCGCTTCATAACTATAAAAACTACCCAAAGTTACAAGAGAGGGAATTGAGCTGTAAAGATGACACAATGAGGCCAAACATGGCCGTTGTGCTAGAAGACTTTACTGCTAAAACAAAAGTGGCAGACATAATCAAAGTTACCGATTAGTTAAAAAAAAATCTCATGTGGTGACATACTGAACTGGAGGAGGATTGGTAAAAAAATTAAACCACTGTTCCGCCGGCGAAGAATCACGAATTTTTCGCTAGGGGGAAATTACATCTTACAAAAAAATGTGATGATTCGACCATAAACATCGAAATAAAAATGAAACAACCGGTGTAGTTAAAGCTAAAAACTAATACCCATATGAGCTAATTCAACCGGCCACCTTGACGTCTTCTATCTCCGAAGTAATCCCAAGTGACATCACAGACATCAATACATTCCCAACACGCTGCACCATATCACCCAAAAAGAAACGCACACAAAGAGATACGTTAACAATTCTAAATTAGGTCACCAACTCCCACAGTATTGAAATTCACCATTTCAACAATGCCCAAGCTTATTTATTTATTTCACCAGATTTTTTTTTGGTAGCTGAGCCATTTCATTAATTATAAAAGTGAATGGGAGAAATAGTTTAATCTGTGAATTTCGGAAGACTTTTAGAATACTTTTTTTAGGTGTATTCCTATCATTCAGCAGTAAACCAAGGCTTCAAGTTATATGGCCTCATTCAGTCAAGAAGCGATTATGGATCATCTCATATAAATAAAATGAATGCCTGGGCATAATGGTCAGAACGATGTCGCAAACACAGTTCCCCCCTATCCACGCAATTGATGTATCCAAAGGAAAAAGTGCCGATACAGTCTGGGATCAGCGGCATTGCATGCTCATCCAGGATATAGCGCTGAAAGTTGCATTAAGATTGCAGGCTACTGATTTTTCATTAGGGCTGAATCCTAAAGCCTTTCACATTTTTTTTTTGGTTTAAAGCTTCAAAGCAAGGTTTGAATTCAGGGTTTTCCTTCTCTTAGGTGGGTAGCAAGCCAAGGCTAACGAGCACCTCCTGCCCGAAGCCTTCAAGTTCAATTGTCTAGAAAAGCGTGGATGGTAATTTGAGAGATTCAACTGTCTTAATAAAAAGACAAAAGAGTATCTCTAATATCAGGTGGAAGAATCAGAACATGTTTAGGATGGCTTATCCATTCCCCCCCCTTTTTATTATCTTAAAGGGGCTTATAAAACAGAGTGAGATTGAGTGGGCCAAGATGGATGCTTGACCAATAAATTACACGCACAAAATATATATAACACAATTTTAAACACAATAGTAACAATAGAACGCATTACACCGATATCACGATCAAATAAAGCTAAAAGAGGATGACAACTGGATATTTTTATGCTAAAGAAAACAACAACCTAGATACTGCAAGTGTCTGTGTCGAAATAGAAGTTGGTAAGTTCGCATGTCTTCAAGGTTACTTGGCACAGGATTTGGTCCTAAGTAATACCTAAGTGAAGAAAAAAATATATATCCACCACCTGATAACAGAAAGCAGTAGCTTTCTTTAACAGAATACTTCAAACTGATTTGAACCGGTTTTTTTGATAAGGTGATGTGTCATCCAGTGAAAAATGGGACACTAACAGGTTGGCCAATTACCGTTTAGAATATCTTTCTTCCAAATGAGAGAAAACAAAATACCCTTGCAGTAAGATAGAAAGGACTCGAGTGGCTGCTTGAGTTCAACTCAAAAAGTAAGCAAAAGTCTAAGGTTGTATTTATGGGGGAGAGGGTGTTTGGGAAGAAGGATAAATCATTATCCAAATGTAGATCACTGATATCCATGATGTTAATTCCATTGTTGGAGGCTGAACATAGCAAAAGCTTTATTTAGAGTAAAATAAATTTATGCAAAATTACAAAAACCAACGACAACAAAAAACAATTTTCAGACGATATTAGGCGACCCCTGGCAAATGGTCATTGGGCTATCGGAGGGGTCGCGATCCACAGGTTGAGAACCCCCCCCCCCCCCGACTCTAACATAATAAATGAGAAAGAAGAAGAAGAAGACGCATTAAAATGATCAGAAGTGAAACTGTTTTTGTTCAGAAAATATCCTACAGAAGACAAACCAGAAAGTGTTTTAAAATCTTTTATAATTTGTCTTATGGCTTCGTTCAAAGTTTCACAATAATGAGAAACAAATGTGGCGGAGTTCTCATCTATTTTGTCCATTTTAAAGTGAGTTCGAAGAAAAAAACAACGTAAAGCTCCCCTTTCAGACCTTAGGGTCTGTAGGGCAGATGATGTAAAGGTTAAGGTCATCTTTTTCTTTGGCCTACGGTTATCGAGGTGTCATGTGGCCAGCACAATGACCGCTCAGCCACTGCGCAACCTTAAAGTGAGTTAGATCAGAGCTATTTGTCACCCCCCCCCACACACACACACACACACACGATTTTTTCTTTCAATTCAGTATTATATGTCGTCACGACTCGTCACAGTCATAAGTGAAAAAAACAAAATTTCGCAAATCAACTCGTGCTGCGTGACAAAACATTTTATTTAAATTTCAGTCCGAGCCTTTGATTATTTAACTCTTTAAATCTCCGTAATTATTTTCCACATTCTGTCAGAATTGTTCATTTTTCGCATTTGTACATTCAACCTTGTTAGGATTAAACTTCAATAACATTTTTGTTTGTAATCAGAAAAAGTTATTTTTCGTATAGAATTTTATGAGAATGCATGCTCTTTTATATAACACAAATTAGAGCTTATAAAACCGAAAATTAATTTAATCAAGTGGCGTAAAATCAACGATATTATCGTTAAGTAGGAGAGAAAGAGTTAATGAATTAATTAAAATTAATTTTTACGTTATGCGAAAAGAAGTAAAACAACAGGCGGCCGTTGTTGTTGTTTTTGTTTCGGATAATGTAAATATCATTATTTGTTTCGAAACTGGACATGATTGTTTTGTATAGATCACGGCACTGACCACTATAAATTGCACTGCTATTAAAGATTACATACTAATTAGGATTATTTTAATCCATTTTTTTAACAATAATAAAATTACAAAAAGTTTCTGTTTCCCAACAAACTCAGCGGCGGCCCACATTAGGCGTATATGAGACCGCGTCATAAACTCCTTAGACTAATTCTGGCCCATTATTAAACACTAATTGCGATAAAATAAAGGCCGAATTTCGGCACTTAATGAGCAGCTGTGACCTACATATTTTGCCACATCCAACGCCGATGGTCGATTTAGATTCTCTTTTCTCTTAGAGAATAAACTTGAAATGAAAAAACGTTTTCGTTTAAATTATACAAATCTAGAATACAAGGAACATGATGGATATATATGTGAGCTCACTAAAGTAATGAATGTATACCTACAAACTAACAAAAAACAATTAGTGAAGTTGTCCAAGAAAGAATTGTAACCACGTCCAAGAATAGAACTTTATATAAAACACACACTGATCCAAATCCGTTAGAAAAGCATGAAAATAAGACCCATTACAGCACATAAGCAATTTCTCGAGTTAGGATTCAAATTTTTTCTACACAATTTAACGTCTTCTAAGTTCTTTCCCGCATCTGGAAGTTTCATATAAATACAATGTGCATGTTACAGTTATAGCTAAATATATTGGAGTAAGTAGAACACGGTACAGTTAGTGACCCGAAGGTTTACCGTACTGCGTTCCACGGACTAGATATGCTGGCTTCACCACTGGAGAGTCCAGGGAGAACAATACTCTGGGACACTCACACACACACACACTGAGATCAACACATTGACACTAAGAAGAAAAACATCGATTCGTTAGGAAACGAAGAAAATGCAATATCATCATTGGAGCCTCAAAACATGGAGAAAAACAATAACTTAAAAAAAAACAAAGCTTATATTCAGAGCGGATTTTAAAATGTGGAGGCCCCTGGGCAAGATATCTTTTTTGTTTGGAGGCCCATACACTTTTTGTAAAGCTTTGATAAAGTTCCACTTATGAATAATAAAACTTTAATCAAAAAAGCATGCCAGATTTGTATAAACACTAGTGGAGTAATTTTAAATTTAATCTTAATTTCTTTTTTCAATATGCACATTTTAGTTTTAAAAAGTATATTTTAGATTTTATTTTTGGATGGTAAGGCCCATGGTAGACGCACAGCCGTAAATCCGGAGCTGCATTTACCTATTCCGAGCATGTTACAAGCAGACCCGTCTTAACCAAGACAGTGTTGTCAGCAGTAAAAATGCGAAAAAATGTTTTAAAAAAAGTTTATGACTCTTCGAAATTCGGATGTATCTTAAAATCTTTTTTGTGGAAGCCCCTTTCAATGGGGTCTCCGGGGTAATAGCCGCGCCTGCACTCCCTTAAATGCAGCAATGCTTATATTGAGTGAAATTGCATCAACTTTTTTGAATCAAACATGTAATTAACTTTAAATAGATTCAGACTAGGTAAGTATGTAAGTTTCCCTTCCAGACCTTACGAGCTATTGGGCAGATGATGTAAAGGTCATTTGTTTCTGTGGCCCCACGGTTAAATAGGGTGTCATGTGGCCAGCACAACTACTAACCGTCTTAACTTTTCCCCAACTAATGTCAGGAAACCATTAGAGCTGGGTGGACTCAGAGGCACCCTAAAGATTCTAAAATTTAAAATTCCAATCTTCACCAAGATTCGAACCCGGGACTATTCAGCAACGACGCCTAATAGATCCAAACGAACAAGAATAACATCTGTGCGATTGAAATATTTTGTTGTTTTTCTTTAGCGCAATTTTCATGCTTAGAATGCTTCGCGCGCTTTGGTCCAATCACTTTTCTGGACCAGTGAAGGCTGCTAGAGAGGATTGTCAGGGGGGAAGGTTTCCGTACTGCTTTGAAATCGAACTGGGGGTCACCATGATGGAAGACAAACGCGTAAACCACTAAGCTATGCGAGTACTTATAAAATTAGAAGGTTTTATAGTTTCAAAAAGTTATGTTTAAAATGTTTAGCTGACGACCTAATTCTCTTCACAAGGCTTATCTTTCCTTAGCTTAGTATATTTCTGTATAAAAACTAATTAGTTAAGACTAATTTATTAACTAATCGGTTATTTATTATTGATTCGTGTGTTGTCAAACGACAAAGAATACTTGTGCAAAGTTTCAACATGATCCGAGAATAGGAAGTGGGGGAAATGACGTGTGCAAGATTCCACCAAAACAGAGTGGGTTGATTTCAGCTTTGTACATTTCTATAACCATTCATGCTTGGCTTCTTTCATACCGAGACAATGGGTTTACAAAACAAAGGTGAAATAACTTATAGTACCAATCGCAGTGATTGATCAGCAGGCTCTGCTCAAAATTAACCAGGCTAAACTCATTTAGGGCAAATTTTCCGAGGCTAAAGTGGAATACTTTACGAAGCCAAGGTCAAATACTTTACGAGGCTAAAGTCGATTACTTTACGAAGCTAAAGTCGAATACTTTACGAGGATAAAGTAGAATACTTTACAAGGCTAAAGTAGAATACTTTACAAGGCTAAAGTAGAATACTTTACGAGGCTAAATTATATATTTATATTTATATATATATATATATATATGCCCTATAGTAAGGCAGAGTAAAATTAACAAACGGAAGTATATTTTTTATACTTTTGCTGTATCAGGAACTTAATAGTCTACGTACAGGCCTTCAAAACAAGACTCCATAAATACTTGAAATAACATAAAGACGTGATATGCATGACTGAACACACCAAACGCCGACACTAAACGGATTGTAAATTTGTTGCACATATTGACAATGACACGGTAGGGCTAATTTTCAGAACCACATATGTGTTTTTATACATCTGTATGCACATTAGGTCTGCCCTAAATACCGCACGGTCTGAAGGATAACTTTACTTTACATTAGATGGCATATAAAAACATTAAATGACAATAAACGAATAGTCCTTGTGCAATGAGTTTCAAGCCTGTCACGGTTTCAGTAAGATGTATCCTGCAGTAATTGTGGGCTAAAATTAAAACATGTTTTCAGTCGCGTGATGCCTTACAGAATAATTAGTGAGCTCTATGCAGTATGCTAATTTGTATGTTGAATGGAGTGCTACTGTTTTTTTGAGTGGAAGATCCAGATTTATATATTTTAAAAAAGTGGTTTTAAGGAAAATCATATTTAAAAAAAAAAAAAAAAAAAAAAATGAAATTAAGGGGCAATAACCTTCATGTACCTTAGGTGTTCTTAAAATTGTACTTTTGTAGAGTATTGTCCCTTAAAACGCTTAATTAAATTACTTTTGCGTTTTGTGTCTATATGTACTGCATTCCTCACTGATATTTGGACCTGAAGAAATGCTCTCTATGTGAATCATTGAGCGCGTATCAGACATTTTAAAAATCATTACTGAAACATGAACACAGGTGCAGTACATTTATCTTACGTTGGCAGTTTTCACGATTAACTAATTACTAAACAATCTCAGAATGGAAAAATTGAACCCAAATTTTGCAAATCAAATTTTAATGAATTAAAAAAAAATATTTAAAAAAATGCTTATATCTTATCTTATCTTATATAATACAGACGTTACTTCAAAAAAGAAGATGATTACGTCCTACGCGTCATGCATTTAGTCATGCATATTAACCAATGACTTAATTCTGCCAAGTCACTGGTTTTCCTGGCTAGCTCAGGCAACCCATTCCATGCTCTAATAGCACTAGGGAAGAAGGAGTATTTGTAAAAATTTGTCCTAGCATATGGGATGAGGAATGTGCCTTTATCTTTGTGTCTTTCAGAGTATTTTATTAAATTTTGTTTTTGTATTTGAAGATTATGGTTCAGTGTTTTATGTATAATTGCTACTTTACTTTTGAGTCTTCTGTCCTGAAGGCTTTCTAAATTTAGTGATTTTACTAAAGGTGTTACTCTGGTTAAGTGTGAATATTCGTTTGTTATGAATCTCACTGCTCTATTTTGTGTCTGTTCCAGTTTCTTAATGTTATCTTGAGTTGAGGGGTCCCAAACGGAGGATGCATATTCTATTATTGGGCTAACCAAGGTTAAATAACATTTCAGTTTTAATTTCTTATTTGATTTGTAGAAATTTATAGTACCGCACAATGATAAATGGGTGGATTTGATTTGCAGGTCTAAAAAGTACACACTCCTAAAAAAAAATAAAAAGGACACACACACAAAATACACAGTTAATCCAGGCTTCCTTTATTCATATACCGGATACAGTTAGCTTATTTAAAAGAAATCTTCCCACCATAGACGAAATTCTCTAACTCTTCCAACAAAATCAAATGTCAAGGTCAATCTCCTGATATATTCCAGTAACTAGAGATTACTCCGCGTAAGATTTAAATTCTTTGGAATGAAATGAAAATTTAAAGTTTACAAAGTATGTCTGACACTTATTTGAATTATAATTTTACGTGTGCGGGCGCTTGATTGCTTGATTGTATGTGCGTGTTTCTGATGTGTGTATACTCAGAAAGACACAAAGATAGAGGCCTATTTCTTATTTCATAGGCTAGGACAAAATTCGTACAAGTGCTCCTTCTTCATTAGTGCCATTAGAGAATGGAATGGGTTGCCTGAATAAGCCAGGAGTTTAAGACACTGAAGAATGTGCATGACTAGATTGGCATATGAAATGCGTAGGACGTATTTTTTTTTTTGAGGTAATGTCTGTAATCTTTAAGATAAGATAAGATACAGTATGGATGTGTGCGTGCCTGACTGTGTGTGTGTGTGTTGAGCCACCAAAGAAGAGAGAAAAAAAAATCACCAGTATTAAGGCAATATTATGAGACAATGTCTACTATAGCTAGAAAATCCCTGAAGACAAATACGTTCTCTTACGTTTTCTAAAGCAGTAGATCTATTTCTACAGTAGAGAGAGATTTGATGTTTCGACAGTTTTTTTTTTAAAATTATGTCAAAATCTGAAATGCAAGAACAAAAGCTTACTAGATAGTAGAGTTGTTGTTTTTTCCCCTTGAGTTCTATACGTGCCGAGAGAAATGTATTAATTCAAATAGAACAGAAAAAAAAAAAAAAAAAGGTTTCGTTTGCAAACCTAGCGATCCATGGGGCAGATGATGTAGAGTTCATCTGTTTTTATGGCCGACAGTTAACGATGGTGTCATGTTGCCAGCACAACCACCAACCTCATTTACTTTCCAACTAATGTTAGATACCTGTACTTACATAAATAAAATCTTAAAAAGACATCTTTAGTAAAGAATCGAGTTCTAGAATACTCGGTCCAGACTCCAAATTCTTGACCATTTCATCACAAGCGGTGAGTGAGTGGGGGGGGGGGGGAGGGGAAGCATTAATACCAACGGTTACATTTACACATAGATTCGCTGGATGACATTATAAAGTCGTGCAGAGGTGGAGACGTGCGAGGGGCCCTGGGCGAGTGTTCTAATAAAGTAAAGTAACGTTCCCCGTTTCAGGCCTTGCTGTCTATAGGGCAGATGATGTAAACGTCATCTGTTTTTGTGGCCAATGGTTATCTAACCGCCTTTACTTTTCCCCAACTAATGTCAGATACCCATTAGCGCTGCGTGGAGGCGCCAAAAGATATCGAAATTTAAACCCGGAATCCCCAGTTTTACCGCTCAGCCACCGCGCGTGTTTTATTAGGGTTACGAATATGTGTACATATGTACAATAGCTGAAGGTGACAAAAGATTCTCTTTATCGCGAGACACCCCCCCCCCCTAAGGAGTCGGGGTCAATCGCCCCACTACCAACCCCCCTCCCAAAGACCGCCTCTGAGCCATGCTTTTACATTACAAGATGAGGTCAAAGTATCTTGTACTTACCCCTGTAAGGATAGTAGTAACTCTTGAGTTCTGGACAACACAGAGACTGGTCACTCTCTAATGTTGACCTCATCATTACAGGCATAGCACACTAGAAACAAAAAACTTCAATCTGAGAACGAACGACTCAAATGTTTCTGATCAGACCTGGATCAAAGCAGATCTCGAACTGAATCAAACGACTAGATCCAACAGACAACTGAAACTGTATTTAATCTTAGTATGTGTTCTTTTGTTTTCTGACTATATTCCGTATTAAGTGCTTCTCTGTGTGATAATACTACTATTTCCAACATCACATGTTACATTTATAACAGTAGTTCAATACGTTATATTCACTTTTAAATGGTGTATTCACTTTTCACTGAAGCTATAATAAATGCAAAGATCTTTGACCAAAATTGTAAAGTGGCGTCGAAAATTGGTGCAAACGAATTCAGCAGCTGAAAACAACCAAATCGTAATCCAGAAATGCTGAGACAAAATTCACATCACAAAAAAAAAATCAATTTTTTCTAAGACTAATTCGAGAACAAGAACTTTTTGAAATAAAAAATGTTTTCAACTTTTCCTGTAAAAAAAAAAAAAAGCACTGCTTTAAAAAAATGGCGGCAATAGGAAACCAGCTGTGCCAACCGAAAGAGCAGACTCTGGTGGTATAGTGAGCACAAAGGGAGACCACTCTATTCTCCTTGTTGACAGACGACAGTAGAAATACTACTCACTCCAGACGAAATAGCTTTCATAACTATCCACGTCACATCATATTTTTATAGGACGTGGTGTCGGAAATTCTGCTCGTGACACACTTTCTAACACTTTATTTAAACGAGGCCACACAGAAAAAAGTTCTAAGCGGTTTTCACTATGACTCATTGTATGAAGGCAGTGTACGTCAATATAAACTGAGCGCCCCTCCTCCCCTCCCAAACCTCCTACGCCATGTACACGTAATATACACACATACACCGGACCGGCAGAAGTGAGAGGTCACTTCCGTTACCCACAAGTCCACCAAGTGCACTGTCTAGTGGAGTCCTGTGCATTTTTTTTGAAAATATATCTTTAGACAAATAACGAATAGTGCATTAAAGTTTAACCATGTTTTTGAAGGATGCGAAATAGTTTCAATGAATATATTAGTCGACAAGGCACGCGCGGTTTTCATGACCAAAAAAAACAAACATGCGTAAAAAAAATATCATGGGATAGTTGTATGATTTATTGCAGTTAAACAGTAAATAATATTGCAGCAAAGGTAACAGCCCCTGACATAATAATGAATAAAAACGTTACTATCCCATGATATAATATTGCAAAAAGGTTACCAGCCCATCACATAATATTGCAGAGAGGTTACCAGCCCATCACATAATATTGCAAAAAGGTTACCAGCCCATCACATAATATTGCAAAAAGGTTACCAGCCCATCACATAATATTGCAGAAAGGATACCAGCCCATCACATAATATTGCAAAAAGGTTAGCAGCCCATCACATAATATTGCAAAAAGGTTACCAGCCCATCACATAATATTGCACAAAGGTTAGCAGCCCATCACTTAATATTGCAAAAAGGTTACCAGCCCATCACAAAATATTGCAAAAAGATTACCAGCCCATTACATAATATTGCAAAAAGGTTACCAGCCCCTGACATAATAATGCAAAAAAAGGTTACCGGCCCATGATATAATATTGCAGAAAAGGTTACCAGTCATTACAAAAGGTTACCATCCCATGACACAATATTCCAAAAAGGTTACCAACTCATGAAATAATATTGCAAATAGGTTACCATCTCATGTCATAATATTACAAAAAGGTTACCAGCCCATAACATAATATAGCGAAAAAGGGTTACCATCCCAAGACATACTTTCATTACCCATTGACAGTTTTGGCTAATATCCTTTTCGAGTTACCTAAGTGAGCAATAAACAACAGCTAATAAATTAACAAGTTGTTATTGATATATTTTATTGACCTTTGCAAAATCGGATCAACCTCTTTTGCCAACCAAGTACAATTTTTTTCATTTCTGAATCCACAAGAGCAGCTCTTTCAGGTAATCTCAAACCCTAAACCATTTAATTTCTTTAATATATACGTCACGGTAACAAGGCGAAAAGACAAAATAAAAACAAAAACACTTTAAAAAAATATGAAAGAGCTGCTATAAGGGAAAGAACTGCACATTCACAGGCGTATATAAATACTGTAAGATTTGTTTCCCTTTTTATATACCGAACAAAATTAATTATTTAACACTAACAAATTAAATTAAATGGATATTTTTTCTTTTTTTTTTTTTTAAAGACAATGAATGTGCAGAGTTTCATCTTGGTCCCAGAATGGGAAAAGGAAGAAATATTTGTCGTTATTCTCCACTCGGCACATTAATGTTTGTAGTATTTCATAAAGCAATTATTATTTTTTTAAATCTTTTGAAAATTTGTATTGTGTTTCTTTAATGTTATACTTAAAAAAAAATAATAAGTGTTCTCCACTTCCAACCCACGTTTTCCGATTACTAAGGACCCCTCTCATAAAATATTTTTTAAAATGTAAACATGATATACAACAAAATGTATGCGTGTGTATACACAATGCTGACGCCCATTTCCGGAAAAAAATAGCATAACTTCATGAAGCGAATGAAAATGTTCGAGTTGTCTTCTCTTTGCACGGGGCTCCAAGAGGATGACGTCATCTTCGGATAGACACCGCTCAGAAAGTACTTAACTAGTATGATGTCATTAGTTGAAAAGACTTTAAACAGCTTGATGACATTTTCTTGAAACAGTTTGATGACATTTTCTTAAGACATTTTGATTACATTAACTTGAAAGAGCTTGATGACATTTACTTGAAACAGCTTGATGACATTGACTTGAAACAGCTCGATGTCATTTTCTTGAAACAGCTTGATGACATTTACTTGAAACAGCTTAATGACTGACTTGAAACAGCTTGATGACATTTACTTGAAACAGCTTGATGACATTTACTTGAAATAGCTTAATGTCTCATTTAACTCCAGCCTCACTTAACTCCATGCTTCCCTCTTAGCACCAAGCCTGATACATAGCACCAAGCGTCATACTTAGCACCAAGCCTCGACGATGTGAGTCGCCGATACATCACTTTACAATGGAAATGAAAAGAAAAAAAAACTGAAGCACAGTGACATATCCGATTTGTCATCTTTAAAACTCAAGAGCAAATACACAGTCTGCTCAAATACACACACAAAAAAAATGTCTCAGTTAAGTTCATAACCTCAGATTTAAAGTGTCGCTGGTACTGGGATTAGTGGGGAATTCCCACCTACTTTCACTTTACAATATCGTATTCTATCATTAAAGTAGCATTAGGTGATTATTTAAACAAAAGCTTTCGACGCAAATACCAGTGCAAATGATGAATGTACTTAAAGGTCTCCCAGGAGGGATTGGAGGGGGAGGGAAGAATGACACATCTTGGCGGGAGGGGGGGAGAGGTGACACTAACCTCTGCGACGCTTCTTGCAGTACCCCATAATCAGAGACTTTGCTAGGTTTGGTGTTCCGCTGTGCAGCTAGCACGAGAAATCTACCCTACCCATTACAATAGAAGTCAATCACACGATTTACTTTCAGAAATTTAGCTCGCAGGGCCAGCCTTAGGTATAGGCAAACTAGGCAGCCACCTCCTCTTGGTGGGGGCCTCGCACAGGACTAAAAAACTAGAGAGAAAAAAATGTGAAACTGGGATCGTATCTCTAACATATAGTAGAGCACTATTACTCTATGTTTTCTAGTCTAACTCTTGTCTCTGGTACGGAAATAGAGATATATGAACTTCGTTGTTTATTTTGTGTGTGATCTAGATGTAGAAACAGGCAGTTTTTTTTAAATAAATTGCGTAATTCTATTTCCTTGCTATTTCTTTTTTATTTTTCTTTAATTTAGGGCCACCAAATTCACTACGCCTGGGGCCTTCGAGTATCCAAAGCCGGCCCTGTAACTAGTGACAAAGTGGTGAACAAGTTTGAGGCGCTTAAACCTTATCCCATACGTTATCTAAAAGTGCCACAAGTGTTGTGTTTTTTTTTTAAAGA
Organism: Biomphalaria pfeifferi; assembly: GCA_030265305.1. Lineage (NCBI taxonomy): Eukaryota > Metazoa > Mollusca > Gastropoda > Planorbidae > Biomphalaria > Biomphalaria pfeifferi. The sequence goes on along the minus strand of JASAOG010000103.1, from coordinate 644,303 downwards.
AAGCTTCTTTAAAATCAAACAAGCAGGTCTTTTAACAAAAAAAAAAATTAACAAATTTGGAGCGAGCTATCACAAAATTCCGTGGAGAAACATTTTCATATATCTGGCTACTCTCAATTCTTCTTTTTTTTATATTATTTGTCTGCTTTCGCAAAATTCGATTTTTATGCCACTTTCGTGTCACCCAGTCTGGAACGCAACCGTTTCACCCACCTAGCTACGCCCCTGCACAAAATATAGTCTCAACCACCTAGCTACGCCACTGCACACAATATAATAAGCTACTGATTGGAATACTGGTTCCAACATTACCTCACTATCTCTCCCTCGTTTGCCTCCCCTTTCCGTAATACATCCCCCCTCCTCCCGGTCTATTTAGAACTATTATATAGAATCTAGGTGAGCATATGACTTTGACGCATTCCTATCACTTGACATATATAGACTAGTAATGGTCACATGATTAAGTGACTCCCCGGGGGGGGGGGGGGGGACATGTAGGATGATATTTTGATAGTAGGAGAGAATGTCGTATCAATGTGTCTCATTGTGGATGAGCTCAAATAAGAAACTTGCTAAGAAGAGGGAGGGGAATTTCCGGGAACTTGGTAAACTAAAATTATGGAGCTTACGAAAACCGGCTCAACATAAATTCGCACTATATTTACAAAACGAAAAAACTAATAAAATATTTTGAAAGATACTAAGAAATAAAAAAAAATTACTTTAAAAAAAAAAACAAAGCTTATGTTAAGCGTGGTTGTAACAATTAGTTTGGATCAGTCATATAATTATTTGTAATAGATCTAGACCAGTGTTTCCCAAACTGTGTTCCGCGGAACCTTAGTGTTCCGTAAGGCCTGAATAGGCGTTACACGAACTAATGGAATAATTAACTAGTTGGCCATCAAGTGCATTAATCTTATTACAAAACAAATTAAGCAAAGTGTTACGCCAAATACTCTCAATGTGCGAAGTGTTCCGTTAAGGAAAAAGTTTGGGAAACACTGGTCTAGAATAAGAATATTAAATTTGTGCGATTAGAAAAAAAAAAAGTAAATTATAGATTGTTTTTGTTCAACGCAATTTCATGCTTTAGCTTTCTCAATACTCTATGATCTTATCACTTGTCTTGACCAGTTGGGAAAGAGATGCAGAGGGGAAAAAAAATTATCTGTGTGAATGTTACCGTGATCGTATTGTAATAACTTTAGTGAGGCAACTCAACGAGGCACATATATCTTTATTTACACGACATCACAAGTTCAAAAAACATCCTCTTTCTTAGGCACAGTCTTTTCACTTCGGCTCTCAACTTGGGCGGAAATCGTTCTCCTCTCTAATATTGACATCCTTTTAGGTCTAGTTTATCACAGTGCGCACCTTCTAGCTTAGATGTCGGTGCACATGGAGGAGTTATAACAGTATTTTAAAAGCATGAATAATATAAAAAGGTTGAAAAACCTATGAATTCAAACTCAAAAGCGGCAACCTATTTCTCACTACAAAGTATAAAAGGGGACTAATTCAGCTAATACCACCACATCAGTTAAGTACAATTTCTTTCCCTTGTACCAATCAAAATAATGATTACCAATAGTTAATTAACTAATTGTTTTTTTTTAAATTGATTCTTGTTTTGTCAGATAAAAGAAAAAAACTTGCAAATTTTCAGATCGATTCGAGATTGTTTGTGGGAGAAATAAAGTGTACAAACTTTGACCAGAGTGAGTTGATATAAGCTTTGTAAAAATAAAGGCACATTTCTTATTCAATAATCCAGGTCAAATTCGTACAAGTGCTCCTTCCTTCCTGGTGCCATTGTAGCATGAAATAGATTGACTGTTTGTCTCCAATTACCATGCACGTCTAGAATAGCACATTCATACGCGTAGGACGTATAATATATATATATATATATATATATATATATATATATATTCTCTTTTGAAGGAACGACTGCAATTTATAACATAAGATACACAAAAACTGCACCCAGTTCCACCCCCAAATCCAAGATCAACGAGCATTATGGGACGGGTTCACAGAGAGTAATTGGAAAATTAATAAAAGTCATAAAATACTGGAACATTACAAAAAATATCTTAATTACTACCATTTCTATTGCAAACATCAAAAATGTTACCATATTTACGTTGCAATTGTCTTTAATATATTGGTATCTTAATTGCTACAAATTATTTTGCTAATCTAAATGTACGCCGCAGTTAACTCAATTCGCAGATTTTTATTTATTTTTAAACAGGTATCTACTAGATCTACAAGGATTTAGATCAAGAGTATCAGTTTAACTGTGAATAGGACGACCTAACCGTAAACCACTGGCCTAACTTCTATTACAAAATCTCAGTTTTAAAAATAGAAATTGACTATGAAGCATAGACAAATTCTATATTCATAGACATCTAACGGTGTCAGTAGATATTCTTATATAAGGCCTGAAGTCGAATACGTTATTAGAATAGATAGATATAGATCTAATTGGGAGCGAAAAACTATTAAATAGATCTACTTTTTTACTATATAGTTGTATTTAAATTGAATAGTACAAGTCAAAATTATGTAAGAGTCTAGACTTTTTTTTCTTACACACTAAGCGAAAGACCTCCAAATTTGTAAGTAAATTGACTATGTAAATAGGTTATGCCATGACCCTTGACCTTTCGTTTTCAGCCTAATGTTGTTTGTGTTGGGGAGTATTTATTAAATTATTTTACTATTAGAAATGCAATTCTTTTACTGTGCCTCATTGTGTGGATGGACACTTTATAAGTGTTATTTTTAGTCGAGCTAAATTTATAAATTATTTTTTGCCCAGTGTCATCTTTTTATTACAATTGAATAAATAGCTGAAGGGATACCAAATGTTATATTTTAATTGGGTTACCAGAAGATCTTCGTTGGTTGTCGGACATTTTGAGTCTCATTGTTACGTATGTACTTGTTTATGCAGTATTATTTGGACTTTGGACTTAAGTTAAGCTTACCTTCTCCTGAAGAGCTGTCGGTCATTGTAGGGCTCAGTTTTCGGTTCACTTTGACTTTGTTGAATGATATCTTGTAGAAAACTCCCTCTCAGAAATAAAAATATATGCACAAGTTGATATCTTCGTACACTATACAGGTCATGTATAGGCGGGGCTCTTATAGTCACGTGACGAGAAGCATGAGGTCACAATCTCTATTGTTTACATGATCAGCTGTAAAAGAATGCGTGCATGTCCTTGTTGGCTTTCATATATATTCTAGGTCTTTTTTTTTTTTTTTTTTTAAGATTTTAGATCCAAAGATCTATGTTTTTTTCTGATATACTCTTTTTTTTTTACTTGTGAGTTATTTTACTTAAATAATTTGTTCTGCATTTTTGTTGGCAATAGATTTAATTATTCAGACACGTATAGTTAAGCTGCCTGTCTTGATTTACTTTGAAATGCATCTATTCTTTCATGTTTTACGTCTGTAGAAACTAAAACAACTCAATGCGTGCCTAATTAAAATCCTTTAGATGTAGGTTTCTGTATTTTGTATTTTTAGACTTACAGTGATGGCGGCATTACGGCCTTGACATTCAGTCCATAGATAGTGGACAAGAGCGCGCAAATTAAAATATAAATCTACTTTGGTTTTAGGTTGTTTAAGTGATTCTGCAGAAAACCTAGGCGAAGAGGAATGCCAATAACAATGTGTCTAATATGTATGTGATTATACTGAGTGGGGGCCAGTGGCGTAGCTAGGGATTTGGGGCACTGGAGGTTTGACCTCTATAGGGGCCCTGCAATTTGACATTCGACATGGCATGAGATTCTTCTTCTTTCTCGTGTTTATGTTCAGATGACAGTGGCTTCCAAATCAGGGAGCTCTCCGAATAGTTTTCTTTCTATTGGGGTGTTTTGGGGCCAATGTCTTGTTCGGGCCTCTTGGTATAAAAGAAAATATTGCAAAGCAGATTCTGGACTGGAACCTCCAGGTCAAGAGTAAGACTCGGAGACTAAAGCAAACATCAGTCAGACAAGATGGACATAGACCCACTGAAGGGATTGGCCCTTAGTGCCATTGTGAAGTACTCTCAATATGTCCACTGCCCATATGATGGAGCGTGGGGCAATGCCACGGCGTAGTTTGACTCCTCAGTATGGGATTTATTTAATATTCGCGAAGCTTTGCTTTGGATGCCTATGTAGGGATGATCTAGGATAGTGGGCCTCAGTGAGGAAGGATACGAAGATGGGCAAGGGATACTCATGTAATTACCCGTGTAGGGCAATGCAAACGTGTACACTGCTATTGCCCATGGAGTTGTAACCTCACATACCATTCTCAAACATCGAAAGGCAAACATATATTTGACAATATTAAAGATATGCAATTGAGACCGAAGAGTGCAGCATTTCACGTGGAAACGCAGACCAAGTTTTGACCTACATATTGAGTCACATTAATTAACACTGACAAAGTCATTGCGTGGAGGAAAAAGGGGGGGGGGGGTGAATTGAATTATTTTTGTTTCGCCACAGCGCTATAACTAGATAGTTCAAAAGAATTGTGATTTTGAAAAGACTCGAAGGTTTTAAAATGTTATTTTTTCATATGCAGGGACGTTCCTTTGTTTTATTCAATGTGTCACTATATTTCATAATGGAATTCAGTGGGAAATTTATTGTAACGCCCTTTTAAAAAAATCTAAATTTAGATCTTCTTAGTGCGTTAAACTGTAGGCTCATGCGTTGCCTATGTCGCCCTATGTTTTAGATTCAGAAAAGAAATGTATGCCGAAACTAAATTTTGTATGGAAAATGTTTAAAATTTGGGTATTGGTTTGGATTGTGCTAAGGTCATATTATATGCACTCTGGACTGCCTTCTCAATGGTCCCGAGTTCGAACCCAGACTGCCAACATCCCTCGCCGTCTTATAGGAGGCTTGGGCTCATAAAATTATTATCTCTAGTTCTGAGGCAGGGCCGGCCTTAACAATTGCGGGGCCCTATGCGAAACGGATTGCGCGGGGCCCAGTCTGGGTAGGGATAAGGATAATATTTAAAATTAAGATTTTGTATTAGAAAATACATTCGCCTTTTCATTTTATGCATTCTTTACTAAGTACAAACTCTCCATCAAATTAATTTTACTTTACGAGCCTTGTAGCGATGTTTGAGAATGGTATGTGAGGTTGCAACTCCCTGGGCAATAGCAGTGTACACGTTTGCATTGCCCTACACGTGTAATTACATGAGTATCCCTTGCCCATCTTCGTATCCTTCCACACTGAGGCCCACTATCCTAGATCATCCCTACAGTAGGCCCATATCATCAAAATTCTGTTTCCTGCGTGGATCATGCTCAATAGCAATAGCAATTATTGCCAAAGTGTTCAATCTATCTTCGTGAATTGTTCCCCTCAAGTAGGCTAATTGAATGACACCCCAATATGTCTATTTTTCAGGAGATTTTTATGATTTCAGGAGATTTCCATGAGCTCATGGAAACTGAGGAGGCCATGGAAGCTCTGTAATATAAGTTGTAATGGTTTCGTTTAATAATTTACACCTAGAATGTGCGGGACCCACTGCGGCCGATTAGGTAGCAGTGGCCTAAGGCTGGCCTATTCTGAAGGAATGCCCGAAACATGTAGCTAGGCTATATAAAACAAAAATGGATTTGGTTCAAATAACATAGCCTAATTGTTCAATTCATACACACACCCCTTTTAGACCTACATTTTTTTTCTTTTTAAATGAAAAAAAAAAAATGAAATGAAATCTGCAAAGTTATATGGTATACGCGTTGGACTGTCGTTCTGTCGTGTCGATGGTCCCGGGTTCGCTGCCATCCTCCGTCGTCCTGCGGGAGGTTTGGACTAGGAAGTAGGACGTATCTTCAACTTTGAAAGAACATCCAAAACATGGAAAACAAACAATCATTCTTCTGAGGCATGCAGGGTATCCAAACATTCACCTCACTGTTTTTGATTGGGGTGGAATCATTTCAGTCCAGCGAAACGCTAAAATTCTTTATTGTATGCAATATTTTAAACTTGCTCCTCGCTTGTAGATTTGGGAAAGCAGGACACTATTTTTGAATAAGTTTAAAATATCAATAAGTCGCTTAAGGCGATCTAGACTTTAATAGATTTGTTATGATTTGCAATCACTGACTTAAGATGTTATACAAGGGAGACAATCTCTAAAACATTGTTGAAGAATTAGACTATTTTATTTTATATTTTCAGTATCGAAGGAACGATTAAAAAATACACAAACACACACACAAACAACTTCTTTTTGCTTAATTACTTTAAATTCTGATTCTTTTAGAAAATTTATAATTTCAGCATTCACCATTCCTTTTATTTTCTTGATAAAATGAGATCTAGAACTAATCGCGATTGATTAGAGTAAATTTTGATTTCTAGATCTAAATGTTATAGTCATGTACAGAGTTGTTTACCTTATGTTAATGTTGAAGTTCATGACTCGAAATTCCTGTCATGGCGGATCGTTTGGATTACCGAAAATATTCTGATTATAAATCTAAACTAAGGTAAGTATGGTATTCTACATTACAACAGTTTAATGTCAAGATTCCTATATACATATAGAAAATAATTTTGCGTGTTATTTCTTTTTCTAAAGTTAAGCCTTTGAAAGAAATTAAACGCTTCGATCCGTCAAATAAGTGGAACCTGTTATCGATAACATTAAATTAAAATGATTTTTAAAAATTAAAACAGTTGTTCTTTCTTACAAGTTACGGTAGACTGTAATAAGCCTGAGCTAGAAACATAAAGGTTCTTCATTCTTCTAGATTAGATTAAGGTATTGATCTAGATCTAGAATTCTTGATCAGACGAGTACAAAATTAGTCTAGTCATACTATGACTTGACTAACTTGACTAAGTACTACTAGTACTAGGTCTAGTGTAGATCTATATCTATAATTTATAAACTAAGCATTTTGCATAGTGTAGTCACTAGACTCACTAGTCTAGTGTATTGTTATAGATCTAGTCATTATAGACTCTATTTATCTACTGTCTCTACTACTCAACTGTGACTGTCTTGTTGTGGACTTGTGTCTACTCTTTCACTTTCACTATTCCGAGTCAGAGTGAGTTGAATTTTTAATTTAAGATATGAATTTATTATTATGATATATATACAATTTAGATCTAGATGAGTGTTTCTCCAGTACTGGTATCAAAGTTTTTGGCTTCATTTTAAGTGTATTCACTTCTTCACCCATTCGCCCATTGTTATTGAACTTTAAGAATTTATCAATAGAAAATGAATTGGAATACGTACATTTCCTCAGCAGTGCTGGCAAAAGGGGTACCCATTTTTGCATTTCAGGTGCATCACTGGGACACCATTGATGATTAAAGTACAACTAACTGTTAATTTGTCTGCTTTTTTAGCATAATTTGAATGTTTCTATTGTATGAAGCAGCTAGATAGAGAAATTGAAGTTTTTGAGCACTTAACGTTATGTTTGCGCTCAATTAAAAAAATGGGACATTGTAGCACCTGTTACACTACTGGTAAAAGTTTTTTAAATAAGACTTTTTGTAAGAAAATAGAATTTATACTATACTTGCATTATAGCTAAATATATAGGCTATTATTTGCTGCAATATCTCAGCGATAATTCAAGCATTTATATAACATTCATGACTAATATATCTCAAGATGTTGCGGGTGCTACAACGGGACACCAATATGAAATATATATATCTATATATATATATATATATATATTTTTTTTGTTTGTTAATACATGCTGAAATACAATTTTTTAAAGTCTGTAAATACATAACCAATTATTCTTTTATTAGTGATTCACAAAATAGTTTTCTATGACCACAAATTAATGTGCCAGGCCTTTGTGTGTGTGTGTTCAACAATCCTTTAAAAATATATAACTGCCTCAAACATGACCTAATCATAGACTAAAGGGTGCAGCTTTCAGACTTTCAATGCACCAAGAACAAGATGCAAAACTAAATTTACATATAAATTGAAATATATAGAGTTGATTTAAATGTACACGAGACCTATATCTAGATCAAGACTTGTTTAGTGTCCCATGAAGCACCACAAACAATGATAAAACAAAAAGGTTTACAATAACTTAGATTAAAACATAGTATTCTATGTATTCTAGATCAAACTTGATAATAATTTATAAGCCTAATTCTTATTATAACTCAAAACTTTGGTGAGAAAAATACTTATATCTAGTCTTTCTAGATCTCTGAGATTTTCTGGTATGATTCAACATGCAGTGTTTTGGGTGCTACAGTGAACACCATGTCTATAAATGTTTCCTTTTAATTACTATGTAGCCTTTTCCCAAGAAAATGGAGCTAATTGTGTGCTAAGCAGTATCAGAGATACCATTAAGTAATTCCCATCACATTAATAGCTTTCTTTAAAAAAATAGTTCTTTTTGTCAAACGCGTTTTAGGTGCTTCACCTGGGACACCAAGACTTATTTTTACTAAAATTATATAAATTTGTACAGTTTTAAAGAAAAATTACACTGTGTAAATTAATCATTGAATGCTTTTAGTAACAGAAACACAATTGCAAGCAGAATCCTTTACTTTGTTTACAATTGATAAAGGTTTAAAATTTCAAGTTTAGTGGGACACCATGTGATGCACCTGTGATGCAATTTTTTACACCGACATCTATTAATACCAAAGTAAATATAAAATAAAAAGATATATAGATAATGCAATAACATTATATTGTTAACCTATTTCAACAAAAATGTATGTTCAATAATCCTTGCTTTTAGTAGAATATTACTTCAACCTAAACCAGGTGTTCCATGTTACATTAAAAGATGCCATTTTGTGCACTAATTCACACATTTTCTACAATTTTAAAATTCCACTATGCACCTTTCAAGCTAAAAATATCCCAATTTATGTACATATAAACCATTTCTAAGTGCAATGAAAAGAAAATTTTAATAAGAAGTTTTTGAGTTATAGACTTTTTAGTGAACCAATACCTATTTGTCACAAGTACTGGAAAAACACTCATATACTAAAGTGATTATCAGCACTGCAGTTGCGGACACTTATTTTGGAGAGCAGATAGTGGATCTAGAATTTAGAATGTCTAGATCTAGAAAAGAATAGAATAGAATCTACTAGCATCTAGATCTAGAATCTAGATTATTTTCTCCCAAATTATGTCATATTTGAGTTCAATGATGCTTGCCTCTACTTAAACACACTGAAGGTAAACAGTGTTGAATATGATAATTCATCATGGGTCCATTTTCCTTGAGTTTAATGTTTTCAAACTCAGTTCAATAAATATAAAACAAGTAACCCAGCGATGAAGAAACATAAAAACAAATAGAATAACTACTTGACCAACATATAACGTAATAGTTGAATTGCACTGTGACGATACTTTTAGATGATTGACTAATAACTATTCCTTATAGAAAAAGACTAAACAGTGACTACTTGGAACATTGACCTCAATAGTTAGCTTTACATTCCATTTATAGTCTTGTTCAAAGACTTTGATGGATTATTTGTACATAAATAGCCTTTTCTTCATGCTTCTATTTCTCATTGATTCAACTCTAGGGATAATCTAGTCAATAATAAACATACAATTTAACATTTTTATTACATCTATAGACTTATGTCAACTCACTCTGTTTATCTGTCTGGTACACATTGTTTTGCTAAACACCTATATGTCCCTCCTACCATTTTCAAATATTTTGCATTTTTATTCATTACCTCTAACAAAACATGAATCCATTGAAAGATAGACCAATTATTTTTTCAATTAGTCATCATTAATTAATTTTAATTTTTTATATCAAGACAGTACTAGCTAATGGGAGATTAGTCTTGTGAAGAGACTTAGGTCTTCACCTAGAAATTTGAAATTAACAAAAGATAACTCTATATAGATCTATAAAACCTTCTATTTTTATTTAAGCACTTGGCTGACTCAGTGGCTCATATTTGTACTTGAAGAGGCTTGAGCCCTTGAGTTCAATTTCAAGTTGAACAACTTTAAAAAAAAAATGCAATTAAAAACAATTAGGGTATCTTCTCCCACATACTTCTACCCCCCCCCTTTTTTTTTCCAACTAGTCCAGACAAGTGTTAGGCCATAGCGCATTGAGCATGCTAAAAGCATGAAATTGCTCTAAACAAAAAGTCATTTTATAATAATATTTGCAATTGCATAGATATGTATAATCATTAGTCTAGATTTCTTACAAATTAATTACATGATTGATTCCAAATTATTGATACAATTACACTTAATATAAGCTTGTTTTTATTTTACTTGTGTCTCTTCTGATTAAATCGTAGGGATAATGTAGTCAGTCATAAATTTCTATGTAACAAACCTTTTTATTTTGTTTCCTTTCATTAAACTCTTGGGATAATCTTGTTAGTCAGAAATGTTCCATGTAACCTTTTTATGTCTACTTTGATTCAACTCTAGGGATAACCTGGTCAGTCAGAAATGTTCCATTTAACCTCTCATGTCTACTTTGATTCAACTCTAGGGATAATCCAGTCAGTGAGAAACGTGACAAAAAGAAACATAAACACAAGCATAAGCATAAAAACAAACACAAGCATGGCAGCAAAGACAGGTCTCGCAAACACAAGAAGAAGAGGCACAGCTCGTCCAGCGTTGAAGTGGAGGACCTGGCCTTGGAGCATGGGAAGAGGCAGAGGCTGAATGAAGACGATGCCGAGCTTGAGCGTCTGGAAGCTGCCAGACAAGCCTTGAGGGCGGAGCTGAATGGCCGTCCGGGGGATGAAGCATTTAGAGCAATTAATCTTATAGCAAAGGTAGGTCTAAATTCAAGTCCTCTTGGAAAGGAAATATTCAGAGCAGTCAATCTTAATGTCATGTAAATCTGAATGGTCATTATTGGCATCTATAGAAGCTTTAGTTTTGTGACTATGGTTGATCTCACTTAAAGGAATAGTCAGTGACGTAGCTAGGGTGGGGGGGGGGGGGGGGGGGGGGGGGCAGGGGGGGGAATTTGAAAATCCCCCTGGGCCCCCAAATGAGTGTTTCTTTACATTAAATATTAAATATTACACAAAATGCAGGAGCCTCAAAGAGGTCAAGTGCCCTGGGCCCCCAATTGATGGAAAATTCCTAGCTACGCCTCTGGGAACAGTGTTGATTAGCTTTAATCCGCTTGCATGGTTGTAAGGTTAGCTATTAAGAGACTAAGTCAGTCAGTTAATAACTGTGGTTTCATTGTAAGTGTTCTTCTATTTTAAGAAATTAAACTATTATTAAATACTGAATTCCTACAGCAATGGAAAGGTCACTCCATCTCATTATCATCATAAACATCATTATTAACATTGATAATTTAGATAGAACATACATTTACAAAATAATGATATAGTGATATAAAAATACAAAAACATAATCCAGCAAAATACTCAGAAAAATACAAAGGTTGAAAAAAAATTCTTATTGTCAAATGTAGGACAAATTTATGTGAGAACTAGAAAAATTCTTAATAAGAAATAAAAAGCTAGACTAAGAACAACTATATGTTCTAGGCCTTGAATCTGAGTCCGAGGATTAAGGAGGAGTGTGTTATTTATACAGCTATGTATTCCTTCATATTTTGTCACATCCAACGCAGACAAAACCATTGTGTGCTGCTTTTTGAATTAAGTTCTCTTTTTGATGCTTCCTCTTTCAGCAATAGAATAAGTATTAGAAATTAACTCATGCACATGCTTAGGTTGTAGCAGTCTGTTTTTGGATGGATTGTCTACTAATTTCTAAAATAAATATAGGCTTAATTTTCAGACAGGGATTTTTAAAAATAGATCTATTAAACTTACTTAGATTTGTATTGCTCTTTTTTTTTTTCTTTCACCTTAAATGACAGAGTTTAAATACTTTCTTTTTTTACTCATTAAATTGCTTTTGTATAGCACATCTGTCATTATAAAGCATGCTCGTTGCATGATTCAATATTATGTTGGGGGGGGGGGGGGGGGGGGAGTAGGTGTCTGGAAGTTTGTGTGCTGCCTTCAGGCATTCTGTAAACACAACTCTTCTTGAGTCAGGATTTGAACTCAACCCATTGATAGAAGTGAAGCAGTTTATGCTACACATCCCAGATTGCATTACATCTTTACCTCTACTATATCTACTTGTGTTCTGTGTCATGTTCAGTAATTGTTGTTTTCTTGTGGTGTATAGACTAGGAGCTTGTATATATGCCTAGCAAGACTCTATTCCCATTGTATCCTCAGGGTTACCTCACTGATTCAGAGGAGGAAGAGGGAGAGGTGGAACATGAACATTTACAAGAAGAGTTAAGAAAAGCCAAAGAGGTCTTAGCACGCATGGACTCTCAGACCAACTTGTCCTCAGGGTCTGCTGATGCTCATCTCAGAGAAATTTCCAGAAATGAATTTACGCAATTTGAAGATTTCAGAATTTCCAAATCTCGAGATGAGATAGGCGGGGATGATTCTGATGTTGGGATGGTGACTTCTGATGGCAGAGTGCCAGAGAATCATCACCTGCGGCACACCAAATTAATAGACTATCGAGACACTCCAGAGTCAACAGATCTTTTGGATGAAGGGCTGGAGCTGTTGGATAGTGTCGGAATCCCTTCATCGGGTCTGTCTGTCAGTAAGTTAACCCCATCCTTGGCAGCTCGTCTAGGCCCCGAAGTTAGCTCAGTGCGTGCCAAAGTTCAGAGCCTCGTCCAGTCTTCAAAACTAAAACCCTTCGATAAAGAATCTCGACCTTCAAATAGAAAGGATCAGGGACATCCGAAAATGGAGAGGGATGAGAAAGAAAACAGGGTTGTTGAAATTCTGGACAGCGATCAGGAAGAAGGGGAGACCAGGGATGATGATGACATCATTCAGATTGATGACGATGATGTCATTGAAATCTCAAAGAACTTCAGACAGCAGAGGAAACCAAGTGGTCATCTAGACCAAGATTTAGCCATTATTGAAGAGAAGTCTCATGGTCCCTCCCCTAAAAAGAAACCAGATCGGAAATCTCGAAAAAGTCCGTCCAGGTATTTCTGTTTTATTTTTCAACTTTTTTTTTTAACCCATTACCTACTGTTGCTATAGGATGCATCATTTATGATTTAAGTCTTATGCGGTGCGATAGGAAGTTAGCAGCAGTTTTTAAATGTTCATATGTAAGAAGAACTCGTCTTGCTCAGAACAAGAACAAAAGCTTGGCAATTCTCATTCAGGGAAAACAGGAAGTCTATAGTTAATTTTTAAAAAAAAATCATTTTAAACAAAAGTACCCATGCTGCAGTGTGTAAAGTCTATCCTGGAAATTAAGTATTTTTCTGACCTACTTACAGCCTACCCCCAACCTCTTATGAAGTATGGGCTGCATATAGATTTCCCTAGGCCCATATCCTGGGCCATTCCTTCTATTTTGTTCTAGGTGTAACCAAACTTTAATGTGTCTGCCTCTGTAATTCTGAACCTTCATTTCTATTGGTATTAAAAGTATATATTTTTATAACTAGACATATATATATATATTTTTTTTTTAATTAGATCAATTTTTTTTCTAATTTTTTTCCTTTGTTGTTTTAAATAGTTTTTTTTTCTATAGAGTTACATCTTTGTTATGGATTTATAGGGTAGCTTTTCAACTTGGAAATAGAAGCTGTTGGATTAATGTGAAATCTCAGATTGCTATGTCTACAAAACCTTTTCTGTAGAAATGTATTTTAAATAAAACTGCCCAGTTCTGTATTCCTAGACAAAATAACAATCTACCAAGATGTATGTCTTTTAGTAGATTATGAGCATACAAATAATAGGAGAAAAGAAATATTCTTTTAAAACTTAATGTTTATTTTTACAAGATTTTATTTGCTGTTTCAGAAAAAGTGGTAACTTTGAAAAGGTTGACGTCCGATCTGGCAATGAGAGGGATTCTTCTAGATCTAGAAGAGATGAGAGTCACAAGCTAGAAGATGGTAGAAGAAAGCGTGAGGAGATTGGTAGAAGAGAAGATGCCTGGAGGGATGAGCAAAGAGGGGGGGATTCTCAAAGGAGACCTGGCCGCGACGATAGATGGCCAGCTGTTGATGGAAGACGGAGAGAAGAGATGCGCAGACTTGCTGAAAGCAGAGAGCGGCGGGAATCGGAAAGATCGGAAAACAGAAGGCAGCCAGAGCGATCTGAATGGCTAGATAGGCGAAGAGATGACCCTCGACAGCAGCGCGATGATCCTCGGCAGCAGCGGGATGATCCCCGCCAACAGCGAGATGATCCCCGCCAACAGCGAGATGATCCTCGACAGTTGAGAGATGATCCTCGACAACAGAGGGAAGATCCTCGACAACAGAGGGAAGATCCTAGGCAGCAGAGAGATGATCCCCGACTGCTTGATAGAAATGGTAGGCGGCGGACACCCAGCCCATTTATGGGTCGAAGGTGAGCCAATGCTAGTGATACAAATTTTGCATAAAAAAATAATAATTCTGTATGTAAACACAATCCTGAATACACCTGGCTCTTCTCCCACTTGATCAGGATCATTGCCAGGTAATATTATCTCAGTTGAGAAGTTATGGACACTGTAATTTTCATTAACTTTGGACCTTAGAAATTGGTGATCACCTGTCACATGAAAATGTAAGTCTTGAAAGGAATGATATCTGACATACTTACTATTATTGTTTAACCCTTCAGGTATCGTTATGGCCCTGACAGAGGTCGAGAGAGTGATCGCAGGGGAAGATCCTCTGAGAGAGATAAGGACAGAAGTGGATCAAAGGGACCTGAAGATAAATTCAAGGACAGTTTATCTGAAGGGTTAGCCTTGCAGCATGATGACTCGGACGATGATGAAGAGTAAGTCAGGTTATAGTTACTTCACATTGACAAACTTTTCTTTTTAATGTTGTTATTTAAAGTGTCCAAACATGCTGTATCACAAGAAATGTACATAGTCCCCAGTTTGAATTAAAACACTACCAAACAATATGGACAAAGAGCAGAATAGAGAATTTCTGTAAGAAGTAAAACGAATAATAAAAACTAAAAAAAAACCATAGAAAAGTGATTGTAAAATAAATGAAAATTAATATTAACACTAATGTTGTACTTGATTTAAAAAAAGAAAATGGAGTGGGGTATTTGTAGTAATATATGAAATCTGTCACTTCTTAATTGACCCTTTCTATTTATATAGACATATTGATCAAAACTACTTTTATTTTATTTTATGTCTCGGTCAAAGAGCATGTTTTTTTTTTATCAGAGCTGAACTTGTTTTGAAAAAAGGAAGCAGAAACTTTTAACGGGTCTAAAAAACCAGATGTGTCAAAAAGTTGATATATTTTCAATGTTGTATTATCTTTGAGATAATATTTTATGAAAGTATCAGGAGATAATCTATTGACTATGAAAATTTGAAATGAGCTAATCATCTATTTCCAACATAACACAAAGAATATTAAAACAATGAAAGATAAATATTTAAAATTGCATTTATGAAGTTGAGTCTGTAAATGATCACTGTTAACTTTTTGTCAAGGTAAACTGTAAATTCCTTTTCAACTAGCTGTCATTGCTTGAAAAATGTAGCTATCATATGACTATACCGTGAGACAAAATAATGTTAACATTCATAATTTTAACATTTTACCATCACAGAGCAGATATAAGACACCAATTACACACAAAAAAAAGACACTAGAACTCTTTTGTACCCTAAGCCATTAAATCAATAAATTCATTCCAAATTTCTGATGTAAACTTCATGTCATGTTTCTGTGAAACCGTTGAATAAACGAATATTTCATTTACTATCATTATAATGCTTTGTTATGTGTAATACACAATTATGAGACAAAGTTCTTTAAGGATAATAAAGATTATTAGTATTATCCTTCATTATTTTTAAGACTTGATATCAACCTTGATGATGATGATGAAGAAGATGCTGATGCTATCATAGAGAGGCGTCGTAAAGAAAGGCAAGCTTTGCTAGAGGTTAGTTTTACTACTCTCTGAAACTTTGCTAAGTTCTAGAATGTTTATCTGTTTTGGGTTCTAAAGTTTAGATTTATTTTCCTTAGATCTAATACAACAAAGCTTAACCAACATGAATGTGGCAAAACATTAAGTTCACAGTGGGGGCTGCATAGCTACAGGAAATACTGCATTCCTCATTAATCTTCGGACTCAAAGACAAGCCTTATTTTATTATTAACCAACAAATATAATTTCCCCTATTTGTTTTTTTTTTTTTTTTTTTTTTTTTTTTTTTTTTTTTTTTTAAGCGAGTTCATCTTTTTTATCCTTTAGAACCCTGAACCAATTCAATACAAGTTTTAGTGCTTTAATTGACAGGGTCAAAATTAAGTTTACCTCAATGCTGGATCCAAATGCACCCTGCCTAAAATCAGTGATATCTTAGCTTGTAAGGTAACAAAATCAGTATGCTCAACTGGCCAACACCATTGAACACCATTTGGACTCCTTTCACTTGGCAGAAATATCATTGCATTTTATTTATTCAGTGTCAATATGTGATTTTAGCTATATTGTTCTTTTTTTGGTGGAGTGGGGTAGTTTTTTTTTTCTTTTTTGTGACCATTTGTTGAAAGTATATTTATGTATATTAATGTTTATAATTTGGGGAGATATTTTTTATACCTAATCACCAAGATCCTTGTTATCTTTATTTTAGAAATTGAAACTGACCAATCACACTGAAGATTCCAATTCCATGGATGTATCTGTAATAAGTGTAGAGCCTCCAACTCATGGTCTGCCAGCTTTGTCTCAGCCATATCAGGAAGAAGATAACAGCCAAAGTTCCAATGTTAGGGAAGATACATATAACAATGTGCATTCTGTAAAGTAAGTTAATTACCTTTGACAACTTCTATAGTGTGGATTTCATTACATTGAACATGTGTGGAAAAATTAAAATATAATTAAGCAATAGTTTTTAATAGCATCCAGAGAGTAAAAAATAAAAAAAGTATAGTTCCCCTATCAGATCTTGTGATCTATAGGGCAAATGATGTAAAAGTCATCTGTTTCTGTGGCCTACAGTTTACAAGGTTGTCATGTGGCCATCACAACGACCAACCCCCTTTGCTTTTCCTCAACTAATGTCAAGTACCCATTAGAGCTGAGTGGACTTAAAGATCCTGAAATTAAAAATCCCAGTCTTCACAAGGATTATTCAGATAGTGCGTCTCAAAATTTAGGTTGGAAAAACTGAAAGTGAATAAAAAGGTTGATCAGGCGACAAGATAGATATTTGCCTTAGCAATGTTAAAAAATGTTGAATCAAGTGAATTATTTTAGCTGGAAAAACTTGCTAGGTCTGTTTTCATTTGGTTTGTAAGTGACTCATTGGGTACTCTCACTTACTGTTAATATTTTAATAATAATAATCTAAACAAAGATGACTAATGATATATTGAATTGAATAGAATTAGTTTTATATTATGGGGCAACCAAAACATGTTTAGAACATTGTATAAAAAAAAGAATGGAGGCATTGAGCTATTTTGCTAGAAAGCCTGGAAAGGAAGCGAGACTTTGAGGCATTCAGTAGTGCAAAAAAATTAAGAAGGAACGTTTTTTTTAAAAGAATAATATTTTTACAAAGCTTATATCAACCAACTCTGTCTGTCAGGTAAAAATTTCTCTCACATCAAATCTCGGATCAAGCTGAAATTTTGCGCTATTCGTTTTTTTAAAAATCAAAATGTTGCTTGATGGTTACAAAATGTTTTTTTACTGCTAGGAGTCCAGAGTCACGGGACAGACACAGCCGTAGTGTTAGCCAAGCAAGCAGCATCACTAGTAGAGGCAATCATCAAAGCAGGGAAAGTAGGAGCAGGAGTCGAGGCAGCAGTAAGGAGGGGCAGAAGAGAAAGAGCAGGAGCAGCCACAGTCGAAGTAGAAGCAGGGGGCGCAATGAAAAGAGGGATTCTTCCAGCGACAGCCGCAGCTCATCAAGTGACAGTAACAGGTACAATAGTTTATTCGATGGTCGATCAAGTAGTAAAGTGCAAGGCACTTAGGTTTAAATCCTTTCGGAGCATATTTTCACAGGGAGTTGGATGTCTTTAATTAAACATCTGATTGTCTTCCCTTGATGAATGGCAATGTCTTCGATTCTGATGATTAAGGATGAGTGCCATGTTTCCCATGACGACACAAACCCAGTTGATAAAAACCCAGGTTTATCACAGTGCTAAAAGTTTTTGAGTTCCATCAGTTCTACTATCTGTTCTACTAGACTTGTCATTATGTCTTACACATAAGCAAATGAGAGCTGCATTTTCCCCTGTCATACTACATTAAAGAAAAAACACTGAACCTAGTTGCTAGTTAGATGGTAAAGTCAGACTTTTATTTCAGCCTGTGAGTTCATTGCCTGGAACTAGTCTTGAAGGTATGGTACCAATGCTTAGTCTCCATGCTGTTGAGCAGCCAGCGCTGTACTTCAGGTGATATGGAGAGGGTTTCATTTGTAAAACATTCCTGATATGGAAGTGCTAAGTAAGAAGAGCAAAAACGTTGAAAATCTCAATTCTTGTATCAAAACAACTTTGTAACTCTTGTTATGTCATTACTATAGTTACAAAGTATCCTATCATTCCGGTATAATAATTTCTTTGTTGTCATTATTAATGTAATTTTTTTTTTTCCATTGATAACAATCTTTTTGGGGTTAAAATTTTAAGGTTATAAAATTAAAATGTTCATTTTTTTTTTTTAAATTATTAAATTAAAAAAAAAAAATTATTACATAGAATTCAAAAGAACTATTCAGAATGTTGGTCGAACCAACAACCAAAATAAATTCCTATAAAAATAGAAGTGTAAACAATTGTGGACTGATTTGTTTCTGTTCTTATTTTTCCATTTTGTACCATCCTCTAAATATAGTCTCTTGAGTATTTGAAACCTATTGTACATCCACAGATCTAGTTCATCTGACAGTAGTAGCTCTGAGGATGAAGAGGAGGAAATGTCTAAAAAGATAGAGGAAAAAAAAGAAGAGGATGAGAAGGTGAAAGAAAATGATGACAAAAATAAAGGAAGTATGTTAAATTCATTTTTATTTTCATTAATCACTCCCCCCACACTTGACCCAAATGATTGCTAACTTACTCTGAGATGTACTATGACAAAACTGATAATTTTCAAATTTTTTTTTGCTCCTCTGGGATAGACCCTTTCAAGCTTTTGTCTTATACTCATCTTTTAACTTTACCAGACAGCTGGACTGGTTTTGGTTATGTTTTTTTTTTTTTTTTTATACTTGCTTAGTATTGAAAAAAAATGTGTAAGATTCTAAAAATAACCAACCATTTGTATTGAACCACTTGTTTAGACATTGCAAATGTCTGCCTCCGTGTGTACGAATGGACTTAGTGTATTTGGACATGAACAACTTCTAAAAGTTAACAATATTGATAAGTCAGGAATATTAACTGCAGTAGCTTTTGACAATCCTGAATTTTTCAATATTCTGGTTGATTTAGACTTAGGTGTCAAATTTTATATTATGAGTCATGAGTATGGTCACTAGTTTATCGGAAAGAGACAGTGAGAGTTGGACTGTTAAGAAAAATATTAAACTTTATTAGATCTGGAGCTAGATCTATAGTAGGAAAAAATGGAGGTGTCCCTCTGGAACTCATGTGTTGGAGACTTTAGGTTTACAGATTAGCTTAAGTTTTCAGTTACCAAGGAGGAATCTAAACAAAATACATATTTAATTAATATATATGTAAAAAAAATATAGATCTAATAATTCTCAAAAGCTGCAAGAAAGTGAAGTCTGTAGCTGTACACCTCACCCCCCCCCCCCCTTTTTTTTTTTCTTAATTCGGTTAATTGTCATCTGGGTTAAGTTCACATCACCTGCATTGAAAGATTTCTGCTTATTGCTGAAGAACTATTGCTATTGTTTGTTTTTTTTGTATGTATATATTCACATGCCAATAAGTGTCATTATTTTATTCTTTCAATCTTTTTTTTTTTTTCAATACAGAAGTCAAGAAATCTAAAGGAGATGTGGTGGACATGTTTGCTGATACAGAAGATATGTTTAGTGAAAACTATAACGTGAGTCAGCTTTGCTAATAGTCTATGTATTTTGTTCTTGAGATAACAATAACACCTGTAGTGTCTTTAGTATATAGCAGATGAAAATGCAAGTTAAGTATAAATATTAGGCAATTGTATCAAAGAAAATATGTTTAACAGTAAAGCTGTTGTAAATGTGAGTGAAAAACTGTTTCAAAGGACCATGATTTTCAACGTGTAAACACACTTTTTTTCTCTTTCTTTTTTTAAAACATTTTTTGGGCCACATGCTTTTAAAGACCTTATGTTCTATTTTGGCCGCATTTTTATAAAGACCTTCCTATCCAATCTCTCATCTTTCTATAGAGTTTACAAAAGTATTTATTATCCTAGAAAAAAACACTTATCTTTTTCTTCATTGTTGTCAAATATTTATTAAAGCTGGGTACCTATGGATCAGTATGTGATATCAAATTAGAATCCAAGTCTATTGAAATAGGATGTGTTTTAGAGAGTCAAGAGCATTCTTTAGGGGTCACACTGTTAATGTACCATATTGTTGAGTGCATTTGTCAAGAAAAAAAAAATATATATATAAAGATGCCAAGTAGAAATAAAAATAGATTTTTAGTGGTACAAGAAAATAGAGGAAGAAAGCTTTATTCAAAGTCAAAATATTGTATTTGGGACTTAAGTTTAAGTTTATGTGTCCCTACAGAGTCCAGGATTGAGGAGAGGGCTACCAGGAGTGGCAGAAAACCCAAATCTTACTGACAACTGGGATGATGCTGAAGGCTACTATCGTAAGCTCTTTAGATAACTGTTATAACAATGATTTACATTCAGACTATCCATTAAACTTGACTTTTTTTCCTGTCTTGTAAAATTATAACAACTTAAAAGAACAGGCTGTTTAAACTTGTAAAACTTTTGTTAATATTTATATCATGTTTTAAATGCATATCTTTATTAATCAAAATTTAGCATGATAGTTATCTTTCCCCAGGTGTTAGAATTAGTGAAATCCTTGACAAGCGTTATTCAGTTTATGCCTATAAAGGTCAGGGCATGTTCAGTAATGTGATCATGTGTCGTGATGCTGCCAGAGGAAATACAGATGTGGCCATCAAAGTTATACGTAACAATGACATGATGTAAGTATCATAACTTTACTCAGTAACTTTCTTTACTTGACTATTTCTCTCCTACTTAACTGGGCTACGAACTGCCAATTACAAATCTTGAGCTCCATACTTTGTTTTCCTTAACTTTTTCAGTGCAAATTATTTTGATCGAAAAAATTGTTTTCTGAATTTAACACAAATTTTCACCTGGGGTAGAGTTACTAAAACTAACATAACTTTTTTATTTTATTCAATAATTCTAACATATTTGATTTTATTTTAAAGGAAAATGAATGGACTACAAAATAATAATAAATAAAGTTAATTATTTGAGAAAATTGAATTTTTTTCCATTAATTTTAAACTAAGCATGGAAAAAGAAAATATTTTAAAAATTCAGAAAAAAATCGATATACTGAAAGATTTAACCTTTTAATTAAACATTTAATCCATAAATATTGAAAAATCACAATACTAAACCCATTTAATTGCTTCAGATTTCACAAATGATGAAAAAAAAACTAAGAAATTGTATTATTTACATTTTTGGGTCCCGGGAAATAAACTAAAAAAAGAGGAACCATTACCATAATGTTGTCTTTTTTAAACAAAATGTGTTGATACTGCATCAAATTTACTACCAAAACAAAGAACAATCACTCCCACATCCAGAAAATGAAAAAAAAAGAGAGAGAAATACAAAGTTTAACATAAAAAAGATAGTGAAATAAATATTATAAACCAAGTTACTTGCTGAGAGTAATGCCGCACTGACCAGCGCTAGCAAAGTTTCATGCTGAGAGTAGCGCTGCACTGAAAGAGTTAAGCCCTGTCTCAAAGTACTTTTTATGTGGGAAACTGGTTTGGAGAAATGTTCAATTTTAGTGGTAATGCGAATACCCTTGTTGATGGAATGTTATATTTGTATGAAGAGTTGTGCCCATGCACAGGGGAAACTACTCTAGTAATCAAGATGGCTGATTAAACTTGTTTGTGTTTACCTGAGATTGTTCTTATGTTAAGTGTATTTATATTTGAGTGTCCATCGTAACATGGTGGCAGCGGTTTACACATCTAATAAAGGTAAACGATAACCTAGAATATCTTGAGGAAAATATAAGAAATCAGTAGCTAAAATGGCAACTGCTAACAGATATTTCCCAGTACCGCAACCGCTATTGCAAACAGGCAATATGGCGGCCAATTGGAAAAGATTCAAAAGAGACTGGGATAACTATGAAAAGGCCACGAAACTCACAACAGAGACAGAAGATATACGTGTAGCAATACTAATGACCATAATTGGAAGTGAGGCTGCAGACGTATTTGATTCATTTGGAAAAGGGCATGAGACAAAAATAAATGAAGTTTTGAAGAGTTCTACGTTGGGAGAACCAACGAAACCTATGAGAGATATGTCTTCAATACGAGAAGACGAGAACATTGACTCATACATAACTGCCCTGAAGAAACTGGCAAGCAGCTGCAATTTTGATAAACTAGAAGAGAGTCTGATTAGGGACCGAATTATCTTAGGGGTTAGAAGTGAACACTTGAAGATGAAACTGTTGCAAGATGATAAACTAACCCTACAGAAATGCATAGATGTGTGTAGGATATATGAAAGATCACAAAGGCTAATGAAAGATATCAGAGAAGGAAGAAATGAACCTTTGGACAAACCAATAGTTGAAAGAATCTCAACATCTAAGTCAGGTCCAAAATACAGAAAGGAATATCAACAGAGTGACAAGGGGCCAAGACAAAGTAAAACTTGTAAATTTTGCAAGGGCGACCATGAATACATAAAGGAAAAATGTCCGGCCTGGGGAAAATCATGTCACATTTGTGGAGGCAGGAATCATTTCGCCTCAGTCTGCAAAAAGAAAATATATAGCATTACTCAAGCAAAGACACAGAGCAACATAGACTCAGACACAGAAGAAGTTACACTCCAAACTGAATGGGTAATGGCAATGAATGGCCCCAAAAAGCATAAGATGACGGCCATCATGATGATCAACAACCAAAGAGTCAGATTTCAAGTGGACAGTGCCGCCGACGTCAATACCATAAACGAAAAATATGTGTGCCCAGACAAGATAGTACCGACGTCCCAGAGATTAACAATGTGGAATAAGACGGTAATGGAGCCAAAAGGAAAAGCTATGTTGGTAACCACCAATCTAAAGACCAATGAGAAATTCAATGTAGAGTATGTGTTAGTACCAAATGATCTAACATGCCTGCTAGGATTATCAACACTGAGGAAGATGGAACTCATTCACATTAATGAAGACCGATTTATTGCCAAAGTGGAAGCCACAGGAAACAAACACCAAAACATTGATGCACTCAGTGACTTTTGCATGGCTACATTTAAAATAGACAAGACAGTAAAGCCCAAAGTCCTACCAGGTAGAAGAATTCCTATAGCATTTAAAGAGAAAGTCAGAGCCGAACTAAACTCATTAATTCAACGAGGAATTCTGGAAAGAGTAACTGAGCCCACAGAGTGGGTTAGTCAAATGGCATTGGTAGAGAGATCAGATGGCAGTATCAGAATCTGTATTGATCCTCAACCCTTGAACAAGGCACTACTGAGGGAGCACTACAACCTAACAACACTAGAAGACATTTTGGCTGAAATGGGTAACGCCAAGATATTTAGCAAAGTCGACATCCAGGAAGCTTTTTGGCATATCAAACTAGACCCGGACTCATCAGGTCTCACTGCAATGGCGACCCCATTCGGTAGATACAAATGTAATAGACTTCCTTTTGGTCTCAAAGTAAGCTCGTAAGTCTTTCAAAGATATTTGAATGATGCGTTGGAGGGACTAACAGGATGTTTTAACGTGGTGGATGATATAATGGTAATTGGAAAGGGGGACACAGTAGAAGAAGCTTGCAAAAATCATGACGAAAACCTATCAAAATTACTCAATAGGCTAAATGAAAAGAAATCAGCATTCCGAAAGTCAGAAATTGTATTTTTGGGACACACTATTTCCCAGTCAGGAATAAAACCAGACCCAAACAAGGTGAGAGCCATAACAAATCTAAAAACCCCTGAAGACATTACATCGGTTCGTAGATTTTGTGGAATGATACAATATCTATCAAGATTTATCCCAGGTCTTTCAGCAGACCTACAACCAATAACAGAACTGACAAAGAAACACAAGCTATTCGTGTGGTCGAACGACTGCGATAAAGCATTTAATAGTGTCAAACAGAAGATATCCAATCATGGAACCCTAAGTTATTTCGACCCGGAGAAGAAAGTAACTATTCAGGCGGACAGCAGTCAAAATGGCCTAGGAGCTGTACTACTACAAGATGACAAACCCATAGCATACACATCAAGATCACTCACAGAGCCTCAGAAAAAGTGGGCTCAAATCGAAAAGGAACTCTTGGTTGTAGTAGTAGCTCTAGAAAAATTTGACCAGTACACGTACGGCAGAACAATAATAATACAGAATGATCATAAACCTTTGGAAAATATACTCAATAAACCCCTCAGTTGTGCACCAAAAAGACTTCAAAGCTTAATGATGCGCTTGTACCGATACGATGTTCAGTACCAGTATACCAAAGGAAACAGATTACAGATTGCTGACACGCTGAGCAGAGACCCTTTGCCAGAACAGGAAGATTTTCCTGACACTTCTATCAACACAACAGTGTTAGATAAAGTTAAAGATGCAGTCAAAGTAGACAATGAGATGCAGATGTTGAAACAGTACATCTGAACGGTTGGCCAGACAAGCATCATATTGTACCAGAACTCAAACAGTATTGGTCACTTGCAGATGTACTGACCTATGAGGATGGCCTTCTAATGAAAGGGGAGAGAATAATTATCCCAAGAGCATTAAGAAAAGAAGTTGAGACCAAACTACATGCAGCACATTTAGGGTATGGTGCCATGATGAGAAGAGCAAGGGACGCAGTTTTTTGGCCAGGAATAGCGGCAAGAATAAAAGAAATAGCTAATGCATGCCAACCTTGTCAGCAAAGTAAACCTGCAAACCAGAAGAAAAGCTTAATACAGCATAATGAGGGTTCAAATCCCTGGGACAAAGTTGGAATAGATTTGTTCCAAATATTTGACCAACAATACCTTGCCATAGTTGACTACTATTCAAATTTTATTGAAGTAGAACATTTGCACACGACAACAAGTCAAGTTTTTATAAGAAAACTTAAAAATTTGTTTGCCAGATATGGTGTCCCCAAAGTTTGTATCAGTGATTTTGGACCTCAGTTTTCATCTGCTGAATTCATCGCATTTATGAAAGCATGGGGTGTCCACCATTTAAAATCTTCACCAGGGCACCATCAGTCAAACGGCAAGGCAGAGGCAGCAGTGAAAATATTAAAGAATCTGATGAAAAAATCCAAAGAAAGTAAATCAGATGCCTATGAAGCCCTATTAGAGTTTAGAAATACACCCAGGCAAGATACCATTTTAAGTCCAGCTCAGATGCTCTTTGGAAGGGCAACAAGAACGCTATTGCCAAGAAGAGAGCATCCTGCAAGAATGTCACAACAAGAAGCCACGGCCAAACGGGAGAAGCGACAGCAAAGTATCAGAAAACACTACAACAAAACAGCTCGTGACATGAAGCTTATAAACGTCGGAAAGAAAGTCTTCTATCAATCGCCAAACGATACTACCTGGAGACAAGGCAGAGTATGTCGGAAAGTGAACGAACGTGCCTACATTATAGAAGGCGACAATGGTTTCATGTACCAACATAGATTTTTCTCCAGATAGAGAAAGTAATTGTACGGACATTTTCCCAGACGCAGAGAATGAGTGTATTAACAATCCGCCCAACACCGATAAAACTCACCAGTACTCTCTGCGACCTAGGGCCACTCTCCAGAAACCGTCAAGATATGGAGACTATGTTTAAGAACTGTATATATGTGAACTGTTGGAAATAGTTTTGTTGATCTGATTGTAGTTATTTAATTTGAAACATAATTACGGTTGTAAATAGTTTTGTCAATTTGATTGTATAATTATTTTTTTTGTTATATTTTTTTTCAACTTTCCTTTTTTTAATTTTTTTTTTGGGAGGAGAGGGGATGTTGATGGAATGTTACATTTGTATGCAGAGTTGTGCCCATGCACAGGGGAAACTACTCTAGTAATCAAGATGGCTGATTAAACTTGTTTGTGTTTACCTGAGATTGTTCTTATGTTAAGTGTATTTATATTTGAGTGTCCATCGTAACAACCCCTTGTGCTTTAATGAACATTCAATGTGTATGGTCTACCTTGACCTTCACTTCAGCTGATCTCTTTCTTAACTTGAACTTTGTGGTAGGTGTTTATCAACAGCAAATATGAACATTTCTCATCACACTGATGGTTATTCAAGGCACACTATTCACACCTTAATCACATCATGGCATCAAGATAGCATTAAAATTGTGAGAACGACAAAGAAGCAGAAATTAAAATTGTAATGCTAGTTGTCCTTACTGCAACACAAGAGCAATAATTTTTTGATGTTTTTATTTTGCAGGTTGAAAACAGGAATGAAAGAACTGGAGTTTTTAAGAAAGTTAAATGATGCTGATCCAGATGATAAATTTCATTGCCTTCGTCTTTACAGACATTTTTACCACAAGCAGCATTTGTGTCTTGTCTTTGAACCTTTGAGGTTAGTTATTGTTACAAACTTTTATTTAAGCTTAAACTATATACTGTTAGCATACGAGTTGCTCTGCTTTTTAAAGTAAGTTTTTTAAAACTCTTTCTCTCTTAATTGACGATGCCAAAGTTGATTTGACCCCATTAAACTAAATTGATTTTGGATTTTAAAACATATTTTGTGTTGTGTAAAACGAGCATGCATTCTACTATAATTCAATACCAAATATGACATTTTCTGACAACAAACAAATAAGTTATTGAAGATTAATTGTAAAAGGATAGTGAAATAGAAATGAGCAAAATTAATTATACTATCAAAACGAGAAAAATAATTACGGATAGAAAGAGTTAAATTTTCATTCATAATTGTTAATGTTGTTGGAAATCATTTTATTAATTAAACACTTTGGGGTCGAATAAATTACAATTTTAAAGACGTTTGTAAATAAAAACTTGTCATTGGTATTGTAATTAATTTTCATCAATGACCATAATTATAAACCACTATTTTCTTGTAAATGAAGCATGAATTTAAGAGAGGTTCTCAAAAAGTATGGCAAAGATGTTGGTCTACATATCAAAGCTGTCCGCTCTTACAGTCAACAATTGCTGTTGGCTCTAAAGCTACTAAGGAAATGTAGTATTCTCCATGCCGACATCAAACCTGATAACATTCTGGTGAGTTGTTAGCCAATTAATATCATTTTGTTTCTGTTCATACATTAGTTTTGTCCATAAATTTCATAGACATCTCTGGCATGTGTCAAAGCTTCCAGCTTTTCTTCAAAGCTTTTATTTTTTTTTTTCATTGGAAAAAAGCTGTACAGCTTTATATTTTTTCTAAAGGTTTCCCTTTTATCAAGCAGTTATTTTCACCATGGTGTCAATGCTAAGGTTTTACCTGTATTCTTAGTTGTCTTGTTTCAGTGCTAAAGCTTTTAAGTATTTTAAAATTTCTCGATTGGCTTGTGACAAACATAAAGATATATACTGAATGACACACACAGTCCATCATTGAATAGCAATAGTAAATTTAAAGAAATGAAAGTCATAGTAAATAGTTTTAACTACAATACAGATTAATGCACATTCCTCATTCCATATGCTAGGACAAATTTGTACAAATGCTCCTTCTTCCCTAGCGCTTTAGAGCATGGAATGGGTTGCCTGAGCCAGTTAGGAAAACCAATGACTTGGCAGAATTTAAGTCATTTAACATCTGTATTATATAAGATAATTGTTGTTCAACAACTGATCATTAATTTAACTAATTCACTTGACCAAAAAAAAAGCTCTGCCTGACTGCCTTAAGATGCTTGCTCTTTTTCCTTGTATAGTCTCTTAAAAAACCTTTTCTAGAAGTCAAATGTTTTTTTGAACCCTTCATAAAAGGTTGTGTTTGTCAGCATATTCTTACTATTTAAAGTCTGAGTTGATTCATCCCCAAAATTCTTTATAGCTTTGAATAGTATCTAGACTTAACCAATGGACATAGTGGGCAAGTGTGGGTCACATTATTTTGCGTTTCTTTTTTTTTTTGTGAGATGTAGTTTTGTTACAATTGTCAAAGCATGTTAGGCTGCCTTTTTAGTAAGTTGTCAGTGCTTTAAAATGCCTGATTGTCCTGTTACTATTTCTAGCATTAGTCATTATAGCAGGAATTAGCCTTGTCAAAATTAACAATTTTACCAAAATCAGCACAAGCTGTGTCATTTATTCATTTTTAGGTTTGCCCTATGTTTCTAAAAAAACAATACTTACTAAGGAAAACTTTGAAATACCAAACAATGAAACATTTATTTTTCTATTCTTAACATGGAAAGTTAGAAGATGTTTTGTATGAAATGTAAAACAGTTTTTGAACATACTATAAGTACAAAACAGCTACAAAAACATCTGTCCTTAAAGAATTCTAAATAGTTCAACTCCTATAATCAGTTAAGTGCAGTACTTATAGTATATAAAGGAAATGCACAATTAGACTGAGAGAAAGCCTTGTAATATCAACATATAAATGCAATGCACAATTAGATTGATATAAAGCCTTGTAATATCAACATATAAATGCAATGCACAATTAGACTGAGAGAAAGCCTTGTAATTTCAACATATAAAGGAAATGGACAATTAAGACTGCAATCAAATGCTCTCTTTATATTACAGGTAAATGAATCTAAAATGGTTCTCAAATTGTGTGACTTTGGGTCTGCATCCCATGTGTCTGAAAATGACATTACTCCTTATCTGGTCAGTCGTTTCTATAGAGCCCCTGAGATCAGTAAGTGAAATGTATTTTAGTCATTGTTAATTACCAAGTATTTCACTATGTAAGATTGTATTGCTGTTTGACATTACTGCTGAGCATAACCTCAGTAAATTATTGTTTTATAGTATTTATATCTAGTTGTTTAAAGTTAACTCAAAGTCCTTTCCCTACATTGACTTAGATTCTCCAGTGCTGTTGGGCGAATTGGGCTGCAGCTATCTCCTTAAACATTGGTCTTCAGCAATGTTTTCAGGCTTTTCCCAACTGGTGTTCACTGCTCTGAGGTACTCCATAAAGGTTTGATGCCCTGTTATACGAGGACATCCCTTTTTGTGTTCGCCTCATTTCAGCCTCCATGCCTGTCCAAGCATGCCTAACCAGTTTAAAAGCCTAACCTACCCCTCTTTCTTCTTGAAATACTTAAAGCTTCTAATAACATACTGCATATTAAATTTAAAAACTATATTATTCAGAAAACATGAGACTTAGATAATTATTTATCTAGTTCAACTATGACTGTCAATTGTGATCAGAGGTGTAGCTATGGTGGGGGAAGGGAGGGGGAGAATTTGAAAATCCCCTTGGGCCCCCACTTGAAGGGGGCACCCAAATGAGTGGGTTTTTTTTACATTAAATATTAAATATTAGGCAAAATGCAGGGATCCCCAAAGGTGTCTAGCCCCCTCCCCCCCCTCCACGTTCCCAAATGATGGCAAATTCCTATCTACGCCACTGATTGTGAACCAGTACCAAAAGATCTAAATATTCCACAGTTTTGGGTCTTGGCTATGACCACAATATTGATACCTGGTCAGTGGGCTGCACGCTGTTTGAGTTGTACACAGGTAAGATTCTCTTCCCTGGGACCAGCAACAATGACATGTTGAAGACAATCATGGACTACAAAGGGAGAATACCCAACAAGATGATCAGGAAGGGCATGTTTAAAGACCAACATTTTGATTCCTCGTATAACTTCAAACACCATGAGATGGACAAAATCACACAGAGGGTAAGTTGTCAGAAACGATTAATTCTGTTCAGACCTAGCAGATGGGATGTCGAGGTTCGACACCCGACTCGAGCAGAGTTGTGTTTACTGAGCGCCTAAGGGCAGCACGGCAAACCTTCTCCCAGATACCCCTACCCCCACTGGTCCAGAAATGAGATTGGACCATAGCGCTCTGAGCATGCTATAAGCATGGAAGTAGCGCTATATAAAAGCTACTTATTTATTTATTTTTGATGTAATCAAGTCACCTGTTTCTAGTTCAAAGAGTGCTAATGTGACCCACAGCTGGGTGAACTTGGAGACCTCAAAAAAATTTTTTCTTCTTAATATCCCCGTCTTTTCACTTAGATTCAAACCTGAGACCAGATTGGCAGTTGTGGGCTTAACCATCTGACCATTCTGTCCCTATATTGCATCATGCATATCCATAAATGCACAATATAACAATTACCTTTTTTCATGCATACACTCAATCAAAATATGGAAACATAGTTTCAGTACTGTATGTTGTTTGTGAGGTACATACATTTGATATAAAAAATATTGTCTATCATAATTATATCAAGATCACTGGGAGGTTGTTGTTTTTTAAATTTATTTAAAGATGATTAAGAAAATGTAATATATTAGAATAACTGCTGCTTCTTTCCAGGCCTCTTAACTATAGACAGTTGACTTATTCTTTGTGATTTTCCTAAGAATTGAGTCAAAGGCTTTTGGAACTCTAGGCCCATTCAAGCTCGCCACCATAGTTTGTCTGTCTGAATAACTGTTCAGTTTGGGAGGGATTTAAGCTGATGTATTTTTTTACATCCCTCTTACCAATGGCTCGTATCCCAAGATGCTTATATTAGAGGTGAGGTCGAGCACCCTAGGGAAACTCCCCTATCTTTCTTCTCTGTACTGCATCAGCTGTGTGGGTGTCTGTCATAAAAGAGTTTGTGTGGATAGTGACATGGTTGTTGGGACTCTTTTTCCATCCTCACCATACAATGAACTCGGTCCTTAGGTTTAGGTTTTGCTTCCCTATTAATATGTCTCCTCTAATGACCATTATTTCCTGGTGCGCACAAGTTCTAACTGGTGTATATAAAAATATCAGTAAAAATAGATTATACACACATTCCTCTATGACAAGTGTCTACCAACTGTTTTCTCACTTAATCGCAGCATGTAGAAACACAACTTAAAACAACAAAATATTTGTGCTAAGCTTGACCTAGAACTTTATCCTCTGTTTAGTTTTGTTCTATTAACTCCAAAGAAAAAAAAGTTTCAATATAAAGAATAATCTTTTTTGAGCAAATCTCTTTTTTTTTGTTTGTAATAACTCAAGTCCCAGAATTATAGCCTTCTTACCTGTTTTAATGTTCTCAATCGCCTGACACTGATGTGAAAAGAAATACTGTGTAAATTTTGATGACCATTTGCTTAAAATTGTATTTACATTAGGTTTTTATACATATGGGCAAATTTTTTCTCTAGAAATTTTGGCATTTTTGAAAATCAAGAGTCGAGGCAAAAAATAAATGAAAATAAATTTTCATGTTTAGCTTAAATATGCCAGGAATATTTTTAAAAAAATTTTGCTTTTGAAATGTTCGTGAATACTAACAGCTTTATCAAATAGAAAGAAAAAGTATTTAAAAAAAGTCAAGTACCTTAGAAAATGTTCTGAGATTTTTGTAATTAAAAAAATTCATTGCTCAAAATGTTAATCACTATTTCAACAAAATTAAGTTCTATTTCTCACTAAAATGTTTGTCTTATCAAACTACAGTTGACTCTTGATAGTCTGACACTTCGTAATGTGAGACTCTCTGTAGCCTGATGCTTTGACAATGTATGCATCAGCTGCACATGCATGTTGTGACACACCATTCTCGCTTCTTTTCATCTGTTTCTAGCTGTGTTACGTAGGAATACATTCTCAAGTACCTTTCTTTTATTGCTGTATGACAGTAGTGTGGAAGTTTGTCTTGTATCAGGGCAAGCAAAATTGACTACACCCCTGGTCCTGTAACTTTTGGACTATCAAGAGTCAACTGTATTAAATAAGTTAGATCTTTTGAGAGAAAATGTAAGAACTTGCCACATTGTCTGCTCTCTCTCTCCTTTGTTTGTCAGGAAAAAGTCACTGTGATGTCATCCATCAATGCCACCAAGGACATGCTGGCTGAAATGGTCCCTTACAACCGCCTGCCCGAGGACCAGCTGAGGAAGGTGACCCAACTCAAGGACCTCTTGGATAAACTCCTTACCCTTGACCCCTCCAAACGAATACCAATCAACCAGGCGTTGTCACACCCCTTCATCACGGAGAAAATTTGATATGTGACCCATGGAGAACTCTGATGATACAGTGATATGTTGGACAGTACTTGTCCACATCTGCTTAACATAAAAGTCCATTTTAGACAAAACTGATATTCTGATAACCCTAGGTAGCGAAATGTGGGATTATCTTAATGAGGATGCTATAAGGAATTTAAAAAACTGAACTAATTAGTCACTACACTATATTTTATATCTTATATAAATTTGACATAAACATTATAATAACATTATAACTCCTCTCTGCCGACAGATTCTGGCAATACAATTTTTTTTTTACACAGAAATCATTTTCAGCCAAATTATTTGTTTCATGTTATCTGTTCCATTATTTTTTTAAATATTTTTTTTGTACCTTTCATTTTAATATTTTTAAAAACATTCAGGTTATGTTGTATAGGGATGTAGATAATGTTGAGTTCCCTTGGTCATTTTAGTTTTTTTTTATCTATCACCTGTGTACATGCATCATTTGCCAAGGATTGGTTAAGAAAATCTATAATGATTTTGTCGAAAGGACGCAGATAACTTTAATTGATTTTGGTTTTATTAAAAACTCTAACCTAAAATCAAAGTGGTCATTTAAACTTTTCATTTAATTAAACCTAACAGATTTAAGTTATTGTTTTTTTTTATTATTTAGCTAAAATGGTGAGAAAGGAAATAACTTTACAAATTCTTAAATCAAAGGTGATATATAGTAATTCTTAACATGCTAGTTAAAGAGTTCTTACATGTCATCATTATTTCATGGTTATGATAAGAAGGGTGTGTCATTAAGAATATGCTGTGATTGTCATGCTTCTTTATTAAATTGTCAAAATTAATGCTCTGTGTTTGTTTCTTTATATTTTTTTCCTCATGCTTTTGGAGTCTGGTCTCAACCTCTGACCCCTCAACCACTGGCAAGGTCACTTACAATTTTGCTTTGCAAGGTCATCTCTCAGCATCATCATTTGCCAGCATTTGAGAAAGGTTTATTATTGCATAATTTCAAAGTTTTTTGTTTTTTTTTAAATCTTCATTGTGAAACTGTAACACCCTTTTAAATGAAATCCATAAACAATTTATTTTGTTATCAGGGAAAAAAAGGTGCTCTACACTTTTAAAAACAAAATTATTAGATCTACTAGACTTAAGTAATTTATTGGCTGTAGGGCTCTGAATTTGACTTGAGGTCATAAGTTACATTTTCCTATAAAAAATAAAGAATAATTGGCCTTTTGTTTTACTAGATTCAAACATCTAACACCAATGTTTATATTATCTCAAAGTAATTTCAGAAATAAATTTTTATTTCTGAATGGCTCAAAAAATTTTGTTTGATGTGAGTGGAGGATTGGCCTTAGGCTTGGACGACAGTTTATGACTTGTATTAAGGTGTTGACGGTTGACTCCGAGCTTGAATAAATGTGTATGTGACAATGCTTCATATGACTTGAAGAAAGGTTGCCTAATGTGAAAATAACGTATGGCTTGGGCAAGGATATAGTAAAAGTGCATTATTTATGACAAGAAAGATTTTTTTACAACTATTTATAGGTTGTGTACATTGGATTTTTTTTTCAGACAGGATAAAAGTAACATTGATAAAGTTTGTTTACAACATAGACATATATTGATTGGTTTGATTATAATGTTGTTAACTGGTTGAAAGCTTCATAATGACCAGACATGTTTTAAATAGCTCAGTGTCTATGCTTCTATGTGACTGAGTTTCTAGGTTGATAAACAAAATTATATTACTATCAGACTGAGGTTAAGTTTGTGTTTAGCTTTTAAAGTGTGTTTACATGTGACTAAGTTTTTGCCATTTTTTTCCTAGGTTGACGTAGCCTTGTATCAGAGAGCTGGAGGCACAATTTAAGGTTATAACTTAACAAGTGTCGATATAAACACAATGACTTGCAAAATGAAACCATTCCTAGTGTTATTAATAACATTAAAACAAAGCTAAAACTCTCAATCGAAAAAAAAACTTGAGCTTTTTATCTTGAAGAATCTAAAAAAAATTGTGGACAGACCTTTCTATGAAGTTCTAAATATTAAAATATAAAGAAAGTTAACTAATTAAAACTTTGTTCCAATAGATAAGTTTTGTTTTCTTGTTCTGGGAATTTGTAACAAAAATGTTTCTTTTATTTTTCAGCTTCTGATAAAACATTTAATATATTTGGTGTGCTGGTATTTCTATTTGCTCATTAGCTAAAGAATAAAACTAAAAAAAAAAATCCAACCAAGAAAAAAAGAACATTTTTTTAAAAACCTGCACATTAAACCAAATAAATTAATTGTTTTACTGAGTATTTAATTATATTTTTGAAATATTTGTTTTGTCTTTATTTCAGGTAAGACGTGTGTTCATGTCATGTCATGGGGACAAACAAAAGATCAGCAGATTTGTCGTTGCCATTTGATTTTAAAATTCAGTGCATTGCTTTCGCTAACACTGGAGAACGATTCTAAAATTAGGCAAAGAAATCATAACATAAAATTGGTTGTAATAAAGGATTAACTTCATTTCTGCTTTAACCTGTGTCAATATATTTTAACTTTTGTTTAAAACCTCAGTCTCCCTGAATTATTTTAAATATTGTGTATTTCATGCTTAGCCTTATGTCATTCTCTTTGTAATTTTTTTTTTTTTTTTTTAAATTTATTTCTGGGATATGGAGCATCTAGAGACTTTGGTTGTCAGTAGTAATTGTTGAAACAGGGTCAAATTTTTTAAACAGTTGGTATGGTAATTAGTCAAAGCTATTATTAGTCTGATGTATGAGTGGATTGTTTGATATCTACAGATTTTGTTATTGTTTTACTAAATTAAAAAGTTTTAGCTCATTAAGCAAGAATAAACAAATGTTGACAATGTTACCAATACCAGTTAGTGTTTCTGTTGTTTCTGTTATTTCAAGGGTTGTGGGTATGGTCCTGTTCTGTGTATGTTAACACAATTAGATGTTAAAGTTGTAGTCTGGAAAGATTAGATCTATATAGATTTGTTAGCTGACTTAATTCATCACAAACTATTTCTTCTCAGACACCTGGCAGTCTATGGAACAGAAAGTGAGGAGTAAAACTTTCTGTAGCTTTATAATGATGTTTTTCCAGAATGTACCAGATCAATATTTCAACTTGTTAAGTTATGAAATTTCAGCTAGCAATACAGATGGTAGGGCAGGAAGTAGTCCTAAAATTGCCAGTCTTTGTCAGTTCAGAGGTCTCATTTCATTCAATTAGTAACTAGGTTACTATAACTAGTGAAAAAAATATTTGTTGGTTTAATCTAATCAGCATTTCAAAGATTTATCATGTTCTCCAAAAGTATACAACTTTTTTTTTTTTTTACAAAC
This sequence comes from Biomphalaria pfeifferi, assembly GCA_030265305.1. Classification (NCBI taxonomy): domain Eukaryota; kingdom Metazoa; phylum Mollusca; class Gastropoda; family Planorbidae; genus Biomphalaria; species Biomphalaria pfeifferi. The sequence goes on along the minus strand of JASAOG010000103.1, from coordinate 608,411 downwards.
ATAGTTTTAAATAATGTTCAAATTACATACACTAAAGAAAGCATGTTAAACATTTCATTGAAAAATGTTATTTTGCCTTTTAATGAGGTTTCATTAACAAATTTTTCTTAGACATTTTAAAAACAATGAGTCTTTAAAAAAAAAACGTTTTTGCCACATATGCAGAAGTCCAATAGTCCATGTTACAACTAGTTCATAGATCTATTGATAATTTAAATATATTAACTTAGAACTTTTTTCTAATATATAAAATATTAAAACATGTCAAATTAAGGAAAAATTATATAGGCTACATGTACTGAGGTGCCATAAAACCATCACTTGATAAATGGCTTTTAATCGTTTTGAACAAAAAGATGATTAACAAGAAGATTCTGAAGTTCAGATAATTAAAACTTGAAAGAACACTAGATATCTAGATCTAAATTCTTAATTAGAAGTACTGGTAGATCTTGATCTAGGTCTAATAACTGCCGATGGGTGCCAGGAAAAGAAGACAAATGAGTTAGTATTTTTACAAGTCAATACTTTGACTGGAGAAAAAAGAGCGACCTCTCCCCCCCCCCCCCCCCCCCAATAATATGAAGAGACGGAGCTGAGATGGTTATGTCATATTGTAAGAGTCATCCTTCAAGTTTAAGGTACAGTGGAGGGGGCACGAAGAAAAAGTCATCCAAAGAAAAGCTGGCTGAATAACATAAAAGAAAGGATCGGCCTCTCTTTTGATATCCTGCTTGGAACAACTGCTGACGGAAAGGTGGATGGATTTGGTTAACAAACTGTCACAGACCCCCCAAACCCTTTTACCATACCCACACGACAAAAGTAAAGGGACAGAAGATAAATACACGCCACGACCCTCTTTATGACGTAGATCTAATTCAGAGTTAATGAATTTTTAATTTGTGTGTGTGTGCCAAAGAAATTAAATGCATTTTATTGAATACTTCACTACTCCGTAATTTTGGAACTCGAAGACAAGTCTTATAAAGAGTTTAGATCTACCTAGATCTATTAAAATCTATACTTTAGGTCTACGTTTAAAAAAAAAATGCTGTGCGCTCCAGCACAAAATAATACCCAATGTTAAATTCTCTACAAACATTAAAACATATCTGGATACACATATGCAATATTGGTCACGCAAATTTCGGAGTGTGTTCGGTGTGTAGTTTTTCTTGTGAATGTGTTAAAATTGACATTAAAATGGCTGAATTGTGTGATTCACGACCAGTACTACTAACAGTAGGAAATGGCACAAAGTTTCACGGCATTCTTCATGCGTTTGACGTTCATACAGGGAAAATCGTTTTAAAAAATGGTAAGTCAAAGATCAATTGTTATTAAACAAAAAACCCTGGCTGAAATCTCTAGAAATAATGCGACATTAGTCATTAGAGCGCGAAGAGTCGGAAGAAGCATGACTGTCGCTGTGAAAAGACTAGCCAAGATGAGATGATACTGATTAGTCCTCTAAATGTACTTTTCATAGTATATTAACTAATATCGATTAGTTCCAAGTGCAACTCTTGTTTTTACATTATATAGAAATATGGCTATCTCAAGGCTAGCATCAATTCCCCTTCCCTTCCATTTTAGCTTTTAAAGAAAGTAACATTAGTTAAAGTTTTGCATTTTTCAGGCCAGATTTTAATGACTGGGCAATTCTGTGACCAAAGTTAAGCTAGGGATAGAAAAAATAATAATTATAACTATTACAATTAGATTTTCTTTGCATATATAGGAGCCTACTGTTATATAGGCTATTTACAATAAATTATGAAATCCAAATTTACATAAAGAATATTCATGAAATCTAGTTGTTTTTTTTTTTACTGAAATATTGTTTTGCAGAACATTTTAAGTGTTTTGTTTATGAGATAAGACTCTTTCTGGGGATTAAAATTGGCTGCAGGTTCTCTTCCTAACATCAAGGTGGTCTGAAAAAAAGTTCCCTCAACTGGGTCTGGAGAGGGAGCCCTAGCTCTAAACATTTTCCTACGTTCTGAGCTCCAGAAATTAAATTGATACTCAAAAATGTACATGACTCTTTGATTTGTATTTTTAAGAAATCAAAGTAAGAAGAGTGCGTGTCAAAAAAGTTTAAAGGTTAAAGTTAAAAGGGTTAGGACTCTCCAATATATATACTTTTTTCAATTTTGGTGTGAAATGCATTCTCCTGGTATCTAGATGGCACTATTCATCATAGTAAAAAACATGTATATGTCAAACCAAATCTAACAAATGAAGAAGTGGCACTAGAAATATTATGCGAGGGACATTCCAGGTACATATAGTGCACATAGGTCTATGATGGGCATGATCGTCGTAAGATCTTCATGTTTAGTTCGTCTTCTTCTTCTTCTTCTAGCTAGCTTTATTGCTGCTGAGCTGTGAGCTCTTTTGCAGACTGTGCCAAGGTAAAAAAGTGTGCTGTTTTCTTCAGTTGTTCAGCACTGCCATACAGGGTGTTGGTTATTTTGGGCTGTAGTGGAAGTAGGGTATACCTAAGGTGGGTTAGGAAGGGGCATTCAAAGAGGATATGGTTTACGGTTTCATAAGGGTGGGCGCAGTGTTTGCAAAAGGGGAGTTGTGTGGAGTTTATTTTGTTCAGATGGTAATTTAATAGAGGTGTGTGTCCTGTTCTTAGTTGGAAAATTGTACATTGTACTTTGCGGGGGAGGAAGTTAATACTGTCCAGTTTGTTAGGCATAGTCATTTCTTTGTACATGGCTCTGCCTGTGTTTCCTGATGCCCATTGGTTGAGCCACTCCTCTTTGTGATTGTTGACTAGCATTGACCTTAGGGTGAGGTAGTCAACAGGTCCATCTGGTAGTTCATGTTTAGTAAGACCTCCTGTTGCAGATCTTTTTTTTTTAACTGTCACTCAAAAACAGTCACCATAATTGTTCACAAAAGTTGTGAACAATTCTACTGTTCTAACATGAGAAAGTCAAGAATAATGACACTAGTGGAGGTATTTTAAAATGTAATTTTTTTTTTCAAAAGAAGTTTTGTGTCTATCTTGTTGCAGACACTTTTCTTGTAAATAGTTAACATTTAAAAGTCTTTAGAAGATGAAAAAATGTCTCTTACTTAAAATATTGTAATTTTTTAAAACTTTGGTATAATGTCATTTAATTTGGTTTAATATTCAAACGTGGATTTTAACTGCAATGAAAATATTTTGTTTTTAGAAAAAACATTAACCATCTTCCCCTTTTCCCCTTGTTATAATGTCTCCAAGCCCCTCCCACCTAGAGTGGACACCACTTTGATGGTATTGGTGGACACCACACACAATGAAGTGGTTACAAATATTTATCTCCCTAACCAAAAAGGAAATTAAAAAAAAATAAAAAAATATAGAAATCCAAATCAATTCATTGAGCCCAGTATTGTAAGAATTAAAGATTTTTGTTTCAAGTGTTTTGGATGCTCCTTCAGATTCTGAAGATATCTATATCATAGCCCAAACCTCCTAGAGGATGACAGGGGATGGTAGTTGGCAGGGTTTGAACTCTAGACCTTCATAACCACCGAATGTCAGTCCAGAATGCATACCATGCGAACTGGCAGCCATCCAACAATAAAGATTTATATTCATAAGGTTTGAAAGGAAATCAAAGAAAGTGTTTGTCAGAGCTACTGTAACAAAATAAAAAAACAATTTACTAAACTGATTGGGCACAGAATGAAGAATGAAAGAGGGACAATAATGTTTTTTTTTATCTAAGAAGTCAGTTGTTCTGAGATAAGTTGTCTGATTTTCTTATCTTATCTTATATAATACAGACGTTACTTCAAAAAAGAAGATGATTACATCCTACACGTCATGCATTTAGTCATGCATATTAACCAATGACTTAAATTCTGCCAAGTCACTGGTTTTCCTTGCTAGCTCAGGCAACCCATTCCATGCTCTAATAGCACTAGGGAAGAAGGAGTATTTGTACAAATTTGTCCTAGCATATGGGACAAGGAATGTGCCTTTATCTTTGTATCTTTTACAAAGATGGCTGCTGGCTGCCTGGTCATGAAATATGTAGTGTGGAGTGTGGTCAAATCTCACTTACTGCCATCCCAAGAAATCACGCATGAGGTTTGTAGGGGGATGTCTAATTTGTGAGTAATTCACTGTTTTAAAGCTGTAATCTTAAGTGTGACACCCTTTGCATAGAGTGAAATGAACCAATGTTCTGTATTATATAAGATAAGATAAGATAATACTTTACAGTAACTGGTATTACTAAACATAATAATATTCTACAATAATAATATTATTTAAGCCTAATGATTTAGTGTTGAACAGTATAATGTTGCAAAATAATATAATATTGCAAAATAATAATAAAATATTACAAAATAATAATATTTATTTAGGTTGAATAATATTATGCTTCAATAATATTATTAAAGCAAAATAATATTGTACTATAATAAAATATTTCTATCAACATCTAGTTAAAACTGATGGTGCCAAACTCCTAGGACCAATTCACATGTACCTTTCTGACCTGATTGATTGTAAGTAAAATTACTTGCTAGTAATTTAAGAAATTAATTAAAATCAACATTTTCACTTGCTTTCTGGTGTGCCAGTGATGGTGATGGTTGTGTGTGTGGTATTTAACTGTCCAAAATTTTTGACTGCAGACTATGGCTAGTTAGATTTCTAAGCAATAATCTTTAATATTCTTTAGTCAAGCTTTATTTTTGTTTACTATGTATGTATGTATGGCTCCCTCTGTCTCAAAAAGACAAATGGATATGCCCAGATAAATTACTGGTGTTTCTTCTCCTTGAATGGAGACAGAATCTGCTGTGACCAAACAAGCTGATTCCAGAAAGGTAAACTTTGTCATAGCCTATGCATGAGAATGCGTCTGCTGGCCTGCTCTTTGCTATAAGAGTTCATTAACTTCATACTATAATTAAATTATAGTTATAAATTAATAAAAAAAGTATACTTTGGTAAAATCTCATTATTAAATTGTTTTTCATAAAATTATTTCTGATTTAGTATTTGGTATTATGACTATTAATATAAACAAATAAAATATTAACAAGACATATACTAATATTTTTTCTTTTTTAAATAGTTCAGTATGTTGATACAAATGATGATGGAACCGTCTCATTCAGGTACAGTTGTTTTTTTTTATATTAAAAATGAACAGGCCATTGAAATAGATGTCTAAGAAATTCTTTATTATTCTAAAAATTCATTCTTTATTAATAATAAATATTCTGTTGAGATAATAGTTCCCCTTTCAGACCTTACACTCTAGTGCATATGATCTTTCTGTGGCCCACGGTTAACGAGATTGTCATGTGGCCAGCGCAATGAGTGACCATCTTTACTTTTCCTCAGCGAATGTGAAGTACGATTTAGAGCTGGGTGGACTCAGGCCCCAAAAGATCCCAAAATTAAAAATCCCAGGACCCCGGTTCAGAAGCCTAGCACTGTACTGCTCAGAAACCTTACCTCCTTGTGTTTTGTTTTAAACTTAGTGTGCAGAATTTTCGCTATTTTAGCCTCACAATATTTTGTTTTGTTTCTCTCCAACTAGCAAGCAGAATTTGCTGTTTTTAAAGTGTACCAAGTCCTGTGCTAAAACATCTCAGGCAGATGTCATGTCCCAAAACTCTCTCAACTGGTCAACTGACTCAGGTATTCTATCCATCTGCTACTGGTATCTCTTTACAGGACTAATTAAACCATCTAGCATTTATAAAGCTAAGTGCTACTTTATTTTACATGGGATAAAAACAGAAAGTGTAGAGGCATGCTAGACATATTAATGAGGATGGAAGCATTTAAATTGATATTTAGGGTGTCACAAATATTATAAACAACTACATTGCATTACATTGCTTTCAAAATGGCAGGATGATTTTGGCACATTCTCTTTTAATCACCTTGTATTTGTGAAATCTCAGTTGAAGTTTTCTGGTCAGTGTGTTTTAAATCTTTGTAAAGATTTTTTTTTGTTTCATATCATTTAACATTAAAGAACAATGGTGCATGTAATAGTAAATGTACCACTAGATATCCCTGTAGAGCATAGTGACTTAGTAAAATATCCATGTAAAGCATAGTGACTTAGTAAAATATCCCTTTAGAGCATAGTGACTTAGTGAAATATCCCTGTAGAGCATAGTGATTTAGTAAAATATCCTTGTAGAGCATAGTGACATTATTCATTTCTACTGTTTTATAGATGCAGATGATAGAAAGCCTTCAACCCTGAAAGAAAATGTTCACCTGATAGACTCAATCTCTGATGCCTACTTTCAAGGGGTTAGTCTTGACTTGAAAGATTTTATTTTTTAGATGTTCTAATTTAAAAACAAATGTAACAAAGCAAACTAACAAATAATATTTTAAGACAGTCTGTTCACTACCACAATGACAAATACATTCTGTCATAACTCACAACACATTTATAAAGATATATAAATTTTGTCCTAACTCACTTAATGCACAACTATAAAGATATGTAAATTCTGTCACTAACTCACTTAATGCACAACTATAAAGATATGTAAATTCTGTCACTAACTCACTTAATGCACAACTATAAAGATATGTAAATTCTGTCACTAACTCACTTAATGCACAACTATAAAGATATGTAATTTCTGTCACTAACTCACTTAATGCACAACTATAAAGATATGTAAATTCTGTCACTAACTCACTTAATGCACAACCATAAAGATATGTAAATTTTGTCCTAACTCACTTAATGCACAACTATAAAGATATGTAAATTCTGTCACTAACTCACAACTATAAAGATATGTAAATTCTGTCACTAACTCACTTAATGCACAACTATAAAGATATGTAAATTCTGTCACTAACTCACTTAATGCACAACTATAAAGAGATGTAAATTCTGTCACTAACTCACTTAACTATAAATCTCTGCTTTTGTTTTTAACCCTTACAGTTGAAGCACCTCAACAGCCAGACAGTTATTGGTGTCACAGTTGATGGCAACAACATTGGACGACTTGGAACATTATCTCTGATTGAGGTTAGTGGCTGATTGCTTATACAATTATCTTGATTATCTTGATCTTCATATCAGTGCATGTCTTGGTCTAATATTTCTTGTCTTTCTGGTATATAAGTAAAGTTAAGTACTCCTTTCAGATCTTGTGATCTCTAAAAATGATGATGCAAAGGTCATCCAATGTTAGGTACCCATTAGAGTTAGGTGGACTCCAGAGTGCCCTTGAAATCTCGGAATTAAAAATCCTAGTCTTCACCAAGATTTGAACCCAGAACCCCTTGATTTGAAAGCCAGGTTCTTTACCACTCAGTCACCATGCCCCTTTTGGTATGTAAGACATTGCTAGAACTTTCTAAAGTTTTGCATTAAAAACAAGAAGTGATAAAAATATTTGCACAATCAGAGTAAAGAAGACTAAAAGATTAGAAAGTGGGCTGTTCATTGTTAGACTGATTGATAAGACAAGTATCTGTTTACTGTTGAACTCTAAATGAAGAGACAGTGGGCTGTTCATTGTTAGACTGATTGATAAGACAAGTATCTGTTTACTGTTGAACTCTAAATGAAGAGACAGTGGGCTGTTCATTGCTAGACTGATTGATAAGACAAGTATCTGTTTACTGTTGAACTCTAAATGAACAGACAGTGGGCTGTTCATTGTTAGACTGATTGATAAGACAAGTATCTGTTTACTGTTGAACTCTAAATGAACAGACAGTGGGCTGTTCATTGTTAGACTGATTGATAAGACAAGTATCTGTTTACTGTTGAACTCTAAATGAAGAGACAGTGACCTTTAACTTTTGGATCAGCATAGGAAAAAAAGGGGGAAATTTGGTCAACTCAACGTCCTGAATAAACATTTCTGTCTCCAACTCAAGAAAACATTAAGAAACTGGAACAGACACAAAATAGAGCAGTGAGATTTATAACAAACAAATATTCACATTTGACTAAAGTAACACCATTAGTAAAATCACTAAATTTAGAAAGCCTTCAGGACAGAAGACTCAAAGTAAAGTAGCAATTATACATAAAACACTCAACCATAATCTCCAAATACAAAAAAACAAAAAATTTAATAAAATGCTCAGAAAGACAAAAGATAAAGGCACATTCCTCGTTCCATATGCTAGGACAAATTTGTACAAATGCTCCTTCTTCCCTAGAGCATGGAATGGTTTGCCTGAGCTAGCCAGGAAAACCAGTGACTTGGCAGAATTTAGGCCATTGGTTAATATGCATGACTGAGTGCTGCATGATGAGTAGGACATAATCATCTTCTTTTTTGAAGTATCGTCTGTATCATATAAGAAAAAAGGATTTGAGGCTTGCTACAAAGTTGTAGAAAATCATAGTTCAACTCTGTACCTCTGAAACATCTTTACCACTAAAACATCTTGCTCTGTACATGTACTGGTCACTTTCTTTTTTTTAATTTTTTTTATTCAGATTGCAACAGACACAAAAATCTACATCTTTGATATACTGGTCATGAAAAGTGAAGCTTTTGATGCAGGACTGAGAGAGATTTTTGAGAATGAAAACACAAAGAAGGTTTTTTCTCTCTTCTTCTTTAGCCCTTATCTATTTTAAGATTACATTGGTAGCTTATGAACTGAAAAGTTGTTTTTTTCCATTGAGCAGATCATACATGATTGTAGATTTATTGCCGATATGTTGAGGCATCAATACAGCACAGAGATGAAAAATGTTTTCGATACTCAGGTGAAAATTTTTTTTCCTTTCAGTTGTATGGAGTATAGAAGAGAAACTAGATGTTTGCATGTGTATGGGACAGAAGGTGGAGGCCAGAAGTGGCTTTTTTCTTCTGAGAAATGTTTGCCTGTGTGAGTGTTGGGGAGAAGTGGCTTTTTCTTCTGAGAAATGTTTGCCTGTGTGAGTGTGGTGGAGAAGTGGCTTTTTTCTTCTGAGAAATGTTTGCCTGTGTGAGTGTGGGTGAGAAGTGGCCTTTTTTCTTCTGAGAAATGTTTGTCTGTGAGTGTGGGAAAGAAGTGGCCTTTTTTCTTCTGAAAAATGTTTGTTTGTGAGTGTGGGAAAGAAGTGGCCTTTTTTCTTCTGAGAAATGTTTGCCTGTGTGAGTGTGGGGGAGAAGTGACTTTTTTCTTCTGAGAAATGTTTGCCTGTGTGAGTGTGGTGGAGAAGTGGCCTTTTTTCTTCTGAGAAATGTTTGCCTGTGTTAGTGTGGGGGGAGAAGTGGCCTTTTTTCTTCTGAGAAATGTTTGCCTGTGTGAGTGTGGGGGAGAAGTGGCCTTTTTTCTTCTGAGAAATGTTTGCCTGTGTGAGTGTGGTGGAGAAGTGGCCTTTTTTCTTCTGAGAAATGTTTGCCTGTGTTAGTGTGGGGGGAGAAGTGGCCTTTTTTCTTCTGAGAAATGTTTGCCTGTGTGAGTGTGGGGGAGAAGTGGCCTTTTTTCTTCTGAGAAATGTTTGCCTGTGTCAGTGTGGGGGAGAGAAGTGGCCTTTTTTCTTCTGAGAAATGTTTGCCTGTGTGAGTGTGGGGGAGAGAAGTGGCCTTTTTTCTTCTGAGAAATGTTTGCCTGTGTGAGTGTGGGGGAGAAGTGGCCTTTTTTAAAAAAGATGTTTTGGATGTTCCTTAAGAATTTTAAGATTATCCTAGCCCTAACCCCTCAGTACATATTACATCATAGCCCAAACCCCTTGGTACATATTTATTACTTCATAGCTCAAAGCTCATGTTTGAATTGGGGACCATTGAAATGACAGTCCAAGGGACCAGGCAGCTTGTAGGGTTGGATGTAGATGTCTATGTAAATGAGGGGTGGGGGGCATAAGTGGCTTTTTTTTTTATTAAAAGGAGACCACCTCCTATTTATGAAATTTTCTGTAGATGAAATGGCACCTTAAACTTTAATGGTGGTATGAAAATAAAACAACTCTGAACTAATGCAACTTCAGTTAATTGAAATGAGGTCCTGTGATAAGCAGTTCTCAGAACTGGTAACCACACACCTATGTTATAAGATATGGGAAAAGAACCGAATCCAAATGATCTGAACACGAACCTTACTTAGGACTGAACTGAATCGGAACCTCAACAACAACCGAACCAAACCAAAACTTAAAACCTGATCACTATGAAGCCAAAGACTAGTTCTTACCCTAACCAAACTAAATCAAGACTTGCAATATTGCTCAATTTACAATTTTGCACATTCCTAAAATACATGTCATATCACATTAACAATTATTGTCTTATAAGCAAGTGTATTGGATTATTTGAATTTACTGGGTCTAAAACTGGTGTAGCAGTAAAAGCAAAGACAACTGAAATTCTTAAAAATTCTCTTCCTGAGACTATGAAGAATGACAGTTTGATGTTTGATAATGAAAGTATATCAAGGTGATTTATCACATTGATGTTAGAATCAGCTGTACAGGTCCTAATCTGAACTTAGCAGTTGAAAAGGCTAAAAAAAATTATTTTATTGAGATGCACAACACATGACAAAATTAGGTCTTCTTCAACACACCAGATTGTACCAATGCTGTCAGATAATGCAATTAATAAATAAAGTTGACCCTGAATCATTTAATATACTAGCAGACTTTAAGACAGTGTTGACTCATTTGTCTAATGTTGATAGTAATGACACGAGACATTAACTTGGAAAATACTTGCCTCTTCTCCGACTGACTGTGATGCCTTGCAAAGTTTGAATGAGAATGATTTATTAACATTCTGGCGATGGCAATTATTGCTAAAACATTGTAAGGTATACCTGCCACAAATACTTCCAGCTAAAAGGTATTTTTAGTGTGTGGAAAGATATTGAGCAATCTTAGGGCTAAGTTAAACCAGAAACATTTAGAAAGGCTGACATTTCTCAAATACATAATGCAATCCTGATGGTTAAACTGTTATTTCTCAAATACATAATGCAGTCCTGATGGTTAAACTGACATTGTGCTATTATAGCAACCATTTTCTTTGTTCAGAGTTAGATCACATTGACTGCAGTTTGTAACTTAAATGATTAAAGTATGTAATAGCTAGTGTGTTACACATCATTTGTGTTTGATCTTTATTGAAAGTTTGAAATTCAAGAGTTTCAAGTAAAAATTGATTCGAACCTAATTGCATGTACTTAGTTTTGCTATTACCTAATTTCATAACAGAACCAAACTCTAACCCAAACTTTAGATCTGACCCAACTGAACAAAACCCAAACCCTACTCATTATTGAAATAATCCGAACTCAAACTTAAAGCTAAGTTCACCAAACCTTAACTTTTCATAACAGAACCAAACTTTAACCCAAACTTTAGATCTGACTCAACTGAACAAAACCAAACCATACTTGTTATACAACTGAACAAAACCCAAACCATACTCATTATCAAACTGAACAAAAACCAAACCATGCTCATTATCAAACTGAACAAAAACCAAACTATGCTCATTATCAAACTGAACAAAAACCAAACCATGCTCATTATCGAACTGAACAAAACCCAAACCATACTCATTATCAAACTGAACAAAAACCAAACCATACTCATTATCAAACTGAACAAAAACCAAACCATGCTCATTATCAAACTGAACAAAACCCAAACCATACTCATTATCAAACTGAACAAAAACCAAACCATGCTCATTATCAAACTGAACAAAAACCAAACCATACTCATTATCAAACTGAACAAAAACCAAACCATGCTCATTATCAGACTGAACAAAAACCAAACCATGCTCATTATCAAACTGAACAAAAACCAAACCATGCTCATTATCAAACTGAACAAAAACCAAACCATACTCATTATCAAACTGAACAAAACCCAAACCATACTCATTATCAAACTGAACAAAAACCAAACCATGCTCATTATCGAACTGAACAAAACCCAAACCATACTCATTATCAAACTGAACAAAAACCAAACCATACTCATTATCAAACTGAACAAAAACCAAACCATGCTCATTATCAAACTGAACAAAAACCAAACCATGCTCATTATCAAACTGAACAAAAACCAAACCATGCTCATTATCAAACTGAACAAAAACCAAACCATACTCATTATCAAACTGAACAAAAGCCAAACCATGCTCATTATCAGACTGAACAAAAACCAAACCATGCTCATTATCAAACTGAACAAAAACCAAACCATGCTCATTATCAAACTGAACAAAAACCAAACCATACTCATTATCAAACTGAACAAAACCCAAACCATACTCATTATCAAACTGAACAAAAACCAAACCATGCTCATTATCAAACTGAACAAAAACCAAACCATACTCATTATCAAACTGAACAAAAACCAAACCATGATCATTATCAAACTGAACAAAAACCAAACCATGCTCATTATCGAACTGAACCGAACTCAAGCTTAAATCTAAGTGCACCAAAACTGAACTTTATAAGATAGGTTCGATTTCTCCGATATTGTGTGAAATAAAAGTGTAGAGCTTGGCAGTAAAAAGTGAACTGTACAAAATGTTTAACTATGCAATTAATCTTTTATGTTTTACAGGTGGCTAAGGCGTTTACTGTCAAGAGTGTTGGGCTGAGTAGGTATGTGCAGAACTTGACCAACTGCCTCAGGGGCCAACTTTGTTTAACTGATGACCAGGTCTTTAAGGTCCAGGATTATGAATATAAGGTTCAAATATGTATTTATTTCATTTTATTTTGCAGTTGCATTTAATATATTATCAGCGGTTTGCAAAACCTCATGGGTTTAATTAATTTCTGTTCACTTCTAACGCATGCTCAAAAAAGAAACACTTGTAACATCTGGTCAGTCATGGTTAGAGATTTCTTAACCACTGGATCTGGACTGTCATGGAAATGCCAGGATGATACATGGAACCTGCCACAGCTCGCATTCTGAAGCAAACTCTCAATAGCCTAACCACTTGTTGCCAAGAGATAAGCTAGCTACAAACTTTTTTCCCTGGCAATTGGTTTTGTGTTCTCTCAAACTTACACTTAATGATAATTTTGCCTGCGCCTCAACTTTTTTATTGGTTCATCTTATAAATTGAAAGAATGTTATTAGTTTTTGTGACATTTCAATGCATCAATGGCTTGCTTGCATGATAGAAAATGAATGTTCTTGTATGGGCTAGGGATGGATAAAATCTTTTATGCTATCTGGATTGCATTGGAGACATAGTTTTTGTTTTGCTTTTACAAGGTCTGTTCTTTAATTCTAGATTCACTTAAACCCAAATTCAAGATATTAGCATAAAAACGTAACAGTGATCTTATCATTTTCTGATGCTTGTATCATGATTGCATGTTTCCAAGTCTATTGTGCAGCACATCTTAGACAAGTTCTCAGGCAATCTTTGGTCTCACTGTCAGTACACACAATAATTCAAGTCATATTTCTTCACTATAATGTATGATCTCATAGACTACATTCACTTGCAGGATATTGAGCAATTTTTTTTTTGTAAGTCTGAAGGAAAGAGAGGACACTGAATATAGCTTTCCAGTTGACATAGTGTATGTATTTGTCACAAACTGCATCTACATAACTGGTTTCGGGTGATTGAGTAGGTGTGACTAAGGATGTAATCGCTGAACACTTGCTAACCTTTGTTCAATCACTTGCTGACATAAAAACTTGTATTGGTTGAGGTGCGCATTGGTCTCAACCTGATGAAATAAATGAGAAACTTGTAGAATGTTGTCAATAGGTTTCAATGCAACCAAAATAAGTGATCACATAGATCAAACAGAAGAATGCATAGTCTAAAAGATCAATGAAATAGTCATACATCAACTAAAACTGTCATCCTTTCCTCCATTCTGTCTTCATGAAAAATCTAGAGGATTCCTTCTATACTCTTGCTATCCAGTTTACCCAGCACATGAAAAATACCGTAAGGCTCAAATATTGTGTGAATTTATAAATTTAAACATTACAGTATCAATCTGACATTCACTAAGTCATAACAGTAATGCCCTGGCCCAGATCAAAATTGTACAAACAAAAATAGTCTAAAGCAGTGTTTCCCAAACTGTGTTCCGCAGAACCCTAATGTTCTGCAAGGTCTGAATAGGTGTTCCATGAACTACTGGAATAATTAACTAGTAGGCCTCCTCGTGAATTAATCTCTGTAAAAAAAATTAGAAAAGTGTTCTGCTAAATACTCAGAATGTGTGAAGCATTCCTTTCAGGAAAAAGTTCTGGAAACACTGGTCTAAAGTTTTCAAACTATTTTTTTGTTCAGGACTACGAGAAATTAATTCTAGAAAGGCCTCTCTCAGACAAGTTGTTGAACAATGTTAGCACTAATGTTGGCCACATGATTAGACTTTATAGAGTTCTACTGGAGAAGATGTTAGATGAATATACCACTGCTGTGGACATCTATATGAATTACATTGACTACATGGAGGGTGATGTAGACAAGTGTAGAGTAAGTATCATTCATCTCATGTTTTAACACTCTTTATTAAGACCAAACATGTCAAAAACAAAATTGAGACTAAAGTAATTGCGTTTTTTTTTTTTTAATATCATGCGACTTGTTAAATCCATTTGTAAAGATTACAGACTTTTTGAGGACATTGTCAAGGCTAAATTTTAATAGAACCTAACTTATTAAACAGATTAAATAGAACCTAACTTTTTAAACTCACTAGCATTTTTATATTACGTTGAAGCACCCTGCACAGATCATTAGCTGCTATTGCTTTTTTTTCTTTTAGGTTTGACCTCATCCTTAGTTCAGGTAGCAAACCAAATAGTTAAAGGGAATTGTCCCAGCACTCAAACCATTTTTCCATTTCTATTTTTATATTGTTGCCAGAGCATGATGGAAACTCCTAGCTTGCTTGGTAGGTGGTGTTAGTGCTTCCTAGTGGGCCAAGGAGTCTGTGATGGAGTTACCAGTCACATCTATGTGTGTCAGTACCCACTGCATTATTACCAGGGTGCCATAGCGATGGAGCCATAATGATGGTGTTGATTTACCTTGGAGGAACATGGTCCATGGCTTTTGTTAATTAATTTTTCTTTTTTTGTTTCTGTCCAGAGATTTGGACATCTGTTTCCAGAAATTTTTGGGGAATTGAACAAATGGCTGTACCAAGCCAAGTCTTCCTTGAAGCAAAAGGATCTATTGTGTAGGAAAAGTCAGACTAGAGAGAGTGCTGAAAGCAGTGAAACAGTATTAGGTTAGTGTTTAGTTAAGACTTGTGTATATGTTTTAGATATATAGGCCTATATGTTATGCTCGATTTCGGAGCAGACAACTTAAAAACCCTGTTTAGTTATGTTGACCCTGGGATAAAAATGGGCTTTATCTGGGAAGTGGGCTTGACTAAGAAAATTTGATTTGAGATTGGGCAAAGTAATTGTTAATATATACATATTTGCAACATATTTTTATTAAATTATATAAATTTTTACTATTTGAGCTATGAATGGACCTTATTTTTAATAAAATACCTGCATAACATTTAGCTCTTGAGCTCTAAAGGGGAAG
The DNA here is from genome assembly GCA_030265305.1 of Biomphalaria pfeifferi. Taxonomy (NCBI): domain Eukaryota; kingdom Metazoa; phylum Mollusca; class Gastropoda; family Planorbidae; genus Biomphalaria; species Biomphalaria pfeifferi. The sequence goes on along the minus strand of JASAOG010000103.1, from coordinate 592,880 downwards.
TAGACCTTGAGGGATTATGGGCAGGACATGGTCTAAATTGTGCCACTGTGCCAAAAAACCCAAAATATCAAATGTTATGCATGTTTGTATGTGTTCTTCACATGAGAGAGAGAGAGGGGGAAGTGTTTATTATAGTCAACATAGTTAAGTTACTAACAAAAAGACTCATTGTGAAGAAAGCCACTTGAAGTCACTGACATGAAAAAGTCATTAAATAACACCCCCCCCCTAAAGGAAGGAGCTAAAAAAAAAATTTTTTAAACATAAATGAATTTTACAATATATTTGCTAGTTCTTCTTCTTCTTCTAGCCAGCTTTATTGCTGCTGAGCTGTGAGCTCTTTTGCAGACTGTGCCAAGGAAAAAAAGTGTGCTGTTTTTTTCAGTTGTTCAGCACTGCCGTACAGGGTGTTGGTTATGCTGGGCTGTAGTGGAAGTAGGGTCTGCCTAAGGTGGGTTAGGGAGGGACATTCAAAGAGGATATGGTTTACGGTTTCAAAGGGGTGGGCGCAGTGTCTGCAAAGGGGGAGTTGTGTGGAGTTTATTTTGTTCAGGTGGTAATTTAATAGTGGTGTGTGTCCTGTTCTTAGTTGGAAGATTGTAGATTGTTCTTTGCGAGGGAGGAAGTTAATACTGTCCAGTTTGTTAGGCGTGGTCATTTCTTTGTACATGGCTCTGCCTGTGTTTCCTGATGCCCATTGGTTGAGCCACTCCTCTTTGTGATTGTTGATTTGCTAGTTAAAATAAGCAAATCTATTGGTAGTTTGGAAACTCATTGAAATAGAAGCATCCATAAATCACACCCAGTTAGTTATATCCTTAATTATCCCTGAGATGTTGAGTGTCTACATATCAAGTTGGCTCATTCAGATCCTCAAGCTGTGTAGTGTTTGCTGAGCGCCTTAAGTAGCACAGATACCTATTCGTCCACTAAAGAGACTGGAACATATGGCACTGAGTATGCTAGAGCACAACAGACTGCTAGAGCACAAAAGACGTACTATATAAAATCTAAAAAAAATTCTAATCCATTATTCACTATTTTATTTTGATTAAAAAACAAACAAACAAACAACTAACATAAAGAAATCTGTTTTAGACTTTACACAAAAATCTATGACTGGCAATGTTTACAAAAATAATCTCCACTCTCGATCTCTATGGCTAGCAGCTGACCACCCTCATAGAATGCTATGGTCACTGAAAAGGATTTTTAAAAAAATCTTATAGAATACAGATGTTACTTCAAAAAAAGATGATTACGTCCTGCGCGTCATGCATATTAACCAATGACTTAAATTCTGCCAAGTCACTGGTTTTCCTGGCTAGCTCAGGCGACCCATTCCATGCTCTAATAGCACTAGGGAAGAAGGAGCATTTGTACAAATTTGTCCTAGCATATGCGATGAGGAACATGCCTTTATCTTTCTGTCTTTCTGAGTATTTTACTAAATTTTGTATTTGGAGATTATGGTTCAGTGTTTTATGTATAATTGCTACTTTACTTTTGAGTCTTCTGTCCTGAAGGCTTTCTAAATTTAGTGATTTTACTAAAGATATGACTCTAGTCAAATGTGAATATTCGTTTGTTATGAATCTCACTGTTCTATTTCTTATTTCTCTGAGCAGACAGATGTGAATCATGGGCTATTATAGTTCTTTATAAGGGTCCTGTCCCCTACGTTTTAGACTGGGTCAGTTCACAGCAGTCTGTCACCACATGGTGCTAGTTCAAACTGCTTATATCTTTACAAATCTACCTAACTTCTTTGATTTCGGAATCACTGCCACAAATGATACATTTCTTATTCCATAAGCTACGACAAATTAGTTCAAGTGCTTCTTCCTCCCTAGGGCCATCATGGCATGTAACATCAGCCAGGAAAACCGACGACTCGGTCTCTAACATGCCTGAGTAGATAAACACATAGAAATGCATTAATTACCTTCTTTTTGTTGAAATGTTCTATAATTTAGAAAATACTATTAAAAAACCTCACACCTGCCAACCATCTTTACTTTCCTCCCTAATACTTTCTTCACATTTACTGATTTATGTGAAAAGCTTTACTGATTTAAATTTTAACTTTACTGTTTTATGGTATCTACCTAAAGGTGATAGTTCAGGATCCTCTTTATGTAAAGATTGTCAGGACAGTGCTACAGATGTAGTCAGTGAAGTAGTCATTTCAGTGACTAGTCCTGACATGGTAGAGTTAAATGAAACCTCCAGCAATAGACCTGATGTCCTACACATGAATGTGACCTTGAGTAGCCAGCAGAAGAGACCTGATGTCTTAGACTTGAGGATGACCCAAACTAGTCACCAAGATGCCCGTAGCCATGAGGACACCAACAGCAACAGTCTTCGTGTCCATGACCCTCCTAGTAACCAGGACAGTCTGGATCTGCATATATTAGAGGAGACTCCCAGCAGCAACAAAACCACTTCTGATACCTTGGTCTTGGAGGATACCCCAAGTCAACAAAGCAGACAACCAGATATGATCCTAGACTTAGAATAATAAGGCATTTATTTGATTTTAAAGATTAAAAATGTGGAATTGGACCCTAATATCTGGATGCTTGTTTGGTATTAGGGATAAACTTCAATCGACTATAATGTAATGCTAACTTTTAACACAAAATATAGAAGAAAAAAAATTGAACACGTGATAAGTTTGGGTCTTTTAAGTTTTATTTTTACAATAAGCTTTACATAATCAAATAGTTCAGTATCCTGAGAACATTTTATATTTTGTTAAAAATAGTTCAATAACTTGCTGGCCCTGAAATGTATTTATTCCAAAGTGGATTGGATATTTTTTTAGATTTTACAATGACTTCTTTACATTGTCTCTCCAAGAGCAACAAAAAAAAAAGCTATTTTTGTAAGAAATGTACTATTACCTGGTTCTAGTAGTGAGCATGTGGATCTGATAGCATATTAATTTCTTATGTTTTTATTGAATTGATGGAATGATTACTAGGAACGTATGCTTGCAATGTTTTAAATTGATATCGTTTTTAAGTTTGATGTTTTGAGGATCTCACTGCTAATTTTATGTTATTTTGATCTCATTGTTAATTTTCTGATATTATGATGATGTTATTGATAACTTTGTGATTCTCTGATGATATTATTGCTAATTATATGATGTTCTGATAATTTTTTATTAATAACTTTGTGATGCTCTGATGATCTTATTTCTGATTTTATGATGTTTTGATGATGTCATAAAGCACATATCATTTTATATGTTGTTTTTTAAAACTTTAATCGCAGTTTCTTTTCTTTCAATTTTTTGGTACAGTGAACTAGAAACTGTCAAGTCTTAAATACCAAGCATTTGAGTTCATTCCAGTCATTGATTCAGTGGCGCGTAAATCATTAAAGAAAAGTTTTGTTTTGTTGGTATGTAAATGAACCTTTTGGTCGTAGCACAATGCATCATGGGGATCTCTTGCAGACATGGCCTTGACATTGTGTGCAGAAGTGATAGGGTTCATTTATCTAATGGCCCGATGGGAGCTGGTTGAAACTAATTGTAGACATTCATGTCTTCAAATGGTTCCAGCGTCACATTTGCCTGGCTCTTTATTTTTTACCCTCAGGAATTTTCACATCTGCTTCATATTTCTTTATTTGCTGAGCGCCAGTTGCTATTGTTTTAAAAACATTGTTTGTACCTAGACCTGCTAATATTTTACAGATACAGTTTCGTTTCTTTTCATGGTTGGATTTTTTAACTTTTTGTTCATGTTCTTCCTTTGCTGCCTACTATTATTAATCTCCCGTCGCGTTTACGGTGTCAATTTGTTGTTAGCATGACCAAGTAAATATGTTTAATTATTGTTTTAAAATTGGTTAGTAAAAGTTACAGTTCCTTTTCTTTGTTTTGTTTTATTTGTGTATGATATGTTTCTGCACGTTGCTGCTGAGAACTAGTGTATTTTAGTTTGAAAATACAGCAGCTAGCTGCTAAACTCCCAGTTGATGCTTTCTAAATAAAAGTTTAAAAAAAAAAAGAAACAGCACAAGAACTCCGCAACAAAAATCTCCCACACATTTTCTTGAGAAGCTTGCTCGCTTATAAAAAATAATACTTTGCATGGGTCTCTTTCACTGTCAATCAACTTGTCTCGACTGCCTTATTTCATTAATGCGCATTAAACTACTTTTTAAATCTCTAAGAAGAAAAATGTGCTTGTCAGAAGGGGGCGGATGAATACATTTTGTGTGTGTCAATTTACACACTTAAAATTTGATAAAGTGAAGATAAAGTGTTCAATAAAGTGAGTTGCCTCCATGAAGACCATCTTGACTCATAACCCAACTAAGATAGATAATTGTTATTGGTCCAATCAAATAGAAATTCAGTTGCACTACAATTGACAACCTCAGCGTAGCTACTGTACAATAACAATATAGATGCAAACACGTACACATACACAATCAGCGCTTTATGAATATAGAGAATCTCAATGCCTCCTCATTATCATCTCTCCCTTGACTTTTGACGTAGGGGTGCTGTGACAGTTCCTTGTAGGAGTGCCGTGACAGGCTGCGTAACCAAATCCCTCCACTTTTCCCAATCAGCTGCTGTTCTTAGCAGGATATCAAAAGAGAGGCCAGTCCATTCTTTGACGTTGTCCAGCCAGTTTTTCTTTGGACATCCCTTTCTTCGTACTCCCTCCACTGTACATTGAAGGGGGTCTATTTACAATATATATTACATCTATTCCTTAATTTTATTAGATATCGAGAAAAGGAAACAAATCTTACAGCACTGAAATATATGGTTGTAAATATGGAGTTATTCCCCGTATGTACGCATTTTTACAAAAAGTATTTTTATATTTTGCTATTTTATTAAAAGGGATTAAAGAAGGACGGCGTAATGAAGGGGACCCCACTCTCCTTAAACGCTATAAAGATCAATTCAGTAGCCATTTTACCCTAACTGGCATAGAGGAAATTATCTGGCAGCAGATGGTCTCTGAAAAAGCCGGAGAGCGCTCGCAAAGACCGCGGGCACACACATTTGAGGCCGAGATAAATGCCCTTGTTAAAAATCAGAACCACCGGCAGACAACGGCTGTGTTTGCGTGGTCATGTGAAATACTATACTCATCCTTAATCTTCGAAATCCAATACATGGCCATTATTACTATAGCCTTCAATGAAGTCCAGTAGGGCGTCGGCGCCGAAGGCGCCATTATCCCCTTGGTGGTTAAAAAGGCTTTTATCCAACTACCAGCCCTGGACATGGGGCTCTTCACCCCTGTCCTGTCTGAGGGCTCTCAACGGTAGACGGTCATATCGGTTGACTGGGCCAGACCGGGCCGTGCCGTGTACACAGCGCTCCGTCCCCGTTCCTTGGTCCCACTCGCTACAAGTGGCCGAGAACAGAGCTAACTGCGGGGAGCTTGTCTCATATTCCTATACTGTAACCGCCACAGTTCCGTGCAAGAACCGCCACTCCAGCTAGCCCCAGACACTGATGACGGCCCCCATGTGGAACGGCGTGGCGGACTTTTTGGACTGGTGTGCGGGCTACTTGTTCCATCTCCACCCCGACTGAGAAAAAAAAAAAAGCTCACCCAGGGGGACCCGCAAGGGCCTGATTTGCTACTCGTACTTAGCCTATCTAGGTCCACCCCTAGACGTTTCCACCGGAGGGCCACGCTGAGGCGACGGGTAGCTGGAATTCCTCCGGATTACTATAGCCAGAAGTTTCTGGATGCCTGATAGAACCGCTTCAAATCCGAATATAACCGGCGGCTGTAGTTTGAACATCTAGGTTTACATTATTTAATATATCTACTTATATTATCGCAAGTAATTTACTGAGGTTAACTCGTGTATCATGTGGAAAGCACAAAGTATTACCGACAAAACTTGGCCAGACAAATGTCAGGTGTCTATTGAACCTCGGTCAAGTCTCTTAACTCTTAGACTTTTATAGATAATTAGTTGGACAAACTTTGCTTGTTTGGTGGTAACCCCCATCAGAAAAACGTTTGGGGCTATTCACATGCCATAAATATCACGGATGACTTAATGTGTAGCAGACCTGAAATGTTTGATATAACCCTGATTTTTCAGATTCAAAGCAAAACTACTGCCAAAGAAAGAAAATAATAATAATAAGGCTAGTCTTCGAGTCCGAAGATTAGTGAGGAATGCAGTATTTCCCGTGGCTGCGCAGTCCCTGCGGCCTTCGTGAGTGATCTCCAGCTGTCTCGTTCTGAGGTCGCATGCAACCAGGTGCTCTCTTCTATGTCAGCCAAGGAAAATTGACGCCTAAGCTGGTCTTTGAAGCGTTTCCGTGGGGCGCCTCTGTTACGTCGACCAACTTTTAGCTCACCAAAAAAAAGACTGCCTTTGGCATACGCCAAAGAAAGATACAAGGGCAAGAAAAAAATTAAAAAGTAACCAACAATCCCAGCAAGCAGTTGATTTGTTTGCGCTAGTTGTAGCAAAATAAATAGGTCACAGTACCAGAAAATAAAAATCTTGCAATCTTTCTTAATCTCAGTAATAAAAAACATTCGCATTATTAGACAAAAAATATTAGTCGGAAGGTACCTAGTAGCCTATCTAAAATCATTAGACTGCTTTTTGTTATCGATCTTTATTTCGGATGCTATTAAAAGAACTTTGCCAGAGCATTTAATTCGGGGAGGGAAGGGTAGAAGGGATACATTTCAAACAGGAAAGAACCTTGTGGTCTATCTAGACTTCTGCTAACGTCTTGGTACAGCTTTCAGGTCGCAGTGACTGTGTTACGCTCCGCTTACTATGAGCCCCACTCATGTACGCTTGGGTGATCACTCTTTAAACCTACTGAAAATCTTGTCGGTTCAGACGAAGGCGAAGTTCATTAAGTGAAAATAACGGTCCTCAAAAATGTCAAAACAATTATTTTTTTAAAATTTGTTTTTTAAGTTCCAGACTTTCTTCAGAAATGATGATTATTATATCTACGTCCAAGCCCAAACATCCTGAAGGAAGGTATGTGATGACCGTGGGCAGGGGGTCAAACTAATGACCATGGGGAAAACAGAGTTTAAGACACAGCCAAAACAAAGTTGGCCATGCATGCTGACTATATAATACTAGTCGACCGGCGGCGTAGCATACGCCACTATTTTGCATGGCAGGTCTTAGGCCACTGCAACCTATGCGACCGCAGTGGGCCCCCACTTTCAAAGGATCCGCACTTTCATAGGACCCGCGCTAATTCAAGGTGTATAAATTATTAAATTAAGCCATTTTATAACTTAAAACAGATTTCCCGCACCCTCCTGTCGATTTACCAGCAGCTCCTGGAAATCTTCCGAAATTGTGTAATCAGGTGAAAGAAGCTTCTCGCGCCTCAAACTAATGAAGAATTACTTGAGATCAACAATTCTCAAAGATAGATTGAAACATTTGGTAATTCTTGCTATTGAGCGTGATCTATATAGGAAACGCAAGGATCGTAAAGTGATTCTGTACGTAGTAAAGAATGAATAAAATGCATAGACGAATTTATTTTCTAATTCAAACTCCTAAATTGTCCTATTGTCCGCTTCCCTACCCAAACTTGGCCCCGCGAAATCCGTTTCGAATAGGGCCCTACAATGCTTAAGTCCGGCGCTGCTATTTAGTGTTTGTAAAATGTTTGTTTGTAAAATGTTTTACATGTTTCGGATGTTCCTTCACAGTTAACTTTTTAGTCCAAACCTCCCGCATGACGAAGGGGGATGGGAGCGGGTAGGGTTTGACAGTCCAGCGCGCAGCCATTCATAGCGACGTGTGAATACCCACGTGTTCTCCTCCCCCCACTTGTTTTTTCGTGGGATGACTATCAGCCCCCTGGATGACAAAGCGGTCATCATCGAACCACGATGGACGAACTATATATATCCACAGAAATAAGAGAGTGATCTTTCCTTTACTTCTCGTCGAAACGCTTGAGGGAAGAAGTTAATTATATATATAGATACTTTCAACCGTTTCTTAATTTGGAATCGATAGAGGGTGTAGGCGTGAATACTAGATTTACTTTTAAGGGGCAGTCGTGCATTGAATATAAATAACTTCATAAACACATTTCAGTGGGATCCATTCAAGGCTGGATCTATGTCCTGCTGCTTATAAACATCAAAAGTGGCGTGACAATAACTTTTTTTTTTTTTTCTAAAGATTTGCCAATTTCAAAATATATCTCCTGATAAAAAGAGATATGTGCACCATAAATAAAAAAAAACACCAAAAATTAAAAAAAAAAAGTTTTAGTCTGCTGAATCTTCACACCTACCGTCACAGCTCCTCCATAGGACAGCTTCAATATTCAACCCACGCCACAGCTTCAATCTACAACCCACGTCACAGCTTCACATCTACATCCAACGTAAAAGATTCATAGCTTTATCCAACGACACAGATCTTCGTCCCCTAGTAATTATTACAAAGCATATGTCAACTCACTCTGTCTGTTTGGTACAACTCTCGCTTTTTCAATGGCATGCAAAAAAAAATGGCTAAAAGTCTCAGCAAAGAATTACCCACCTTCGCCCTCAATAGTTCCTCCTATGTTACGAGTACTATGAATAGCATTCCATGTCGAAATGAACACTGTGAACTCTGAACTCATTCAGCCTTCACGTCCTCCCCTTTCTATTCCCTCCCTTTTAACTTCGAGAAAATTGTTTTTTCCAAAACTGGTTTTTAAATTCGATTTTAATAGAAGGACTGGGGCATAAGTTCTACACAGAGAAGTTGATATAGCAGCTGACGTTCTTTCCTTAAAACACCGTTGGTACTAGAGATACCACCAACTTATTATCCGTTGTGCATGTCTACAAGATGACCATCGGCCAACAAGAAGTTAGCACTTCAGAGTCCAGCACACTGGCCACGATCGGGGACGACGGAGGCTCAGACATGGACAGGCCGGAGGATATTAAGACACTGCTGGACGAGGAATCGGTAGTGGTCAGTGTTAGTCCTCACAACCAGAGTGTCGAAGACAGCGAGAATGATGAAAGCAAGGATTCAAACCCGAGGCATACGTGGGCCAGGAAACTGGAGTATACTTTATCCGTCATTGGGTATTGTGTCGGTATGAGTAACGTGATACGATTCCCTTATCTGTGTATTCGTAATGGTGGAGGTAAGCATTAAGCACTTTTCATTCAAATACATCCATCCATAGACATAAAAAAATATAGACTGGCCGAAGGAAGTAGCTTCATGTAATTTGAAAACATGTATATCTATTGTATTCGGATTTCCGAATTATGAAAAATTGCATGATCTTCATTCTTAGAGATGAAACAAAACAATAGTGAAAATATTGTAATACTTATATAGGCTATGGCTGAAATAGATATGAATACTTAACTTTGGAAGATTGTATAGTTATCTATTTAGTTATATATTATATATTTAGTTATATATTATATATTTAGTTTATATTATAGTTATCTATAGTTATCTATCTATATAGTTATCGCTATTTCATGCTTTTAGCTTTCTCAATGGGCTTTGACTGTATTAGTTGTCTGGATTAGTTGGAAAGGGATAGGGCGAGAAAGATGAAAGTATCTGGGTGATCGCTTTTTACATGTATTTTGTTACAAAAAAAGGGAGCGACCTGAATTCGAATTCTATGGCTAAAGCCTCAGCCTCCGCAAACCTATACACTAACCGCTCTGCAAGCGAAGCTGTCATGAAGATAGAAGGTTTTATAGTTATTTATTGTTAGCTTCAAACTTTAAAGGGACTACGATAAATTTTGTTTCCCTTTAATGAAACTCGACCCTGGCTGCGCCTGGGAATGAATACTCGTTCTTTTCTAACATAATAATAATGATAATAACAATAATAATAATGTCAATGTCTTCGATTCCGAAGATTAAGCATGATAGCAGTGTTTTAGATGACTATGCAAACCCTGTTGCGACCCGTATATTTTTACAAATCTCGTACAGACAAAGCCTTTGTCCGCTGGCAGTCTACTGAAGTTCTCCTTTTATCTTCTGTGCCTGTCATCAATAATGGTTTTCCTTTGGGTCACAAATGTTTGTCCCGCAGCCTCCATCCAACTGTCCCTTGCAGAGCCTATCTGCTGCCAGCTACTTTCCTCTATGCCAGTGAGGGCGAAATGGCGCCTGAGTTGATCTTTATAGCGCTTACGGGGGGGGGGCACCTTTGTCACGCCGACCTGCTTTAAGTTCACCTTAGGAGATATCGAAAAGAGAGATTACTATTATGACCTTCTTCGGTCGAGAAACGACTTGGATCATCTCATGGAAATGAGATGAAAGCCCGAGCTTTAGCTGTGGTCGGAACGATGCCGCCCACACAGCAGTTCCCCCCTACTCGACGCAGCTTATGTGTCCAAGGGAGCGGCATTGCCGATACAGTTTGGGGGTCAGCGGCGTAGCATCTTCTGCCAGAGAGGTTTATGATGGATAAAATGTGGATGCACAATGTATTCCTTATACTCGTTAGTTGTTTTGTTTTAAAACTAAATATTACATGATATTTGATGGTATGTTAATACATACATATACATATATATATAATAATATCATACTGAAATACATTTAAATATTTTTAATTAAACCCTTAAACGTATTATGTAATTTGATAGTTTATACTACTAGGATCTCAAAATAATTTAAGACTAGGAAAATACAGTTCTTAATAAACTACATATGGCGCCTTCTTCATTGAAGGTTAAATATTGACTCTTAATTAATTAATGAACCAGTGACAAATGTATCTTTCTAAAACTCGCCCCCCCCCCCCCCCCCAATTATTGTGAAAGTTACCCACTAATGGGTGAGTGCATAAAAATTTATTTTCGAAGGAAACTACAGTTCACAACTCCTTGCAGTCAATACTGCTAATGGTTTGTTTTATGTAAGTATTTGACAAAGCTTATATCAACTCACACTGTCTGCATGTCTGGTAAAAAGTTTGTACACGTTATGGCCGAGACACACCATCTCGGATCAAGCTGAAAATGTGCAAAATTATTTCTTTTACCTGACAACATAAGACTCAATTAAAAAAAAACAACCTATTAGTTAATTAGCTATTGGTAATTAATCATTTTATTTGTCATCTCGAACAAGAGAAAGAAATTGTACTTGACTGAAGCGGTGGTATAAGCTGAATTAGTCCCCTTTATAGGTTGCCGCTTTAAAGTAAGTTTGAAACAAACAATAGATAACTATACACTCTTTTATTTTCATAACCACTTCACTAGCAGTGTAGTTAGCATGTCGGCTTGAGGAAGCTTGAGCCATGAGTTGAATTTAGGTAGTTAACCCCTTTTTTGTTTCTGAAAAAAATGATTTTAAAAAAAGCAATCCATCCAGATATCCGTTTCTTTCCTCCCCCACCCATTTCAACTCATGTTCTCTTCTGGTCCAGATAAGTGATAGGACCATACACTTCGTATAGGCTATGTTTTTTTTTCTAAGTATTTTTTTATAGGTATTTCTTGTTTTATGTACATTTTTTATCCCGAAAATAATTTTAAGTACGAATATCATTGTTTTTATAAAGCTTATATCAACTCACTCTGTCTGTATGTCTATCTGTCTGTCTGTCTGTCTGTTAGGTAAGCTTTTTGTTTGTTAAATTTTTCTTTTATATACTTTGCTTATTTTTTTTTCTGTTTTCAAAGGATAATTATATATAGATAAAACAATTAAGTAATTTATTTTTCATTAAAGTAATTTAAAATAAAAATATAACCTTGGAATAATTTTTGGCCACCTGCGTGCAATGCACATAATGCATATTAGGTCGTGGCTTCTCTGGTGGTGCCCGTCCTATTTCGGTATGCGGATCATCTACATCGCCCACACGCGTCTCACAGAAAATATCGAGAGTTAAATGCGGCATCATTTAGTATTGTGGGGAAAAAGTTTTAAGGGGACGGATATTCCCGCGGGGCGTAGGTTGGGTATCACTTTTTTTATGAAATATTTTCGTTTCATGGAGGATGCATTCTAACATGCGTAGCAGCAGCAGTGAATGCTTGTTTATTGGGATAACTTGAAGACTACCTTTATATCATCAGTATCAAGGGACTAGAAAGAAGCAAATGTCACCCCCCAATTTAAAAAAGAAGAAAAATCTGACCTAGGAGCTGGCACCGTTGAATTGCACTGTACCCATCATATTTTGGTGGAAAGATACGATTACATTTAGTAGATTGGGTGGACAGCCTATTATCTGTAAGATTTTTAAGAGGCCATCTCGGCTGACTAGATCGAAGGCCTTTGTCAGGTCGATGAACGCAATATACAAAGGCATCCTTTGTTCTCTGCACTTTTCCTGTAGTTGGCGGATGGAGAAAATCATGTCAATCGTGGATCTCCCAGAGCGAAAGCCTAATTGTGATTCTGGATAAACCCGATCAGCGAGTTTTTGTAACCTGGGAAGTATCACTCGAGCAAAGACTTTGCCTACAATACTTAGGAGGGAGATTCCCCTGTAATTGTTGCAGTCGCTTCTGTCACCTTTGTTCTTATACAGCCAGAAAATCCGCAATTTTAAACGATGAACTGTCGAGGCTCAAAGTAGACACAAAGATAAAGACACATTCCTCGTTCCATATGCTAGGACAAATTTGTACAAGGGCTCCTTCTTCCCTAGCGCTATTAGAGCATGGAATTGGGTTGCCTGGGCTAGCCAGGAAAACCATTGACTTGGCGGAGTTTAGGTCATTGGTTAATATGCATGATTAAATGCATGACGCGTAGGACGTCGTCATCTTCTTTTTTTAAATTAACGTCTGTATTATATAAGATAAGAAGATCTGTTCTTTAGTTCTGGTTTGCACACTGACCTAAAGTTAGCATAAAGCGTTTTGATTCTGAACATAGCGCTCTACTTCCGGTGAACTGCACTTGTTCACGCTTGACAGCGGACGACTCGAACCTTTTGAAGGAATCAGAATGTTCATTGTTCTCATACAGTAGTCAGTCGTAAAGAAACACTTTAGGACAGAACGTTGCAGAATCCAAGAAAATAATGTAGCAATACTAGGACATTAAGTAACAAGTACAAAAACATAATCTAAGGAAATACTTAAAAAGACACAAAGATAAAAAGTACAGTACCCCTTTCAGACCTTGCGATCTATAGGGCAGATGATGTAAAGGTTATCTGTTTCTGATGCAAACGGTTATCGAGGGCCAGGACAGCCATCAACCGCCTTTACTTTTCCCCAACATTAGAGCTGGGGGGACTCAAAAACACCCAAATATCCCGAAATTTAAAATTGAAGTCTTCACCAGGATTCGAACCCGGGACTCCTTCAAAGATAAAAACTCATTACTTATTACTAGTTTCCATATGTTAGGATAATGTTAGATCAATTGCATTGCAAAATATGCAAAAATATTACAGCTAGACTGTAACTTAAAAAAAACTAAATATATAACGCTTTAGAACTTCTCTTTGAATGTTATCTGTTAACTTTTTAGCTCAGGACACATTACTTATACATTAAAAAATAAAAAATAAAAAATCAAATCTCCTGGCTTTGATGGACAAACATTTGAGTTTATAGGGCCTATTCTCTTGCGAATGTATAGTGATGCGTTACAGTCTGAACAATTTCCTACCCAGTATAATGAGGCTTACATTACACTAATACCGAAGAAATCAGAAAACAACACCTCTGTTAACGACTACAGACCAATTTCTTTATTGAATACTGATTATAAGTTGTTAATGAAAATAAACTATCTTTCTTAGACTAAAACCTCTGATTCCTCAACTCATTGGACAAGACTAATTCTGCTGTAATCCTGAAAATAATATTCTTAAAATGAATCACTTTCTGAGAGATTTCACCAGTTATAGCAAAGATAAGAACCTAAATGCTGCCCTTTTGTTTATTGACCAAGAAAGGCTTTTGATGGAGTTGACCATTCTCTTCTGTTCCAGGTGTGGACAAGAGTAGAATTGGTTCTTATTTACTGGGGTTAATTAGGCTATTGTTTCTTATTTACTGGGGTTAATTAGGCTATTGTTTCTTATTTACTGGGGTTAATTAGGCTATTGTTTCTTATTTACTGGGGTTAATTAGGCTATTGGTTCTTATTTACTGGGGTTAATTAGGCTATTGGTTCTTATTTACTGGGGTTAATTAGGCTATTGGTTCTTATTTACTGGGGTTAATTAGGCTATTGGTTCTTATTTACTGGGGTTAATTAGGCTATTGGTTCTTATTTACTGGGGTTAATTAGGCTATTGGTTCTTATTTACTGGGGTTAATTAGGCTATTGGTTCTTATTTACTGGGGTTAATTAGGCTATTGGTTCTTATTTACTGGGGTTAATTAGGCTATTGGTTCTTATTTACTGGGGTTAATTAGGCTATTGGTTCTTATTTACTGGGGTATATTAGGCTATGTTACTCGGGAGCAACAAGTCAATTGTTAATAAATCACTCCCTTAGTTCAAGTATTTCTTTGAAAAGGTCAGAACGCCAGGGGTGTCCGTTCTCACCATGTCTTTACACGCTTTGTTTGGAACCTCTTCTGGAATCTATTAGAGTAGACAGTTCAATTGTAGGTAGTAATATTCCTGGCCCAATACCTGTTGTTAAAGTTAAAGCTTACGCTGATGATACAAACGTTTTTCCCATCAAGCGAGAGAGAAATCTTTGGACTGGCTTGCTGGTCAAAAATTAACATAGGAAAGTTATTCATTATGGGACTGTGTGAGTGGAAATTTAAATATACCTCCTCGCTCAACTTGACAGTACTGGACATAATCAAGATTTGTGGTATAGTTTGGAATACTCATCCACTTTATCATTCCAAACATCAGTGGGACAGCATTTACAGCAAAGCATGTAACTTTATTAAAATGTATTAGCATACCTCGTCTACCATTTTTGTTAAAGTTAAAGTATCTTTGCATATCTTAGGGATTTGCTACTTTGCTAAGACAATGGACGAAGTATATTATCTACCTGGTTTATCTGCCCTTTGTTCTGACTTCTATGCTCTTTATATTGCTTATTTGATCTTTATTAGAATGAATTTATCTTCATATGACTCATCTGATCTTGATTGGCATATTTTCTCTTGATCTGACTTATCTAATTTTGTTCTGGCTTATCTGATCTTGATATGCTTAACTGATCTTGATATGCTTATCTGATCTTGATATGGATTATCAGCTCTAAAAGTTCCCCTTTCAGACCTCGCGATCTATAGGGCATATGACGTAAAGGTCATTTGTTTTTGTGGCCACGGTTAACGAGGGTGTCATGTGGCCTGCACAATGGCTAACCTCCTTTACTTTTCCCAACCAATTTCAGCTACCCATTAGAGATGGGTGGACTCAGAGACGCCCTAAAGATCCGAAATAAAAAAATCCCAGACTTCACCAGGAGTCGAGCAAGGGACCACCGGTTCGGTAGCCAAGCGCTTTACAACTCAACCACCTCACCTCAGCTCTAGATATGACTTATCTGCTTTTCATATAACCTAATTGCTCTTGATTGGTTTATTTGCTCTTCTTATCTGCTGTCTCTATGGCTTTTTTTCTGCTGTCTCTATGGCTTTTTTTCTGCTGTCTCTATGGCTTTTTTTCTGCTGTCTCTATGGCTTTTTTTCTGCTGTCTCTATGGCTTTTTTTCTGCTGTCTCTATGCTTTTTTTTCTGCTGTCTCTATGGCTTTTTTTTCTGCATTAATATGCTTATCTTCTCAAGTCATGCTGTAATATAAGACTCCTAAAGCACGTCCATCACTTGGCTACTAGAGTCCTGCGCCACATTTTAGTTTTGTCTAGACATCCAACGCTGTTCCTAGAGAAATGTCAAACGAAATACAAGCTGATCTCGTAATGTCAATTCAGTCAAGTGCAACGTAACGGATGACTTAAAACATGTACACGTAATTTTCTTTTTTAAAAACTTCAATGAGGCCTAAACATATACATTCTGGTCTGTGGACATATACATTCTGGTCTGGGAACATATACATTCTGGTCTGGGAACATATACATTCTGGTCTGGGGACATTGTCAGGTTCTTGTGTTTTATTGTACCTATTATAGTTTTATTTCAATGTGTGTTATTGTTATTCTTTTTCTGAACCTGTAATATTTTGGCCTAAGTTGAGCCTGACAAGCACACCATACACATACAGTTGTATTAAATTAATAAACTAAGGGTATAATGTTAAATAACAATAAACATTTATTATAGTGATATATTTACAAATGAACTGATGTATGATGAATGATAATAATAGTATCAATATCCATAAATATAGGTATAATATCTCTAATCTAACATGATATAGTTATTTTCTTTGTGATATATCAATGATCAATTAGTTGAACAATATCATTACCTCAACATATTCATCATAAGTTGTTCAAACATTCTTTCAACGCAACAACTGGTAATCCACATAGATCTAATCTGTAGATCCAATACTGTTCACTGACAACAACTATAAATGTTTATAGTTCCTACTGTAACATCAGGTCTGACCAAGACAACCCGCAATCTGGAATCTTGAACCTCAGACTCATAAAAAAAAATTCAACTTGAACCCCAGACGACTAATTGACATTAGTGAGATGAAGACCTCAGTCCTGTAGACTGTAGACCTAAAGTTGTACTCTCAATAAAGAAAATTGAGACTGGATAAACAAGTCTTGACACCAAGACTTGACACTGAGTCTTACACATAGACTTGACACCAAGCTAAGATCACTACTTAGAATTGACGCCAAAACTTGAAATAGAGTCTTGACTGAGACTACGACCAAAACCTAGACTTGTCACTAAAACCCTATAGAAGATAAAAGAAAGGATTCTTCTAATCATCTAGATCCAGTCTAAATATAGACTTACAAATACGAACTGATTCAAATAGAAAAACTATACCATAAAAAATAAAACTCA
Source organism: Biomphalaria pfeifferi (assembly GCA_030265305.1). Lineage (NCBI taxonomy): Eukaryota > Metazoa > Mollusca > Gastropoda > Planorbidae > Biomphalaria > Biomphalaria pfeifferi. Next base: position 575,929 of record JASAOG010000103.1, on the reverse strand, counting down.
CCCTAAACAGGGGTCAAGATAATCCAACAAGAAAATGTCCAAGGCAAACGTTAAGGCTATCCAGTAACAATAACCAAGGAAAAATTCAAGAGCTCTCAAAACATGTCTTGCCTCTATACAGCACAAGATGGAGAGACTGTACTTGACGATAAATGACGCAAATCACATACACACACTAACTTTACGTCACTAGAAGTTGTGACAAGCAACAAAAGTTCATTCCCCCAGTCTACACAAGAAATAGTGTAATGACGTCATCAATATAGTGAACAACGCCGCACTATCAAATAGAGAAATAATTCTACTATAGTTACATAGATAACTGCGACAGACATATACATTCCGATCTGAGGACATATACATTCTGGTCTGGGGACATATACATTCTGGTCTGGGGATATATACATTCCGATCTGGGGACATATACATTCCGATCTGAGAACATATACATTTTGGAAAATTCGTAACGAGTATCAATAATGCAAAACATCGCCGAGTCCAACCGGAGCGATCCTCTGCATCTGCATCTTGCATTATGGGTATAAAATAACAAGGGTCCAGATAGCACGGTGGCGCGAGCCGGAAGTGACCTGCGGGATGAAGCTTTGGCATCACTGTCCTATAACATTAGCATATTTGTAATTGTTATTGTAACCGAATTAAGTGTGTAGAAATATTGCGCAGAATGGAACTATGGCTAGAGAACTGCACATAAAAAGAGGCCGCCAAAAAATATCACATTGCTAACGATTTCAAATATTTGTTTCAGGCGCCTTTTTGATCCCATATTTTATTTGCTTGACTGTTTGTGGGATTCCGCTCTTCTTTTTAGAGGTTGGTCTTGGCCAGTTCATGTCTAGAGGAGCTCTCCACGTCTGGAACATCTGTCCACTATTCAAAGGTATGCTTCCTTTTACATCAACTGGTAGGCTACTTAGCATCAAGACATTTATTTCATTTAGTTTCTGTTATAAATATGCTATGTAGGTCATCGCTGGTTCTGTGGTACCACGCGACATTCTCCCATCTTCCTTAATTCTCGGACTTGAAGACTTTCGTTTTATTACTTTATAATGAAAATAATGATTATAATGACTATGATGATGATGATGATAATGACAATTATGATGATGACGATGATGATAATGACAATGATGATAATGACAATGCTAACAATGACAATGATGACAATGATAATGACAATGATGATGTTAATGACAATGATGATGCTAATAACAATGATGAGGATGCTAATGACAGCGATGATGCTAATGACAATGATGATGCTAATGACAATGATTATGATGTTAATGACAATGATGATGCTAATAACAATGATGAGGATGCTAATGACAATGATGATGATTCGAATGACAATGATGATGATGCGAATGACAATGATGATGATGATAATGACAATGAGGATGATAATAACAATGATGATGATTATTATAACAATGATGCTGCTAATGACAATGAAGATGATAATGACAATGATAATGATAATAACAATGATGAGGATAATGACAATGATGATCAGGGCCGGTCCTAACAAATGAGGGGCCCTATGCAAAACGGATTTCGCGGGGCCCAGTCTGGTTAGGGATAAGGATAATAAGTGAAAAAAAAAATTTTGTATTAGAAAAAAAATCGTCTTTACATTTTATTCATTCTTTACTAAGTACAATGTCACGATCAAGTTAACTTTACGAGCCTTGCGTGTAGCAAAGTCATGCAGTAGGCCTATATCCTCAAAATTCTGTTTCCTACATAGATCAAGCTCAAAAGCAATAGCAAGTATTACCAGCATTGTTTGCAGTGGCCTAAGACCGGCCTTGATGATGATGATAATAACAATGATGATGATAATGAAAACGATGATGATAATAACAACGATGATGATAATAGCAATGATGATGCTAATGACAATGATGATGATTATAACAATGATGATGATAATAACAATGATGAGGATAATGACAATGATGCTGATAATAACAATGATGCTGATAATGACAATGATGCTGATAATGACAATGATGATGATGATAATGACAACAATATTGATGATAACAATGATGATGATAGTAACAGTAATAATTATGATGCTAATGAGAATGATGATGATAATGAGAATGATGATGATAATGATAATGAGAATGATGATGATAATGACAATGATGGTAATGACAATACTGATGATAATTGCTGAACACTTTCCCAGGTATCGGAATCTCCATGAACATCCTGTCCGGACTGAGCCAATGGTACTTCAGCATTGTATTCGCCTACGTCTTGGTTTACCTGGCCAACTCTGTCCAATCTCCTCTGCCGTGGTCGCAGTGTGGACAGGAGTGGAACAGCATTCACTGCATCCCGCCTGGAAGCAGCGCTCAGGATTATGGGAGAAATGCTAATTCCAGCAAGATGCTCTTGAACGCAAGCGCCAATTGGATGAATTCTTCTAGCACCGGAAACATGTCGTCGTCTGCAAGCCGTGAATTCTGGCTGTAAGTTGACTACGTTATATATTATGTCACCTTCACCTATTCATTAGTGTTTTGAACCGTGAAGCAGCACTCATGATCAGTGTACGATCTTTATCCATACCTCATTGACAGACATTGAATCAATCAAAAAAAGTTATTAATCAATTAATTAGACGTTTGTTCTTTTGTTAATTTGTTTGAAATTGAAAGAAGGGAAATAATCTATAGAATAGAAAATATGGCTTTAAATCTGGAGCTCATTCCCTTTAAGTTAGTTTTTTTAAAAGTACCCCATTAAATGTTGCTGGCTTAGAGTTTCACTAGCACTTTAAAACTCTTTTATAATTTTATCCTCAATGACTATATTTTATAGCTTTGTCAGCTATTGTTATTTGGACTTGAAGACCCTTTACATATTCAAAACTTACTCACGGACCCCATGAGAAAAATCTACATAAATTCACAGTATATAAATGAGTCTGCTACAGACTAGTATGCAGTAGCGGTTTGATAATAATTAAAATTATCCGAGTGGATAAACTGGCTTTTAGCAAAGACGTTATTTTTATTTTATTATTATCCTGAGAGTCCACGTATATAGTTTGAGAACCGCAGTTATAGATCATAGACTATTCCTCTATATCAAAAACTTTTTTTTTTTGGCTTCACACCTAAATCACCGGATGTTGACGGCCCTTTCTGCCTGGGCTCCAACGTTTGAGCATCGTAAGGATTAAACAAGCAAAATAAAAAAAAGTACCTAAAAATGTATCAAAGAAGATCTCCATATTTACAGCCATATATATATACATACACATACACACACATACATACATATATGTTTAATTAACTAATTGGTTCATTACAAAACATTTGATTCATGTGTATTTCACAAAATTTGCACCAGACAGACAAAAAGAGTCAGTTGATGCAGGGGCGTAGCTGGAAGTTTCCATCGTTTGGGGACCCGGGGGTCTTGACCTCTTAGGGGCTCTGCATTTTGCGTAATATTAAATTTTTAATGTAAAAAAATACCCATTTGGCCATCCCCTCTCTAATAGGGGCCCGGAAGGACTTTCAGTTCTCCCACCTCCTCCCCCACCCTAGCTACGCCACTGAGCTCATATAGGCTTTTTAAAAAAAATCAGTACGATCTCCCTCTGCAGCTTTGGGGACGAAGAATAACCTTATTTGTCTGTTTGGGTACATGTTTATGAGGATGTTATAAAGCCAGTTCAACGGCCCACTGTCTTTTTTACTTTCAATATCCCATTAGAGATTTGCGATCAAAAGAACGCCCTAAAATCCCAAGTTTAAAAATCCCCAGCCTTTAACTGGATTCGAACTCAAATGCAGTAAATTTCAAATGTTCACTTTATCCATGTTCTTTGTTGTTATATTGAGCAACGAAAGAGTTGTCTACCTTGCAGTCTGTTAGATAGCTGGTTTAGTTAGTTGTGTTGCGCACTTTGTTAGACCGACAGTGAACGTACATTATATAGTGACGACATAGACTTTGAGTTAGAGCTTAGAATAGACTTTTATTAATCAGTTACTTCTAGACTCTTGAGGGATAAACCTCGTTATTAGTCACTGACTAGACTGTGGCCCTCTCTGCATTAAAAGTTATTTAAAGTTTCATATTGAGTCAACTTGGTCATTTGAGTCTTTGTTCCTGTTGGCACCTGTTCAATATATGTGACGTCATGCTTATGTGTCGAGCTTGCAAATAGTAATTCATCTCACAAGGTACGCATGCGCTTAGTATAATCGATAACAGTTAGAAATACTTAAGTACATCTGATTTACACAAGCATCCGTTACAAGTCACAGCCAAAGAAACTCACGAGAGAATATTTTGTGTTTGTGTTTGTCTTCCGTAGACGCTACGTCCTGCAACTCTCTCCTGGCCTGGAAGACATGGGTGGCCTGGTCTGGTACACGTCGCTGGCCCTGTTCATCTCCTTTGTGCTCACATTTGTCTGCATCATCAAAAGTATACGCTCTGTAGGCAAGGTGAGTCAACAACTTTTGTTTAGTCACAACTTTTGTTTAGTCACAACTTTTGTTTAGTCACAACTTTTGTTTAGTCTCAACTTTTGTTTAGTCTCAACTTTTGTTTAGTCTCAACTTTTTTGTTTAGTCACAACTTTTGTTTAGTCACAACTTTTGTTTAGTCACAACTTTTGTTTAGTCACAACTTTTGTTTAGTCACAACTTTTGTTTAGTCTCAACTTTTGTTTAGTCTTAACTTTTTTGTTTAGTCTCAACTTTTGTTTAGTCTCAACTTTTTTGTTTAGTCACAACTTTTGTTTAGTCACAACTTTTGTTTAGTCACAACTCTTGTTTAGTCACAACTTTTGTTTAGTCTCAACTTTTTTGTTTAGTCACAACTTTTGTTTAGTCACAACTTTTGTTTAGTCACAACTTTTGTTTAGTCACAATGTTTCCTTTATCATTCTCTTTTAGTAATAACTTCGATTGTCAAGCTTTAAACATTCTCTTATTTTAAATTGCATCGACATTCTCTTATTATTATTGGAGGTATAAGAAATTAAAATAAACATTCTCTTTTGAATTAAAAAAAACTTTTTATCATAGTTTCTGTTTATTGTTTTTACAATATGCCCCCCCCCCCCCCAATTATAATGTTAGTGACTTTTTTTTGAGAAAGGTGTGTGCGTGTGTATGTGTGGGGGGGGGGCAGGCCTACAATCATATTCTTCATACTTCCCCTGTGTACCTTGCAGTAACTTGTAGTAGGATTGTTACAGAGAGAGAGAAAAAGAGAGAGAGAAAGAGAGAGAAAGAAAGAAAGAGAGAAAGAGACAGAGAGAGAAACAAAAAAGAGAGAGAGAAACTTGAGAGAGAGAAAGAGAGAAAGAAAGAGAGAAAGAGAGGGCGAGAAAGAAGAGAGAAAGAAAAAGAGATAGATAAGGAGAGAGAGAAACAGAGAGAAAAAGAGAAACAGAGAGAGAAAGAAAGAAAGAGAGAGAGAATATATATATATATATATTAATAAAAGTCAAATTTTATTGGTTTGTTAAAGAAGTTCTTCGAGCTTTTGTCTAGACGTATGTAAATGTTCAAGTTATCCACCTACACTTAGTTGGACTAGCTGCCTGGAGCTACAACCCAACTCGTTTCAGGAACTATTGTCCACTATCAATGTGGTCTTCCAAACCAACGCATATACTTCATTCCTTCTCGTAAGGCATAAAGAAATGTTTGATCAATACAGATAATAAAACATAATTTCTAAGGACAGTCTGAATGGTTTGACGTACAGCAAAATCAGAGCCGTCGCAAGGGTTGTGGCCGCCTGCGTGCGAAATTAAAAAAATGCACCCCCTTTTTTTTTTCTAGAAAAAAATCCACTAAGATTGAGCTGAACACTGTTCCAAAAGTGCACTTTAATTTAAATATATCATTTTTAGACCATTCCATTTTTCCCTTTCATATTCGCACAGTTGTTGTACCCCTCATGTATAACTAGGAATCATGCACTAGGAACAATTTCGGATTTATGTGCATTCAAAAACCTGACATCTTGGTTCTTTATGATAAGCATTAAAAACTGATCTGGTTCTGACTACTCACTTATGCTCCTGTATGTGCGACGATTATATTTGATGAGCTGCGCAGGTATATTACAATGAACAGTGTAATGGACCTCATTCACCAATAGTAAACAAACAACATGATAATATTGATAAAACAATGAAAAAAAAAAGTCACGTGACAGCCTGTGTGTATTACGTAATTTGTTTAGAAGAGATAGAGAACCACGTGGCTAAATGTTGTTTGTTTACGATTGGTGAATGAGATCCATTGATCATGATCTATATACAATTTCTCGATAACTTTGACTGCTCAACAGTGATATGTGGTCTGAACGTGGATCTGTTAACTTGTTTGTTATTGTAAGGTAAAGTATAATCCGAAAAAAAGCTCGAAATACAAAAGCTATTGACAGTGGAACTTTTCAACGTACTGTACACTTTCATTATAATTATCACGATTGTATTTTGGAGACATGTGCATTGTATCCACAATCATATATGACATACGCGGATTCAGAGCTGCTTACAAATTTATCCAACAAATGAAGCGATTCAGCGCTCAGTATTTTTCTTGAGTTTAATACAAAGTAAATAATCCAAAGTACAAGTCAATTAAACAATGACTTGAAATAAAACATAGTAAGGCAGTGTTTCTCACATTTCTGGCTGGCGACTCCCTAAATAGCAACATTTTCGTTTGAACCCCCTTTAGAAGCTAGAGCCCAGAGGAGCGATGAAAACTTCCATAGTGAGGTCCGAAAATTTTTTTTATAGCATGCAATAAAAAAAACAACTTAGTCACAATTTTTAGGTTTTATTTTTCATTTATATTAATTTAACACTCACTGTATAAAATCCAAAGTTGAGTCATTAAAATTCACTGAAAATTTTTTTTTTTTTTTTAAAAATTGTATTGCCTACATAATTTTAAAGCGTAGATAGAAGCGAAGATAGAATTGAAGATGCTCCAGGTTTCCGTTCAAGTCTGGACCATGTTTATTTCTTTGCCTCCCCCTCCGCCGTTGTTGGTCCAATGTTGGCTTGTAGCTCTGAGCGACTAGTACAACTGAACCGATGAAGGCGTTTTATATTGGTTAATAAATAAACTTTGAATAACTTGAACAAACTTCTTTGTTATTCGCGATTTAATTTGAGATGAAATGTAGATTTAATAGTAATGAAATAAACTGATATTTAAAACAAAATCTAGCTCACAACAAAAATAAAGTCTTTACTCTTTCATGTCTTAAGATACTCTGCTGACATTTGCACTAGGTACGCTGATTTCATCATTGTTACTGCATAACCACCAATCAATCACTTAACCTCTTATCACCGCCGCTTAGGAAACACATACACTTCACTCCGTAACACCCCATTTTGTCAGGACGTTGCGCCCTTTCCCTCCATAGGAGAGAAACTAGCGCCCCCCCCCCCAAGTGAATTTAAAAAAAAATGATTATCTAACAAAAGAATCTACTTATAGGGCGGCAATTCGACTCAAAAACAAATATTACAAACAACCCGCGAAGATTCAAGGCCAGAAATGAGCAGGCGCTTATGCAAAACCCGTGAAAATCCCTCGCACGCTGCTCTATTTTATTTGTTCTAGTTTCCAAAATAATTTCTTATGTACGAATATCGTTTATATATTCAAAGGATAATGGAATATTTAGAATTTATTTAAAATATTTCTTTTTTTTTTCTATTTAACTAATTTTTAAAAGAAAGTAACCTTGGAATTATGATTTGACCGCCCCCTAAAGTCGGCCGCCTGCGTGCAATGCACACATTGCACAATAGGTAGCGGCGGCCCTGAGCAGAATTCATCTCATCATCTCTGCCTGTGGTCTCTTCTGGGGCCACCAACCAGCTTCCTCCAAGCATCACGGTTCTGGGGAAGTCTATCCAACTGTCCCCATGTCTTGCCCATCTGCTTGGCATCTGCTTCCAAATCGCGGCGCCATGTATTCCTGGGCCGTCCCCTCTTCCTCTTTCCTTAGGGGTGCTATGTTAGGACTTGCAGCATAATTAGAAGATGTATATCCTGAGAACAAACTGTAAAATAAATGCTAATGTTACGACCTATTGAGTTTCTTCTTTTTCTTCTTCGTTCTAATTTTACATGTCGGAGAGTTCCGATCATTAATCCTATATCTGAGATGAACTGCAAAGGGTTTCCAGATCAGGCAGTTCTCAGTACAGTTTTTGTTCTATAGGATGGTTTTGGGGCCAGAGTCTTGTTCGGGCCTCTTGATATAGTAGACCTATTGAGCTAAAATTTAAAAATTGTTTAGTCTGTCATACTGTGATGCCCTAATCGACACCTTTCCCTCCCCAGGTGGTGTATGTAACCGCCCTTCTCCCTTACATATTGCTGACAGTGTTGATGATCAAAGGACTGACTCTGACAGGCGCTGTAGAAGGAATCACATTTTATGTTTATCCTAATTTCAAGTAAGTATTTTAAGTAAGTAGACCCAGTGCAAGAATATAAAAACCTAGTTAAAATGGTTTGTAAGCCTCCATACACTAAGGCTCAGCACTGGGATTAATCCCTTACAGCACTGTCCAGGTATCTGGCAGTGTTCTGTAGGGTCCTCTTGTCTCACTACAGGGCGAAGTACCCGCGTGCACCAGTTCTGTTTCAAGACTAGTCGTATCTTCGATTGTGTTTCTCAGCACCCTGCATTCTTAGAGGATTTGTTCTATTGTCTCGTCTTCCGTGTGACAGTGTCGACATCTGGGATCGTGGTTCTCTCGGATTCTAACGACCTAGGCTCTTATCGGACAGTGTCCAGTGCGGACTTGTGCCAAAACTGTCTGATCCTTTCTGTCTAGCTGCCACCATTCGTTTATATGTTTGGGCGTTTGAGAACTTTCCAGACTTCTGATATCTGGTTGAATTTTACCGTAATCGCTTTTAAAAAGCATTTATTTAAAAAAAAAAGGTGAACGACCTGAATTCGAAGTCATGGCTCAAGCCTGCTGAAGCAACATACTAACCACTCTGATAGTCAGATGCTTATAACAATAGAATATTGTATATTTATCTGTTGTTTGTTTCAAACTTACTTAAAAGCGGCGACCATTAAAGGGGACTAATTTAGCAATATACCACCCATTCAGTCAAATACAGTTTCTTTCCGTTCTCCGAGATACCAAGCAAAATGATTAATTACCAATAGTTAATTGGTTAATAGTTATTAACAGTTTTTTTTATTGATTCTTGTGTTGTCAGGCGAAAGAAATGATTGTGCCAAATTTCAGCTTGATCCGAGATTAGGTGTCGAAGCAATAACGTGTACAAACTTTTTACCAGACAGACAGAGTGAGTTGATTTAAGCTTTGAAAAAAAAATCCTATATCACTCGAACAAGGCTACCATCTATTGAAGAACTATTTATCTCTTTCTCTCCTAATCGACGATACCATCGTTGATTTAACCTTATTAAATTAAATTAATGTTTAATTTTTTAAACTTGACTTTGAATTATATAAAAAAGAGCATGCATTTCCCTTTAATTCCATACCAAATACATTTTCTGATAACAAAATACAAAGCTATGGAAGCCCAATTATAACAGGGAAGTGAAATATTAACGAGCAAAATGAAGAATTCCTTCAAAACTTGGAAAAATAATTGCGGAGAGAAAGAGTTAATAAAAGATGCCTTCCCAAAAAACAAGAAATTCTTAATTAAAGACAACCTTCACCCCTTAAACCACATCTACATCAGATCTAGGACCTAGTAGTTAGGGTTAGGGCAAAGTAAAAGTAGCAACAGTAACACAAACACTGGACCGTAGCTTAACAAATACAAAATCACAACCTAATAAGATAGTCCGAAACAGACTAAGCACATTTCTTATTCCATATGCTAAGACAAATTCGGCCAAGTGCGTTCTTTATACCCCAGTGCCATTATTAAAGCACGGAACGGGTCGCCTCAAACATTCAAGAAAACTGATGACTTTGTCGCGTTTAAACTTCTAATTAACATGCATGATTATCTTATCTTATGTTATAAAAAAAGATGATTACGCCCTACGAGTGTTCCTAGGTCAATCTAGTCATGCATGTTTACCAATGTCTTAAGTTCTGCCAAGTCACTGTTTTTTCCTGGCTGGCTCAGGCAACCCATTCCATGCTCTAATAGCTCTAGGGAAGAAGGAGTATTTGTACAAATTTGTCTTAGCATATTTGTGCTAGCATAAGATTAAGTTAGCACACGGATACGGGTAGAACGTAACCCTCCTTTGAAGGAACATCTGTTATTTATAGGATAAGATAATCAAAGATAATGATCTGGTATAAATTCATCATTTTGAAAAGATTTGCAGATTTAAACAATAAAAAACGTCGGCAAAGCCATAATTAGCAAGGTTTTTTTGGTGTTACCGGTGTAGAGTACGAAAGTAGACCTATTTCTAATCTCTGCATTTCTTAATTAAACCATTTAATCTTTATTCCCCTTTTTAGCGTTGTAGATTTAATTAAAAATCAATTTGTCAACAAAGACCAGATTTTTGTGGATAACTTTGAGTCAGAAAATGTCTTACACATAAACATATGATTTTGAAATGTAACCAAAATTTTAACGTAAAATGTAAATTAAAATAAAACCGAAATCTATACACCGAAAGTACCACTATGCTCTCTAGGGAATATCTTCAGCTAATGGTTGAAATGTTATTTCAGTCATCAATAAGCTAGTCAAATTAGATGTATGGTCATGTGATATGAACTCTTAACCACATGTTCGCTCTTATTCCCTAACGTCTTCCTTGAGACCTATACGCTAAGACGTGCATAGGTGTCAGTGCTGAAATGAAAACCCGTTAGAAATCTTTCTTTGAAAACCTATGCCAATAAGTGCAGCCCAGTCTGATCAATCGGTACACCATTTGTATAAGGTAAGCTGGTGCTTATAAATATTGCGTTAGTAAATATAGCGCATGTAAATATGGCGCATGTAAATATAGCGCATGTAAATATGGCGCATGTAAAAGTAGCGCATGTAAATAGAGCGCATGTAAATATGGCGCATGTAAATATGGCGCATGTAAATATAGCGCAAGTAAATATGGCGCATGTAAAAGTAGCGCACGTCGTCCGTATTGGGCGTAAACATCGTAAGATCGTAAGACATTGTAAGACGTCTTGTCGAGTTAAATAAAACGTCTTGTCGAGTTAAATAAGAAGTCTTGACGAGTTAAGTAAGACGTTTTGTCGAGTTAAGTAAGACGTCTTGTCGTGTTAAGTAAGACGTCTTGTCGTGTTAAGTAAGACGTCTTGTCGTGTTAAGTAAGACATCGTGTCTTGTTAAGTAAGACATCTTGTCTTGTTAAGTAAGACGTCTTGTTTTATTAAATAAGACGTCTTGTCGAGTTAAATAAGACGCCTAGTCATTATATAGTCACTTTAAAGTCACAATATAGTCATTATATAGTCACTATAAAGACACTATAAAGTCATTATAAAGTCACTATAAAGTCACTATAAAGTCACTATAAAGTCACTATAAAGTCATATAGTCACTATATAGTCACTATAATGTCATTATATAGTCATTATACAGTCACTATAAAGTCACAATATGGCCATTATATAGTCACTATAAAGTCATTATAAAGTCACTATATAGTCATTTTATTTGCTTAATGTTCAAAACTGGATATATAGCTACTATGAAAATATTTTTTTTTTGTCCCTTGAAAAGTCAATTTTACGCGATGCGTGCCCTTCAATTTGAGAACCGCTAGATTAGGGCTAGCCAATCCCAGATGAGGACAAAAATTGGCAGAACTGATTTTTAGCCCAATCGATCTGCAAGTATGTCTTTGTTTTTTTATTATTGCGGTCTGGCATCACCTCATTGACATGCATGCAAAATCAGTGCCATTTTTAAATTTCTTAACTCATAGGCCATTAGACTTTATTATAGAATTTTTTTTTTCGGCCATCGAGAATTGTGCATCCACATATCGAATGATGGCTCAACTTTGTCACTACAGCGGGGCGCTTAAGGATGGTGGCCCTGCTCGACAGCAGTATTTAATGAAGTCATTAGGAGTTAAACACCTTTTTAGAAAGCTTAAATCAACTCACTCTGTCTGTCTGGTAAAATGTTTGTACATGCTATTTCTCCCACACTCAATCTCGGATCAAGTTGAAATTTCGCCCAATTATTTCTGTTACCTGACAACACAAGAATCAATAGAACAATTTAACCTATTAGGTAATTAACTATTGGTATTAAATTTTTTTGTTTGGTATCTCGAACAAGGGAAAGAATTGTATTTGACTAAGTGGTGGTATAAGCTGTATTAGTCACCTTTATAGATCGTCGTCTGAGTGTTAGTGAACACAAACCTGAAAAATAGGATGAGACTATTGAAACAATTATTATACAATCTTCCATGTTCATTAGCTCTCCACTAGCAGAATGGTTACCGTGTTGGCTTGAGAAGTCTGAGAAGACTTGAGCCATGAGTTTGAGTTCAGGTCGTTCTACTTTATTTTTATAAATGCTTTTTCTTGTCAATTAGTTTGTGTTTTTTAGGCTTTTAATAAGAAATTGATCTTTTACAAAACAGTTAGATCAATTAGATAATCATTATATGACATCAGTTAGGCCAGGTTCACATCTAACTTCACCTTCACCTATCCCTTGGTCTGCTGGACCGTTGGGGCACCACACAAGATCCGTCAACCTTCTTTCTCCATTCTTCTCTGTCATTTGCCTTTGATATAATTTCATTCTGATTTTCTTTCCTGAAAATATTGAAATCTGCCTTTTTACCTGCCTGGGTGGACCACTTCGGGGGGCCGATTTTGAGTTTGTGTTTCCACACAAACTGTCTTTGTAAGCTTGCAAAAAATATTTTCTTTTTATCATGTACGTTGTAAAATTTCTTTTCGTACTTTTTTATATCGATATTTTATTCAAATTATGCTTACTTTTATAATAACACACAAGACAAACTTGTTATAGGATTTACGTCTTACTATATAGTACACGTGATTATGGGGCTACTATTGGGACTTTGTATATAGATCTAGTTCATGATCATGTCCACTGTTCATTGTATTATACCTACAGCTGTGAATAAATTGGAAATTCATCGACGCAAATATAGGAGCATTGGTGGGTAGCCAGAACGTGACCAGTTTTAGTGTATGTTACTAAATAAATAAAAATATTGGAATTCTGATCACAAATAAATCCTAAATTGTTCATAGTTCATGTAGTGTATTGCAACTTGTGGTCGTCTGGTTGCATGGCTGAAGCTTATGTTCAAATCACTCCAGGGACCATCGAAGCAGACTAATGTTTAAGCATAATAAAGACAAGTAAACAAAGCATGATCACACTGTTTAGGTGATTTTGAACTAATTAAAATTGAGACTACGTGTGCCTAAAGTGTTCATATCAAAGCGCTATATATTTAGTTTTTTAAAGTTATAGGATAGCTGTCATAATTTTGTTTATTTTGCAATTCAATAATGTATCGTGTAAGTAAAGATTTGTGTTCTCGATATTGGGTTCGTGTGTCTGAGCTGTGCCTAATGTGTTACGCTACACTACACATTTAATACCTGACAAACATAGCTATTATACACAGACTTGAGTCTGATTTCAGCAGACAAAATAACATTTATTTACTGGAAATAATACTAGATAAAATACTGTATTGTCATCAAGCGTCCAGCCACAAACCGCTGGTTAAATATGAAATGGCATGATATCCTTCATAGTAGTTGTATAAACACACTGAGTATAATCCAGTATAACAAAGTACAGTTACATCCGCATCACAGCGGGTAGAAAATACTAAGTCCACTGGAATAGGTGTACATATATTTACAATACTATAGCACATTCGCGTCACAGCGGGTAATGAATTGTAATTCTAATACATATGTACTGCCCCGAGTACAGAAAAACAGCAGGGAGCTTCGATTTAGTTGAGTAATTCTCACATCCTCTTTCTACTCATGCTGTCCCCTTCTTGACCAAGTGTACAGATAACTCTCTCTATGGCCTCCTTCAGTCACGAAGCGACTATGGATCATCTCAAGGAAATGAGAAGAATGCCTGGGCATTAGTTGTGGTCGGAACGATGTCGCTCACACATCAGTTCCCCCTCTCCACGCAGCTGATGTATCCAAAGGAACGGCAGTGCCGATACAGTTTGGGGTCAGCGGTGTCGCAGGTTCTGCCAGAGTGTAGCACTGGGTGCTGCAAACTGCCTTAGGGTCGCCAGCTCCTGAATTTTCCTCAGGGTTGACTCCCGAAGCCTTTCCCATGATTGGGTAAAGCTGCAAGGCAACAGAGGTTTGAATTCAGAGTTTTCCTTCTCTTAGGTGGGTAGCCAGCCATGGCTAACGAACGCCTCCTGCCCGAAGCTTACTGGTTAAGGCGCCAGTTACTCGCCTTTGCCTCTTCTCCTGTTAGTGAGAACAGTTCCGCCGGACTCAATATCTGAGCCACACGAAAGGCCAGGAGTTGAACTGGTTGTCAGAGGCTTTTTGAGACGCATGCCAATAGGAAGCATTTTATAGGTATTGGAGTGCTTACGTACAAATAACACTCAATGTCAAATGAGGCTGTGACATATAGATGCAAAACTCTATAATTTAATAATATGCATTTCGAAATAGACACTAATGAGAAATAAAAAAAATATTGCCAGTATTTTCAAATACACAGAAGTCTCTCTTATTGCTTGGAGACTTTCACACCCGAATCCGTCTCGACCGAACAGGCCTTGAACACATTAATATCACCCAATGGTATTACAGAGAATATCAATGATAATGGTGAGCGTTTGATTTCTTTCTACACACCCAACAGCATATCGTCTAGAATCACTTCAACCATAAACAAGTCCACAAGAAAACATGGCGGTCAGTAAACTGAGAAACGATTATATTTGCACTTCCAAGCGATGAAGAGCATCACTATAGCGCGTGCAGATCCACAGAAGAGCGGATATTAGATCACTACCTTGCCAACGGCAAAGGCAAAATCCGGTGGAAACACCAAACCAAAATGAGTCACACGCTTCCGATACTTTAACGTGGACAAGTATAAAGATTGTAATATTGCCGAACTGTTACAGCTGAAACTGAGGAACCGCTTCGAGGCGTCAGTAGATCTACGGTCCCTTGAAGAAGAGTGGCTCAATTTTAGTGATGTAGCAATTGAATGTGCAGAAAAGTCATCAGAAGTTAAAGAGGCTCATACAAGATATTTCTATAACTCAAATAAGAACATAAAACCAAAATGTTATTTAACCTTGGTTAGGCCAATAATAGAATATGCATCCTCCGTTTGGGACCCCTTAACTCAAGAAAACATTAAGAAACTGGAACAGACACAAAATAAAGCAGTGAGATTCATAACAAACGAATATTCACATTTGAATAGAGTAACACCTTTAGTAAAATCACTAAATTTAGAAGTAAAGTAGCAATTATACATAAAACACTAAAATATAATCTTCAAATAAAAAAACAAAATTTAATAAAATACTCTGAAAGACACAAAGATAAAGGCACATTTCTCGTCCCATATGCTAGGACCAATTTGTACAAATACTCCTTCTTCCCTTGTGCTATTAGAGCATGGAATGGGTTGCCTGAGCTAGCCAGGAAAACCAGTGACTTGGCAGAATTTAAGTCATTGGTTAATATGCATGACTAAATGCATGACGCGTAGGACGTAATCATCTTCTTTTTTGAAGTAACGTCTGTATTACATAAGATAAGATAAGGAGAGTTGGATACAAGTCAGAACTTGGACATGGATAAAAAAGAAGAGAACTTAGAATAGACCAGAAAAGTGCAAGACAAGATCGTTGAGAAGCAGAGGAAGTTTACAGAGAAGCAGAGGAAGTCTACAGAGAAGCAGAGGAAGTCTACAGAGAAGCAGAGGAAGTCTACAGAGAAGCAGAGGAAGTCTACAGAGAAGCAGAGGAAGTCTACAGAGAAGCAGAGGAAGTCTACAGAGAAGCAGAGGAAGTCTACAGAGAAGCAGAGGAAGTCTACAGAGAAGCAGAGGAAGTCTACAGAGAAGCAGAGGAAGTCTACAGAGAAGCAGAGGATGTCTACAGAGAAGCAGATCTGAAAGTAAAGAGAAGTTACCGGTTGAACGAGAATTGCTTGAACTAAGGGGTCAAGAGACTTAGGCAGCTGTGAACAAGAACACCAGAAGGACTCTCTATCGCATGGCTCTACATAAATGTTCTTTTCAAGCGAAAGTTGTACAATGCCAAGTGGTAAGTTTAACTTTGCGACATTGAAGTTGAACATTGCCAAGTGGTAAGTTTCACTTTGCGACATTGAAGTTGAACAATGCCAAGTGGTAAGTTTAACTTTGCGACATTGAAGTTGTACAATGCCTAGTGGTAAGTTTAACTTTGCGACATTGAAGTTGTACAAGCCAAGGGGTAAGTTTAACCTTGCGACTTTGGAGTTCGCTTCTTTAGAATCGACGCGACTTGGCAAGGGTTGTAGAATGATGTTTAAAAGATGGATTTGCAGCTTTAATAAATCACTGAGTTATTTTTTTTTCGACAGTAAACTTTTACTGACAAGTACATGGATAGAAGCCAGCATCCAGGTGTTCTATTCTTTAGGCCCGGCCTATGGAGGCTTGATCACGATGGCCAGTTATAATAAATTCAACAACAACTGTCTGAGGTAAGGCTGGGTTTTCATTGAGTTATTGTAGGTAAGACTAGGTTTTAACGGAGTCATTTGAGGAGAGGCTAGGTTTAACTGAGTCGTTTTAGGTTAGGCCAAATTAACTGAGACGTTTGAGATAAGGCTAGGTTTAACTGAGTTGTGATTTCCATGCTCATATACAGTCATCTCTCTCTCTCTCTCTCTCTCTCTCTCTCTATATATATATATATATATATATATATATATATATATATATATATATATATATACACATCTATATAACAAGCAGTATCTTACTTAAGCTTCTCAAATCGTAAAATCACAAGCCCGAATATTATTTTCTCAAACGGTTTTTGGTGGCCGAGTATTTAAGAACTTGGCTTTTGAACTGAGTGGTTTAGAGTTCAAATCCTCATGAAGACTGGAACTTATAGGGTGTCCGAGCTCTTAAGGGTACCTGACACACTTTGAGAAAGTAAATGGTGGTAGGTCGTTGTGCTGGTCATATTACACTCAGGCATTGAAACAAATGTGCTGGATAAGATCTTCTTCTAGACCGCAAGATATGAAAGGAATATATCTTTTTTTTTTACCTTACCAATGTTCTCACAACTCATTGAGTCTATATCCTATGTTAACCTTTACCTTTACCTATCCCTTAGTCTGTTGGATCGTTGGGGCAACATGCAAGATTTGTCGACCATTTTTCTCCATTCCTCTTTTGCCTTAATTATAATCTCTTTCAATGGCAGGCTCTATGTAAATAAATTATTCCTATTATTATAATTGGAGGCGCGATGGCTGAGCGGCTTGGCTACCGAACCGGGGTTCGAATCCTGGTGAATACTGGGATTTTTAACTTCAGGGTCTTCGGGCGCCTTCGAGTCCACCCAGCTCTAACGGGTACCTGACATTAGTTGGGGAAAAGTAAAGGCGGTTGGTCGTTGTACTGGCCACATGACACCCTCGTTAACCGTAGGCCACAGAAACAGATCATCATCTGCCCTATAGACCACAAGGCCTTAAAGGGGAACTTTACTTTTTACTTATTTATTATTATAATTCATATAATGTTTCTGTGTTCCAGTCTTGAATCTATATTTTTAAAATACTTGTGTCCCCCAGAGACTCTGTGATACTTTGTTTCGTCTGTGAAGGGACCAGTGTGTTCGCCGGATTCACAATTTTCTCCATACTTGGTCACATGGCCTACAATCTAAACACCACAGTCTCAAGTTTCGCACAGTCAGGTGAGAGCGACGTGGAACATTTTAGAAATACAAACAAACAAACATGGAAAATAAAAACAAACAACAACAACAAACAACAACAACAACAAACAACAACAAACAACAACAACAACAACAAAGCTTATATAAAGGAAACAATTGCAACGTCTCCCCTTGTCTCTACCAAACAAAATTGATTTTATCTTATCACCATTTATCTTATCTTCTTCTTATCTTATATAATACAGACGTTATTTAAAAAAAAGAAGATGATTGCGTCCTACGCGTCATGCACTTAGTCATGCATTTTAAGCAATGACCTAAATTCTGCTGAGTCACTGGTTTTCCTGGCTAGCTCAGGCAACCCATTCCATGCTCTTACAGCGTTAGGGAAGAAGGAGTATTTGTACAAATTTGTCCTGGCATATGGGACAAGGAATGTGCCTTTATCTTTGTGTAATTAATGGTCTAATTTTAAAAAATTGATTCTTGATTTGTAAGAGGCAATAAATAATTGTGCAAAGTTTCAACTTGATCCGAGAGTAGGAAGTGGGAGAAATGACATGTGCAAAATTTGTATCAGACAGACAGACAGAGTGAGTTGGTATAAGCTTTGTAAAACAAATTGAGATGTGTATCTAAAATACTTTTTTTTTTCAACCATAAAATTTTGGATACAGGAAGATTTCTTGAATATTACAAATCTCGTAAAATCCGCGTTTAAAAAACTTCATGTTTGAAAACTGTCTTTGCTATTTTCAGAAATGTTCTTATTTTTATTATTTCAATAACATGTATATAGTTCGTCCATCGTGGTTCGATGATGACCACTTTTGTTATCCGGGGGGATGAGGGCTTTGCACTGGGGTTTTGTGCCTCCTATTCCAATTAGTTTCGTAAAAAAGTTTGATTATTCAATATAAAAGTAAAAAAGTAAAGTTCCCATGTGGTCTGTAGGGCAGATGACGTAAAGTTCGTCTGTTTCGTGGCCTACGGTCCAGCACAACGACCAACTGCCTTTACTTTTCCCCAACTAATGTCAGGTACCCATTAGAGCTGGGTGGACTCAGAGGCGCCCAAAGATCCCGAAATTATAAATCCCAGTCTTCTCCAAAATTCAACCCGGGGACCCTCGCTTCGGAAGCCAAACGCCTTATCGCTCAGCCAAAGCGCCTCTATTATTTAATGTACCAGGCGATTATTTGGACTAAATCTTTATGTATATTAATCATTTTGTGGCACGGAAGATGTTCCTGAAGAAGACAAGACGTGTCTTAACGTCTTCTGATTAACCGGAATCAGCATAATCTGTGCTTTGAAACATGGCCATGAACCAGTTTGTTCTTGTTTCTATGACTCGTTTAAAAGAAGTTTCACATCGGCCTGTTCGTCTGTAGATGTTTTTTTTTTCCACACAAAATTTTATATAAAATTAGAATACGTTTTAAAGAATCTTATTTCTTCCTAGGTCCGGGACTGGCCTTTGTGGTCTACCCTGAAGCTATTTCTTATCTCCCCTTACCACAGTTATGGGCCGTGCTCTTCTTCCTGATGTGTTTGACTATCTGTATAGACTCTCAAGTAAGTGGATGCAAAAACACAATCTAATGAGATATCTAGAAAAGCACAAAGTGGCACTTTATTTTTCGTATGCTAGGACCAATTCGTACTACAGCGCCTTTTTCCGTAGTGCAATTTAAGCATAAAATGGGTTGCCTGAATCAGCCAGGAAAACCAACGACTTAGCAGAGTTTAATTCATGGATTAACATGCATGACTTGCTAAAAACGTGGATACGCGTAAGACGTAATTATCTTCTATTATAAAGGAACGTCTTTAATTTATAAGATAAGATATTTTAGCAACGGTTGAATGACTCGGGTACTAAAAAGCTCCATGTTCAGATTTGCCCAAAAAAGCCTATCTCAATCAAACGCGTTATTTATCTTATCTTATCTTATGTCTTATTAGTTTTAAATGAATTTAGCTAGCATAGGTCAGGCGAAGAGTGATAAACGGATAGATAGTAATGGTTAATCCAACCAGGAACATCAAAATAAACCGAACATTGAGAATTTAAAACGATGTGGTAAAAAGCACCTACCACCATAGACAATGTTACCGAGATCGTCTTGTCATTCTTGTCATCGACATGATCAAAACCATTAGCAGGATAAAACCAATATGTTGATAGAAAGACCACAGTAAACGCCGAATGTAGATCTTACTTACTTAGACGTAGGTCCTCCCGCGCCGTTCGGCGCATTGGGCGGCAAGCTGTATCAATAAAGAGTCAAGTTTGCCGTTTCTGTAGCAATAGGGGTTTTACAGGGTAGGGTCATCCTTTCTCACTCGGGCTTGGGACCGGCAGATGGCGGAGTTGAATGTAGATCAAACGAGGGATTAAAAATAGTCTTTCCTAAGTATTTCATTTGTGTTTTACAAAACTTATATCAACCCACTCTCTGTGTGTATGTATATCTCTGTCTGTCTTTCTGTCTGTCTGGTACAATTTGTGTACATGTTGTTTCTCCAGCACACCCAATCTCAATTATTTCTTGTGCCTGACAAAACAAGAATCAATTTAAAATATTAACCAATTAGTTAATTTAGGCTACTATTGGTAATGAATTATTTTTTTTGGGGTATCGAACAAGAGAAAGAAAATGCAAGTTGAATTAGTCCCTTTTATATAGGGAATTAGGTCGTCGCTTAAAAATGTGAAACTAACAATAGATAGCTATGAAACCTTCCATTTTATAAACAGTTTGCTGGGACAGTGGTTAATGTATTGGTCTGAGGAAGTTTTAGCCCTCTAGTTTGAATTCAAGTCGTACAACTTTATTTTTAAAAAATTGCATTTATGAAGCGATCTCGGTAACGTTCACCAGATATCCCCCTTCCTTCTCTTCCGTATCCGGTTCAGACAAGTGATAGGGTCATAGCGCTCTGGGAAAGATGAAAGCATTAAATAAGCGCTATAGAAAAACAACTGGTAATTTTTTTTTTCTAATCGCACAGATCTATTATTGTTGGTCAAGATCTATAAGAAATTTAATTACTTGACTGGTCCATTCAACACAATTACCACTTTTATCAATTATCATCATTACTGAGACATCGCATAATTATTTATTGACATAGACAAGACACGAATGAATAAAAAAGTGCCCAAATAGACAATTAATTACTTGTAATTAATTATTTCGTTCAATAGCAACAAGGGAAAACTAATACTTTAGTATTCACATATATGGCTAAAATTGTTGGGTTTAGTCCCATGAAATAATTGTTGCGGCTATTTTCCCCTCACAAATTCTCCGATCAAGTTGATACTTAAAACATTTATTGTATCTAACAGGACATGAATCAATTTTAAAAATACCACTTAGTCAATTAATCATTGGTAATTATCTATTTCTTTGGTTTCGAATAAGGGAAATAGCTTGAACATTATTGATATTTATAGTTTTAAGGACAGAGTTCTTCCCCTTTTGATAAGCTTTCAATATATAAAAAAATATGTATTTTAAAATTTTGTTTGCTTATTTTTTCTTTTGCTTTTATTTGAAGTTCACACTTGCTGAGACAGTGTTGACCACACTTCAAGATGTCTGGCCGAAGTTTGTCACAAAGTGGAGCATCGCAATCAAATGTCTGTACGGCGTCTTGATCTTCTTGGCTGCCCTACCATTTGCTTCCAGGGTCAGTTAAATTGAAGGAGTTGTTTCCCTCGGATTGTTCTCTAGCCGTTGATGTTTTTTTTTTTTAAAGTTTCGTTTCTCCATGTCTGTCTCGATGTCTGACGTCGGAGCTTGTCCAGTTTGAGGCATTTGGTTCAAGCTTCTTACGTTCCGTGCCCCAGTTAGAGTAGGCTTCTTTTTGCATTGAAGGGCTTGCCCCATTTCCGCATTAGACGTCCTGTTAGATTTAGTCCAGCATGTCATCGCTGGAACGGCGCCCTCGCCGCATGTAAAATTATCTCTATGTTTATAGTGTGCCGGCAAACAATTTCATTTTATGGTGCCAAAAGGGCAAAATTTTTTTTTATCGTATTGGAGATTTTCAAAATGTCAATGTCAAGGACGGTAAATAAGACGTCACTGCTGCCAACTAAAATAGAAAACGAAATATGAGTTCAAAGTTTCCTAATATCGCATGGCCTAGTAGTTGGTCTTCCTGCCAGCTCTTCTTTATTGACAGTGGCGTGGCTAGGAATTCGCCATTATTTGGGAATCCAGTTGGCTTGACCTCCTTGGTGGTCCCTGCATTTTGCGTAATATTTAATATTTTATGTAAAAAAAAAAAACCCACTCATTTGGGGGCTTGGGGGATTTGCACATTCTCCCCCCTCCCACCCCCACCCTAGCTACGCCCCTTTTTATTGCAGCTAGTTAGTTGGACTTTGTTTTACAATAAGTTTTCAGCCATAAAGTGAACGCATGTTTCATTTATCACAATACTTTTTTTTTTCTAACAAACGGAAGAGCTTAGATTTAGCTCTTGAGTTCTTATTAGTCAACAAATTTTGTCATCCACCTTTTTAAAAACACATACCTTTTTAACACTTCCTTTTTTTTGTACACCGGATACACCGAAAAATTACAGATATTTTTTTTTCGCCATTAATGAAAATCTCTAATACTTTTAAAATTACATAACTAAAACGTCCTATGTTTTGTATACGGTATTGTCCATATAGCTAGCTATAACTAACTAAAACTTCCAGTGTTTTGTATACGGTATTCTTCATATAGCTAGTTATTGATAGTTATTCATGATGCATGAAAATCTGCAGTGACAACGACATTGTGATGTTACAAAAGGATTCTTTACTTAAATAAATAAGACTTTATTAAGGTAACGTTGTGTAATCAGTGGCCCATAAGCCGCAGTTGTTCCTATTAGAAAGATGATAACCGCTTTTTGTTGGTCCAAACTCTAACACGGGAGGGGGGTGGCAAGACTCGAACCTCAGGCAATCATAATAAGGACAATGTCTGCAATATTTTAAGTTTCAATATCACTGCCTGGTATGGCAATCTGAGCATTAAAAATAAAAATAAACTTTATAGAATCCTAAATGCTGCTGGTAAAATCATTGGCAAAAAAACAACCCCATTTGGGCAGCTGTTTGAGACAAACATCTATAAAAAAAGCTAACAAGATCCTTGAAATAAAGAATCACCCTTTGGGTCAGGATTTTGTGATTTTACCATCATAAAAGAGATACAAGACACCGATAGCAGACAAACAGACACAAACACTCTTATGTTCCCCTGGCAATCAAATCATTAAATAAGAACAATCTGATATAAACTTTTCACGTGTAAATTATGAGTGAGTCTGGTGTGAATGTACATTTTGGTTTCTTATAGTTATAATGATTTTTGTTTGGTGTAATGCACAAATTGTAAGACAAATTTCCATACGACAATAAAGATTATTATTATTATTATTATTATTATGAATGACAATCCCGTCAACCACGATTTCCTTTTGTATTTCTTCAGAGAATTCCGACTCTAATAACTCTCATTCTGTTTTACTTTAGGGTGGGATGTACTTATTTCAACTGATGGACTGGTACTTCGCTGCTTTCTCTGTACTGGTGAATGCTATACTGGAATGTATTATCATTGGTTGGATTTACGGCAAGTAAAGATCTATTTGTTTTCCTTTGTTATAGACTGTGTTACGTTTCTCTCTCTCTCTCCTAAACAGCACTCTGTAACCACTGCTCAACATAACACAACACAACAAATCCAACTCAAGAACTTGACAACATGATTTCCAAAATAATCGGGTACTTAAATGAGTAAATAACTAAATAGCAGCCAAAGCGTCACAATTGGCAGCACAATAAACTGACTACAGTGTATATCACCGTACTGCCGTACTAAACTCTACTGTCTCTTATTCTGGACTCTTTCCATCGGGATTGACTTCATGACCAACAGTTCCGGTCACCACGCTGTCCTGTAGTGAACTGCTTTACAGATCTCAGGTTCACGAAAGCTTTCAATCACTAGACCATAACAAGGGTCATATATGCTTGCACTAGTACTGTCTCTTGTCCATTGACAATGCAGAATATGTTTTAGCTGCCTCTTTAAAAAATGCAGATTTTTTTCTTGCCAAAAAGAAAAAAAAAACACACACACACAAAACAACAACAACAACAAAAACAACAACTTAAGTCTTATGGTGTTGTTTGAAAATTGATTACAACTACAATTAAAAATTATTAAGTATTTGTCTGTGACACAAAAAGACTTTTTTTTTTGCATAGTGATGAAATATTCTTTCAAAATTGTGTGGTTATGTAGCTTATTACAACATATATGGGGCACCATCTGTGGTTAGATGCTACAAAGACCTTATTAATAATTTAGAATAAAGAAAAATACATATCTATCCACTATTCATTTGTGAGTTGTGATATTTAGCCCACATTTTCTTTCCTATTTAAATCTAATTATTAAAGTACTAGTCAAACCAGGAGCAGTTCTTTCATGGAGTTCTTCATTCATAATAAAACGAACATATGCCAATTATAATTGGTCTTTTCCAGGCAAGGTTATAGCCTAGATCTGCTTAAATGTGATCCACTATCGTAGACCCCCGTTTACATTTCATATACTCATTTTTTCACTCTTGTAGACCCACTGCAGTTCGTCGTAGACCCCTGCGGTCTATATAGTCCACTTTGGGATCACTGGTTTAGATTTATCTACATAGGAAGCAGCGCGGGGGCGCTTATCACATAGTGGTCCGCCCATGACGCACAGTTCTGTTGCTTCTCTGCTTTCACGTTGGGGCGGAAGTCGTTGATACACCAAAGCTTTAACTCTTTCAATCCGTAATTATTTACCACATTCTGGTGGAATCAACGCTGGTATCGTCAGTTAGGAGAGAAAGAGTTAGGCCTGTCTTTTTTTTTTGGGGGGGGGGGGATGCATTGTTGAAGGTGGTGTGTAGCACCGAGTCGTGGCACTGTATAGTTTATATGAATATGTTAGTACAGTGATGCTCAACGTAATTCGACCCGCGGGCCATTTTAACTTTCGATACGCTTGTAGCGGGCCACATCATCAAAAAGGTACACAAAAATTAAATCAAAATTCACCTGAAACTATTTGAAACTATTGGATCTAGTACGCAGCTGCTACTTTACGCGTCTAAAATGGCTTCATTTCTGTACTATTTTAAGCAACATTGTAGCTACTTTTACCACCAACTTATTTTCTTGTCTCTTTTTGGTAAATATTCCCATCGACCCTCAGATCTCTTGGCGTAGTTTAACCAATCTTTTATACGCGGCTCAAATGCCATTGTATATGTTGTTGTTTTTGAAACAGCCAGACTTTCTTTACACACAAAATATGTTGGCTTATTATCATGTTCCACAAAAAGATACATTCACTTTTCCGGGGTAGATTCTACATTCAGAGTTCCATTTCATAAACTCACAATCGCACTCTCGGTAAACGTCAAGGTACCAATTCATCATAGACAAAGTGTGGGCCCTAACGAAGATAAAGATACATTTTGAACTTTTTTCTACTTTTTGTGCCGACGTTTCGGCGGGCCGGATGGAACCAAGTCGCGGGCCGGTTCCGGCCCGCGGGCCGTACTTTGGACATCACTGTGCTAGTAGATAATTAATAGTTAGGGAGTGACGGAAATGGCGCAAAATAGGTCACTATTCAATGATCTAATGATTACTATCACTTAACGCCTATAGAATTCACTATAACTGGTACATAAAGTTTAAGTATGGAATCGTGCATTCTCCTGTTTTAGGAAACATCAGAATTTGCGCTATTCAATTTTAGCTTTATCATCATAGGAATCCTTGGGCCTTAGGCCTCTTTTTTTGACCCTCTTGCCTCTTTTGTGGGCTTTTTTTTTAATTTTTATTTTTAAGTTCTCATAATTCACAAGTATTAAATCATAAACAATTGAAAAATAATTACCCTACACTTTTCTTATCTTATATAATACAGACGTTACTTCAAAAAAAGAAGATTATTACGTTCTACGCGTCATGCATTTAGTCATGCATATTAACCAATGACTTAAACTCTGCCAAGTCACTGGTTTTCCTGGCTAGCTCAGGCAACCCATTCCATGCTCTAATAGCACTAGGGAAGAAGGAGTAATTGTACAAATTTGTCCTAGCATATGGGACAAGGAATGTGCCTTTATCTTTGTGTCTTTCTGAGTATTTTATTAATTTTTTTGTTTTTGGAGATTATGGCTCAGTGGATTATGTATAATTGCTACTTTACTTTTGAGTCTTCTGTCCTGATTATTTTAAAAAATATTATAATAGTAATAAACTATGTTTTACCAGACATAAGAACAGACTCAGACTGTTCTATTTCACTGTGAACAACCCATCCCTCTTTAATGCATGTGACAAAATTTGATTTATATACACTTCTATTTTGACATAGGTCTTTCTTTGCATAAATTTGTTACGTTTAGAGAATGAAGAATAAGTAAAGCTAATTAAAGAATAATTTTGTTAAAGTCCTAGACCTGTGTGTCATTGTTGTTCTTAAAAATAATCTTTACTCACCAGGAGCTGGGCAGTTTCTAGACGACCTACATTTTATGTGTGGCAAAAGACCACCATACATTTTTGAGATTTTGTGGAGAGTAGTCGTTCCTGTGTTACTAATGGTAAAGTATTAAGTTTTCGTTCTTGTATCAAATGGAAAAATACGGAGCTGTCGTTACAAGACTAAAATTAGAATTTTTAATGTCAAGGCGGTCCTTAGAGTGGTACTCCCAGGGCACAAGACGTAGAGGAAGACCAAAAAGAACATGGCAGTGTACTAGATAAAGCTGAGAGGACAAAAAAGAGCTGGGAAGCCATTCAAAAACTAGCAAGAGACCGTGGAGAGTGGCGTGTTTTTACTAAGACCCTATGAGTTCCATGAGGAACTCAAAAGAAAGATGATGATGCTAATGAAACAAAATTTGTAGTTTTTTTGTTGTTTTACAAAAACTTTAAATAGTAATTTTAAAAAAATGTTTTGTAAGGGGAAGAACTTCACATCTACAGCAATATATCTCAATAGTGTAAGATTTGTTTCCATTTTTTCCATTATCAAAAAAAAAGTTATCACTAATTCATTTATTGGGAGGCGCGGTGGCTGAGCTCTGCCCTACAGACCGCAAGGTCTGGAAGGAGCATTTACTTTACTTAATTCATTTATTAATTTTACTTTTTTAAAAATTCTCCATGCTTTGTTGGGAGCAATAAATAATTGTGCAAAGTTTCAACTTGATCCGAGAATGCGAAATAAGGAGAAATAAAGTGTTCAAATGTTGTACCAGACAGACAGACTGACAGACAGTCGGAGTGAAATGATATAATCTTTGTAATTAATCAAATTCCTCTCTTTGCGTCTGCTAAGCACCTTGCACAATTTTTTAGTCTACGTTCACAATATTACTGCTAAAGAGCACTAATATACCATGATATGGGATGAAAATATACTAATACGGAGAGCATGAGCAGCGCAGACTTTATCATGCTATATATAGGTTTCGGGTACAAACAAAAACAGATATATTACATGCATTAAATTGTTTTTCAATTTATTGTATTAACAATATTTTTTGTATTTTAGACTCTCATAATGCTAACCTTTTTAACGTAAAATTTCATATTTGCATAATTAAATAACCTATTAGCATGTTTGGCTAATTACAATTTTTTAATTAGAGCTTTTTCCCACATAAAACATGTGACAGAGTTACTTCCTCTTGAGATAAGTGGTTCTCAGCTACTTTGAGACTATCCCTAGATTTTATATCGCTACTGCCCATTAGTAAAAACATAAAGTTGAAGTATTTAAGGAATCGAACCAAACAGATTTCCTTAGAAGATAGAGCGCTAACTTATTAATCTCTTCACAGATTATTTTGATCATCACATTACTGACCTACCAGCCCCCTGTCTATGAAGGCTATGTTTACGGTAGCGGGGCGGAGATGTTTGGATGGATCATCGCTTGTTTCCCTTTTCTACCCATTCCCTTCTACTCTGGCTTCATGTTGACTACCACCAAAGGGACGCCTATGCAGGTTATAGCTTTATAATGCTTTTTTTTTTTTTTACTATAATACACTTCATTCTTGCATATTTGTTGATTCTTTTGTGACATATGGAATATAAAACAAGTATCTGAGCAGCTTTTAGAGGCTTAGCAAAATCCAACTCAGCCTACACAGTCAAACATCCGCTCTCCTTTCCTCGTGGTTATAGGATGTATGCAGGGTCGGTCTTAAGCCATTTTCAACCTAGGCAGCCGCAGTGGGTCCAACACTTTAATTGGCCCCGCGCTAATTCTTAATGTAAATTATTATATTTAATAAGTATATCGTATAACAGGTTTCCCGCGGCTTCCTGAGTTCCCAGGAGCTCCTAGAAATCTCCTGCAATTATTAAAATTTAATGAAAACTCATCAAAATCTCTTGAAAAATAGACAAAATTGTCATCCCTACTCGATTCTCGACAATACGCTGCCTACATGAATACTTCCGGCGTTTATGGTGGCGAGGCTGAAATTGTGGCGATGTCTCAAATACTTCCCGCTACTATCACTATTCACTTCAGCATGACCCGCCTCGAGTTTACATCCGGGTCAACATCTCTCCATATCCCTGCTATTTAGCAGTTGCATTCACCGCAACGTACTGAAGTGTAAAACTATCGCAGCTGCTACCTCATAAACATCAGATTCAAATTTGCCTTTTATTTTTATCCGCAGATAATTCCCTGTTAGATTAGCCGTTGCCATGACAATGATTAAGGCACAATGCCAAACGTTCAAAAAGACATGCCTGTATCTTCCAAAACCTGCTTTCAGTCGTGGACAATTGTATGTTGCTCTCTCCAGAGTTTCCTTCTTTTTAACTGTCTTCACCCATCACTAAATAGAGGCGTATGCTACGTCGTGGGTCGACTAGTTTCATATAATTTACTACTAGACCTTTACATTATCTGCCCTATAGATCGCAAGGTCTGAAAGGGGAGCTTTGCTTTACTTTTATATAATGAGATAAATAATTAAAATCTAACATCTTCACATTTACCAAACAGAAAGAATAAGTCTATACACAATTAACAAAAAACATTATTCACGTTATTCTGTTTACTTATGCTTGTAGTTTTTCTTTTCTTTTCAGAGACTGAAGATTTCCTGCACACCCACTTCAGACTGGCGCCCTCAGGGCGAGGAATTGAATAAAAAGTATCAGACATGGACGAAATACAGAGCGCCTTGCACTCTACGACTGCCCAAAATAGGGTTT
The DNA here is from genome assembly GCA_030265305.1 of Biomphalaria pfeifferi. NCBI lineage: Eukaryota > Metazoa > Mollusca > Gastropoda > Planorbidae > Biomphalaria > Biomphalaria pfeifferi. Next base: position 546,618 of record JASAOG010000103.1, on the reverse strand, counting down.
GAACGACGCTAGAATAATATTACGACTTTCAAAAGTTGTTTAAATTTACTTCAGAGTATCAGATATTTGACTTAAGATAACTGATCAAATTTTCCATTCCATTAGCGCTTGTCGTTCGCAGTACATTTATTCTTTTTTTTTCCTATCTAGATCTCGGTATATTTTAAAACTTCACTTATAAGCACATCCGTCCAAAACAAATATAAGAAAAATAAACAGATCCCCCCCCCCCCCCCCAAGAAAACAACAATCGTTTTCTCATTCTATATTGAAAACAACTTTCGGGGAAATGATCAAGAACTAAAGAACAAATTAAAACCCAGAATCGCACTGGACATTGTTGGGCTGGTTATACTGTTTTGGGTCTGAATAGAGCTTTGATGAAATGTAAAGATCCTTATAGTATTACTGATCGAATGTACTTAAAGTTGTAAACCATTTTGTGGCCTGTATCCGAGTCTTTACACAGAGAACTTCTATAACCACAAGTCTCAATATCACTTTTGGTTTATTTTGGATCTCTACTATATAGAATGAATAACAATTAAGAAATTCCAGCTGTTTAATTTTTTTCAGTTCTAATTTTGTAGCTTTAATTGTCAACTTTGATTCTAATGTATAAACTTGAAATGTAATCAAACATGTTTTAATGTCCAGAAATGTTGAATGTTGTTAAGTTTTTTTTTTTTCAAGAATGAAACTTGAGATTTCCCATTTAAATACACTACAGAACTAATTGCCTATTTGTTTTAAATGAATGATTAAAATCAAAACATTGTAATAATTGAAATAATTTTTGTTTTATATAAAAAATATGTACACCTGTTTTTTTAAATTTTACAATTTTTATGAGATTTTTTTGGAGAGATTTTTATAGTGGCAAATATTTTTATAAATATTTGTTATAATTTCAAATAAAAATTTTATTCAAACACTACAAGATGTTTTTGTTTTTTTTAGCAGTAACTAAATTGGTGTGGGGGGGGGGGGGGGGGGAAAGCAGCTGTTCGTTTTGTATGTCCGTCCGACCGTCCCATTTAGAACTTAGAAATAAAGGTATGGGCAACAAAAAAAAAAGTTATTTTTAGAAGTTGAAGAAAAAAAACAACCTTAAAAAAATAAAAGCTTTTATGCTTATATTAAGTGTATCAATTAGTTTAGATCACTCATGTAATTACATTTATAATAAGCCTCAGACGACAATCTATAAATGGGACAAATTTAGCGTATACCACCACTTCAGTCAAGTACTATTTCTTTCCCTTGTTTGAGATACCAAACAAAGTAATTTATTACCAATAGTTAATTATTTAATTGGTTAATTTGTAGCGGCCCCCAAAGGGGAAAAGACGCTATTAGTTTTGTGTGGTTTGTCTGCCCGTCCGTCCGTCAACCCATTTCGATCTCGTAAACTAGAAAAGATATTGAAAATCCGACATCATGATATTTTAGACCATTCAAAGTTCTGATGCAACGGCTACTTTTTTCTTTGCTGAAAGCGAAAAATTTAATTTTTAAAATCACTTATGCGAGCATTTTTTTAAAAATAAAAATATACCATTTTTACAACTACTCACTATTAAATGTTACAGATACTTGTGGCTATTTTGTGAGGGAGTTTACATTTAAACATACCTCTAGCACACTTATGCAAACTGTTTTAGATTTATATTTTTTTGCAAACGTATTGCTAAGTTAATTAAGTTGTCAAAATAATTATTACATTAACAAAAAAATGTTTACATTTTTAAGGAGAAAAAAATATATGTAATATGCTTATAAGTAGAACATAATTTTAAACAACAATTAATAAGTACTTTTCATATTATCGCGTGAACTAAAGAGCAACACGACATACTTCTAAAAAAATCGACCCTTTACAAAACAATTAGATAAATTAGATATTCATTATATGACATCAGTTAGGCCAGGTTCACATCTAGTTTTACCTTCACTTTCACCTATCCCTTGGTCTTCTGGACCGTTGGGGCACCACACAGGATTTGTCAAGCATGCACTTGTCAGGCCTTTATTAAAGAAATTCATTCTTGAACCGGAATGTCTAAAAAACTATCGCCCGGTATCAAATCTTCCCTTCCTGTCAAAGCTTCTAGAGCGCATCGTGTTAGCGCAAATTCTTTCTCATCTTGAACAGTTCTATCTCTTGGAGGAATTTCAATCTGCATATAGGAAGTGCTGTAGCACGGAGACAGCAGTGGACAGGGTACTAAACGACTTACTTCACAATTCCGATAAAGGTCACATATCAATTCTTTCCATGCTGGACTTGTCCGCAGCCTTTGATACGCTAGACTATGAAATTATGATGGCCAGATTCTCTGCCACTTTTGGTTTCGCAGGAATCGTCCTAAAGTGGCTTGGATCCTACCTGACTGTGTCGTTGTTAACGGGACAGAATCAACAAGCTTGCGCTTGAAGTACGGAGTACCCTAAGGATCAGTTCTAGGCCCAGTACTGTTCACTATGTATACATATCCATCCACTCAGCGGTGTCATACAGCTAACCGGCATCTTATACCATTTCTTTGCCGATGACTCACAGTTATACGATTCCTCAGTACCCTCAGAGGTGTCGCATCTGGCAGAGAAAATCAGTAGTACCGTTGCAAGGGTGAGCGATTGGATGGTTGAAAATAAGATGAACGAAGACAAGACAGAAATAATTAAGATTGGCACTCGGAACAACGTCTCGAAAGTTGAAAGCACAGATTGTCTTTTTATTACGAACTGCCAGCTTTCTTATGTCTATGCAGTGCGGAATCTTGGAGTTTTCTTCGACTCAACACTATCTTTCGACCCACACATAAGTCTGCTCTGCAAGGGTCTTTATCTGCAGCTGCGCAGATTAGGCCAGATCCGACCATATTTAACAACGGAGTCAACAAAAGCGCTAGCTGTGGCATTCATACTCTCCCGCCTTGACTACTGCAACGCCGTGCTAGCAGTTATACCTGATGACAAAATAGCCAAGCTGCAACGAATACAGAACAACCCCGCACGAATAGTCCTTAGACAAACAAGACGAGATTCTGCTACTACGCTCTTGCGCACGCTCCACTGGCTTCCCGTGGAAGCGAGAATCGATTACAAGGTCGCCACACTTTGTCATCAGTGTATATATAACAATGAAATGCCCCTGTACCTTAGAGAACTGATTACTCCATATGTCCCCCAGAGAGCCCTTCGCTCAATGGACTCAACGCTTTTAGTAGTGTCACGTTTCTCCCTCAAAAGTTACGGTCTGTGGGCTTTTTCAGTGCACGGACCAAAGGTTTGGAACTCACTCACTCAGACAGACAACATGCTACACCACTTTAAAGAAGGACATTAAGACCTATCTGTTTAAAACTTTTTTAGATTAGTTTGTCATTCTGGCTGTCGTGCAATGTTATCACAGCACCTTGACCCTACATTTTGTTTCTTAACAGCGCTTTTAAAATAAAATTATCATTATTATTATAAACCTTCTTTCTCTATTCTTCTCTGTCATTCGCCTTTAATATAATTTTATTCTTTCTGAAAATATTGAAACCTGCCTTTTTAACTGCCTGGGTGGACCACTTTGGGGGGGCCGATTTTGAGTTTGTGTTTCCACACAAACTGTGGTTGTAACCTTGTTTTTTTTTTATTAATTCATGTGTTGTCAGGTAAAAGAATTAACTGCAAGCTGAAATATCAGCTTGATCCGAGAGTGGGTGTGGGAGAAATAACGTGTACAAACATTTGACCAGACAGACTGACACACAGACAGACAAAGTGAGTTGATATAAGCTTTGTAAAAAGCAGCCAGAGTCTCTACGTGTATACATTTAAAAAATATGCATATAAAATAAGGGAAACGACTCTAAATGTATGACATACTAAAATTAATGATGCATAGGTAAGATCCTTATGTAACCTTTAACTTACATCCAGCACTAACCTGAGTAGCTATGACGAGGAATACACAACAGATCTCAAACTAAGCAACGCAAGTTTTCACATGTAAATTATGAGTGAGTCAGGTGTGAATGTACATTTTGGTTTTCCATAATTATGTTTTGTTTGGTGTTGTGCACTAATTGTAAGACAAATTTCCTTATGGATAATATAGATTATTATTATTATTATTATTATTATTATTATTATTATGTTAGAAACGAACGAGTAGTCATTCTCTGGAGCTGCCAGGGTCGAGTTTCGTTAAAGAGAAACAAAATTCATCATAGTCCCTTTAACAGCTTCCACTGAGGAATTTTCTGGCGATGTGGCAGGTCTGCAGCAGTACCGCCCTCTGACAGGCAACGAGGATGCTCCTAGAAATGTTAAGGGCCTTGAAAGTATCTGTGAAGTCAGTTGTTACTATCCCCTCGGTTGATATAACAATGGGGTATATTATTATTATTATTATTATTTTATTAATGGAAATGAATCTTTCTAATAAAAAGAAATCTATTTCATTGGTGAAACGTCGAGGGTGACAAATGGTGGAGACTTGGCTGTAGATATCTGTTTACGTAGCTCTAGCTTAGACTTGACTTTTATCAGTTCGTCTAGTTCAGGGGTTCTCAACATGTGACTCGCGACCCCCTTGGGGGTCGATTGACCATTTGCCAGGGGTCGTTTAAGACCATCGAAACTATGGATTGTTATTGCCTACTCTTCTATTGCTGTATGTCGGGGGGGGGGGGGGTCGCGGCAGAGCGGGGGATTGTAAAAAAGGGGTCGCCGAGCTTAAAAGGTTGAGAACCGCTGATCTAGTTGGTCTTATTACGTGGACATTTTTTTTAGAACTAAATGTAGCCGATTTGTACACGTCTTTAATTTAGGAATAGGCATATATATTATTGAAATCTGTGTTTGTGTAAAAGTGCAGTGTACAGAGGAAAAAAATGCCTTATCTCTCGCCTTTTATTCGGCCCCCTCTGTCACTAATACACACAATATCATAACATTGAAAAAAAAAGCTGCATCGTAACGTTGTCTAAATTTAACCATTATGTCATTTGGTTATGTAAAACGTTTTCACGTTATTTCTATAAAATTGCAACCCAACGGGTAACGGGGCATTCACCAACATGATGTTATTGTGTGAACCAATCAAATATAATTAACAGAAACTTTAATTTTTTTTTGGCAAAGTCTTCAAACTGTGAGTATCACTCTTTTTTTTTTTTTTTACAAAACTTGTATTAACTGAATCCGTCTGTCTGTCTGTCATGATTGTTTTACATTTTTGTTTTCTCGGATGAAGTTGAAACTGCAATGCAACATTATAATTGTCGATACACGAATCAATCAAGCAATCTTCTTATTACTCTTCTTATCTTATATAATACAGACGTTACTTCAAAAAAGAAGATGATTACGTCCTACGTGTCATGCATTTAGTCATGCATATTAACCAATGACCTAAATTCTGCCAAGTCACTGGTTTTCCTGGCTAGCTCAGGCAACCCATTCCATGCTCTAATAGCACTAGGGAAGAAGGAGTATTTGTACCAATTTGTCCTAGCATATGGAACGAGGAATGTGCCTTTATCTTTGTGTCTTTCAGAGAATTTTATTAAATTTTGTTTTTGTATTTGAAGATTATGGTTCAGTGTTTATGTATAATTGCTACTTTACTTTTGAGTCTTCTGTCCTTAAGGCTTTCTAAATTTAGTGATTTTACTAAAGGTATTACTCTATGAATCTTTGTTATGAATCTCACTGCTCTATTTTGTGTCTGTTCCAGTTTCTTAATGTTTTCTTGAGTTGAGGGTCCCAAACTACGGATGTATATTCTATTATTGGCCTAACCAAGGTTAAATAACATTTTAGTTTTATGTTCTTATTTGATTTATAGAAACTTCTTTTAATAAACCCTAAATGCTTTGTTTGATTTTTTTTTATAGTTTCATCAATATGTGGATTCCATGACAGTTTTTCATTTATTATAACACCTAGGTATTTTGCGTTTTTACCATGAATAAGATAAGTGGAATTAATTTGTTTTAGTTTTTTTGTTACTCTTAACAACTGACATTTTTCTGGGTGGAAAGACATGCTCCAATTTGATTCCCATTTCTGTAATTCATCTAATTCTCTTTGTTAAAATATCTGTGTCTTGTGTTGTTTTTATTGTTCTATATATTATGCAATCGTCTGCAAATAATCTGACTTTTGTTCCTGAGGTAATGCAATTTGGTAAATCATTTATGTAAATTAAGAAGGTAGTGGACCTAAGACAGTTCCTTAAGGTACACCTGAGTTGACTGTTATCGGTGTTGATTTAGAGCCATTTATTATTACAGTTTGTTCTCTCCCTATCAGAAAATCTTTAATCCACTGATGCAATGGACCATTAATGCCGAAACATTTTAATTTTTTAAGCAAACTATGGTGGTGAACTTTGTCAAAAGCCTTGGAAAAATCTAGTAAGATAGCATCTATTTGTTCACTATTATCTAAACCTTTTGAAAAGTCATCAATTAGTCCTATTAGTTGTGTTTCACATGATCTATATTTCCTAAAGCCATGTTGGTATGGGGTGAGAACATTATGTTTGTCTAAGTGGCAATTAACTAATTAAGTATTTGATAAGTGGTAATTAATAATTAATTGTGTTTTAGTTAGCGAAAGGGAAATAAATTTTGCAGTATATAGAGATAGGTCATTAATTGATAGGTTCTTTACCTTATATAAGCTTTCCTTTTTTTGAAAGTATTTAAAAAAAAGTATTTTGCTTGTTTACAAATTATTTTCATTTTTACAACGATTATATCATCTCAGTCTGTCTGTCTGTCTGGCGGCCTGCCAAAAGTTTGTATACGACATTCAATCTCGGAACAAAATAAAATTTTGCACAATTATTTCTTTTACCTGACAACGCAAGAATCAATTTAAAAAAACAACAACCAATTAGTTAATTAACTATTGATAAAAACTTTTTTTTTTTGTATCTCAAACAAAGGAAGAATATAGTACTTAAATGAAGTGGTGATATAAGCTGAATTAGTCCCATTTATATCAGGCTGCCGTCTCAGGCTTAGTGAACACAAACATGAAATAGAAACAATAGATAGCTATACAATCTTCCATGTTCAGAGACTCTTCGCTAGCAGAGTGGTTCCCGCTTTGGCTTGAAACGCCTTAGAAGGCTTTACACCACAATTTTGAATTTAGGTCGTTCCCCTTTTTTGTAAAAAAAACAACAAACAAACTAAAAAAACACATAAAAAGCGATCATCCGTTCTTTCTCCTACCACCCCTGTCGAACTGGTCCAGACAAGTGATGAGATTATAGCGAATGGACCTCATTCACCAATCGTAAATAAACAACATTTAACCACGTGGCTCTCTATCTCTTCAATACAAATTACGTAATACACACAGGCTGCCATGCGACAGTTTTTTTTTGTATTGTTTTATTAATATTATCACGTGGCTTAAGATTTAATTATTTTGTTTTATTTTGGTTGTTTATCTTTCATGAACCAATAACTTAACTTAATCCTGTGTACTCCCAGGGGAGCATAAGGCCGCAAAACACACCTCTCCACCGAACTCGGTTCTGAGCAGCTTTCTTCATCTGCTCCCATGTTAATCCAGTACCCTCAGCTTCACTGATGACTGACCTCTTCCAGGTTTGCTTGGGTCTGCCCACTTTCCTCTTTCCTTGTGGGTTCCAGTCAAGTGCCTGCCTTGCAACATTGGTAGCTGGTTTTCGCAGGGTGTGTCCTATTCAGTTCCATTTTCGTTTTGTGATGTCTTGGGTTATGGGCTTTTGTCTAGTTCTCTCCCACAAATCGATAATAGTTATCTTTTCTGGCCACCTAATTCCTAATATCCGGCGTAGGCATCTGTTAACGAAAGTTTGGAGCTTTTCCATATTTGTTTTAGTGACTCTCCAAGCTTCTGAATCTTATAGAAGGACAGACTTAACGTTTGTATTACAGAACCAATAAAGGAAGGTAAAAAAAGGTTGCTGTGCTACCTTTAGGCTACCAATAAACACAACTCACTTCGAGTGGGGATTCAAGTACGAGCAACTTTCATAGGTAGCCACATAGGTAGCCAAGTGGTTTTTCGCTACGCTAAGGATGTGTTTGCTATTGTCAGCATCGTTTATAAGTTAGAGCCAATAGTGAAAATTTTAGGGGACTAAAACCAACATATTTGCCATTTATGTTAATACAGAAGTACTAGTTTCACATGTTGGTATTAAATAAAATAATTAATTACTATTAATTAATTGTCTTATTGGTTCCTTTTTTATCATTGATTTATGTCTTGTCTATGTCAATGAATACTTGTACGAAGTTTCAACTTGATCCGAGAATGTGTGTGGGAGAAATAAGGTCCAAACTTTTTACTAGACAGACAGAGCTCGTGGATATATGTTTTGTAAAAATAAAAACGTCTTTCCCCGTAACGGCAACAAAATTAAAATTGCGCATCAGTATTGATGAATGCACTACGGAACAATGACAATAATCTGCTATAAAACATTAATATTTCGGATTCATGTAAACATATTGGCACGAGACTGTGTGAAAAATATCATTATGAGTCTAACTTCTCCAGTTCCAATTGTGAAAAGGCTTAGTGCTTTCCAGTCACAACGAACGTGATAACAGGCTATTTTTTTTTCGTCCACACTAAGTGGGAGGACTAGTATGGAGTCAGTCAGTCGATGAGCCAGAATTTATACACACACACACATATATATATATATATATATATGTGTGTGTGTATGTGTATGTTAATGTATAATATTTTCTTATACAAATTGAGACATTTCATAGCTTTTATCTTTTCCAGTTTCCCAGATATCCCCCAAAAGGAGAATGAAGGCTCTAAGCCCAGATACTGTGCAATGGATGGAAACACACTTAAAAGACATTCCATGTTCCTTCAACGTAGGGAAGGCAAAGTTATGTATCAATAAAGAGGAATGTGTAGGATTAGTTCTAAGGGTGACTCCTCATGTCTGGCACTATTTAGAAGACAAATTAAAACACATGAGTTGCACTTACGTTCCAGAGTTATGGAGAAAAAATCTGCTCACGCGTTTACTGGTAGAGAGGGGACAAGTAGCTGAAGGGCTGAAGATCAATCGCGAGGTTCTGTCAGATACAAACAAAACAGACTTGCCAGCGCTTGCAAATCTTGCATACATCAGCCAGTTAACTAACGACCTTACAACAAGAGACGAAACCCTGGTACAAATAGAGCTCATCAAAGGGACAGAATGCCACAGAACTATGGCAAAGTCAATCATTGAATATGTCTACTATTTCTGCCAACTCTCAAGTGATGGAAAGAGGTTTGAATCCATTTACAAAATTTTACAATTTTTAGTAAAAACAAACTCTATATCCCTTTTAAGCTCTCGTGAAAAACTTTCAGTGTTAAAACTCTTTCAGAAATGTTGTAGTCTGGATGATCAAAAAACGTTTTTAGAAATTTTTCGTGACATAGTGGAAGGGAATAGCAGCAAAGGTATCAAAGCTATGGCATATTTACAGCTCAGAGAATTTAGGCAAAGAACCCGTGACCAGTTTGACTGGCAGCAGGAGCAGAAGTCATATACGTCATATACTGACCGCGCACTGCTAAGGCAAGCAAAGCGGTATGGCTCTAAAGATGATGTGGTGACGTACATTCTAGGTTTGACCTATTACGACAATGATAGGCGTCTGGCGGTTTCTTATTTAGAAGAATCACTTCAACTCAACCCGTCAAATCCATCAGCACACTATCAATTGGGGAAATTATATACACATCTAGCGAATTCATGGGAAAGAAATAGAAAGAATAGAAAGAACAGGCCAAAGGTCATTAGCATAAAATCTGTTCAAACCAGCACAGAACTCCAAGCTAAGTTAATTTTATATGCAGGTGAATTGAGGAGGTATTCTAACGGTAATCCTTGGATAGTCAAATCAACAAAACACTTCGAGCAGTATTTGAAAACGAGTCGATTTTTATTTCCTTTAGATTATTACCAGTTAGCATTTACCTACATTCAAAGAGGATCCTACAGACTATGTTTAAGCATGTTAAAGAACTGTCTAGACTGGAAGAGCAAACAACTACAGATAGCAGTGTGTATCCTTGAAGCCATGGCTTGGGCTGGACAGTCAAGATGCAGAGAGTCAAGCCTGAACTCACGAAGTCTAATCGAAAAAGCTGTCAGGTTGCATCATAACATTCCGCAAGATCAGTTTCTTTCAGACAACGAAATAAGACGATTGTTTGCGGAAATCTCGAAGGTTGAGAAAAACATGAAATTAGATTTGACGCAATCAATCACCGATAGTCAGTGTTAAACTGAGTCTTTACACTTTATATTTGTACTGGTATATCTCTGTATATGTTTTTAATTGCTATTGGTATCAATAAGTTATATTTTCTAAAGTAAGGCTTAATAAGGCTTTATAAACTCTGTTTTTATGAATTTTGTTTTTTACGAACGCTATTTGTTGGGTGCTGTTGTTACTGAGGTTACAAACTCTTGTAAATTTTTCATAAGGATAAATTTTTAAACGGAGATAACTCTTGTCTCCTGATATTATGTCACTATCTGTTAACTTTAGAAAGATTTAAAAGGTTAAATGAGGTTATTTTTTCAAGGGAGGTAATAAATAAAATGTATACGAGAGCCTTGAATTTTAAGAGAGGTAATTTTTAATCTCTCATTTTTATTGTTTTGGTCAGGTATAAATATATTTTAGTATGATTGTATTTTTTTGATAGTAAAATCTGTCCAAAACCTTAATATTGCTCAATTTGAATAATTTTTTACTTTTTATTAACAAGTACAGTAAAATTTCATTTAAAAACTTAAAAATGTTTTTAAGAAGTTAATTTTAAAACTTTTTCTTTGAAAATTCGGGGTCGCCAAATTGTTATGGTAATTTTTGTCCGGGGTGGACCTAGATTTACCCCATAAAGTAATAAACAATTCTCATAGGATTATTCGTGTAAATAATTCGTTAGTGTTTTAATTTTCACTTTGTATAATCTATGTATTTTGTTTTTTTAAATCATATGCACTAAAAGTAGTAATGTCATGTAAAGTGCAACTTAAAACGATAAAATGCTATGAAACCTTTTGTAACTATTTTCATGTTTGATTACATTGTAATTAATTTATTAAAAATTTTACCCTTTTTTTAATAAAAAATATTTTTTATAAAGCCCAATAAAGAGGCCAATAGCCAAAAAAAAAAAGAAGCAAAGAAAATAGGCAAAAGCCCAAGGATTCCTGGGGTGTAAATAGTTTGACAACTGACGTCAAAAGCTAAACAAAAAAAAGCTGAGGTCCCCTAAAAAAACAACAAATCAACATATTTCATTTAAGGTACAAATCCATGCTTGATTATTAGTACTGTCGGTAAATTCTATGAATGTATAAGAAAATTAAATATCTTAAGTAAGAGTCGACGTTTCACCTTACAAAGTAGGACCCTTACAAAGTAGGACCCTTACAAAGTAGGACCCTTACAAAGTAGGACCCTTACAAATGTTTGGCGATTTTGCGAGAAACATGTGCAGCAATATCATCGCAAAACATCTTGAGAAAAAAAAATCCACTTTGAAGCGTCTCCGCTAACGCGATTCTTCTCGATTTTATGTCTCCGAAAGTCGTTATGCGAATCTTTCTTAGGCGTGACAGTAAAACAAGTCAAATAAAACCATCCTTCCGTTATGAAGCTGTTAATTTAACTCTTTCTCTCCTAACTGACGATACCAGTGTTGATTCCACCAGAATCAGGTAAATAATTACGGAGAGAAAGAGTTAATGAAGAGACAGCAGTCAAGATTAGAATGCTAGATATTGTATAGCTATATCTATAGCACTCTTTGCTACACCCTGGCAGAGTCTGCGACGCCGCTCCCCAATCTGTATCGCACTTGACTCTCATTTGGATGCATCATCTGTGTGGAGATGGGGGGGGGGGGGGGGGTACTGCTGTGTGGGCGACATCTTTCCGACCACAGCTGATGCCCAGGCATTCATCTCATTTCCATGAGTCGTTTCTCGACTGAATGTGACCATAATTCGATTTTTTTCCCCCCAATTTAGGATGAATATGTATTTAAATTTATTATTTATCATCTTTTATTCAGTAGTTCGAAAGGTGTTACATCGTCAATAACAAAGAAAAACAAATTTCACGGTCCCTCACGACAAGTAACATATGATTATTATATAACTTTCTTTCTCTACCTAACATTATTCCAATTGTGATATATAGAGCCACAATATAGTATAGAATACTATCTGGTATAAATTGATTGAGGAGACTAGTTTGGTGATAAGCCTGTAGATCCAGACTTTGAAGACGGTGCGCAAAATTTCCTGAACGTCTAAATATTTGTATACGTCAATTAATACATGCGTGAGTACCTATACCAAAATAAAGATTGTCTACATTAGCTAGATCTAGTTTTTTTTTATTTTTTTATTTTCTGCACTACGGTATGTTAAGTATAAACTGAATTAGAAAATCGTTAGAACGGCTTTTTTTAGAATGTGTCTACCCAAGTTCCAGTTTCCATGAAGAGTTCGCAAGCTGATAAGAGGAATTGTTAAAAAGAAGGTTAACAACAGTTCATCTCACTTAAGAAGTAAATGGTCTTTTGACAATCACAACAATTATCGACGCACCCCCCCACCTCCCCATTTTTTCCCAGTGTAAGAAACGCTGCTGTGATTAATACTATGTTGGATACAGTAAGATATTACACATTTATTATAGTAATGCTTTGTATACTGTATAATAAGAATTTAGGTGGCGCGGTGGCTAAGCGGTAAACCGCTTTTCTTCTGAGCCGGAGGTTCCGGGTTCGAATCCTGGTGAAGACTGGGATTTTTAATCTCGAGATCTTTGGGCGCCTCTAGTTCCACCCAGCTATAATGGGTGCATGACATTAGTCGGGAAAAGTAAAGGCGGTTGGTCGTTGTGCTAGCCTTACGACACCCTCGTTAACCTTAGGCCACAGAAACAGGATACATTTACATCATCTGCCTTATAGACCACAAGGTCTGAAATTTTTTAAAATAATAACAATTAAAATAATACTGTTGAGCAACCGAAAACAAGGATATATTAAGCTAAAACAACACATGAACTGGTGAAAGATACTTAGACACTAAATCAATGTACTGAACATGAACAAGCGCCATCATTTTTTAGCATATAGTTGCGGTCTGTCGATGCTTGCATACTTCCCTTATCACAAATTATTATCTCAACGGTAGTCAACATTATTTAGGTTGGAGGGCGAATGAATATCAGACATACGTCACGTGTTGTATCACCACATAAAATCGACGAGTTCAATGACGCTAGCCTCTGAAGCTTCATTTAACACTATAAGCAGAAGTTTCGAGATTTAGACGAAAAAAACCCACACTTTTTTTTAACGGAGATCAAAATTAAAAGACGTCATTTTCAACTTCCGGTTGTTGAACAATAATTCTAATCTTTACCTATCACTTAGTCTGCTGGACCGTTGGGGCACCATGCAAGTTTTGTCGACCGTTTATCTCCGTTCCTCTCTGTCTTTTACCTCCTTCAGCGGCAGACCTGTCCATTCTTTTATGTTGTCTTCCCATCGCTTTCTCTGTCTGTTTCTTCTTCTTTTTCCTGGTACTGTGCCCTGAAGGAAGGTCTTTGCGAGACCGACGACCTTGTAATACGGCCATAGATTTTTAGCTTGCGTTTTTTTACGATAGTTAGCAGGTCATCATGGGGTCCAATCGCTGCAGTAACCCTGTCTCTAATCTCTTTGTTTGTGATGCGGTCTTTAATGTGACACCTAGGTTCCTTCTGTAGCATCTCAATTCCATTGCTAGGATCCCCCTCTCTAGCTCTGCAGTCAGCGTCCAAAACTCACAAGCTTATAAAAATGTGGAAATGACCAGAGAGCGCATCAACCTGATTTTGGGTTTTTAATCACCTGTTGTAATTATTATTAAATATTTTTTATTGTACCTAAAAATGCGAATCAATAATAAAAATAACCAATTAGTCAATAATTGTTTTGTAATTATTTTGTTTGAAACATATAGTTGTAAGTGTGGAGTTTTTTCCTTTTTAATCACTTTATAAAATTTCTTCTTAAATGTTATTTATTGTATCTATAAACGCGAATCAATAATGAAAATAACCAATTAGTCAATTAATTATTTGTAATTATTTTGTTTGAGACATATAGTTGTAAGTGTGGAGTTCTTCCCTTTAAAAAAAATGTGCATGCTTTTCTGGTTTAAGCTTTAAGACACAGCTCAAGCCTAAAGGTAACCGGGAAGTGACTAGGAAGTGACTGGCAAGTGACTAGGAAGTTTTTTTTTTTTGTTGAAGTCTTGAAAAGTTGTGAAAAGAGACACTGTAACCAACAGACCTAAATTGTCGTCTGATTGTCACGTGATACAGAAGGGACGCTTATTTCTGCTTGAGTATAAGAGAACTGAACAGTGGGAAGAATGCAAAGAATCAATGGATGAGAGGTGGGTCGGGGAAGTTAGAATTATAACATCCGGATTGAAAGAGTTAAGATGTTTACTTATAGCATCGGGATCGAAAGAGTTCAAATGTTTACTTATAACATCCGGATTGAAAGAGCTAAATGTTTTTATAACATCCGGATTGAAAGAGTTAAAATGTTTACTATTTTATCTTACATATATATAATCTTTGCTTTTAATATTTCTCCCGTGAAGCCTTGACCATTCTACATTATCATCTCTGCATCAAAAGTACGGTCTAACTCTTCGCGAAGTCTCAAATCTGGAAGATGTCCGCTACAGCTCTTGAGCAGGGTACACACCACATCGCCGCTATTTAAATGTTAATTATCGCCCGCATTGCACATGAATCTTTCATTGTATTTAATTTTAAAAAAAGATTAAAAAAAAAAATAAGAAATAAAGAATTGAAAACATTTGAGAGTAATGGTACTTGTTTTATTTATTTGTTTCCTTGTGTTGCCTTTAATTTGTTTCGTTGTTACGGTTGATATTTTTGCATTGCGCCATCAGTAATGTCAATTGCTCCATTCAATAGATGACAGACACATCGTCTCCCTTAGTCAACGCTCCTGTCAGTCTAAGCATAAAGCAGACCCTGTCAAGTCTAATTCACTTCTCGTGGCCAAATCCAGAAAAATTGACGTTGTCTAGTCTACATATTTTTAAAAAAAATGTTTCAACACGGACGTTTGTTGTAAATTTCTTGGTAAGCAATAGGTCTTTTCAGTTAACTGGTAAACTCTAGCTGGACTCAAGGATACAGGATACTCTAGCTGGTCTCAGGGTTACAGGATAGATGGAAAGGTTTCGCTGAAAAAAAAAGAAACATCATTATAATATAAATTTGTAAAATTTGACTTTATGCAAACTTCATTTTATGGCCATATCACAAGGTCCCCAGGGCTCGCCAAGATCTTCCTTCAAGGAACAGTACCAGGAAAAAGAAGAAGTGGCAGACAGAGAAAGCGATGGGAAGACAACATAAAAGAATGGACGGGTCTGACATCGAACAAGATTTTATTCAAGGTAAAAGACACGGGGGCATGGAGAAAGACGGTCGACAGATCATTTGTGGTGCCCCAACTGTTGAACTGACTAAGGGGCAAAATTGTACTTTAAGTCATTTAAACTTGACTTAGGTACACTGGATTTAAGTAATCTAAACTTGACTTAGGTACACTGGATTTAAGTAATCTAAACTTGACTTAGGTACACTGGATTTAAGTCATCTAAACTTGACTTAGGTACACTGTATTTAAGTCATCTAAACTTGACTTAGGTACACTGGATTTAAGTCATCTAAACTTGACTTAGGTACACTGGATTTAAGTCATCTAAACTTGACTTAGGTACACTGGATTTAAGTCATCTAAACTTGACCTAGGTACACTGGATTTAAGTCATCTAAACTTGACTTACATACAATTGATTCAAGTAATCTAAACTTGACTTATGTATACTAGATTTGAGTCATCTAAACTTGACTTACGTACACTTAATTTAAGTCATCTAAACTTGACTCGTATATACAAACTAGACTTATGTTCAATTGCTTTGAATGATTGAAACAGACTATATAAAACGCTTGTCTTCGATTCCTTAAGAATGAGTGTATTACTTGAAGTGAAATCACTTACGCTGAACTCATGCTATTTAACTTAAAAATAAATACAAACGTTTTGGAGTGCTATTCAAAGACCAATGAAAATCATGTGTTTGTCAAATGTTTGTCAGATGTTTGTCAGATGTTTGTTAGATGTTTGTCAAATGTTTGCTGACCTACTGACTCACTGACTTACTTGCACATGTCAACATCAACATGAAGCACCACAATGTTGACCATCTGAGTCACAGTACTGGACTGAAGATACATTTTAGATATAACATTATATATAGAGTAAGCAGTAGTAATACATAGAGAGACATATGGGACATATAGGAGACAGAGAGGGAGAGAAAGATAAAAAGAATGAGAGAGGGAGAAAAGGAAGTATAAAAAAAAACAGAGAAAGAAGAACATTAATAAAGAGAAAGGAAAAAGAAAAGAGAAAGAGAGACTGAATGATTGAGTAAATGAGACAGAAAGAAAGAGAAAGAAAGAGAAAGAATACAAAACAAAACAAAACAAAAACAAAAACAAAAACAAAAACAAAAACAAAAACAAAACAAAACAAAACAAAAACAAAAACAAAAACAAAACAAAACAAAACAAAAACAAAAACAAAACAAAACAAAAACAAAAACAAAACAAAAACAAAAACAAAAACAAAAACAAAACAAAAACAAAAACAAAAACAAAAACAAAAACAAAACAAAACAAAACAAAAACAAAAACAAAAACAAAACAAAAACAAAAACAAAAACAAAAACAAAACAAAAACAAAAACAAAAACAAAACAAAACAAAAACAAAAACAAAAACAAAAACAAAACAAAACAAAAACAAAAACAAAAACAAAACAAAACAAAACAAAAAAAAAAGTAAAGTAATTAAAAAGAGAACTATTTTGAACATAAAAAACACCCACAGTTATAAACAGTGTTACTTAACGTTTTAACGCCGCTATTTTGCAGGGCCGGCCTTAGGCCACTGCAACCTATGCGACCGCAGTGTTTATCTAAAAATACTTTAATGTGATTACAAATTACGTAAACATCCTATTTTCCAACTCTTTACCTATCCATCCCTTCCAGCTTCCACCTTTTGAATCCCATTTCCATTCAATAGCCAAATTCGTACCATTTTCATTCACACCATGCTGCGCTACGACCGTAACACAGAAATAAGAGAGTGATCTTTCCTTTCCAAACTCTTGTGTAGACCAGTGGGGGGGGGAGGGGGGAGGGGGTATCTGGGAGAAGGTTTTCTGTGCTGCCATTAGGCGCACAGTAAACATAACTCTGCCCGAGTAAGGTGTCGATCCTCGAGCCCTCTTGATAGGTAGCCAAGTGACGTCCAAGCGATTTCAGCCTCTCCGTTTTATGAATCCTCTCCCCTGTAAAGAAATGGCCTATCCTCCCACCATGCCCCCGTAATCATTTGAAAGGCTAGACATATGGCGGGCTATGGATTCTACGCAGTATCAATTAAGAATAAATAAGTTTGTATTTGTTTGTTACTAACTTACATGTCGTGCAACGATGTGAGAGCAGACGACGAAGAGGAAGAGGACCATCATAACCAGCAGGAACATCTAGAGACATGAAATAGAAGACAGATTTAATGGTTGACACACTTAAGTTTTTATCGTGATAGGTTTCTAAGTGTTGTAATAACACAGCAGCAAGACGCGCAGAAGTTGGGGGGTTTAACCGGGTACTTCTGTAGTGACGCGACAGATCATTTAAAAAGTGAAGTATGTAATGACACAATAGCAAGGCGTATGTAACCATATTTAAAGGCACATTCCTCGTTCCATATGCTTTAACAAATTTGTACAAACGCTCCTTCTTCCCTAGTGCTATTAGAACATGGAATGGGTTGCCTGAGCTAGCCAGCAAAACCAGTGACTTGGCAGAATTTAGGTCATTGGTTAATATGCATGACTAATTGCATGACACGTAGGACGTCATCATCATCTTTTTTTTTTTTTGAAGTAATGTCTGTATTATATAAGATAAGATAAGATAAAATAAGATAGCAAGACGCGTAGAAGTTGGGGTTTAATAGGGTATTTCCGAAGTGGCGCGACAGATCATTTAAAAGAGAAATGTTAAGAGTTTAAGTTTGTAGCAGAGAAATGTAGGTATTAGGTACTTAATTAGCTAATGAAGGGAGTGATCTAGAGAATTGAGTCAGTAGAAGAGTTGTCAGTTGAACAGTAAATCTTAGGCGTGAAATTACTTCCAAAATTGGCTGGCTACGCTCCTCGTGAATGTTGATTCTAATTTTTGATTTTAGTCTAGGTAGTCTGGTGAAAAGATCGTCTGCTGATGATATCGACTGCCTGCTGGTTCCGGCTGGACTGTCGTCGGTTGGGCTGTTAGCTTCTGTTGGCGCAATGCTTTCGGTGACTTTGGATGTCCTTGACCTGGCCTTCTTGTTCTTCTTGCCCTTGGACTTATTTTTGGACATCTTTATTTCGGAATACGAAGGGGACAATGCTAGTACCTAGAAAATAACGAAGTCCTCAATTCTGGACATACAAAATATAAACAAAAAACAAACAAACAACGGCAACAGGCCACAGGTCCCAGTGTTTGATGAGAATATAAAGTCCCAGTGTTTGATGAGAATATAAAGTCCCAGTGTTTGATGAGAATATAAAGTCCCAGTGTTTGATGAGAATATAAAGTCCCAGTGTTTGATGAGAATATAAAGTCTTAGTGTTTGATGAGAATATAAAGTCTTAGTGTTTGATGAGAATATAAAGTCTTAGTGTTTGATGAGAATATAAAGTCTTAGTGTTTGATGAGAATATAAAGTCCCAGTGTTTGATGAGAATATAAAGTCTTAGTGTTTGATATGATGGAGCCAAGGTAACAAAAGTGATCAACAATTTCTAGTGGTTGGCCATTAATGCTTACATATCCATCATATCCAACAACACTGTACTGGATAAAGACATAAACAACAGGATAGCCAAGGCAATGGCCACCATGTTACGGCAGCAGAAAAGAGTCTGGGACAACATATTGCTGACTAGCAGTACTAAAGCCCTAGTCTACCGGACCTGTGTATTGAGCACCTTGCTGTACGGAAGTGAAACATGGTCAACCTACTCATGGCAGGAAAAAAAGCTGAATGTTTTCCACCTCCGATGCCTAAGGCGGATCTTTAAAATAAGGTGGCAAGATAAGATAACCAATGAGGAAATGCTACTAAGAGCAGGGTGCCAGGACATCCGCTCCGTTATCAGCAGCAGACGCCTTGGCTGGCTTGGCCACGTTCGTAGAATGCCAGTAGATCGACTTCCACAGGACATCCTGTATGGCGATCTAATAGAAGGCAGGAGAGCCGCTGGTCGCCCACTTTTACGTTATGCGGATGTATGCAAACGCGATATGAAGCTCTTCAAAATCGACACTGGCAACTGGGAAGAGGTGGCACTGGACAGATCCTAGTGGAGAGAGAGCTTAAAGGAAGGGTCAAAGATTGCAGATGTCATACACAATAGAAGCAGAAAGAAGGGTGAAAATGCAACGGCGCCTGGTGATTATATATGCCGAACCTGCGATCGCAGCTGTGTATCAAGGATTGGCCTCTTTAGTCACACAAGAAGTTGCAAAGGGAAAAGATCGTCTCTCGAGACATAAAATGCCACAGTGAGTGTTTGATAAGAATAAGAAGTCCTAGTGTTTGATAAGAATATAAAGTCCTAGTGTTTGATAAGAATAAGAAGTCCTAGTGTTTGATAAGAATATAAAGTCCTAGTGTTTGATAAGAATATAAAGTCCTAGTGTTTGATGAGAACATAAAGTCCTAGTGTTTGATAAGAATATAAAGTCCTAGTGTTTGATAAGAATGTAAAGTCTTAGTGTTTGATAAAGAATAAAAAGTCATAGTGTTTAATAAGAATAAGAACTGCATTTATAAAGCGATGCCCATACTACAGCGGGTCCGATGTTACTTGTGACAAAAGTATCGGAAATATATATTGGTCCCCATGCCGAACAAGATTCGATAACACAATTAACATACACAGTGTAGATTCGATGCGTTTTGAGAAGATAACTGACAAAAGGCAAAATAATCGATACAAGTTTTGAAACGATACATCTTGAAATCGATTCTTGCATGTTGATTGTGCACAGGAGAGCAGACGCCAAATCCCACAATGCCATTCGCCGTATTATCCAAGCAGCGCTTTTCCCAATTCGCTAAAGCTAGGCTACTTTGTTGTTGAACTGGTCAAGACCAGATTTAGACATGTAAGGCCCTATGCTATTTGAAATATGGGGACCATTGTAATCAACATGTGAGATGTTTGGCTGAGAGGCCCGAACCGCTTGACTATGGCTTGAATACCTAACAAGTGGGGTTTGAGTTCGAATCCCGACTCAGCAGAGTTGTGTTTGATGAGCGCCTTTACCTGCACATTAATTTATTTGACTTTTGAACGAATGCTGACATACACGAAGACTTAGAGTCCGTTCAAAATAAATATTTTCTCTTTCTCTAGTCTAATTCAAATGTATTTCTTTTTTGAATTTTGAAAAACTATAACGGTCAATTACAATTTTTCCTTTGACGCCAACGAACTGGTAATTTTGTTCCCAACGATATACAGCAACTGTCAAATTTACTAGGAAAATCTTTAGAGAATCACGTCCACGTTTTAGGTTTTTAAAGTTTCCACGAAGTTACAAATTGAATAGAGGTATCGTCAAAAGAACTACTTCAACTAGTAACTATGTTTTAATGAAGTCGTGCATGTTAAAAGACTTAAATTAGTCATTAGTTTCCTTGGCTAATTCTAAGAACCGGTTCCATATTTAACGTATATGTATAATGCGCTACGGACGAAAGATCTTTGTGGCTTATCTAGATCATATGAATTCATCTCCATTTCATAGAATTCATGTTCAGGATTTTAACATAATTAAAATTTAAAATCAAACTTATTTCTGTAGATCTAGATCTAGACCTTGATTTAGTCTAGATTCCCAGATCTAGATCTATATATAAATTACAGTTTAAAACCTCTCCAGATGGTTTTGAGTTAAAAATCCCCCTACAGAGAGTTTTGAGGTTGAAAATCTCTCTCTTCAATATTATTCTAAATTTAAATTCTAATTTAAAAAAAAGCAAACTCCTGAGACTTTTTAGTTTAAACCCCCCAACAGATTTTTTTGACGATAAAACTTCCCTTTTTGATATAAAATCTAAAGCAAACTACAGTCATCTAATTCGAATAGCGTAGCCAAAGAGAGGTTACAAATTTCTACCAGTGGCTGGGCTCCATTACTAAAGTGCAGTGAATAGTCATCTGCCGAAATTGAAAAAGCCTAAGTGTGGTTCAACAAAGATGGCTAAGACAGATTTTAGGAGACAGTTATAGAGATCGGGTACCAATCAAAGAAGTCCTATGCCGAACTGAGAGTTGAATCCTTCGTAAGTTGCGACATAGCGTCGCATGAGGTTTGCGGGACATATTCTCTGAGAAAATGAATTACACATATTAAGAGTTGCGATGACATAGAGGCCATTAGGAGGAAAGCGCAAACAGGGACAACTTGGCTCCACACTTTCATGGAGAATCTCAGAGCAGATGGTAAAAGGCTTCAGACATTGCCAGTGACAGAATTTTGTGGAAACAGCTTTCCGCCAAAGGCGCCGAACGGCGCGGAAGGATCTAAGTAAGTAAGTATAGCAGACTAAGTTTTTGTAACAAAACTTTTTAATAGCAGGGTAATACACTGTAGATACCTCAGAATATGCATTTTGTTGGCTTTCAATACCAAAAATAGTGCTAGGCGGCGGGACTCCGCCGCGCGCTGGGGGAGCTTACAGCACTCCCCCAGACTCCCTGACAAGGGAGGGGAGTCTACAATTTTTCCACTAACTTCAGGAAGAACCTACAATAAACGACGTCCGAAATAGTTAAGGGTCAGAATGTAATAAAGATTAATTAAGTACACACACACACACACATCTATATATCTATAGGTCTATCTATATCTATATGCAGTCTATCTATCTATCTATCTATCTATCTATCTATCTATCTATCTATCTATCTATCTCTCTCTCTATTATATATATTGGTGGGTGGGGGCGGAAAATTCCTCCCCTTCTAAAAACAATTCTGATACCCATGAGATCCAGGTTACATCTTAGACATCTAGATTTGATCTAACTAAAGTGACTAAAGTAGATAGATTCTATGTAATATATTATCATTATGTATAATAGATTCCCAGAACGAGATTTAAATTTATTGAAAATCAAACTTACTTCTGTAGATCTCGATGGAAACTCTATAAGTTCTGATGTTTCACTTGCGTCTGGGTGGACAGTAATCATTGGGTCTGGAGATGGAATGATTGGAATGGTGATCGTGTAATTCTGTGTTCGGCATGTAGCGATGCCATGGAACTGTGTGTGTGCGTTAATGCTGCGTTCAATGACGACGCTAAACAGAGTTGTCGGCATTTTTTTTATCCTGCGTTTGCCTCATTGTCTAGCGTTTTGATGTGCAAAAGTATGGATGTAAAGATTTTTGAAACTCTTTTTTTGACAATTCACTTAGAGTTTAGAACAAACCATTGGAAGATCAAAAACGGAAAGGGGGTGGGAAGTGGTGACCACTCCTCCCCCATTCGACCAACCGAATTATTCAGAAAAATAAACAATAAATGGCCTGGGACCAAATCAATGGGCGTAGCCGGTGTGTAATGCTAATAATTTATATTTTTACCTATTTCTTTCTGGTATGTTGGTCGTTTCGGTGGGGTGGGGGTGGGTAGCCTCTACAGCATTCTCCCCAATTTTGAAGTGTGGGAGGAGCTTCCAATATTTGTGCAGAAAACAAAGTTTATGAACAACATTTGTTAAATATCTATATCAGTGATGCTCAAAATTCGGCCCGC
Source organism: Biomphalaria pfeifferi (assembly GCA_030265305.1). Classification (NCBI taxonomy): domain Eukaryota; kingdom Metazoa; phylum Mollusca; class Gastropoda; family Planorbidae; genus Biomphalaria; species Biomphalaria pfeifferi. Next base: position 523,560 of record JASAOG010000103.1, on the reverse strand, counting down.
AGGCCACATCCGGCCCGCGATTTGGTTTAAACCGACCCAATGAAATGTCGGCACAAAATTTAGAAAATCGACTTTCAAAAGAAAATAATAATAAAATTACCTAGGTTAGGGCATTTACTTTTCTCTGATGAAATGGTACCATGACCTTTAACATTTGTGTGTTTTTGAAATGGGACTCTGAATGTAGAAACTACCAGGGAAAGTGAACGGATCTTTACTTTTTTGTGGAACATGATAATAAACCAACATGTTTTATTTATAAAGCTAGCTACAGTGCTGCTCACAGTTGAATTAGAGAAATGAAGTCATTTTCGGGCGCGTAAAAAATATACTTCATACCTAGATCCACGAACTTCTTGTAGGTCTAGTCTAAGGGGAATTTCATATCGTTTTTGTATCATTTCATTAATTTGGCCCGTGACATTTGTGTCGGAAATTGAAATGGCCCTAATGTCGAATTAGGTTGGGCATCACTGATCTATGCAATATAAGCTACTCATAAATATTTTAACCAAATTTTATTTTATGTCATCCTTCACCTCCCCCCCCTTTTAAATCTCACTGCTCTATTTAGTATATAGTGATTTGAGGGTGGTGTGGGGAGGTGTAGATTGACAGTATATAGTTATTTGAGTGTAGTACTGGGTTCGAAATCTAGTGAAGACTGGAAATTTTCATTTTGTGGTCTTTAGGGCGGAAAATAATTGGGGAAAGTAAAGGCCATATGACACCTTTAGCTGTGGGCCACAGAAACAGATGACTTATTCATCATCTTCCTTTTCTCACCATGCCCCTGCTTATAATTTTTATCACAAAGTGCGTGAGAGTTTCACGTCGTGTTTAGTTACATAACCTAGCATTATGCTACAGCTGCGTTGGTGCTGTAACAGGTTGAGCTCCTCAGTGAAGTGTTTGCAGCTGGAAATGGCACTCTAACTGGTTCACGTGGACACAGTGCATGGGTTGGTGATAGGTGAGGCAGAAACAGTCTAGGTCTCACTGGGGTTAATGGTGGGCGCAGTATCGCTGATAGTAGTCTACCGTGGGTACTGTACTGTAACCGTATTAGCTTTAATCGAAGAACGGTATGCAGACAACCTGCGCAAAAAAAACAACAAAAAAAACCCCAGAAGTCAATATACTTGTCTCATGCATCTTATCTTATCTTATCTTATATAATACAGACGTTACTTCAAAAAAGAAGATGATTACGTCCTACGCGTCATGCATTTAGTCATGCATATTAACCAATGACTTAAATTCTGCCAAGTCACTGGTTTTTCTGGCTAGCTCAGGCAACCCATTCCATGCTCTAATAGCACTAGGGAAGAAGGAGTATTTGTACAAATTTGTCCTAGCATAGGGGACGAGGAATATGCCTTTATTTTTGTGTCTTTCAGAGTATTTTATTAAGTTTTGTTTTTGTATTTGAAGATTATGGTTCAGTGTTTTATATGATTATAAATTGGAGAGAGGTGACAATAATAGCTTTTACAGAATGCATACAGCAATAAGGGAGGTAACAATCCAAATTGCCCGTAAACAGAGGAAGGCAATCATGAAAAATGCAAATTTACAAAATTGGTGTTATCCAACAAGGGCCGGCACTAACAATTGCGGGGCCATATGAGAAACGGATTTCGCGGGGCCAAGTATAATGTCAAAATTAATATTTTGTATTAGAAAATACATTCGTCTTTGCAATGAATCTTATTCAATGAAAGCCGACAATGCCGTTTTTTTTTTTTTCATATCGCGTAGGATTGGCACCTTAAATGACAATTTAGTCTATTTACATCAGATTTTTATGAGTCTTCAGGAGATTTCCATGACTTTTATCGGTATATATCACCATCCCAGTAGATTTACAGGAGGCCCTTAAAAAATAAGAACACCGAGGAAACCCTGTTATTATATATAAGCTATAATGATTTCATTAATAATCCGCACCTAAAATTAGCACGGGGCCTATGAAAGTGCGGGGCCCATTGCGGCAGAATAGGTTGCAGTGGTTTAAGGCCGGCCCTGAATGTAACCAAATAAAGGGTAAGCTGTAGGACTTTGTGTGAACATTGTTTATTTCTCATCCTGTTGAATAGGGGGAACAATCCAACCTCTAAGTTTAATGAATGTATAACGCCGTTATTTGTATCTTTTTTGAGGCGTATACCATAAAGTTTTATCGAATTCTTGGTGGTAACACTTACAAATGACCTTTTTATCGCAGTACATATGATTTGAAGCAACAATTTGTATTTAATATCTATATTCCGGTATGTTTTTTTTTTTTATTGTTAATGTAAATTTATAAAAGCTTAACTATCTCTGCATTAAACATATGATTTTTAAGAAGCTACATTTTGTGTCTACTCCTATTCATACCACCAATGTTAAAATCCCATTTATCAGTTAAATCAAATTTCTAAATTATTATAAACAAAAATAAGGTATACGTATTTATATTTTTAATTCTATCAGGTACGATATTTTAATGTTAAAATGCCACTGCTTGTTGCCTGTTTTGATGAAATATTTTCAGTGCCAATTATGTGCTGATTTTATGTTTGAAATTTGGTTGACAATACAACGCTTATTTTCGTTTGTGTATATTCAATGGCACAAACATAATGGACCTCATTCACCAATTGTAAACAACTAATATTTAGTCACATGATAATATTGATAAAATAAAGAAAAAAAACTGTCACGTGATAGCCATTGTGTATTAAAAATTAGATCGTAATCTGTATAGAAGAGATAGAGAATCGTTGGCTAAATTTTGTTTGTTTACGATTGGTGAATGAGGTCCATTGATTGCCGTGGAAAGTTGAAATGATTAAAACACACTGAACAAGCTGCTGTACATTTTTTTGTTTTTATTAACTCCTTTAAACACATACATTCAATTAATTCAACAATTCACAACACAGCATTACTCTGCCATATATTCATGTAAATTCACTGAAGTAATACACCCACAAAATAATAACATTTAGTTGTACTGAGGCAACTGGATGGCCGGCCTTAGGCATGGGCAAACAAGGCAGCCGCCCTGATGCTGGCCACGTTTAGGACTAAAAAAAAAAGGGAGAAATAAATTGCTAAACTAGGATCAGATCTCAAAGAAGAGCCACTACAAAAATAGCGATACCTGAATTTCAGTTTTGTCGATTTAGATACAGACGGGCAGGTAAATTTTTTGCTCGCTGTTTTTTTTCTTTCTTTTTTTTTAATGTGAGGCACCCAAATTCACTTAGCCTAGGGCCTAGAGCCTCCAACCCTTTTTGAGCTCATAACATTTTCACACAATTTAGATTAAGTAGAATTTGATCTATTTTAATAGGCATACTATAATATGAAAAGAAAAGCAAAGTTTCTCTTTCAGATCTTGCTATCTATAGGGCAGATAGTGTAAAGGCAGGGCCGGTCCTAGCAATTGCGGGGCCCTATGCGAAACTGATCGCGAGGGGCCTAGTCTGGGTGGAAATAAGGAATATGCCAGTGACTATAAAAGTAACTAAGGTATTGGAACTTCGGTTAAGTGGAAAATTCCTCAGGCTATCACATTTTATTACACGAAAGCTGACAATGCCTTTTTTTTTATCGCGCGTAGGATTGGTGTTCTCCGTAATGAATGACACACACAAATGACAATTTTGTCTTTTTTTTCATGAGATTTTTATGAGTTTTCAGGAGATTTTAATAAGTGCAGGACATTTCCAGGAATGTTTCGTATATATTTTGCAATTAATAATTACAAATAGAATTAGCGCGGGGTCTATGAAATCGCGGGGCCCACTGCGACCGCATAGGTTGTAGTGACCTAAGACCGGCCTGTGTAAAGGTCATCTATTTCTGTGGCCTACGGTTAACGAGGGTGTCATGTGACCAGCGCAACAACCAACTACCACTACTTTTCCCCAACTAATTTCAGGTAACCATTAGAGTTGGCTGGACACAGAGACGCCCAAAGATCCCGAAATTAAGAATCCCAATCTAAGTTAAGGGTTAACAAAGCTTATATGAACTCTACCTGTCTGGTAAATAGTTTTTCCACGTTATTTCTCCTACACCCATTCACGGATCAGGTAAATTAAATGCTGGTATCGATAAGGGAGATTAATCTTTTAATATTCACAGGTATGATTGAAATAGCAAGGTTCTGTCCCCTTAGATAATTGTACATTTTTTTCTCCCATTCTCGGATCAAGCTGAACCTTTAAACAATTATTAAACGTACGTTACAAAACGTGAATCAATTTAAAAAAGTAACCAAGAAGTAGATCAATAGTTGGTATTAGTTGGTAATTATTTTGTCTGATAAGGGAAATAACGTCTACATATTTTAGAGATATGATTGCAAGTACGGAGCTATTCCCCTTAGACATTTTTTTAATAAAGATTTTGTAGATTTTGCTAGTAAAGGTTTTCATATTCTCACAGCTCTACCGTGTCTATTAAATGATGATGGGGGGGGGGAGGAGGGGAATAGAGTGGAAGTGGTCACCTAGTGTGTTCTGTGTGGGGTGGGGGGAAATAGGGGTTATAAGCTACAGTTGACACTCGTTGAGAACTCTTGCGTTTCACAGTGTCTGTGTGTATGTTTTTTTTCACGTGTAATGGTTGGTGAACACTTTTTACTGTAGTTTACTAGTGTTTTTTCTACAGGGAGGACACAGTTTTCTTAACTTGGATTTACTTAAATTCTAATCTACAGGTAAACATAATTGACACTTTTTATAACTAAATTAAATAGGCTATGTCATGCCAAAAAAAAAGTAAATTAACCCTTTCAGACCCGATGAGGCAGATGATGCAAAGGTCATCCTTTACTATGGACAGCGAGTTTCGTGTGGCTAGCACAACCACAAAGTCCCACACTTTTCCCCAAACAAATCACAGTTGCCCCTATAAGTATATGCTAAATCAGGAAAATCAATGGTTCAGACTTCACCGAGATACGAACAAGTATTAAGAGTTTAACTTCGCGCCATCTGTATCGTTTTAAATAGTTCTTAAAAAAATAGGTTAATTTTAAGAAAAAAAAAGGGAGAATGTTGCATTTGAAAGAAAATACCTTTAATAACTCATTTCATAAAAACAGAACTGTTCTCTGGGTGTAATAGGAACAAAAATGCAGACTCTGACACTTATAATTATAAACATTAACAGTCACGTTTCTTCGCCTTACATGGGGGACTACGTGTATAACAAATTGTCGCTATTCATTCTTTTTATTTTACAAAGCTTACATCAACTATTTGCCAGGGGTCGCCTAATACTAGCGTAAAATTACTATTTTGTCCCTATTTTTTATGTAAATTTTATTTTGGTCATTTTTTAATTGTTGTAACAAGTACATGGTTTACATTGACACTCTAATGTAGGAAGTCAAAGAATATTACTCAGATTAGGACGTTACTAAATAAATTATAAATCGATCGTGTATCCTCAATAAAATGATATAGAAATGGGGTGGGGTTGTAGAGAGATAGGCCTATTTAAAAACACGAACATATTACTAGAAGATACAGAACAATCTTTTGCTTGAGGGGAAACATTTTTCCACTGATAGTTGCTTCTATTTTTTTTCTTTAAAAATATAATCATCATTGGAAAATAAATGTTAAAGACAATTATATAAAGCTTTTGCTAAGGATACAGCATACATTTCAAATTTGATTTTATTACATTAGCAGAATCACATTTAAAGACTAACTAGGCCTGTGTGAAGTATACAACTTCTGGTTTTGTTTTGACATAGAATATATAGAAAAAAATTGAGGTTTTTAAATAGGTGAGATGATTTTGTGTTGAAAATTTAACGTTAAAAATAGTAAGATAGCTGTAGAGTACAATAAATTGAATAAATGTTAGTGTAAATATTATATTTAATGCTGATTGTTGATGTAAAGATTATTTCAAAGACTGTATGTATATAAATCTATTATTTAGAAAACTTTGTATAGGATCAGTTCAGTAGCGCGGTCTTAAACACCGTTTTCTCTACATTAATAGTTTGGCTTACACAGGTTCTATATTTTCCCCAAAAGCTAGAAAAAGGACAGCGCAAGTGGAGTTTTGTTTCTGTAGCCCTTAGTTAACGAGAGTGTCATGTAACGAGCACAGCGACCGACAGTCTTTACTATACCCCAACTAATGTCAGGTAAACATAAAGCTGGTTGGACCCGAGGCACCCTAAAGATCCCAAAATTAAAAATCCCTTTTTTTTTTCAACCAGAATTTGAACTCCCCCCCCCCCCCCCCCCCGTTTGGAAGCCAAGCGCTTTACCACTCAACCACCGCTCCTCCAGAATGAAATATAGGTACATATAAACATGAAAGGTTGAAAGTCGTGAAATTTAAACATAATAGGAGATTAAGCATGTTTATAATTTGTATTCTTAGGAAGAGCTAGCGAATGTGATAGGGAATGCTCTTAAGTGATTGTTATTTAAATTATTTACATGGCATTGTTTACTCGCCACTTAGCTACATTTACACAAAAAAAGCTTACTTTTTTTATTAAGAGAAAAAATCTATTTAGTATGCATATAAGTGGAACCAAATTAAAAAAAATAATTATAAAGTACTTTTTTCATATCATCGCATAACTCGCACGGACTACACACTATACGGAGGACTTAACTAAAGGAATTTAAAAAAAAAAAGGAATTTTAACAGATTTACACTTTACAATACAATAACATCAATTAGATAATCATTATAACACATCAGTTAGCCCAGGTTTACATTTAACTTCACATTCACGTATCCCTTGCTTTGCTGGACAATTGGGGCACCACACATGATCTGTCAACATTTTTTCTCCATTCTTTTCTGTCCTTGGCCTTTGATAGAATTTCATTCTGATATTCTTTCTGAAAATTTTGAAACCTGCCTTTTTACCTGCCGATTTTGAGTTTGTGTTTCCACACAAACTGTCTTTGTAACCTTGTTTCTTTTTTATTTTAGTAAGCTTATTTTTTTGTGTAACACCCATTTTCAAATGAATTTCAAATATTATACAATTTTTTTTTTTTAAATGTGATTTCAATAAACACGAATCATTTTTTTTCAATTAGTGTTTAGTCTATTAATATCTGGTAACTCTAATGATTTTTTTTGATACAAACAAGAGAAATTTATCTTCACAGTTATGGTTAAATATTTGGGATTTTGTCCCCTTAGATAATTGTACACGTTTTTTCTTTCTCTTTCCGTTCTAAGATCAAAATATCAAAATATGAATTGATAAAAAAAAAGATTTAATAATTAGTGATATCTCTCTTACATAAAATGTCATACTTTGCTTGATTTTCAAAGCACATCAATTGTAAAGATAATTAAGCTTATTGTTTATAAGGTATAAGCAGTCATTGTTAATGAGACTCCCTTACAGTATTGTATTCTAAGATATCCATTTCTTTTATTCCTAGATAATTTTAAAAGATGGATCATATTCTGAGCGCCCAGCGAACCGGTGAAGACGGTGCGACCCCTAGGTTACTTGAGCAGGTTTGAAATAACTTCCTTCAATGATGGTTTCTTTATAATTAAAATATGTAATATGACAAAAGAACTGCTGGCCAAATAATGTAGTAAACCATTGTCTCTTAACATAAAAACCAAATAACAAGCAAAACATATTTTTCAAATAAAGGGAGATGACTGCCCCATGGCTGCCACACACCGCAACATTTTGTGTAGTGCCCTGAAGACGGTGGATGACTTGGTTAGCAGGCAAAGGCGCTACACTGGAAAGGTAAATATAGTCACTCCATGTTCATGTTCCTCCTTGGTCACTTAAGCACCACGGGGACTTGACATTAACTATGTATTTTAAAGTCATTAATCCCAAAAGTTGGAAAGTCAGTTTACTGTATAAATGTAACTAATGTTCCTCTTCAAATTAGCATTTCATATTCCATTTGACAGTAAGGGAACTTCCATATCACTTCAGACCCATTATGTCCCCACAAAAAATAATCAGAATTTGTTTCTCTGATATTTGCCTCAGTGTAAGACTAAGACTGCTTTATTGATCCTTACGGAAATTTGTTGTGATTATAAGGACTCTTTTCTCATATAAAGACAACACAACAGAAAAATACACATAAATACAACAGACAACATAAAGAGTTCATTCAGCGACTACACACAGGTATCTTGGTGCATTTTATGTTCCCTGATCAATAAGTCTGACCGAGTGAGGTACGAACGAGTTTTTATACCGCTCCGTTCTTGTTTTGATTGACAGCAGTTGCCCACTTCGCGACGACCTGACGTAGTTCTGATGGAGCGGGTGGCCGTTGTCTTCCATGATTTTTTTCGATTTTTCTTAGGCACTTTTGTTCAAAAGTTTCCTTTAAATGTGGCAATGTTGTAAGTGTAATTTTTGATGCTTTTTTAATGATGTTTTCTAGACGTCGCAACAGTTTAGATGAGGCGTTGCCTTGCCAACAAGTTATTCCGTATGTTAGCAGATTTTGTATAGTCGCGCCGTAAAAAGTCTCAAGGATCTTCTTGTTTAGTTTAAAGCTATTGAGTTTGTATAGAAAAAAGAGTCGCTGGGCTGTTTTCTTTGTCAGAGTTCCAAGGTGGTTTTCCCATGAAAGCTTGTTGTTGATGATAACGCCTATAGATGTAGTGTTTATTTGCAGTTCACGTATAGTTTTTTTTTCTTTCTAAAATCTATTTTAAGTTCTTTAGTTTTTGTGACATTCAGTTCTAGAAAGTTGTCGGTGCACCAGTTTGTAAACTCTACTATCGAGCTTCGATACTGAGTTTCGTCTCCTGAAAAAAGACTGACAATGGCAGTATTATCAGCAAATTTAATGAGTTTAACTGAGTCATAGATGCTTCTTATGTCATTAGTGTAAAGAGTATATAGTACAGGAGAAAGCACACAACCTTGTGGAGCACCCGTACATAGCACTCGAGTTGACGATTTGGTGTTGTTGACTTTAACATACTGGGGCGTTGGGTTATAAAGTTTAGAACCCATGCATGTATATTCAATGTGCATCTCTGCTTTCAAATAATGGAATACAATACCAATAACTTTTGATTTCATTAGCAAATTATGGTGAAAATATGCTTGCATAAAAGTGTGTCATACTAGTTTTAAGTTTTCTTAATTTAGATTTATTTCCAGTTTTATTGATGAATAGTCTCTCACCCAAATTTTTAAAGCTTTTTTTTTTTTTTTAAAGGAAACCTCAGAATTTGCGCTATTCAATTTTAGCTTTATCATCATAGGAATCCTTTAGAAATAAAATATTAGAAGCCACTAAGACAGTTGCTACAAAATGCAACTAAGCAGCTGCAGAAGAATTCAAAGCTTCTCAGTCATCATCGGATGTCACTGTGTCGTGCGATGGAACATGGCAGAGGCGTGGTTTCATGTCATAAAATGGAGTTGCAACTGTACTTTCCGTTAATCCTGGAGGTGCTCCTAAAGTAATAGACACATTTACCAGCAGTAACTATTGTGATAAATGTTGCAAAAGCAAAAAGAAACTTACTCCTGAACAGTTTGTAGCTTGGAAAGCAAACCACGCAGCTGAATGTGACGCTAATCACAAGGGCTCTTCTGGTGCGATGGAATCACAAGGGATCCTACAAACTTTCCGACGTTCACAGATGTACGGCTTAAACTATACAGGCTATTTGGGAGATGGTGAATCAAAAAGCTATAAAACTGTTGCAGATGCAGATCCACCAATATACCCAGGTAAGACGATTGAAAAGTTGGAATGCTGCGGTCATGTACAGAAAAGAATGGGACGTGGACTTATGGACCTAAAGAATTCTAACAAAGGAAAAGTTTTTGAAGAAGATGGCAAACACTAGAAAGGGATGGGAGGAGTGAAAAGACTCAAGCAGCAATTCTAAGAATCCAGAGCCATTATGGTGGTGCCATTAGAAATAATACCAACAACCTTCTACAGATGAAAAAGGCAATTTGGGCAATTTGGAAACACAGGTGTGGAGACCACAGTGATTGCGGCCATTGGTGTCCAAAAGAACAAAACATAGCAGTGGCAAACAAAAATAAACTCCCCAAATATATTACTGATGCTATGAAACCAATATTTGAAGAGTTAACATCAGATGCACTGTTGCAAAAGTGTTTACATGGTGGCAAGCAAAATGCTAACGAGTCGTTCCATAATTTAATATGGAAAAGATGCCCCAAAAACCAATTTGTTGGAAGAAAAAGGCTTGAGATAGCTGTTCATGATGCAACAATTGTATATAATGATGGGGAACTTGGACGAAGGCAGATATTTCCACTTTTGGGATTATACACTTCGGATATTATGCTGAAACATCATTTCGCGCTGAGGACAAAAAAAGAATTATATCATCTTCAAATGCAAAAAGTATATCAAAAATGACATCCAGGTGTAAAAAAACATTCATTCAAATGCGGAGGATGCTAGGGATGAAGGATATTTACCAGGAGGCTTTTAATTGTAAGTTTTTGTTTTTATTATTCATAGATATTGTGGTTTTTCTTGATTTTCTCAAAATCTGCTTTTTCAAAATGTTTTGGTTGGTTTTGTCAACTTTCCACAAAAACTATGCTAGCTAGAGCTTTGAAATTTGGAAGTTTTGTTCTATGTCCATATTGAATCAAAACATGCTACCAGAATTACAATCTATTAAGTAGTTTTAAAGTTATGGTCTCAATACTTACCTCTACCCCAACCAGTTTCGACAGTTTTATGGTTCCCACACTAAAAAATTCATTAAAAAGAAGTGTTCTCTTTGATTGTAATAATTGTAGATCAATGTAATTGGAATAACATGCTGAAGACATTGTGTAAATTTCATTTGGAAATATTTAATAGATACTAAAATATCTTGACATGTGTGTTCATGTATTTGTTTTAGTTTTTTGACTATTTTACCCTATTTTTGTGAAAAAAATTATTTTTTTAAGTTGTTTTTTTTTTAAATATTTTTTACACTATTAAATGATCCATCCTAACATATAAACACTTAAATAGTGACAGATTTGTTGATATTTCAATTTGGGGGTTTTACCTGCCCTTAAGTCTTTGAATGAAAGAGTTACGGTTCTTTTTATTTATTCAGTTGGCTCAACAGAAGTGTAGTCGGACTTTTAAAGAATTTTAAGAAGATTTTTATTTAAAGTTAATTGATTTCTAGAAATTTAAAAGATGTTCTCACGATGCCAGTAAAGCAGTGGTTCTCAAAACTTTTTTTGATTCGGGGACCCCGTTGTACAGACACAACTTGCTTACTAAATGATAAAGCTACATAAATGTTTAGACAAATTTCGTTGAAGGAGTGTTTCTTGAGATTTAAAACTTTTAAAAAATAAAATTGTAAACAAATTAATGACCTGGATGTGGTTGGTGAGATGTTAATAAGTCTATTTATGTTGGTGTCAATGTTTGTAATTAGAAACAGCTAATCTCAAGAACCCAAAATGTCTTGTCAGCTTCTTTTTATTTGTTATGAGCTTCATTACGGCCATGGAACCAATTTATACAGAAGAAGAATATTTGAAAGTCAAAAACTTTTCCACAACGAACATAATGCAGGATATAAAATTGGAATATGTTTTTGTAACGAGAAGTTATGGTATCCTTGTTTAACTATTCATTTAAGTTCTTCTTTATGGATATTTCAATAAACTGCTCTTCTACTAGTGTAGACTTACTGTGCATGTTGGCTGAGTCTGTCCACACGCTAAAGGGTTCAATGCTTAATCGGGAATATCCAAGTAAAGAAGGTTTTTAAATTAGATCGTCATAGAAAAGTACGTAATATATATATTTAGCTGTAATCATTATTAAAATCCCATCGGATAAAACGGCTTTAAGCGAAGAAGTTATTTTAATTATATACGTGACCTGAATAGGTGTTCCACGTGATCTGAATAGGTGTTCCACGAGGTCTGAATAGGTGTTCCACGTGACCTGAATAGGTGTTCCACGTGACCTGAATATGTGTTCCACGTGACCTGGTGTTCCACGAGGTCTGAATAGGTGTTCCACGGGTCCTGAATAGGTGTTCCATGTGACCTGAATAGGTGTTCCACGAGGTCTGAATAGGTGTTCATGTGACCTGAATAGGCGTTCCACGTGACCTGAATAGGTGTTCCACTGACATGAATATGTGTTCCACATGACCTGAATAAGTGTTCCACGTGACCTGGTGAGCCACGAGGTCTGAATAGGTGTTCCACGTGACCTGAATAGGTGTTCCACGTGACCTGGTGTTCCACGAGGTCTGAATAGGTATTGGTGAACTACTGGAATAATGAACTAGTAGGCCACCAAGTGGAGGTTCGGTTGTAAAGCGCTTGGCTTCTGAACCTGGGGTCCCGGGTTCGAATCCCGGAGAAGACTGGAATTTTTATTTCGGGATCCTTGGGCGCCTCTGAGTCCACCTAGCTCAAATAGGTAACTGGCATTAGTTGCGGAACAGTAAAGGCTGTCCTGGCCACATGAAACCCTCGTTAACCGAAGGCCACAGAATCAGATGACCTTTACATCATCTGCCCTATAGACCACAATGTCTCAAATGGAAACTTTCCTTTTTTTAGGCCACCACGTGAATTAATCTCTCGTAAAAAAAATAAGCAAAGTGTTTCGCTAAATACTCAGCATGTGCGAAGTGTTCTAATCAATAAAAAGTTTTGGAAACACTGGTATAGATAATTTAACTCTTCCTCTCCGTAATTATTTTCCATGATCCGACAGAATTATTCATTTTGTTCATTTGTAGATCACGTCCCTGTTTTTATGTGACACACGTTAACGTTTATAAAAAATACACAAATTAATTTAATGGGGTCAAATCAACGACGGTATCGTCATGTAGGAGAGATAGAGTTAATACTTTACTATGTAAAGTTAAATTAAAAGGGTACATCAACGAGCGAGTTGATATACATGAGACACATCAGCTAAGATTTATTTACAGATGAAATATGATAAGTACTATATTGTCTTATCACTATAAAGATGTAATACATATGCTTGCAGGTTTAATACTAAATCAATCAACGATGTAACCTTGCTAAAACCAAGCTCATGATTCTCTGCTTATGTAGACCTGTCTATTTCTACTGCCTCTCAGCTAAAGTGTGCGTTTCAACAAAGATAAAAGTCAATCTTTCAGAACTATCTATAAGGCAGATGATGTTGGGATCATATGTTTCGATGGCTGGCGGTGAACGAAACGAGGGTGTCATGTTGCCAGCACAACGACCAACCTCTTTAGTTTTCCCAAAGAATGTCAGACTAATGTAAGACACAAGAGATGAGTGTGTCTGAGGGTGCCAATTAAGTTATTATAAATCCCAGTCTTCACCGAAATTTGAACCCTAGACCCCTGGAGCCAAGCACTTAACCAATCGGCCACCGCCCAATTCCATAAACAAGTCACTTATTCTCTGAACCATAACAGATGTTACATTTCAAGTTTTAAGCTTACCGCTGAGTTCCACTTTCTTTGAAGCGAGATGTAAATAGAAATTAGTTTGGACTCTTTGTCATTTTCATTGAATATAAGAAAGAAAGAATCTACCAATGATTTAGTCACTTTAGTAGGTTGTTGATTTGATTTCATGTAAAATTTCTTGTACAAAGGACAAAATGAAATACTAATTAATTTACTAAATTATATATTAATTAATTTATTTAATTAGTTAGTTAATTAATTAAGTATTACCATTAATAAGGTCATCTAATGAACATTTAATAAATCATTCAATTGCATATTTTTTTCTTTCAAAAGAGTGAAACGGTTAGAAAAACAAACGTGACTTTACATCCATCCACTCATAAACAGCTTGATCTATATGCTTACATGACGTTAAGAAGGTCGTAGATATGGATAAGATACAGTAGCGTTGCTAAGGGAAAGGGGGGCCAAATCGAATGTCCTCCTGGACCGCTACTTGAGGTTCTCCCCTCCCCCCTCACATGAGTGTCTGTACATTTTACTGAACATTGTTTACACTAATACGCCACTGAAATCTACTGACATATAATCTTGCTATTCATGTTTTTCTATAAGGTGGCGACCCTGTTGCATGTATTCCACATATAAGACTAGTATATTTGTATATTTATTAAGTACATTATCATATCATGTCATGACATTGGATGCCAAAATGCAAGGGCCCCTAAAGAGGGCAAGCCAACTTCCCGGCCCCCAAATCCCCAGCGACACCACGGATAAGATATTTTAGTCGAAAGGTCTTTGAAACCACAAAACCTTGACACGTTTAGCGACAGACTTGCACAGCGCATAAATGCAGGGTTTCTGTGAAGGGGATTTTAAAGCACAGATTTTGATGATATGATGCTGCTGCTGATTATGATGATGATGATGCTGCTGCTGATGATGCTGATGATGCTGCGGCAAATGATGATGATGCTGATGATGCAAAGGATGCTGATGATGATGATAGCTTTTTTGACATGTACAAATTTTTTATCGTTTTAAAAGATGTGCACTTTAGTTATTTGTTTGTCAACTTTATTTATTTGTTTGTTACAGAAGCTCAATCCGTATAAGTGTACGAGCTGCTTTAAGACATTCACAACAAAGAGCACACTGACAGTGCACACTAGGACACACAAGCCTTTTAGAAAGTTCAGGTGTGAAATGTGCAACAAAAGTTTCCAATCAATGGGCTGCCTCACAACGCACTTAGTTAGGCATACAGGTCAGTTTAAAGCGTTACTTAAAAGCATTCAACTTGTTAATTAGCTCATTCTTTTTGGTACAAGCTCTTTACATGTTATTGTCCCACTTCCCATCAAGCTAAAAAAATTGACCGATTATTTTATCAGTTAGTCGTTATTAAGTGATTCTTTTGTATACAGACAGTACTAAATAAATAAATTACAGCTTTTATATAGCGCTACTTTCATGCTAATAGCATGCTCAGAGCGCTTTGGTCCAATCTCATTTGTGGACCAGTGGGTGTGAGGGGGAGGTAGTGTCTAGGATTAGGTTTTCCGTGCTGCCTTTTAGGCGCTCAGTCGAACCTCGAGCCCCCTACATAGGTAGCTAAGCCAAGCTAAGTTTAGGTGTACTAAACCTCTCGAC
The DNA here is from genome assembly GCA_030265305.1 of Biomphalaria pfeifferi. NCBI lineage: Eukaryota > Metazoa > Mollusca > Gastropoda > Planorbidae > Biomphalaria > Biomphalaria pfeifferi. Next base: position 508,455 of record JASAOG010000103.1, on the reverse strand, counting down.
CACGCTAAAAAGTCGGCTAAAAATTTGGAAGTAACAATACATAGCTATGAAATCTTCTATTTTTCATAAGTGCTTGTGGCTAGCTCAGTGGCGAACGCGTCGGCTTTCCACCATGGATGATTGAGCTCTCGAGTTCAAAATCAAACTCGAACAGCTTTTTTATTTTTATTTAAATTTTTTTTTTTTTTAAAAGAGAGCATTGAAACTTCTCCCCCCCCCCCCCCTTCTCCAATGGATCTACACAAATAATTGAACCATAGCAGATAGAGCCTGTCAAAAGCAAGAATGGGTTTCAACTAAAAAAAACTATTGATAAAGAAAAGTTTCAATCGCACAGATTTATCATTACTAGTCTAGATCTGTTATTAATTAATTATAGAATTTCTTCTTCTTCGTTCTCATTTTTCATGTCGGAGGCTTCAGATCAGTAATCTTATATCTGAGATGAACCGCGCAGTTGTTTCCAGATCAGGTAGTTTCTTTGAATAGTTTTTTTTCTAGACGAGGGTTTCGCGGATAGTCCTATTCGGGCCTTTTGATAGTAATTCCATGATTGATTCCAAATAATTGTTACAATAACACTTAATTATAGCAAAGTTGTCGAAAGTATTTGTACAATACCTCTATTGAAGTCAGAACTTCATGAAACCAGCAGGAACCTGAACAGCTGATCTTAAAAGTGGCTCTAACAATTTTCCTAAAAAATGTAACAGTTGGTGTATGTCACTGAGAAAAGATTGACTAGCTCGTTGGCCAGATTGGGAAAACTCTAGTTTGACTGTTATCATTTTTTTCTAAGTAAAAAAAAAATGTAAATTTGGCTAGAGACTATATATAGGTCTAGAGCCAACATTGCGCGGTCAGCCGTATTAATTTAGTAATGCGACAACAGTAAATAAAAAGTTACTTTAACTTTATTGAAGCTTATAAACTTACATGGATCTAATATAGCTTACATCTAAATTCTAGATCGAGAAGTAGATCTTGACTAGATCTTAAGAGTTCTAAGTCAGAACTTAAATGGATTCGACTATTGAAAGATAGACAGACAGATAGATGGATCGACAGACAGAGAGATTAGATTTAGATATATATATAGAGATAGTAGATCTCGACTAGATCTTAAGAGTTCTAAGTCAGTACTTAAATGGATTTGACTATTAAAAGTATCCTTGAAAACTAAACTATTTTTTGAGAATTGCTTGACAAATTAAATTTGCCAGAACTGCTAAAAACAATTTGGTAGGAAACAGAAAAGAAAGGGGGGGGGGGGGGGAGAGGTGTACAAAAGGTAAAAAGGAAGAATGATGTAGGACAATCACGTGATGAATAAAAGATGTAATAATGATGTCAAATAAATTATCACAATTCCTCTTACATGCTTGCAAAATGTGCATGGGTGGCTGGAAATGATTTAGAAATCGGATCTTACATTGTTGATTTTTCTAAAAGTTTGACATTTTAAAAATGTCTCCTTCTTTCCAGCAGTCACGCCGATGTCCCAGGCAGATGGCAGTTGTGAATTGGAAACCCAGGTGCAGAAATTAGAGAGCAAGCTGGGAGAACTCTGCACCCAGTTTAAAACTCTTCGAGAAGATGTCTCTCAACTTAAGTCAGGTAAACATTCTTTTTTTCTAAGCATGTTGAGGTTTATTCCCTTTTAGACTCTGTTCAGGCTTATTACTTTTTAGACTATCTTGGGGGTTTATTCCTTTTTAGACTCTGTTCAGGCTTATTACTTTTTAGACTCTGTTCAGGCTTATTACTTTTTAGACTATCTTGGGGGTTTAATCCTTTTTAGACTCTGTTCAGGCTTATTCCTTTTTAGACTCTGTTCAGGCTTATTACTTTTTTGACTATCTTGGGGGTTTATTCCTTTTTAGACTCTGTTCAGGCTTATTACTTTTTAGACTACCTTGGGGTTTATTCCTTTTTAGACTCTGTTCAGGCTTATTATTTTTTAGACTATCTTGGGGGTTTATTACTTTTTAGATTCTGTTTAATTTTATTAATTTTATGACTGTTCAGTATTATTACGTTTTAGACTCTGTACAGTGTTATTCCTTTTTTAGACTCTTTTTTTAAAAAATAGAATATTATAATCTATTTAGTTTTATTACTTTTCTGAATCTTATTGAGATTTATGACAATACTTGACAGATATTACCCTCTGCCCATGGGTCTTAAATTGCGCATTGCTGATATAGTCACTGATTTAGTGCATGAGAAACGATTAAAGACAATAATGATGTCATAAGTAAAGCGAATGCATGAATTCACGATTTTAATAAATATTATGAATGGAGCTAAAAATAGCTAATTGACCTTAATTCAATTTTTTATGAAAACATTGGCAAACGAATGTAGATCTATGTAAAAATGCATTAGAAAAACAAATTTGAATGTTAATTTGATTGAAATATGAAATGAATGAACTATAATTAGTATGTTAAGGTGTTTAATTATAAAACTACCTTTACGAAGAGAAGTTCTATCATCTTAGAGCTAAATTAGTGTTTTAGAACTAGGAAAAGAGAGTTTCGTAACATTTCGGTCTGCGCATGCGTGACCTTTATTAGATTACACGAATGAATGAAACTTAGAAAACGCAGCCTCTATCTTATCTTATATAATACAGACGTTACTTCAAAGAAAGATAATTACGTCCTACGCGTCATCCATTTAGTCATGCATATTAACCAATAACATATATACATACATATATACATACATATATGTGCACGCGCAAACACACATACACACACACACATATACATACACACACATAAATAAACACATTAACCAATAACATATATACATACATACATATATGTGCACGCACACACACACCTACATACATACATACACCTTACTTTCTCTCAATAAGCTTTTAGTCTGCCCAAGCGTCAGCCATTTAGTCATGCATATTAACCAATAACATATATACATATATGTGCGCGCGCAAACACACACCTACATACATACATACACCTTACTTTCTCTCAATAAGCTTTTAGTCTGCCCAAGCAGTGCAGCAAGGTGCAAATGCGTTCATAAACTTAAACTAGAAATGAAGTCGAAGTGATTGCAGACATTATTATCGTAGTTATTTCAATGCAAATTTGTTTTTAAAAAATGCTACACAGCTGTTAGATTTATTTCGAGATGTTGTTTTTTTGGTAGAATATGATAATATAATATTGGAAATAATAGATTTAATATATTAGTGTCTTTGTTTCTCAGAGAAACAGAAGAAATGTACAGAGAAAAACCCTGACCCCTTGACACAAGGGCGCCTAGCAACAATACAGAGAGACCCAGTAGAAGAAAAAGTTCCAGAAAGCAGGAGAGTGTCATCTCCCACTTATGAGTCCCCAGGAGGATCAGCCTACCACTCCAACGCCTAGTTCTAAAGGTGAAAGAAATTCTGAGTAAATATAATACTTGAAAAGTGTCAGGCTAATCCATGACATATGGAAGAGCTTGATCCTGATGTAGTTCTAAATAGTTAAAGACATTTTCATTCCATCCTAAGAGCTTCACGTCTGATTTCGTTAGAAACCAGTTTTCTATTAAAAAAAACGCACATAATCAACGCTGCCCAAAATCAATGCAACAGCGAGTGGTGAAACTGATGTGTATGGCCAGTGGAAAATTGTTTTCTTCAGAATCACATCCAATGGACTTAGGCCTGACCTAATGAGCTTCACTATCAAATGTCCATCATTTCCTGAAGCTAATAGTCTGTTAATTGCATCTCGTCTGACAAATTCTGTTGACGCTCCGTGATCCAAGAGTAATTATGCCGTTCTCTGAGTTAAGTCAGTAGTTAACCATCTGTTGAGAACCAATGACAGTGCCGACTCATTTTCCCAAGCATCATTTTCTAGGACTTTTTCTGCAATAAGAAGTTTTAAAGAAATCAAGTTACTGTTTTTTGCTGCGAACCAAAGTGGCGACATTCCATCACAGTCTCTGTGATTTACTTGTGATCCGCCATCTACAAGAAGTTTAATGCTTTTGTATTTGTCCTCAAACAGTTCAGAAGCCAGTGTAAGAGGAGTGTTACCAACATCATCCTTGGCGTTGACATTTGCTCCATGTTGCAAAAGCAGTTGTACCATATTTCGATTGCTCACACATTTGTGAAGGGGAGTTCTTCCCTTGTTACTTTTAACATTTGACGAGGCACCGTGATTCAATAGAATCTCCACAAAATCTATTTTGTCCCTTTTTGCTGCTATGTACAGGGCTGTATACCCTCTGAGGTCTTGTTTGTTACTATCCGCACCCTTTTCCAAAAAATCTTTTAAGAACCTCAAAGCTGAAGTTACTTTGGGAGCTTTTAATTAAGGCAGTTGATCCGAAGACATCAGTGGCGTTCACATGTGCCCCATGCTTGAGGAACAGATCTATTGTTAACAAAATCTTTTGTTCCAATTTTTGCTTGCTCATGTTGGGATATGTCCTTTGAATTTCTCTCGTCTTTTCACAAGATAGCCAGTTGATCAAAGCTGTCGTTTGTGTCTTGTAATTTACACTGGCTCCTCTGTTTAACAGAACTTTGATTATTTCTGTGTCTATAGCAGTCATGAGAAGAGTTTTATTCTCAAAGACCTTGTCAACATTTAGCCCCCCATCTAGCATAAGTTGGATTTTCTCTGTTTCTCCTGACTCGACTATTTGAAAGTAAGTTTCCGATTTTTCTAATGTTTCTACAATCAAGCAATCCTGAATGAGAAATTTTAAGACATTTATGTTTTTGGAATTTAGGGCACGATTTACAGAGTAATGAAAGTCCAGAGTGGCTCCGAGATTAAGCAGAAGACGGGCAATCATTGGTGAATTCTGCATTGCTATAAAAATAGCTGAGCCTTCGTACATCAAGTTGCGCTGGCTGTCTAATGTGTTTAAGGGAGCCCCGTGCTTAATAAGTTCAATTATTTTAATGTGTTGACCTTTGATAGCAGTTATCAGATTGTCGTGTGTGACCTTGGCGCCATATTCACAACAAATTTCCGCCAGTTGGTAGCTTCCGATGTTCATCACGAGCTCCATGCGTGACTTCGAGCAGCACTGACATCTATTGACATCCATGCCCAGCCTACACAACTCTGTGATGATCTCGATATCAGATGTGAGAATAGCGTCCCTTTGCTGTATGTGCTTTAGTACATAACATAAGATGTCAGGACGAATATTTTGAGCTTCTTCTCTATCACACAAGTTATGCTTTAGCAATGTAATGCAGGAATCAAAGTCATTGTTAAATATGGCATTACTCAGAGGGTTGGATTCTGTCAGCTTTGCACTATGCAGCGACTCCAGCAGTTTATTTAACCCTTTTCTTTTGGCCACATCAAAAGCACATTCGTTTGCCACCTGGTCTTTTATTTCTGCCTCTGTATTAGCATTGGCCTTGAATAAGGAGCCTGAAACAATACAATTTAAAAACAGTTGAAGCCAAAGTGTCCGCCTATGTATTGGTTGTGTATGTGTGTGTGAGTGTATCAGATTCTGAGTGTGTGTGAGTATCAGATTCTGTCTGTGAGAGTAAATATCAGATTCTGTGTGTGTTTGTGTGTGAACATCAGATTCTGTCTGTGTGTGTGAATCAGATTTTGTCTGTGTGTGTGTTGACAAAGTCGGACATTGTCTTTTGAGTGTGTCAGTTCTTGTTTCGTGTCTGTGAAAGTCAAGGGTTTTTGAAAGACTAATGTTTTTTTTTAGCAATTCTTATATTTATTCAGCTTGCAAATTCTTTATCTGCAAAACAGGGGCAGTAAATGGAACCTGGACACGGTTCTCAAAAATAGCTCTAACAATTTTACTAGAAATTTGACAGTTTATCTATTACTTTGGCTAATTGGACAGAAAATATAGCAATCTAATAATTAACAATCCAGACAATCTTTATATTGAGCAGGCATATGTCAGCTGGTATTTCTGCATGTCATCATTAAAAAGTGAAATAATTTAATAGACGTTCAGTATAATTTTGCGCACCCACTTCTAAAAAGTAATCTATGGGCACGTCACCAAACTAGAATCTATCTTTTCATATTGTTATATTAAGAGTTATGTAATTGCTTTCGCAAAAAGACAGCTTCGTAAATTAGCAATAACCTTTTTACAGAGCTTATTCCAACCAACTCTGTCAGGTAAAAAGTATTTACAAGTTATTTCTCCCATACTTATTTTCGGATCAAGTTGAAACTTTGCAAAATTATACCCAGGCATAGAAAAGACATGAATCATAAAAAATATATATATATAAAAATATTGCATTAATTACTGGTAATTATTATTTTTTTTTTTTTTACCAAATAGGGAAATTAATTCTTCTGTTTTCACTGATATGGGCTAAATTTCTAGGATTTAGTCCTCTTAAATAATTGTTAACGCTATTTCTTCCATACACATTCTCCGATTAAGTTTTTACTTTAAACAATTATTTATTGTACCTAACAAAACATGAATGAATAATTTACCAAAGAGTCAATTTATTATTGGTACTTAATTATTTTGTTTGATATCGAATAAGGAAAATAACTTCTACAATATTAATATAGTTGTAAAGGAGAAGTTTATCCCCTTGGATAAACTTTTGTGTTTTTTTTAATGATGTCTTAATGGATGTGCTGATTGTTACAGACAGAAACAATGAAAACCAACTTGTAACTTAGAAAAATGGAGGACGATTTTGTCTTCGCTTTATGATTATCTAACTTAAAATGTTTTAAATAACTCAGTTCAAAAAAAGAAAAATATTTTAATAATAACTTACATAAAAAAATAGCTTTTGTAAAAGAAATAAAATATTTGTAATCTTATCTATCAATATTTGTAAGATTTATTTCCCTTAGTCAATGTCAATCAAAATTAGTAACCACAAATTAATTAATTAAGTAAGCTTTTTGATTCATTCATATTTTGATTGAAATAAAATTTGTACAAAGTTTCATCTTGACACGAGAATAAAAAGTAGGAGAAATCACTTGTGCTATTTATTTAACGGGACATAAGCCCAACATTTAGCCATATCTTTGAAGACTGAAGGATTTATTTCTACTTTTGGTATCAAACAAAATAATTAAATGCCGGTAATTAATTAACTAATAGGCATAAGTGATTTTAAAAATGAGATTTTTCGCTTAAAAAAAAATGTTGACGTTGCATCAGAGTTTTGAATGGTCTAAAATATTATGATGACGTATTTTCTCTATCTTTTCTAGTTTACGAGATCTAAACGGGACGGGCGGATGGACGAACAGAACTACTAGTGTTTTAGACCCTAAAAATCCTTTTGAAAAAAAAAAGCTCATCTAAAAGGAAAAAACTCTGTCCTTAAACTATACCTAACAACAATTTACAAGTTATTTCCCTTATTTGTTATCCAGCAAAATAATTAACAGTAATTAATTGTATCATTTTTTAAAATGATTTATGTCTATGTCATTGAATAGTTATGCGAAGTTTCAACTTGATCCAAGAATGGGTGTTGGAAATATAAGTTGTACACACTTTTTACCAGACAGACAGACGACAGAGAAACAGAGTAAGGGGATAAAAAAAAAGGCCTGTAGATGTTACAAAATAGATCACATCCTCAAGTAATTAAAAAACTGGTACAATAATGTTCACCCCAATACAGGTAACATTAAAAAAAAAATATATTAAAAAAAAAACCTCTTCATTAAACTTCAAATATAATAAAATTTTAAAAAATTAAAACAATTTCAATCAATTCGGATACCAAAGTTAGCTGGTGGAACTTACACATTTATTCGGCGAGCGAGCAAGATATATTTTTGCGACTTTTTATTGGTATGTTAATTAAATGGACATACATACACTATGTATGTATGTATATGTATGTGTGTGTGTATGTATGTCTGTGTGTATGTGTGTGTGTGTGCGCGTGCACATGTATGTATGTATATTAAAAATATATTTTAAAAAAAAGACAATACCTCCATCATTAAACTTCAAATATAATAAAATTTAAAAAAATTAAAACAATTTAATGAATTCGTATACCAAAGTTAGCTGGTGGAACTTTCACATTTATTCGGCTAGCGAGCAAGATATATCTTTGCGATTTTTTATTGGCATGTTCATTAAATGGACATCTAGATCTAACCTTAGACCAAACTTATGATTGAGTACTCTTAAGATCAATTTTATCTATCTCTCAGTCTGTCTGTCTGTCTGTTCAAGAGTTAGCGTGACACTTTTCAAGTATTATATTTACTCAGAATTTCTTTCACCTTTAGAACTGGGCGTTGGAGTGGTAGGCGGATCCTCCTGGGGACTCAGATAAGTGGGAGACGACACTCTCCATTTTTCTGGAACTTTTTCTACTACTGGGTCGCTCTGTATTGCTGCTAGGCGCCCTTGTGTCAAGGGGGTCAGGGTTTTTCTCTGTACATTTGTTCTGTTTCTCTAAGAAACAAACACAATAATATATTAAAACTATTATTTCCAATATTATATTATCATATTCTACCAAAAAAAACAACTCGAAATAAATCTAACAGCTGTGTAGCATTTTTTAAAAAACAAATTTGCATTGAAATAACTACGATATTGATGTCTGCAATCACTTCGATGTCATTTCTAGTTTAAGTTTATGAACGCATTTGCACCTTGCTGCACTGCTTGGGCAGACTAAAAGCTTATTGAGAGAAAGTAAGGTGTATGTATGTATGTAGGCGTGTGTGCGCGCGTGCACATGTATGTATGTATGTGTATGTGCACATGTATGTATGTGTGAGTTTGTGTGTGTATGTATGTTAGTGTATGTGTGTGTGTGTGTATATGTGTGTGTATGTGTGTGTGTATGTGTATGTATGTGTATATATATGTGTGTATGTGTGTTTGCGCGTGCACATATATGTATGTATGTATGTATATATGTTATTGGTTAATATGCATGACTAAATGGATGACGCGTAGGACGTAATCATCTCTCTTTAAAGTAACGTCTGTATTATATAAGATAAGCAGAGGCTGCGTTTTCTAAGTTTCATTCATTCATGTAATCTAATATAGGTCACGCATGTGCAGACCGAAATGTTACGAAACTCTCTTTTCCTAGTTCTAAAACACTAATTTAGCTCTAAGATGATAGAACTTCTCTTCGCAAAGGTAGTTTTATAATTAAACACTTTAACATACTAATTATAGTTCATTCATTTCATATTTCAATCAAATTAACATTCAAATTTGTTTTTCTAATGCATTTTTACATAGATCTACATTCGTTCGCCAATGTTTTCATAAAAAATTGAATTAAGGTCAATTAACTATTTTTAGCTCCATTCATAATACAGAGTCTAAAACGTAATAATACTGAACAGTCATAAAATTAATAAAATTAAACAGAATCTAAAAAGTAATAAACCCCCAAGATAGTCTAAAAAGTAATAAGCCTGAACAGAGTCTAAAAGGGAATAAACCTCAACATGCTTAGAAAAAAAGAATGTTTACCTGACTTAAGTTGAGAGACATCTTCTCGAAGAGTTTTAAACTGGGTGCAGAGTTCTCCCAGCTTGCTCTCTAATTTCTGCACCTGGGTTTCCAATTCACAACTGCCATCTGCCTGGGACATCGGCGTGACTGCTGGAAAGAAGGAGACACATTTTTAAAATGTCAAACTTTTAGAAAAATCAACAATGAAAGATCCGATTTCTAAATCATTTCCAGCCACGCAAGCATGTAAGAGGAATTGTGATAATTTATTTGACATCATTATTACATCTTTTATTCATCACGTGATTGTCCTACATCATTCTTCCTTTTTACCTTTTGTACACCTCTCCCCCCCCCCCCCCCTTTCTTTTCTGTTTCCTACCAAATTGTTTTTAGCAGTTCTGGCAAATTTAATTTGTCAAGCAATTCTCAAAAAATAGTTTAGTTTTCAAGGATACTTTTAATAGTCAAATCCATTTAAGTACTGACTTAGAACTCTTAAGATCTAGTCGAGATCTACTATCTCTATATATATATCTAAATCTAATCTCTCTGTCTGTCGATCCATCTATCTGTCTGTCTATCTTTCAATAGTCGAATCCATTTAAGTTCTGACTTAGAACTCTTAAGATCTAGTCAAGATCTACTTCTCGATCTAGAATTTAGATGTAAGCTATATTAGATCTATGTAAATATATAAGCGACGTTTATAAGCTTCAATAAAGTTAAAGTAACTTTTTATTTACTGTTGTCGCATTACTAAATTAATACGGCTGACCGCGCAATGTTGGCTCTAGACCTATATATAGTCTCTAGCCAAATTTACATTTTTTTTTACTTAGAAAAAAATGATAACGGTCAAACTAGAGTTTTCCCAATCTGGCCAACGAGCTAGTCAATCTTTTCTCAGTGACATACACCAACTGTTACATTTTTTAGGAAAATTGTTAGAGCCACTTTTAAGATCAGCTGTTCAGGTTCCTGCTGGTTTCATGAAGTTCTGACTTCAATAGAGGTATTGTACAAATACTTTGGACAACTTTGCTATAATTAAGTGTTATTGTAACAATTATTTGGAATCAATCATGGAATTACTATCAAAAGGCCAGATAGGACTCTGATCCGCGAAACCCTCCTCTAGAAGAAAAACTATTCAAAGAACTACCTGTATGCCTAACTAAATGCGTTGTGAGGCAGCCCATTGCTTGGAAACTTTTGTTGCACATTTCACACCTGAACTTTCTAAAAGGCTCGTGTGTCCTAGTGTGCACTGTCAGTGTGCTCTTTGTTGGGAATTTCCTAAAGCAGCTTCTACACTTATACGGATTGAGCTTCTGTAACAAACAAATAACTAAAGTGCACATCTTTTAAAACGATAAAAAATTAGTACATGTCAAAAAAGCTATCAGCATCCTTAGCATCATTATTATCAGCATCCTTTGCATCATCAGCATCATCATCCTTAGCATCATCAGCATCAGAAGCATCATCATCATCATCAGCAGCAGCATCATCATCATCATAATCAGCAGCAGCATCATATCATCAAAATCTGTGCTTTAAAATCCCCTTCACAGAAACCCTGCATTTATGCGCTGTGCAAGTCTGTCGCTAAACGTGTCAAGGTTTTGTGGTTTCAAAGACCTTTCGACTAAAATATCTTATCCGTGGTGTCGCTGGGGATTTGGGGGCCGGGAAGTTGGCTTGCCCTCTTTAGGGGCCCTTGCATTTTGACATCCAATGTCATGACATGATATGATAATGTACTTAATAAATATACAAATATACTAGTCTTATATGTGGAATACATGCAACAGGGTCGCCACCTTATAGAAAAACATGAATAGCAAGATTATATGTCAGTGGATTTCAGTGGCGTATTAGTGTAAACAATGTTCAGTAAAATGTACAGACACTCATGTGAGGGGGGAGGAGAGAACCTCAAGTAGCGGTCCAGGAGGACATTCGATTTGGCCCCCCTTTCCCTTAGCAACGCTACTGTATCTTATCCATATCTACGACCTTCTTAACGTCATGTAAGCATATAGATCAAGCTGTTTATGAGTGGATGGATGTAAAGTCACGTTTGTTTTTCTAACCGTTTCACTTTTTTGAAAAAAAAAAAATGCAATTGAATGATTTATTAAATGTTCATTAGATGACCTTATTAATGGTAATACTTAATTAATTAACTAACTAATTAAATAAATTAATTAGTATTTCATTTTGTCCTTTGTACAAGAAATTTTACATGAAATCAAATCAACAACCTACTAAAGTGACTAAATCATTGGTAGATTCTTTCTTTCTTATTTTCAATGAAAATGACAAAGAGTCCAAACTAATTTCTATTTACATCTCGCTTCAAAGAAAGTGGAACTCAGCGGTAAGCTTAAAACCTGAAATGTAACATCTGTTATGGTTCAGAGAATAAGTGACTTGTTTATGGAATAGCGCGGTGGCGGATTGGTTAAGTGCTTGGCTCCAGGGGTCTAGGGTTCAAATTTCGGTGAAGACTGGGATTTATAATTTATAATAACTTAATTGGCACCCTCAGACACACTCATCTCTTGTGTCTTACATAAGTCTGACATTCTTTGGGAAAACTAAAGAGGTTGGTCGTTGTGCTGGCAACATGACACCCTCGTTTCGTTCACCGCCAGCCATCGAAACATATGATCCCAACATCATCTGCCTTATAGATAGTTCTGAAAGATGGACTTTGTGTTATCTTTGTTGAAACGCACACTTTAGTTGAGAGGCAGTAGAAATAGACAGGTCTACATAAGCAGAGAATCGAGCTTGGTTTTAGCAAGGTTACATCGTTGATTGATTTAGTATTAAACCTGCAAGCATATGTATTACATCTTTATAGTGATAAGACAATATAATACTTATCATATTTCATCTGTAAATAAATCTTAGCTGATGTGTCTCATGTATATCAACTCGCTCGTTGATGTACCCTTTTAATTTAACTTTACATAGTAAAGTATTAACTCTATCTCTCCTACATGACGATACCGTCGTTGATTTGACCCCATTAAATTAATTTGTGTATTTTTTATAAACGTTAACGTGTGTCACATAAAAACAGGGACGTGATCTACAAATGAACAAAATGAATAATTCTGTCGGATCATGGAAAATAATTACGGAGAGGAAGAGTTAAATTATCTATACCAGTGTTTCCAAAACTTTTTATTGATTAGAACACTTCGCACATGCTGAGTATTTAGCGAAACACTTTGCTTATTTTTTTTACGAGAGATTAATTCACGTGGTGGCCTAAAAAAAGGAAAGTTTCCATTTGAGACATTGTGGTCTATAGGGCAGATGATGTAAAGGTCATCTGATTCTGTGGCCTTCGGTTAACGAGGGTTTCATGTGGCCAGCACAGCCTTTACTGTTCCGCAACTAATGCCAGTTACCTATTTGAGCTAGGTGGACTCAGAGGCGCCCAAGGATCCCGAAATAAAAATTCCAGTCTTCTCCGGGATTCGAACCCGGGACCCCAGGTTCAGAAGCCAAGCGCTTTACAACCGAACCTCCACTTGGTGGCCTACTAGTTCATTATTCCAGTAGTTCACCAATACCTATTCAGACCTCGTGGAACACCAGGTCACGTGGAACACCTATTCAGGTCACGTGGAACACCTATTCAGACCTCGTGGCTCACCAGGTCACGTGGAACACTTATTCAGGTCATGTGGAACACATATTCATGTCAGTGGAACACCTATTCAGGTCACGTGGAACGCCTATTCAGGTCACATGAACACCTATTCAGACCTCGTGGAACACCTATTCAGGTCACATGGAACACCTATTCAGGACCCGTGGAACACCTATTCAGACTTCGTGGATTACCAGGTCACGTGGAACACTTATTCAGGTCACGTGGAACACATATTCATGTCACGTGGAACACCGTGTCACGTGGAACACCTATGCAGGTCACGTGGAACACCTATTCAGGTCACGTGGAACGCCTATTCAGGTCACGTGGAACGCCTATTCAGGTCACATGAACACCTATTCAGACCTCGTGGAACACCAGGTCACGTGGAACACATATTCAGGTCACGTGGAACACCTATTCAGGTCACGTGGAACACCTATTCAGGTCACGTGGAACACCTATTCAGACCTCGTGGAACACCTATTCAGATCACGTGGAACACCTATTCAGGTCACGTATATAATTAAAATAACTTCTTCGCTTAAAGCCGTTTTATCCGATGGGATTTTAATAATGATTACAGCTAAATATATATATTACGTACTTTTCTATGACGATCTAATTTAAAAACCTTCTTTACTTGGATATTCCCGATTAAGCATTGAACCCTTTAGCGTGTGGACAGACTCAGCCAACATGCACAGTAAGTCTACACTAGTAGAAGAGCAGTTTATTGAAATATCCATAAAGAAGAACTTAAATGAATAGTTAAACAAGGATACCATAACTTCTCGTTACAAAAACATATTCCAATTTTATATCCTGCATTATGTTCGTTGTGGAAAAGTTTTTGACTTTCAAATATTCTTCTTCTGTACAACTTGGTTCCATGGCCATAATGAAGCTCATAACAAATAAAAAGAACCTGACAAGACATTTTGGGTTCTTGAGATTAGCTGTTTCTAATTACAAACATTGACACCAACATAAATAGACTTATTAACATCTCACCAACCACATCCAGGTCATTAATTTGTTTACAATTTTATTTTTAAAAAGTTTTAAATCTCAAGAAACACTCCTTCAATGAAATTTGTCTAAACATTTATGTAGCTTTATCATTTAGTAAGCAAGTTGTGTCTTTACAACGGGGTCCCCGAATCAAAAAAAGTTTTGAGAACCACTGCTTTACTGGCATCGTGAGAACATCTTTTAAATTTCTAGAAATCAATTAACTTTAAATAAAATCTTCTTAAAATTCTTTAAAAGTCCGACTACACTTCTGTTGAGCCAACTGAATAAATAAAAAGAACCGTAACTCTTTCATTAAAAGACTTAAGGGCAGGTAAAACCCCCAAATTGAAATATCAACAAATCTGTCACTATTTAAGTGTCTATATGTTAGGATGGATCATTTAATAGCGTAAAAAATATTTAAAAAAAAAACAACTTAAAAAAGTAAATTTTTTCACAAAAATAGGGTAAAATAGTCAAAAAACTAAAACAAATACATGAACACACATGTCAAGATATTTTAGTATCTATTAAATATTTCCAAATGAAATTTGCACAGTGTCTTCAGCATGTTATTCCAATCACATTGATCTACAATTATTACAATCAGAGAGAACACTTCTTTTTAATGAATTTTTTAGTGTGGGAACCATAAAACTGTCGAAACTGGTTGGGGTAGGGGTAAGTATTGAGACCATAACTTTAAAACTATTTAATAGATTGTAATTCTGGTAGCATGTTTTGATTCAATATGGACATAGAACAAAACTTCCAAATTTCAAAGCTCTAGCTAGCATAGTTTTTGTGGAAAGTTGACAAAACCAACCAAAACATTTTGAAAAAGCAGATTTTGAGAAAATCAAGAAAAACCACAATATCTATGAATAATAAAAACAAAAACTTACAATTAAAAGCCTCCTGGTAAATATCCTTCATCCCTAGCATCCTCTGCATTTGAATGAATGTTTTTTTTACACCTGGATGTCATTTTTGATATACTTTTTGCATTTAAAGATGGCATAATTCTTTTTTTGTCCGCATCGCGAAATGTTTCAGCATAATATCCGAAGTGTAATCCCAAAAGTGGAAATATCTGCCTTCGTCCAAGTTCCCCATCATTATATACAATTGTTGCATCATGAACAGCTATCTCAAGCCTTTTTCTTCCAACAAATTGGTTTTTGGGGCATCTTTTCCATATTAAATTATGGAACGACTCGTTAGCATTTTGCGTGCCACCATGTAAACACTTTTGCAACAGTGCATCTGATGTTAACTCTTCAAATATTGGTTTCATAGCATCAGTAATATATTTGGGGAGTTTATTTTTGTTTGCCACTGCTATGTTTTGTTCTTTTGGACACCAATGGCCGCAATCACTGTGGTCTCCACACCTGTGTTTCCAAATTGCCTTTTTCATCTGTAGAAGGTTGTTGGTATTATTTCTAATGGCACCACCATAATGGCTCTGGATTCTTAGAATTGCTGCTTGAGTCTTTTCACTCCTCCCATCCCTTTCTAGTGTTTGCCATCTTCTTCAAAAACTTTTCCTTTGTTAGAATTCTTTAGGTCCATAAGTCCAGGTCCCATTCTTTTCTGTACATGACCACAGCATTCCAACTTTTCAATCGTCTTACCTGGGTATATTGGTGGATCTGCATCTGCAACAGTTTTATAGCTTTTTGATTCACCATCTCCCAAATAGCCTGTATAGTTTAAGCCGTACATCTGTGAACGTCGGAAAGTTTGTAGGATCCCTTGTGATTCCATCGCACCAGAAGAGCCTTTGTGATTAGCGTCACATTCAGCTGCGTGGTTTGCTTTCCAAGCTACAAACTGTTCAGGAGTAAGTTTCTTTTTGCTTTTGCAACATTTATCACAATAGTTACTGCTGGTAAATGTGTCTATTACTTTAGGAGCACACCAGGATTAACGGAAAGTACAGTTGCAACTCCATTTTATGACATGAAACCACGCCTCTGCCATGTTCCATCGCACGACACAGTGACATCCGATGATGACTGAGAAGCTTTGAATTCTTCTGCAGCTGCTTATTTGCATTTTGTAGCAACTGTCTTAGTGGCTTCTAATATTTTATTTCTAAAATAATTGCTTCTTGTAATGCTTACGGTGTTGGCATGTTCATATTTGCTAGAAATTTGTTACCTTGTTCATAATGGCATCTAATGGAAAACATAGACAGTTGAAACCTTAAATTTATATTTTCCTTAGAACTTTGAAGCATGAAAACATGTTTGCAATCCAGGCACACAAAGGATATAGTACAGTTAAGTCCAGTGTTTCTTTCAGTAGCTTGAAAACCACAATGCTTTTCACAATTAGAGCAAGGAAATTGATTCACAAAACACAATAAAATTTGAACATCAAACATGCGGTATCCAGTCATATAATCCAAATAAATGTTGTCCTGTTGAATTATATCATTTAATTTAATAAATAAACTACTTTCAGGTACATTTCCAGTGTTAGTAGCATCAGGATTTACTGGATCTAGCTCTAATATGTCCTCAGAAACAGATAGAATTTCACTGACTTCAGTCTCGCTAGATCTAGACTCAGTTTCAGTATCATGATCATCTAGATCTAGACTAAGCTTTTTAAAAAGGCGGACCCTATTCCCAACCGGATGGATGGGTCAAATAAGGTCAAAACCCTATTCACAGTCGACTGTATTTAGGTCAAATCCTATTCAGTTAAATGTTAAATGTTGTTTTTTTTTTAAGTGATTGATTTAAAAGAATGTAATAGAAAATAGCTAAAATAGAATTGGTTTGATATTGATAAATCTTTACAATTTATTATACTTCTATTACTTTTTCCCTAATGTAATTAAAAGAACAATGTATAATTTATAGGTTATTTTATTATAGAATTGTTAGGTCATATTGTTGTTAAATCTTTGAGCTGAATATTTGTAATAGCTATAAAATAAATAAAATATATTAATTCAATGTTTTTGTTTTCATTTCATTCCTGGTCACATCATCTCCAATTAAATATATTTTTTGACTTAAAGCACTCAATTCAACATATTTTTGTATAGGCCTATCTACTGCTTCTTGATAGTTTTGACATGTGTTTTCTCTCCCATCTCCATTCTAAAGTTGTGTGCATCATTGAGGATGGGGCTAGAATACAAAGAGAGGAGCTATCAAAAACGTGGCAGAGAAAAAAATATAATTGGGGTGAGGGTGGGTTTAAAGTTTGTTGCAAAGCAATAACATGTGTAGCTGTGAGGAGAAATGTAACCATAGGTGTAAACACATAGTAAAATGCTAGGTATATTGTAAAGCTGAGAGTTTTTTCATTTATGTTGATTCTATTCAATGTAGGGGATATCAAACTTTATTGTTCTCACCAAGGTGAAATAGGGGAGGCAGGTGGGTAGGATATACCTACACAGGATGTTATAATCTAAGGCCAAGTTGTGGCTGAAGTAGTGGATATCTTTGAGAGATAGTACAATAATAAGAATCAATGGATCATGTTCTATACCTATGATCATTATCCAACCAATCTTAGCACCATTTCAATAAATAAATATTTCTCTCATTTAATGTCAGTAATATACTTGTATGATTTCTAGGTTTGAAATATTATAAAATAGAAAACATACACATTACTTTGTTAATTTACATTTTTCTATGTCATTGATGTTGTTTTTTTTTATATCAATAACTTATAATGCTTTTCTCTTACAGCCCCTCCACCCCCCCCCCCCCCCCAAAAAAAAAGACATGTTCAGTTATAGTAACCTGCAAGTAAAAAGGGTTGATATCATCATCTGTGGTTAAGCCTAATAATAGCATCATTCTGTAATAATGTAGAGAATTTAAGACACTTAAAAAGTGCATCCCTTAATTCTCCTACATGAATAGCACAACACAATCAACAATGACTTTTTTTTTATCATATGTATGACATAATTTATTAAAGCAAGTAATAGAAGAAATTTTATGTTCAACTATTACTGCTAGAAATATATAACATATAATACATAACCTTTCAGTCAATATATAAGTAGACATGTAAACAATGTAATTATGCATCAAAATGAATTGATAAATATAACTGGTAAAATAATAAAACAAATATGATGAGTAATCTACAAAATTAAAATGCCAGTACAAAATTACATTTAATTGTTACAGCTAAAAATATATTACACATATACTCAGCTAAACAATATCAAAGTCAATATTTAATATATAAACTTATGTAAGCAATTTAATATGTGTTTGATAAAAAAAAAGTGCCTTATAACAAATATAAAGCGAGTAAATAGCACATTATTGATTGATAGTATTACTGATACAATAGTGCATTTAAATATTAAAGGTAGAATTATGTTACACTTTTAATGCTCAGGATAGGTCTTATGAAGTGAAGTTAAAATAACAAATAGACTTATGTCAAATGTTAATAAGTATTAAAACACTTCAAACATTTTAATTGCAAAATTTACAAATAAATGGATTGACTTTATAAGTGCAATCTATTATCAATATGGTTTTATTGGCTTTAAGTGAACCTATCATTTCCTTGGTCATGTGTGACAAATACAAAAATTCATTTTCTGGCGTCACACCAAATTTTACCATTCCACCACCAACCTTTATACTGTTTAGAATTTTCTCTACTCATTCACTGTCAGTGCAGGGGTCTCTGTTTTCTTCTGTAGTTTTCCACATCCTTCCCAATCTTATCTTATATAATACAGACGTTACTTCAAAAAAGAAGATGATTACGTCCTACGCGTCATGCATTTAGTCATGCATACTAACCAATGACTTAAATTCTGCCAAGGCACTGGTTTTCCTGGCTAGCTCAGGCAACCCATTCCATGCTCTAATAGCACTAGGGAAGAAGGAGTATTTGTACAAATTTGTCCTAGCATATGGGACGAGGAATGTGCCTTTATCTTTGTGTCTTTCAGAGTATTTTATTAAATTTTGTTTTTGTATTTGAAGATTATGGTTCAGTGTTTTATGTATAATTGCTACTTTATCTGTGTCTTGTGTTGTTTTTATTGTTCTATATATTATGCAATCGTCTGCAAATAATCTGACTTTTGTTCCTGAAGTAATGCAATTTGGTAAATCATTTATGTAAATTAAAAATAGTAGTGGACCCAAGACTTTCCTTGAGGTACACCTGAGTTTACTGTTATCGGTGTTGATTTAGAGCCATTTATTATTACAGTTTGTTCTCTCCCTATCAGCAAATCTTTAATCCACTGATGCAGTGGACGATTAATGCCAAAATATTTTAATTTTTCACAAGAACACATTTGTTCTGTTTCTGCGAGATGATTTGTCGCAATTCTGACTGTAGTACTTTGGTGCCAACCATCAGATCCACAGTTTCATCAGGCTTTATTCTCCTATTTTCAGGATACACAAGTGCAGTCTTAAAATAATAAATTGTATATATATAGCTATTGGAAATCGATATTGACAGTTGAAAATGAGAGATAATTGTTAGGAGTAAATACCCTTTTTAATAACTTACCAAATGATCTGTGGGGTGATTTTCATGTGACAATATTGCCTTTGTGATGACAAACTGGTAGCCAGTAACATCTGAATGCCTTATCACTGCACCACAATTATGTTTCCATGACCTACAAAAAAAAATATAATAACAATATTATACATCTTTATTTATTTTTCATCACTCAACTCCGTTATTATTTTAATTTGAGAGATGGGAGAAAGGGGGGAGGGTGTTTCAATAATACAATTGCACTGAATACTATTATGGAACTGGCTACTGTATCAGTAGTATCAACTATTGCATTGTAAATAAAAGTAAATTACCCCTTTCAGACTTTGGGATCTAATAAGGCAGATGTTGTAAAGGGCATCTATTTGGTTAACTAGGGTGGACAGCACTTCACTCAACACTTGGCCACTATACCCCAACTACACATCTTTTGTAATACCATAATATTTTTTCCATTGTTATGAAATATTGAAATAAATACCTTTGATTCGGCCGGATGCCTTTACTCGATGTTGGTTTTGTGGCTCTGCCTTGTTTGCATACTCATTTTAGCCACTCATACTGTATGGATTCTTTTGCTGGATGTCCATTGATAAGCCAAAAAAATAATAAAATTTAGCACTTATAAATTGTGTGTAGGGAAATTCATTCTCTTTTTTTAAGTGTAATTAATTAATTAATTAAACTTTCTTTTTAATAAATGGAGAAAGTTTAAAATAAATCTCTCTATATTTATTTCCAACTAGGACTATGTTATTTTCATTCAAAATTAAAAGCTACTTTACAAGTAATTATTATTTATTATTTTATCTATATCTTATAATAATACAGACATTACTTTAAAAAAAGAAACTAACCAGCACAAAATAAAATAAATCAAAAGAAATAAAAAGCTATGCTTAAATGAAATAAATAAGAATCTAAAGATCTATCATAGTATTATAATTATAGTCAATATTGAATATATTATTATATAGACAGTCATTGTAAAATCAACAACATACCTTTTTAGAACCACTAGTAACAAACAAAACATGCTGTTCCTCTTCATGCTTTTTGATAAATTCCTTGAATTCAGTAAAATTTGTGAATGATTTTCCTTCCTTGTTGTTTTTTTTTTTTTTTTAATAAATGATAGTGAAAGTGGCCAGAGGATAATTGATTATATAAAATGCCATGGTCACGTTTACGCTGGCTTTTTATATAGCAACACTTCCGGTCAACAGACTGGGGGGGATTGGGAGGAAGTCTATACTGCGGATAGACACGTCAACTGACTGTGACTATGGTTTTGACCTTATTTGACCAATCCATCCGGTTGGGAATAGGGTTGAAGCCTATTCCCAACTGGTTGGGGATAGGCACTTCGTTTTAAAAAACCTATTACCATGGAATTTCCTTTTCTTAGGACGATCTTTGCGTGGTCTAGGCATTGTTATATTTAAATAATATTAATTACAATAAACTAAAACACACTTGAATGAATACAAGAGTAATATAATGTATAGAAATAAACTGTCACAGAACACCGACAAACGTGGGTAAAAATAGTAAACAAAATGGCTGCCAAAGAGGCTTTGTAAGAATTGTTCTGATTGGTTGGATAGAGAGATAATATAAGAATCTATTTGATTTCAACCAAAGAAATTGAAGCTTTTAACTAAAATAAGGCTTTAAAAAAATGTATCTTGTTTAAAAAAAAGAACTGTAAACGTGAAAAAAAAATTTTAATCGGATAATTAGAAAAAAAGTTATAGTATTTTGGAAAATTAGACACTGTCTATGCATATTTAATGAGGCAAAAGCAAACATTAGTCATGTTTTATTTTAAATATTTATTAATATTTTTTCTAAAAACAAATTACAGATTATTATTCAGAATTAGATACAGTTTCTAATTAACGTAAAAGCTCAATTTACATTACTTTGATTAAAAAATAAAATCATATTATGATCATCACAACTTGCAAGCTGGGGTAGAGGATACTTGTCTCATTTTTCTGTCTTTAGTGGGTTCAATGGTTAGGATGGTTAGGTAGTATATCTTTGATATTAAATAATATTTCTATTACTATTATTATATTTTTAGATTAATCAATTTTCAATTGTTTATGATTTAATACTTGTGAATTATGAGAACTTATAAATAAAAACATATTAATAAAAAAAAAAGCCCACAAAAGTGGCAAGATGGCCCATAAAAGAGGCACATTAAGCTCCAAAAAAGAGGCAAATAAAAAAGGCCTAAGGTTTCCTATGATGATAAAGCTAAAATTGAATAGCGCAAATTCTGAGGTTTCCTTTAAAAAAAAAAAAAAGCTTTAAAAATTTGGGTGAGAGACTATTCATCAATAAAACTGGAAATCAATCTAAATTAAGAAAACTTAAAACTAGTATGACACACTTTTATGCAAGCATATTTTCACCATAATTTGCTAATGAAATCAAAAGTTATTGGTATTGTATTCCATTATTTGAAAGCAGAAATGCGCATTGAATATACATGCATGAGTTCTAAACTTTATAACCCAACGCCCCAGTATGTTA
Source organism: Biomphalaria pfeifferi (assembly GCA_030265305.1). Taxonomy (NCBI): domain Eukaryota; kingdom Metazoa; phylum Mollusca; class Gastropoda; family Planorbidae; genus Biomphalaria; species Biomphalaria pfeifferi. The sequence goes on along the minus strand of JASAOG010000103.1, from coordinate 486,212 downwards.
AAGTCAACAACACCAAATCGTCAACTCGAGTACTATGTACGGGTGCTCCACAAGGTTGTGTGCTTTCTCCTGTACTATATACTCTTTACACTAATGACATAAGAAGCATCTATGACTCAGTTAAACTCATTAAATTCGCTGATAATACTGCCATTGTCAGTCTTTTTTCAGGAGACGAAACTCAGTATCGAAGCTCGATAGTAGAGTTTACAAACTGGTGCACCGACAACTTTCTAGAACTGAATGTCACAAAAACTAAAGAACTTATAATAGATTTTAGAAAGAAAAAAAAACTATACGTGAACTGCAAATAAACACTACATCTATAGGCGTTATCATCAACAACAAGCTTTCATGGGAAAACCACCTTGAAACTCTGACAAAGAAAACAGCCCAGCGACTCTTTTTTCTATACAAACTCAGTAGCTTTAAACTAAACAAGAAGATCCTTGAGACATTAAATATAATATTTACACTAACATTTATTCAATTTATTGTACTCTACAGCTATCTAACTATTTTTAACGTTAAATTTTCAACACAAAATCATTTCACCTATTTAAAAACCTCAATTTTTTTCTATATATTCTATGTCAAAACAAATGATTAATATGGCACATGACCGCAAATCCTTAAATGTGATTCTGCTAACGTTATAAAATCAAATTTAAAATGTATGCTGTATTTCCATAGCAAAAGCTTTATATAATTGTCTTCAACATGTATTTTCGAATGATAATTATATTTTTAAAGAAAAAAAATAGAAGTAACTATCAATGGAAAAATGTTTCCCCTCAAGCAAAAGATTGTTCTGTATCTTCTAGTAATATGTTCGTGTTTTTAAATAGGCCTATCTCTCTACAACCCCACCCCATTTCTATATCATTTTATTGAGGATACACGATCGATTTATAATTTATTTAGTAACGTCCTAATCTGAGTAATATTCTTTGACTTCCTACATTAGAGTGTCAATGTAAACCATGTACTTGTTACAACAATTAAAAAATGACCAAAATAAAATTTACATAGAAAATAGGGACAAAATAGTAATTTTACTCTAGTATTAGGCGACCCCTGGCAAATAGTTGATGTAAGCTTTGTAAAATAAAAAGAATGAATAGCGACAATATGTTATACACGTAGTCCCCCATGTAACGCGAAGAAACGTGACTGTTAATGTTTATAATTATAAGTGTCAGAGTCTGCATTTTTGTTCCTATTACACCCAGAGAACAGTTCTGTTTTTATGAAATGAGTTATTAAAGGTATTTTCTTTCAAATGCAACATTCTCCCTTTTTTTTCTTAAAATTAACCTATTTTTTTAAGAACTATTTAAAACGATACAGATGGCGCGAAGTTAAACTCTTAATACTTGTTCGTATCTCGGTGATGCCTGAACCATTGATTTTCCCGATTTAGCATATACTTATAGGGGCAACTGTGATTTGTTTGGGGAAAAGTGTGGGACTTTGTGGTTGTGCTAGCCACACTAAACTCGCTGTCTATAGTAAAGGATGACCTTTGCATCATCTGCCTCATCGGGTCTGAAAGGGTTAATTTACTTTTTTTTGGCATGACATAGCCTATTTAATTTAGTTATAAAAAGTGTCAATTATGTTTACCTGTAGATTAGAATTTAAGTAAATCCAAGTTAAGAAAACTGTGTCCTCTCTGTAGAAAAAAACCCTAGTAAACTACAGTGTTCACCAACCAATACACGTGAAAAAAACATACACACAGACACTGTGAAACGCAACAGTTCTCAAAGAGTGTCAACTGTAACTTATAACCCCCTATTTCCCCCCCCCCACCCCACACAGAACACACTAGGTGACCACTACCACTCTATTCCCCTCCCCCCCCCCCAATCATCATTTAATAGACACAGTAGAGCTGTGAGAATATTAACCCTTTACTAGCAAAATCTACAAAATCTTTATTAAAAAAATGTCTAAGGGGAATAGCTCCGGACTTGCAATCATATCTCTAAAGTATGTAGACGTTATTTCCCTTATCAGACAAAATAATTACCAACTAATACCAACCATTGATCTACTTCTTGGTTACTTTTTTAAATTGATTCACGTTTTGTAACGTACGTTTAATAATTGTTTAAAGGTTCAGCTTGATCCGAGAATGGGAGAAAAAAATGTCCACTTATCTAAGGGGACAGAACCTTGCTATTTCAATCATACCTGTGAATATTAAAAGATTAATCTCCCTTATCGATACCAGCATTTAATTTACCTGATCCGTGAATGGGTGTAGGAGAAATAACGTGGAAAAACTTTACCAGACAGACAGATCGACAGACAGAGTTGATATAAGCTTTGTAAACCCTTAACTTAGATTGGGATTTTTAATTTCGGGATCTTTGGGCGTCTCTGTGTCCAGCCAACTCTAATGGTTACCTGAAATTAGTTGGGGAAAAGTAGTGGTAGTTGGTTGTTGCGCTGGTCACATGACACCCTCGTTAGCCGTAGGCCACAGAAATAGATGACCTTTACACAGGGCCGGTCTTAGGCAACTGCAACCTATGCGGTCGCAGTGGGCCCCGCGCTTTCATAGGCCCCGCGCTAATTCTATTTGTAATTATTAATTGCAAAATATATACGAAACATTCCTGGAAATGTCCTGCACTTATTAAAATCTCCCGAAAACTCATAAAAATCTCATGAAAAATAGACAAAATTGTCATTTGTGTGTGTCATTCATTACGGAGAACACCAATCCTACGCGCAATAAAAAAAAAAAGGCATTGTCAGCTTTCGTGAAATAAAATGTGATAATGCGAGGAATTTTCCACCTTAATGAAGTTCCAATACCTTAGTTACTTTTATAGTCACTGGCATATAAATGTGCCATAGGTTGCAACATTCGTAAAGTAAAGTAACTTGATCGCATGAACAAAATGCAAAGCCGAATTTATTTTCTAAAACAAAATCTTAATTTTCACTTATTATCCTTATTCCCACCCAGACTAGGCCCCGAGCGATCAGTTTCGCATAGGGCCTCGCAATTGCTAGGACCGGCCCTGCCTTTACACTATCTGCCCTATAGATAGCAAGATCTGAAAGAGAAACTTTGCTTTTCTTTTCATATTATAGTATGCTATAAAAATAGATCAAATTCTACTTAATCTAAATTGTGTGAAAATGTTATGAGCTCAAAAAGGGTTGGAGGCTGTAGGCCCTAGGCTAAGTGAATTTGGGGGCCTCACATTAAAAAAAAACAAAAACCCAGCGAGCAAAAAATTTACCTGCCCGTCTGTATCTAAATCGACAAAACTGAAATTCAGGTATCGCTATTTTTGTAGTGGCTCTTCTTTGAGATCTGATCCTAGTTTAGCAATTTATTTCTCCTTTCTTTTTTAGTCCTAAACGTGGCCAGCATCAGGGCGGCTGCCTTGTTTGCCCATGCCTAAGGCCGGCCATCCAGTTGCCTCAGTACAACTAAGTGTTATTATTTTGTGGGTGTATTACTTCAGTGAATTTACATGAATATATGGCAGAGTAATGCTGTGTTGTGAATTGTTGAATTAATTGAATTTAAGTGTTTAAGGAGTTAATAAAAACAAAACAAAAATGTACAGCAGCTTGTTCAGTGTGTTTTAATAATTTCAACTTTCCACGGCAATCAATGGACCTCATTCACCAATCGTAAACAAACAAAATTTAGCCAATGATTCTCTATCTCTTCTATACAGATTATAATCTAATCTTTAATACACAATGGCTATCACGTGACAGTTTTTTTTTCGTTATTTTATCAATATTATCATGTGACTAAATATTAGTTGTTTACAATTGGTGAATGAGGTCCATTATGTTTGTGCCATTGAATATACACAAACGAAAATAAGCGTTGTATTGTCAACCAAATTTCAAACATAAAATCAGCACATAATTGGCACTGAAAACATTCGTCGTACATAAACACAAATGATACATTGTCACATTAATATATCGTACATGATAGAATTAAATATATAAATACGTATACCTTATTGTTGTTTATAATAATTTAGAAATTTGATTTAACTGATAAATGGGATTTTAACATTGGTGGTACAAATCGAAGTAGACACAAAATGTAGCTTCTTAAAAATCATATGTTTAATGCAGAGATATTAAGCTTTTATAAATTTACAGTAACAATAAAAAAAAAAACATACCGGAATATAGATATTAAATACTAATTGATGCTTCAAATCATATGTACTGCGATAAAAAGGTCATTTGTAAGTTTTACCACCAAGAATTTGATAAAACTTTATGGTATACGCCTCAAAAAAGATACAAATAACGGCGTTATACAGTCATTAAACTTAGGGGTTGGATTGTTCAAACCCTAGGAAAAGATATCAATAGAAGAGCTTAAAATTGTTGAGATGGGTTGGTCAAACCCTAAGAAAAGACACCAATAGAAGAGCTTAAAATTGTTGAGATGGGTTGGTCAAACCCTAGGAAAATGATACCAACAATTACGATTACAATCTACAGAGATGTGACATAATTGACACAATAAATGTATTTATTGATATACGATATGCCTAGAATCTATTGCAAGTCTAAGGAAATCTCGGAGTTGATTATAGACGACTCGGACAATGATGTCTTCCCATGTGTTAAATTGTTTTATAAACACCATTTGTAATAAAATTCAGCAATCACTGATCGTAAGACCCTATGCTTGAGGTTTGAGAACAAGAGCTTGTCCGGCGGGAAACTTCCTTCAAATATGGAAGAACTTCAGATTTCCGTTGTTGCAAGTAACTTAAGATGTTTTCATTTCTTGATAAACAATAGAAGACCTTAAGATTGGTGAGATGGGATGGTCAAACCCTAAAAAAAACACGATACCAACAACTACGATTACAATCTACACAGTTGTGATATAATTGGCACAATAAATGTATTCATTGAGATATGATATGTCTAGAGTCGATTCCAAGGCTAAGGAAATCTCGGAGTTACTTATAGACTACTCTGACAATGACGTCTTCCCATTTAAATTTTTTTTAAAAACCATTTATTATAAAATGCACCAGTCACTGATCGCCGGACCCTATGGACCATATGCTTCAGGTTTGAGAACAAAAGATGGTTCTGCACTACCACCGGAAGTTCGGAGTTATGTACCCTTTGTCGTCTGCCCTGGTCTGAACCTAAAGCAGACGAGACTTTAATGAAGCACAAAAGCTCCAATTTCATTGGCTGGCGGGAAATTTCCTTCAAATATGGAAGAACTTCAGATTTCCGTTGTTGCAAGTAACTTAAGATGTTTTCATTTCTTGATAAAATGTTGCTGTCTGAACCCGTTAAATACCAATTCTCGAAAAAATATTGAACGAAGTCCAGTCTATCTAGAATTAAAGCAAAGGCGAGTGGCGATACAGAAGTCTCAAGCCAGATATTATTTTTAACAATTATATCTTTTGGAAAAATCCCAGATTTCATTAATTTCTGTATCAGTATGCCATCATTACCAGCAGCGATGAGTCGGTGAATGATGTTCTGTCTGACTAATTCTGTACTAGCGCCTTGGTCTATTAGAATTGAAGCCATTTGTTGGACTTTTTCACTAAGGAGCCATTGGTCAAGTACTATAGACAAAGCAGTCTTTTCTCGAATGTCATTTTGACCTGAATCAGCTGTCACATAACAGTTCACGTTCAAGTCAGCGCCGTATTTCAAGAGAGTCTCCGCACAATCAAATTGGTTCGTCATCACTGCAATGTGCAGCGCTGTCCAACCATTTTTGTTTCTTCTGTTCACGTCTGCTCCCTTTTCAACCAAATATTTGAGAACCGCTACGCCAAGGCTACTTTTAACAGATGATATCAACGCCGTACATCCATACTCATCAGTGTCTTCTAAAATCGCACCGTTCTTTAGAAAGGTCTCTATAATAAGTAACAATTGTTCCTCCATCTCTTTGGGATTAAGTCTTTGGTCAGCGGCTAAATAATCCCACGAGATTGCGTTGATCAAAGGTGTTGTGTTTGTTTTCAAGTTGACATTGGCTCCTTTGCTTAATAAAAAGTTGATAACTTTGATGTGGATAGTGCTCATTAAAGGAGTTTTATTGTCGTGGACCCCGTCTAGCAGAAGCTGGATGAGCTCAGCTCGTATCAATGTTTCTGGTTTGCTAACTTCAACACACTCCTTCATGAGGAAGTCGACCGTCATTGAGTTCTTGCTTCTCAAAGCTTTAAAGACTGCCCACACAGGGTGTGGTACAAAAGGAGGCTGGCTGTACTTATTAAAGACTTTTTCAAAGCTATATCCAGAGCCGAACCGTCGTAAATCCAGCGGCCACGTTGGCCATAGAGGTTGAAAGGTGCCCCGTGCTTTATCAGAAGTGGAATCATCTGGATGCGATTCCAATAAAGAGCGAAAAACAGCTCGTCTTGAGTGACCTTAGCACCATATGCACACAGAATTTCAGCCACTTTGTAGAATCCCATGTTTAGCACGAACTCCATGGGTGACATCGGACAGCACTGACATTTGTTGACGTTTACGCCCAGTCTGCAGAGCTTTTCAATAAGTCTAATATTAAAAAGTGTCCAATGATTAATTTTTTTAAGAACATAACAGAGGATGTCAGGCCGAACATTTTGAGTTTTCTCTCTATCACATAATCTAATCTTCAGCAACGCCATGAATGTCTCAAAGTCATTTTCAACAGCTGCCATTTTCAAAGGATGTACGTTTTCCATTTTGGCACGATACAGCAACTCCAGCAGTTTACTGAAGCCCTTTCGTTTTGCCACATCAAAAGCACATTCATTTGAATTGTTGACAAGAGAACCATCCAAGGAAATCAAACCACTCTGTGAGTGTTTCTCGGCTGTTTGGTTTGGGTTAGCTCCAGCATTGATCAGCAATTTTACTTTCTTGAGATGAGATGTCTCGATGGCTGACATTAAAACAGTGTTCCCAGTCGAGTTTTGTTCATCTAGGCGTAAACGGCTGTCTTCTATTAAACACTGAATTACTTCCCTTGATGTAGCCACCATCAGAGCAGTATCCCCGTTGTTATTTTTAGCATTGACGTCAGCCCCCACCCTCAAGAGTCTACCCACAATTCGTAAAAAACCTTTCGCGGAGCAAATCATAAGTGGAGTGTTTCCGTGTTCGTCTCTAAGTTCCAGTCGCGAGCCATCTTCCAGAAGGAACTGGAGAAATTCGGCGTGGCCTTCATTACAAGCCTCAAAAACAGCCCAGTTTAGGGCGTGGTTAGAGAAATTATTAGTTTTGTAATCACACAGTCTCAAAAGTTTGAGAATCTCTGACGAACAACCGGAAGCGATTGTTTTGAAGAAGATGGCGTCATCGAGCTGAACTTGGTCCTTAGTTCCCGCCATGTTATCCTCAACAGCTGCCATGACATGACCTGCGTCTGAAAAAAAAATGTCAATATTAAAATTTGTGACATTGTTATAACGATAAATATCAATTGTCAAATTTATAGGAAAATTTTTAGATCCCTTTTTCCATGAGGTTCTGACTTGAGTAGAGTCATTGGAATAAAAAGTTTAAATTACTGTACTGTCACTATCAGTTCATTTCTCTGTATTGAATATTTTCAGAAATATAAATAGCAAGTCTTTTGGTGTATCCGGTCTGCAAAGTAAAGGAAGCGTTGAAAACAAGTTCTGTGATAAGTTTTCTGAACTTTTCAGCTCGTAGAAACAAATTTTCTAAGCCTTTAATTAGTTTGCAACATCGAAGTTTAGTTTAGCGACCTTGACATTGTTTAGTTTAAATTAGTTCATCGTAAAATTCTACAACTGGATGTTGTTATAAAGGGCTGTTTACTCGCACCGAAGCCTCTCGCAATCTTTGGCTGCTATCATGCTAAGTAAAATGATATGGCCAAGGAACTAAAGGAACAGTAACTTCAAACATGATCTTCGCGAATTCAGTCTGCACTTCCTGCGCGGTATTTAAAAAAAAATTATTGACTCAAGGAAGAATTTTACTCGCGTGATTTAGCCTTGTTGATTGGAAAATAGTTTATTTTTGGTTCTTTATAAAGACAATTAAAAGTATCATCCATTTTCAGACAGGCTGTTATGGATGTTGTCTAACAGAGCTGTTTACTCTCACCGAAACTGTTTGAGACGTTTGCACGAAGGCATCTATTTGAAGCTCCGCGCTGAAGGAAACGTGTTTTATTTATGAGGCTTATTACCAAAACTAAAACGATGATTGTTACTTAGCTTCTGAATGAGAATGATAGCTGCCCTTGGATGCGCAGCTCAAAATCACTGCCACTCGATGCAAAGAATTCGCTGAGGTTTCTTACTTACTAGGATTGCCTATGAACTTCGTGAAAGAATGTGCTAACGGATCAGTTTTCCAGTGGCTAGTATTTTACAGTGGCTATTGCTTTATCGTGCCAGTGGCTATTTAGCTAGTATTTTGTTTATATTTCTTTAGTTAATACATCTACTGTAAAAATTTCCTTGAAAACAGTTACAGCCTTTTTTTTTAAACCTTGACCACTATGTCACTTTAATTCTCACAGTCCTCCTTGCTTACTTCCCCTTTCTCATTGTTTTCCCGCCACGCCTGACCGTACGCATGACGTCATTCCCCACCTTGCCATCTCCTCCGCCTTCTCTATTGTTTTTTATTTAATTTGTATTTGTTAATATCCCCCCACTCAGACAGCATCGTGAGCGCCTTTCTCCCTCCCACCCACCCCCATTAACCTAGCCTTGACTAGGCTAGGCGTTATACTAGTGTTATGGCACAATTAGAAATTAATTATTTGTTTCGGAAATAGGGGAAGTTTTGACTTATTGACAATGACATGATTAGTAAAAACAAGGATTGGGTTTTAGAGACAGAAACAAATACCAGCCGACGTAAACAGACTACTTTCAGAATTACGTAGAAATAAGTAACTTTTTAATGAACGTAGAGAGTTAGCTGACATTCGATGGTCCCCTTCATTGCTATTAAACTTGTTCGACATTCAGTATCAGCGTCGATTATCTTCTATTGATTGCTAGGCTATTCACCGGTGTTATTGGATGACGTATTACGTTGAGTGTTAGGCCTACCTCTATTTGGTTTATTTGCATTAGGCTTACTACCACCCACCCCCTCCACCTGCCCCATTTTAAACATTCCGTCCCATCACTCAAGTGACTAGATCTACATCAGGGGTTCTCAACCTGTGGGTCGCGACCCCCTTGGGGGTCGATTGACGATTTGCCAGGGGTCGCCTAAGACCATCAAAAATATGGATTGTTATTGTCTATTCTTCTATTGCTGTATGTGTGTGTGTGAGGTGGGGTCGCGGCAGAGTGGGAGATTGTAAAAAGGGGTCGCCGTGCTTAAAAGGTTGAGAAATGCTGATCTACATTCAATGTACTTGTCGTCTAGATCTACTTATACAACCAAAGCGCGCGGGCCTTAACCAGCCTTGAAGTAATGCTTTCCGACCCATCGAGACATCTTTCCGGTGATGTACATGAGTCTGAAAGTCATCCCGTTTGAAGGCGTTAAATGTTTAGCTTATAAGAACTGAATTCCATTTGTAGCCATATTCTAAGTAAATGTGACTTTCTCAACGTTTCATAAAGGAATTGAAAAAAAATATGAATCAAAGCTCATATAAAGCCGAAGTTTTAAAAAAAAATGTGAATTTAAAAGTAGAAAAGTAAAGTAAAAACACATTCTTATCTTCTTCTAATAATAATAATAATAATAATAAGGCTAGTCTTCGAGTCCGAAGATCAGTGAGGAATGCAGTATTTCCCGTTGCTGCGCAGTCCCAGCTGTGACCTACATATTTTGATACATCCTAGGCAAGCATAACCATTGTCCGCTGGTAGTCAGTTTAGATTTTCATTTCGCCATCTGCGTTTGTCCTCGGCAGCAGATTTTCTTTTGGTCTCAAATGTGTATCCCGCGGCCTTCGTGAGTGACCTCCAGCTGTCTCGTTCTGAGGCCGCATGCAACCAGGTGCTCTCTTCTATGTCAGCCAAGGAAAGTTGACACCTAAGATGGTCTTTGAAGCGTTTCCGTGGGGTGCCTCTGTTACGTCAACCACCTTTTAGCTCACCAAAAAAAGACTGCCTTTGGCATACGTTCGTCTCCCATTTATCTTCTTCTAATCTTATATATTACAGACGTTACTTCAAAAAAAAAAAAATGATGATTACGTCCTAGGCATTTCATGTGTCAATCTAGCCATGCATGTTAATCAGTGACTTAAACTCTTCTAAGTCTTTTGGTTTTCCTGGCTGATTCAGGCAACACAATCCATTCTCTGATGGCACTAGGGAAGAAGGAGCATTTGTACGAATTTGATTTTTGACCTTATCCTCTCATTTTTAGTGCGTTTCAGGAAAAAAACAATCGTTAATGTTTTTATATTATTTTATTATTATTTTCACCTTTAATTTTTAATTCTTATTAGCAGTATTTCACAGCTACTGGGTTTAAGACAAAAAAAAAAAGGAGTTTTTCTTCAATGTCTTTGAGAGATAAATGGAGGAATGGTTTCCACGATAAATTATTTCAGTCTTTTGTAGAAAGAAAAATCATTGGTAAATTTAGTAATATATATATACAGTCTTTGATATAATCTTTACATAATGATTAATATTTATTTATTTATTTTTATATTTTGTTTTATTTTATTTAAGCTATCTTTTAATTACAATTGCCTTACTCTACACTTAATGGTAATCTCACCTTAACTTAGGAATTTTGTAAAAAATAATTAGTTACGATTAACTAATTAAATTTTTTTTGTGACTGAATTATTCATGTGTTGTCATCATGCACAAGATACTATGTAAAAATTGAAAATTTTATGGCAATTGAATGAGTTGAAGAGCAATCGAAATATCGAGTTAGAAAATTAAAACAACCTAATGCAAAGAAAGGCACCGAGCTCATGATATAAGCGTTATGCAAAACAAAAACTACCCCAAAAAAATTAAACAAAAAGCACGTGGATTAAAAAAAAATAGGATAGTCGTTTAGATTATCAAATATGTAAAAAGTATATTTAACTTATTTAACGACACAAAATACTATTTTCACTTTTGAAAAGTCTGACCGGAACAAGTTTTAAAAAGTAACACTCTTGAAGAGTCTTGTGAAATACATAGTTTTATTTATCTACATGATTTTTCATTAAAAAATATATCCACAAACCTGCGTTGAGATACAGACCAATCCAATAGTTCTATTCCATAGACTCTATATGTCTTTATTCAATCTATTAATTTAAACTAGTTTCTAAATGGTATAAAAAAATTTAAACGTATTTACCTGCAGCAATGAAAAAAAAAAGCACCACACACACTGACTTGAAAACAAGAGAGGTAATATATTGTGCATAGTCTATTGAATCAAAAAGGGCCAGTGTCCACGCCAGTCTTTTATATATCGGTAGCCATTGGGGGGGGGGGGCAGAGGTCAGGGGGGCTATCCACAGCGCCCTCTAAAAGAAGAAGTGTCCAGCTCATAACAATAGGTACGAAGGGTAAGGATGAAAACGGGGCGGTATATTCAACCCCCCCCCCCACACACACAGAATAGTCCGCCATACTAGTGAGGGTGGGGGCGACATAATATCAAAAAATTAGTTAAATAGAAATATATAGTATATGTTATTAAGAAAGGTAAATAAGTTAATGATTGCGTACACAAATAGTGTGATTCTTTGTTGTTTTTTAAAAATGAAAATTAGCCCGTCCCTCCCTTTCGTTCAGGCTCAAGGATTGGTCTAAGCATAAACTCCACAAACTCATTCCACTGTAGCCACTGCACGCCCTCCCCCCCTTATACAATACTGTCAATCCACCCTCGTTTAAAATGTATCAAATGATCATACTGTAATGTAACATGCTTATTAAAGATAGATTTAAAGAACGCTTTCCAATGACGCCAATTTTAGCTTGACCAATGTGAGAGATTTAATTAAATTTTAATTGTCAAAAATGCAGCAGTACAACCACAATTTAAAAATAAAAAACATAGTAAGTAAATAAAGTATAACAGAGAGACACACAGTAATTCACAGTGGATGAGTGGTCAAGCACTTGGTTTCTCAACCTAGGGTACCCGGGCTCGAATCCTATTGGAGACTGATTTTTCCCTTCAAGATCCTTATGGCGCTTCTAAGTCTACCCAGCTCTAATGGGTACCTGATATTAGCTGGGGGAAATTAATGGTGGCTGGTCATTGTGGTGGCCACATGATACCCTCGTTGGCTGTGGTCCACGGAAACAGATAACCTTTACATCATCTGCCCTATGGATCGAAAAGGTCTGAAAGATGAATTTTTTATTTAGTATTATTATTTATTTTTATTTAAAATAATTTTGGTTGTCCATGGTTGTGTTCTCTTGTATAATTTGGGTTTAAAAACTAAGATCCTATAAGAAAGTTTACGAAACAAGGAATTAAATAATAGTGCCTGCTGTCAGCAATTAAGTAACACAAAAAGAATTTTGAAAGACAAATCAAATATCCAATACACTTGTGCACCTCATCGGTCAAGTAAATTAAATTAATGAATGATAAACATAATGCCCACCCCCTTTTTTCCATCAATACAACGAACAAATAAAAAAAAATACTCAAAAGAGTCAATTTATTATTTAAACCTTTTAATAAACTGGCCCTACTTTCGGGAAAAATAAAACGCTTCCGATAACTATTGCCTAGACCGTAATTAATTTTAGAAGAAAATATTCCTAAACATTTAGAATGAAAACTTGAGTTTTCACAGTGTGGTAAATAAACTGATTCTTTTTCTAAAGATATATGCATCAACTGTCAAATTTGCTAGAACAAAAATCGTTAGAGCCTTTTTCGAGAAATATGTCCACCATGATACCGAGATTTTGTCTTTTGCCCGGATGAATAATTTGAATAAACGGAAAATAGGTGTAAAAATATCTTGTCAATCCTTTTTTAGAAAAATGAGGCACAATGGTTTCAAAAGTAAATGAAAATATTGACTATCTTATGTTTAAAAAAAGTCGCAATGGATATTGAAGTCAATATGTGATACTAAAACTTTAGTTGACCATGACCAACACTTGAACAAAAAAATGCTTATGCTTTCCATTATGCTGACACATTTGAGCTAATTTTGGGAACAAAGAAAAAAGATGGACCTAGGCTTGACCTTCTCTAAAATACGCCATATAGGTCAGTTGTATCTAAATCGCTAACTAGAGATCTACCAATGTTCAATTTGAAATAGCTTTTGATTATTTGAAAGTAAATTATTATATTTAGAAGAAGGTATGCAGATACTAGTATAGATCTATTCAGATTTTTATCTATTTGCTGAGTATCACTATCGGCCATTGGTATTTGTAAAAACAGCATGTAGAAATGTAATTATTTACAAGAAAAGTAAAAAACAGAAAAAAGATCCCCTTAGTGATCTGTGCCCCCGCGGTTCTCGAGGGTGCCACGTGGCCAACACTTTTCCTCAACTAATGTCAGGCACCCGTTAGAGCTTCGTTGACTTAAGAGAAGCCCTAAAAATCCAGAAATAAAAATATCCAGTTTTCACAAGGTTTCGAGCCCAGGACTCATAGGTTTAACAATTAAGCGCAATACCATTCAACTACCGCACCTCCGATCTAATGATAATAGTATTTTAATTTTAAAAAAAATTCGTAGACTACATTTTAAACATTTTTAAGTAATTAGTTCTATGTCATATGAGTTGGAGCAATATAAATGTTATATAATATATATATAATAAATAACAATTTCGTATACAACTCCATTTCAGCCATTCGGTCATTTGTTGAGTCCACGTGTCCCCCACCCCACCCCCCTTTCCGTTTTCTTTACCCGCTGATAGGCCAGTGGATTGCTTCATTGTTTTTTTTTCCACCAGCCTTGACATTGGTTGGTTAGTCGACCACCTTGCCATATCCCAGCATCCTCAGGCACTGCTTTCTTTGTAGCCTTATTCTAAATTATCCCCCCACCCCACATAAAAAAAAAATAAACTATTTAGGTCAACTCTTTTCTCTCCCTCCTCACAGTGACCCGTCCTGGTTTCACCCCACTCCCTTCGACGTCAAAGAATGGATTACGTCATGCAGTCCAGGCCTGGTTGACCCCACCCTAGCAGCCTATTTTCACTGTACCTGTCATAGAAACTAGATCTTGTGACATTTTATTGTTTCTCTTGGAGATTTTGTCAAGAACGATAACTTCAGCCAAGTAAACTAAACAAACAATATGTAAGAAAAATATTTAAAATACTTTTTAAACAAATAGACAATACCCTCCTTCGACTTAAAAAAAAGTGATTAATAATAATAGAAGAAGAAAATTTCCGTCAGACCCCACCCACAATTTTTTTAAAAAGGAAAGTAAGATAAAGGTATTACGCGCTTATCTACACATCCCAGTGGCCATACAGCTAATGGGGAGCCCAGGCCTGCTTTATCAAATCTCTCCATTCTGATCTATCCTGGGCTTTACGTCTCCATGCCCGGACTTTAAGCTGTTGTAGATCTGTCTCTACATCATCAAGCCACCTTGCTCGTGGTCTGCCTTTGGGGCTCCTGCTTTTTGTTTTTTGACAATTAAGTTCTATATTCCTTTCTTCTAATACAAACTATAGCATGCTTTTAGATATAAGTATTTTTTATTCATTAGGGGATCTTAATTAACGCTTTTGAAAGAGTGTACGGGCCTCCATAAAAATCTTGACTCGGGGGGCTCAACATACTTAAATCCGGGCCTGATTATACTTTAAACTCTTCATTAATATTTATTAAAAATTTTAGTTATTCCTCTTTTAGAGTTTTCTCAGATTTTCCTCAATATTGGCGATGAAGCTGGTCATAAGCCCCCTTGAAAAAAGGAATCCGCGAAGTAGCTAATCCGCAAGTAGTGTAATGTATGCATATGACAAAATACACCTTATGTCTGTTTTTAAAAAAAAAAAAATCACAAAAGAAAATTTAATTTCAATTGAAATATGATATTGTTTTAATAATTACAACAAGTAATATAATATATTTAACAACTTGCTATTGAGTTTCTGGACAGAACATTCATTGGCATTCTTTGGTCAGCAGACTGACTATTGACTAGATAGGGACACAGTGAATAGATAGATACAATGAAAATTTTATTGTTGGAGATTTTCACGCCAAACTGAACAATGTTAAATTGACCACATTTGGCATTACTGTAACTATATTAATAAAAATGACACAAAAAAAAAAAATAAAAAAAAATTGAGATACAATTGTAACAATATCTGAATGCGAGGCAGTTGATCTCAGAGGCGCAGTGAGCAAAACGTTTGCCAAGGGCACAAAAAAATTAATTGGTGCCCCTCCCCGCACCCCAATTTTTTAAGAACATCACATACAAATATAGGTTTATAAATAAAAGCATTTAATAATAATATAATACAAGTAACCTTAGAATGTATTACCTAACAAAAATATCTACAACATTTTTTTGGCGCCTCTCTACGTGTGGCGCCCCCCAACCCCACCTGCGGGTGGCGTCGTGCCCCCTTGCCCACCACCCACTCACTATGGTTGATCTTCTTATCCAGTCTCCTTTATTACCGCTAGCTAGAGGCCCAGTTCTTTTCGGATAAGCTGTAACTCACAGAGTAAAAGTCTAAAGTTCTCCCAAAGGAAGGGCCTAGAAAACTTTATTGTGAAGTGCTCTAAAAGTGCTCTATTATTATCTTATGCCTAAAAAGATAAAAACACATAGCATAACAGCACTTCCCTTTTTTTTTTTGTACACCGGATACACCAAAAAGCTAGCTATTTATAACTTTTCCACCATGTAAAGAAATCTAATATTATATTGCTACAAACGAACGAGTATTCATTCTCTGGCACTGCCTTTAATCAGTGTCCACTGAGGAATTTTCTGGTGATGTGGCAGGTCTTCAGCAGTACCGCCCTCTGACAGGCAACGAGAATGTTCCTAGGAATGTTAGGGGCCTTGAAAGTATCTGTGAGGTCAGTTGTCATTATCCCCTTGTTCGATGTAACAATAGCGTATACTGAATCAGAATCTCCAAGCCTAGGTTCCCATATTTTTTTTTCTTCTTCTTAATAATATAATTATTATTATTACGCGAATGTATTCTGTGCAGTATTTCACGTTGCTACTTAGACCCCAATTGTGACATTTTTTGTCACATAAGACAGATATAGCTTTTATTTCGACATCGGGACCTGAGTTCGGCGGGAGCTCTTCATTTGAGTCTCAGAGGCGGATCCGTGTTCTGCAATCTTTGTAAGAGATATCCTGCTACCCTTTTACGTCAATCGCTGTCAGGTTCTTCTTAATCCAACGAAGGGTAAACTGTGGCCACCTCTGTTCTTGCCTTCATATAGGTCTAATTATATATATTTTTCTCTTTTTTTTTTGTTACCTCAGCTTTTTTAGCTTTCGACTTCAGTTGTCGATCTGTTTACGTTCATTATATATCGAATAAGTTTTAGACATAGACGTCATTTAACTATTAAAGAAATAATGACCAGGCAAATCTTATGTTCTTCTACTGTCAAGACAAAAGCGGTGTATAGATGTGTGAATAATAAGATGAGATCACAGGTTTCTTTATATTATGGCGCATGCGCGGCTTTTCTGCGGACGAACTTGTGGTTGATCTTTGGTAAACTGGACTTCCGGTGTTGGCTGTTCAGTGGAAACTCTGGGCGCAGTTTTTTCTGTAAATAAAATGATATTTTTTTTTTATTGTCAATAATTACCAGTCTGGTCACCGTCCACCTGTTTAGTTTAGCTCAATAGTTCTTCATTAACTTTATCTTATCTTATAAGTTAGAGACGCAGCGTCCATTTATTAATCAATTCGTGCATGTTAATTAGAGACTGAAACTCTAATTAATAGTTGGTTGTCTTGGCTGATTCATTCTACCCATTTCGTGCTATAATGGCGATACTGCATTTTTTAAAATATTGAAAAAGGAAAATGAATGACTTCTACATTATTGAGATATATAGTTGTAAGTGCGGAGTTCTTCCTCTTAGATAAGGCCTTGTGTTTTAAAAAAGGATTTTTTATATGTTGCATGTTTAAATATTGGACTCTGTTGTTTTTCTGTTTGTTCATATGACAAAAACATTTTGTCTCAACTGATTAATGTCAGGTTATTGTTTCAGAATCTTAGTTCTTGCCCTGCATTCAATACGGGACTGAGTCACACTCAAGATAGAATAGACAAGTTACTTGATTTATTACAAAGGTTTATATCAATCCACTCTGTGTGTCCGTCTGGCCAAAAGTTTGAACCTATTATTCCCCCTACACCCATCTCGGATCAAGCTAAAATTTTGCACACTTATTTCTTTTAAATGACAACTCAAGAAGGAATTAAAAAAAACACACAAAAAAAAAAGTTAATTAACTATTGGCAATAAATTACTTTGTTTAGTAAATCAAACAAGGCAAAGAAATAGTGCTTGACTGAAGTATTGGTATAAGCTGAATTAGTCCCCTTTAGTCCTCAGATACTTATTACAAATTCAATTACATGATTTATCCAAACTTATTGATACACTTAATATAAGCATTGTTTTTTTGTGTGTGTTTTTTTTCCTGTATTTTACTTGTAATCTACATAGCGAGGTTTCTCGTTCATAATGATTTGTGACATTAATGACATTAGTGACATTAATGAAGATCACTGTCAATAAAATGAAGCATGAAAACAAACCTGAAGTCTCTTGAGGTTTCCTAAGGGAGTTCACATCACTCTGTATCTCTTGCAGTTCCCTGCTCAGTTCTCTCAGGTGTTTCTCGAGGTCTTTGGAGTCGATGACCAGCATCTCCGACTTCTCCCGAGGCGGCGGGGTGGGCTGGGCGGCCAGCTGGCGGTAGTAGGCTAGAGTGCTGTTTTCACCATCTGGTACGCTGGGTGGTGGGGAGTGAAGCAATATGATGGGGGTCGTCTTGCGTGGCGGCGGCGGCGTTGGCTTGAAGTTAAACTAAAAAGAAATACGAACAAGAAATATTTGACTACAATGTTGTGGCGGCAGTTGCATGTCTCAGTTTTTTTAAATTATTATATTATATTATATTATATTATATTAAATTATATTATTTTAAATTATATTATATTATATCGTATCGTATCATATCATATCAAATCATATTATATTATATTATATTAAATTAAATTAAATTATATTATATTATATTATATTAAATTATATTATATTATATTGTATCGTATCGTATCGTATCGTATCATATCATATCAAATCATATTATATTGTATTATATTATATTATATTATATTATATTATATTATATTATATTATATCATATTATATTATATTATATTGTATCGTATCGTATCGTATCGTATCATATCATATCATATCAAATCATATCATATTATATTATATTATATTATTTTATATTATATTATATTATATTATATTACATCATATATCTTTGTTTCATCTCTGTTCTAAAATTTATTTATCTACATACCGAACCAGCGGTCATTGACCTGCCGACCGCATCATCCATCATGCCCTGCCGTATTGCCCTCTCTGTTTCTTCCAGCCTGTCAGAGACATGCTGGTAGTCGTGGGTCTTAAGGGCGCCAACAAACGCTGGATACGCCTTATTTCCACGCCTCTGAAGTGTCTTGACCAGCAGCCTTGTCACTGCCCTGTCTCCTTGACCCTCAGTTCTATATTAGAGATACATTGTGCTTGGCTTTTTTTTTTAAATGTTTCAATTACGATTTTCGTTTCGTATTCACAGGAAGGAACAAATAAAAAGTAATGTCAACCAATAAGAGAAATAAGGTAGCGAGAGAGAGAGAGAGAGAGAGAGAGTATAGTTCCTAACGTTGAGAGTAAGGTAATAGAGTTAGGGTAAGAAAGAAAGATAGAAAGACACATGAGAGAAAGAGAGAGAAAAAAGAGAGAAAGAGGGATAGAAAGAGGAAGAGAAAGAAGAAGAGAAAGAGGAAGAGAAAGAAAGAGGGAGAGAGGACGAGAAAGCAAAGAAGTAATGAAAAAAAAGGAAGGAATAAAAGAAAGAGAGGACATTAAAGAGAAGGAGGGAGATTAAGAATGAAAGAAAAAGAAAGAGAACATAAAGAAGCAGACAGAGAATTCACTAAATACGTACAAGAAACAGAGAGGGTGAAGAGAATGGGTTATCAGAGATGGCGGAAAAACTATAAATACTAAGGTTTTTTTTGGTGTATCTGGTGTACAAAATAAGCTATGCCTTAAAAAAGCGTTCTATATATGTTAATTTCGGCTTTTAAACACTGCAGAATCAATATTTTAAGCTCTTCTGTTTGTAATTTTTATTAAGTTGGCAAGTGTGAAGTTGAAATTGAGCGTCATTGGCTCTATTATATCATGCAAATAACCAAAAGCTTAAAATATGTGATTACATTTTTCCTCAATATACTTATCAGTACTGACCATCTGTTATTGCTACCTCATAGAGCAAATCTTATTGAAATATTTAAGTGTACGTTATTAAAAAGCAGACCTTGCGATCTATATGTCAGATGATGTAATCGTCATCTGCATCTATAGCCCATGGTTAACGAGAGTTTATGTGGCCAGCACAACGATGAACCGCCTTGTCTTTTCCCTAACTAATGTCAGTAACCCATGAGAGCTGGGTGGATTCAGAGGCGTTTGAAAGATACAGAAATTTAAAAGCCCAGTCATCACCAGGATTCAAACCCAAGACTTCCGGTTCGGAAGCCAAGCGCTTTACCACTCAACCACCGTGTCTCTACTTTCATTAAGTTAACTTTGAACTGATTGACAGACTAATTAACTTAAACATCACGTACCTTGAGAATTGAGTAAAGTCCATATGCGTCAACACATCATCATCATACAAGGTTTTGATCACCCCATACGGCTGGACATTATTCTCGATGTAAGGGAGCTCCTGCTCCAGGGTCTCCTTATGCGCCGCCTCCATGGGGAACACCCTCCACCGGACCGGCTCCATGCTGATCAGGTCCGACTCGGAATAGTTCAAGTATGGTATCAACCCGTCCTCGTCGTCAGAGCCCATCTTCTTGGAGGTCTTCGTGTCTCTGGTGTTGGAGAACAGGCGGAGCAGCGTGTTGTCCAGCTTGGAGGCCGAAATCAACAGGTCATCGTCCACGATATCGCTGTGGTTGTAAGAGATGGACAGCGTGCGTGACTTCGTCAAGCGAGAACGGTTTAACCGGTTTGTGGCCTTCTCTACGCGAGAAGTCACTCTCTTTGGAGCAGCGGTTCTATGGTCCTTGGAACTCGAAATTCTGATATATTTATTTTCGTCTGATTCTTTGGAGGCGGAATCCCATCTTGGGGTCGATCCTTTCCTGACACCTAGCTCCTTCTCTTGAGCTCTGAAGTCTCTTCGTGATAAAGGTGTACGTTTTGGTGGTAGCTCTCCGACTGCACTCTCTAAAGATTGAATTTAAACAGTGTTCAATGTACATATAATCATGTCAGCTCATAACCAATATTATTGATACCATGAACATAATCAACAGAAACTTTTCTTTGAATTTGTCCTCTACATGATTCTGTAAAAGGTGATAAATGGTAAAGAAATGATGGAGTAATGGTAGAGAAATGATGGAGTAATGGTAGAGAAATGATGGAGTGATGGTAGAGAAATGATGGAGTGATGGTAGAGAAATGATGGAGTAATGGTAGAGAAATGATGGAGTAATGGTAGAGAAATGATGGAGTGATGGTAGAGAAATGATGGAGTGATGGTAGAGAAATGATGGAGTGATGGTAGAGAAATGATGGAGTGATGGTAGAGAAATGATGGAGTGATGGTAGAGAAATGATGGAGTGATGGTAGAAAAGTGATGGAGTGATGGTAGAGAAATGATGGAGTGATGATAGAGAAGTGATGGAGTGATTGTAGAGAAATGGTAGTATGTACATCCCTATAAAGGTTCAGTATGTACATCCCTATGTAAAAGTTTAGTATATAGATCTACATCCCTATATACAATTTTAGTATGTAAAAGTACATCCCTATGTAAAAGTACACACCTATGTAAAAGTACACCCCTATGTAAAAGTACACCCCTATGTAAAAGTACATTCCTATGTAAAAGTACAACCCTATGTAAAAGTACAACCCTATGTAAAAGTACATCCCTATGTAAAAGTACACACCTATGTAAAAGTACACACCTATGTAAAAGTACACACCTATTAAAAGTACCAAAACATCAAACTCACCAGTATCGCTTTCATTAGTTCGTTTTATTTGTTCTTTCAATACGGCTGATGGCGCCCTTCTTGGGGGACTTAATCCGCGAATGGGGTGCGAAGCTGGGCGGCTGGAGCTGCTCGGTCTTGCTGGGGGAGCCTTATTTTTGAAGACTGGGCTAGGCGTCTCTCTGTCCTCAGAAGGCGGACCGGACGATGATGAAAGTACGTCCTCATCTGTTCCATTATCTCTGTTGTGGCTAAATATATAATGATAATATATAATCATAACAATATATAATCATTACAACATATAATCATAACAACATATAATCATAACAACATATAATCATAGCAATATATAATCATAACAATAAATAATTATAGCAATATATAATCATAACAATATGTAATCATAACAATATATAAATATATACTCATAAAAATATATAATCATAGAAATATATAATCATAGAAATATATAATCATAACAATATATAATCATAACAATATATAATTATAGCAATATATAATCACAGCAATATATAGTCATAACAATATATAATTATAGCAAAATATAATCATAACAATATATAATCATAACAATATATAATCTACGAAATATCATTAAATCATCCACTCTATAGAAATTGTTTCACGAAGACAAAGGAATTCAATTAGTGAAGGAATTATACATTTGCAATACTGCTACATAAAGACAATAAGTTTCAATGTTTGTTATACTATGGCTTTCATTAGAACTAAATCGGTTGATTAAGAATTTCTAAATGTCCAATTAGCTTATAGTTTAAAATTACCGTTCGTCCTCTTTTGACTATTTTTAAACTGACCTTTTCCTCCTGGACAGTGTCCTTTATATTAGCCGACTGACATTAGGAAAAAGATAACCATCTTTAAACAATGTCAACTGATACGGTTTTATAGTATTTTGGACCAAAATAAGATTTACGTTTAAAGGGAAATAATCCATATGAAACTATACCGTTTGTACATCATTTGTATTCTTCCCTTTGTATTATTTATATAAAAAAAAAATAATTGGACTATTGTGGTTTAGAATCAATACATATGAGGACTTAAATTTCAATAATGTTTGAAAAGTATTTATTATCTCATCTCATCTGTCCCTTGACTTTTATCTTGTGGGGGCTGTCACAGTTTGCGCAACCAAATCGCTCCACTTTCCCCAGTCAGGACTTGCTCTTAGGAGAAGAATATCAAGAGAGAGGCCGGTCCATTCTTAGATGTTACTCAACTAAGTATTTATTAAGTGTACAATCTGGCATTATTGTATTCCAAGCCAGAAGATATCTGAAAAGGCATTCCAATTGAAACGTAATCTTGATAAAAAGATACTCTGGAGAGTTTATGTTCAGTTTAAAACTCAGCGAGAGGGAGAGATTAAGCTCTCGGTAAGTTTCTATTACCTATCAAATCCTACCATCATCATTCATCATCAAACTCCATTTGAGTGAGGGCTTGAGAGGCTCAAATCCTCTCTTGCAAAAAGCCCTGGACAGAAACCCTGCTGTCTTGAGTAGTGCATACATGTCACCATTCAGGGCGTGGAGTTAACCCTTCAAATCCCACTAATGCGTCCAATTCTCTTCATAGTCTAAAGTAGAATCATTGAATCAGTTCATCATCATCATTTTTCCTTTGCGTTCCTCATGGGACATAGGGCCTCAGTAAAAAACACGCCACTCTCCACGGTCTCTTGCTAGTTTTTTAATGGCTTCCCAGCTCTTTCCTGTCCTCTCGGCTTTATCTACTTCACTGCGTCGCCATGTTCTTTTTGGTCTTCCTCTGCGTCTTGTGCCCTGGGGGTTCCACTCTAAGACCTGCCTAGCTATGTTGTTGGTATCTTTTCTAAGGGTGTGACCAATCCATCTCCACTGTCTCTCTAAGATCTGCACCTTTATATTTCTCTGTCCGCTCATCTCCCACAGCTTGGTGTTTTCTATTTTGTCCTACCAGTTTATTTTAAAGATACTTCTCAGACATCTGTTGATGAAGGTATATCCTTTTCTTTTATTGCTTCAGTTGTTCTCCCTGTTTCAATTGTTTGAAACTAAAATGTCGCACATTGAAGTCCGGTTGAGTCAAGACCCATCCTTATTGGAGGCCTGAACACTGACCGACGTCGCAACCTGTGTGCAGTTTAGACCAATAGCTCATTGCCACGTCACAGGTCGTGACGGAAAATGTATTCTACAAGTAGGCCAATTACATTGTAAAGTCTGTTAAAGATTTTTATTTAAAATAAATACGTGGGCCGGTCGCCGCGGTTAATGGGTGCCTTTTAGAAGAGAAAGATATAAAAAAAGTGAGAATGGAGCTGGATAGGTCACACCTCTACGAAAACCAGCTACCAATGTTGCAAGGCAGGCACTTGATTGGAATCCGCCAGGAAAGAGAAAAGTGGGCAGACCCAAGCAAACCTGGAAGAGATCAGTCATCAGTGTAGCTGAGGATACTGGAATGGCATGGGAGCAGATGAAGAAAGCTGCACAGAACTGAGTTCGGTGTAGATGTGTGGTTGCGGCCCTCTGCTCCCCTGAAAGTTGACAGGATTAAGTTAAGTAAGTCAATTTATGTAAGAAACCATTTTGAAATTTTTTTAACCGTATAACGGAACTTACTGCAATTTCAAGCGGTCCAATAGACGTCGGCCAAACGACACCTTTGGAAGCCGGACCACCGGGGATTCGCCCAAACAATTTTACAGCCAAACGCCCCTGGTGTGAGTGTGTGTGTGTGTGTACATGTGATAGATAGAAAAAGAGAGAAAGTAATTCATTATATATTTCTGGTTTTAACTCTAAAACAAGAAACAGAAACATTTGACTTCTTACCTTGTACTTTTCATATAGGAATAAGGTCCAAACGTGGAAGAGTCTAGTTTATGTTGACTGGTAAGTGGACGCTTCGATTTTGATTGTGTAAAGCTTTTGCTGTCATCCTGAAAATCTTTCGCTGTCTCAGACTTCTCTTTGTTCTGATGGTCTGCGCCGCTGCCTCTTTGTTTGTCTTCATCTCTTTGTTTAACAGTGTCTTCCTCGTGGTCTGGTGTTGGACCGCGGTCTTTGGGATTATCTTTGGAGTGACCTGAACTATATCCATCCTCCTGTTTCTCTGCTTCGGTCTGCGTTTTGTTTGTATTATCTATGGGCTTGTGTTTGGTTTGTTCTAGTTTGTATTTATCGTCCATTGTCCTATATTTCACGTACGCTGGAGTGTAAACATCTTCGCTTGGTTTCTGCTCTGTTACAATGATGTCCTCTTCTGGCTTATGTTTCTCATATTTAGTGTTATGATCTGGCTTAAATGTTGCTGTGTGTTCCGTTGGCCAATGGTCATCGTTTTTCCGCAGCTTTGATTTGTCTGAGCCAGAACTAGATGCCTTATCATTGATTGTCTTCTCTTGCCTGTTTTCTACTTTAAACGTATGATCCCTTGTTACACCAGGCGAGACTTTCTCTTCGTCGTTTTTTCTTTTATCGGGTGTGTTTTTTGAGTGTTCGTTAGTTTCCGGGCTGGATTCGGATTTGTATTTTGAGTGTTCGTTAGTTTCCGGGCTGGATTCGGATTTGTATTTTGAGTGTTCGTTAGTTTCCGGGCTGGATTCGGATTTGTATTTTGAGTGTTCGTCAGTTTCCGGGCTGGATTCGGGCGTGTATTTTGAGTATTTGTTAGTTTCCGGAGTTACGTTGCGTACGTAGATTTCTGGCACTGACAACTGTGGAGTCCTGGAAGGTGAGGCCGATCTCCTGATGGGGTGGTCGATATCGTGTGTTGTGTCACGAACCCAGACACCAGTATCTAGAAAATAAGAAGATAATATTTCTCAATAATCTTACTTATTTCAAATTTTATAACTAGCATGTGGAGTGTAGAGACGCATTTTAGCTGACTGCTAGTGAACGCCTAATTATGACGACATTATGATTCGACTTCGTACTTTTGGTATTCAAGGATTACAAAGTAGTAAACTCTGTCTCTAATGTCACTATAATAATGGTGACTTTATATGTGAATTTTTTAATGTTAATAAATACTTATATAAATGAGTATACCAAGACATGTACATGATATCACTAAAGTATTCGAATTTATTTTTACAAACGTAAGTTTTGAGTGACCGGTAAAGAAGGTAGATCTAGATCAAGTTTAAGTGAAACGTAAAGTTTGGTTGTCAGGGGAAAAAATGGATGATAGATCGGGATCGAATTCGAAATACCCGGTGAATCCTACGTGCTAATGGTAATAAATTATAGATTAAGATGAAACAAATTACCGGGTCTGATTCCATCCATTGAAATGCGATGTTCTACATCTTTACCACTGAGACGTCTTTTATACTGGTCGAAAACATCCCTAGTCACCGGGCGACGTCTGCTGGTTCTATCCGCCATTTTTAACTGAAATTGAAATAATGCGAAAATTATATGATACAATCTATTTAAAAAAGTACGAATTCAAATTTTGGAACAGAAGATCAATGCTTGATCATAGAAGTATAGATATAGATGCATTTGTACAAATGCTCCTTCTTCCCTAGTGCTATTGGAGCATGGAATTGGTTACCATTCAGGAAAACCAGTGACATGGCAGAATTTAAGTCATTGGTTAATATGCATGACTAGATGAAGTAACGTCTGTATTAGATTAGATTAGATAAGAAATGGTTTTTGTGCTTATTGTTGTACACAAAGTTATAAAACATATACAACATTGTTGCAAAAACTAGAATGTAGGCCTATTTGACATAAAACTTTCTTAACAATAGTCTCGGCTTCCAAACCAGTTAGCAGTCCCCCTGATTCCCCCCCCCCCCCCTGCTGTCGTGCTGGAGGTATAGGCTGAATGAATGACAATATCTTTGATTCCGGATGAGTCCAGTTCCGACCTGCATATTTAGTAAGTAAAGAAAAGTCCCCCCTCTCAGACCTGGCGATTTATAGGGCAGATGATGTAAACTAAATGTAAAGGTCTTCTGTTTCTGTGGCCCACGGTTGACGTGGGTGAAATGTGTCCAGCACAGTGACCAACCGCCTTTACTTTTCCCTAACTAATGTTAGGTGCCCACAATTATTGGTTATTAAGTATTTTATCTGATAACGAAAAAGGGAAGTAACTTCAACAAACATTCTTGAGTGATATAGTTGTAATTGTGGGGCTCTTTCCCTTACATAAACTTTATATATATATATGGTCTTTCATCTCACTTATTCAAAGCCCTAACTCCAAAAACTGTAGAGGAAACTCCAGCTTCACGGGAGTGTTTTTCCAAAATAGGGCTCCACAGCTACAAGAGGAAGTGTGCGAGATAAACCATAGTTGTTCTACGACTGAAGGAGTCCAATATATATATATATACATACAGGGCTTTTTTGTGACGGTACGCACCGGTACGGCGTACCGTCACCTTTTTTGAAAAAAATATTACTATTCTCGTATTTTAACGTATATTATTAATTTTTAGTTTTTAAAAGTTAAGAATCAACTACTGAGTACCGGCCCCTTAATCACTGAGTACCGACACCTTATCACTAGGTACCGGCACCTAATCACTGAGTACCGGCACCTAAAACTAGGTACCGGCACCTAATCACTGAGTACCGGTACCTAATCCCTGAGTACCGGCACCTAATCCCTGAGTACCGGCACCTAATCACTGAGTACCGGCACCTAATCCCTGATTACCGGTACCTAATCCCTGAGTACCGGCACCTAATCCTTGAGTACCGGCACCTAATCACTGAGTACCGGCACCTAATCACTGAGTACCGCACCTAATCACTGAGTACCGGCACCTAATCACTGATTACCGGTACCTAATCCCTGAGTACCGGCACCTAATCCTTGAGTACCGGCACCTAATCACTGAGTACCGGCACCTAATCACTGAGTACCGCACCTAATCACTGAGTACCGGCACCTAATCACTGAGTACCGGCAGCAATTTTTTTTTTTACAAACAAAGAACTGTTTAGAATCTATAGATATATTAGTGAAGTAAAGAAAAAAAAAGGTAAAATTTCCCTTTCAGACCTTGTGGTCTATACGACAGATGATGGAAAGGCCATCTGTTTCTGTGGCCCACGGCTAACGAGCATGTCATGTTTCCAACACAACAACCGACCGCATCTATTTTTCCCCAACTAATGTCAGGTACCCATTAGAGCTGGGTGGACTCAGGGGCGTATGTCTTAGCCAGGACTCGAGACCGGGACGCGTCAGTTCGAAGACAAGCGATTTACAGCTTCGCCACAGTGCCTCCTTTTAAAATTTTAGACTAGCGAATTTTCGTGTGGAGATTATACTAATTACTTAAACGATGTATTCAAATGTACAGGACCGATGACTAAACAGCTAAGTAGCAATCATATATATGAATCCTATCTTACAAACAAAAAGAATAAAAAATAGTCTACTAAAATATTCTAAAAGACACAAAGATAAACGCACATTTCTTATTTCATATGCTAGGACTAATTCGTACAAGTGCTCCCTTTTTCTACTTCCATTAGAGCATGGAATCAGCCAGGACAACCAATGACATAGTAGAGTTTACTTTAAAACTCGACCAGTGCCGTCCTTAGGTAAATGGAGACCTTAAGCAACGAAAAATATAATCATGCAATTTATTACAAATATATTTTTATTTAGTTCGAAATCTATCAGTAAATTAGCAGACTTTAAGTTTAATTAGCACGACCAGGGCCGGCCTTAGGTAATTGGAGACCTTAAGTAACGAAAAATAAAATCACACAATTAATTACAAACATATATTTTTATCGAAATCAATCAATATGTTTTCGGTATGTTCTTTCTTGATAACTGAAGATGGCCATAAACCAAGATCATTCCAATCGATGCCGATATGCTGACTTCCCTCTGCATCGCTGGAACCTGCATCTTCCTTGACGTGTTCATGACTTTTCCCTCAAATTAGCTGATTCGTTAACCCCCATCTTCCAAAGCCATCCACTTTTCGATTGCCTTTTGATGCATCAGACTCAAAATAACGTCTTGACATTTTCACCAAAATGTCTTCCAACATTGGTAGACTAACAGGTCAATCTAAACCTTTTTGTTAATAAACTTTGAGTCATGGTAAAAACGTAAATATAGTCTGGCAGACAGGGAGCAATAGAGCTTTGCTATGTTTGAGATTTTATCCAAGTTGCGCTGTTTTTTTCTATATATCTTTTTTAGTCCTATGCTAGGCCCCAACAAATTGGAGGCCCTAGGCGGCTGCTGAGTTTGCCTATGCCTAAGGCAGGCCTTGGTATGACTAAATTAACTCAAGCATACTCGTAGGACGTAATTATCTTCCTTCTTGAATGCATAGCTTTAATTTATAAGATAAGATAAGATACTCATAAATTCTGAAGTAAATGTATCAGTATTTAGAAAAATTGTTTATTCAGTTGTTTGTTTACAAATTGATTGCACTGATAACTACTGAAAGTTAATTGTTATATTGTGTTGTTTATGGTAAACAAGTGCTTATTTAAAAGGTCTACAAAGAGATGTTGGTCTACACAGTAAATAGTGTTTAAAACCTCCTACTTACATTCATAAGGGCCTGTTATATTGTGTTGTTTATAGTAAGCAAGCCCTTATTTATAAAGACTACACACAGATGTTGACCAACAAGTAAACAGTGGTTAAGTACGTCACACTTACATCCATAAGGATTGATACTTATATTCCTAATTTGGCTGCCTGGTCGTGCGGTTTGCGCGCTGGATTGTCGTTCGGATTTATCGACGGTCAAGGGTTCAAACCCTGTCCGCTTCCATCCCCCGTCGTCCTGCGGGAGGTTTGGACTAGCAAGTAAACTATCTTCATTAACCTTCAACTCTGAAGGAACATCCGAAACATGTAAAACATTTTAATACTACTAAATACTTACATATAAAAGTACTCTCTAATTACAGTCACTGTACTGTGTATCCACTTTCACTAAGTACTTCGTGCGGTCGCCATTTTTGTGTACGGGTGTGTTCTGATTGGTGCCAATCACCCAGACAGGGTTTGTCAAACTTTCGCCAACACACATACACATGCAGTGAACTATGTCAATATACTAAGTACCATAAACATCCAAGACAAGCTCATAGAGACGCAAGCCGGTAAGTGCGTGTGTGTGTGTGTGTTTCTGGTCTTTTTTTTTTTTATTACTTTAAAATATTATTTTTAAGGGGACAATACTATTGATAGTGCACTTTCTTTGCTTATCGTTCTTGATTTGTGTATTTACCTCTCAACACCTCCCCCCCCCCCCCTTTTCACCCTTTTTAAAATTTTAAAATACTTACCCCTCCCGTACCATATATATTTCATTCTACCCCTCCCGTACCATATTTCATTCTAGGTGGAGTCTTTCGACTGGAGTACGTCAAAAAGTGGTCATAAAGGCTTTTTTTGTTGTGCTAACTCTAAAACCTTGTCAATGTGAGGAAATAGAGACATGGTTTTGATCTGAAGTGGGTCGTGTTCTTTTAATTCAGGCATCAATCAATCAATACAAAATACACGTAAAATAAATGCGGTCTCGACTGCTTTTTTTTTTTTTTTACCTTAGGCGTATATAGACAAAACTATAAGGGCGATAAAAAGAGTAGAAAATCAAGAAAAATATAATACAAAGAGGGAGGAAAGTTACAGAGAGAGAGAGAGTGAAAGAAAGAGAGAGAGCGAGAGAGAAAGAGAGAGAGAGAGAGAGAGAAAGAGAGAGAGAGAGAGAAAGAGAGTAAGATGGCAAGGGATGGAGGAGAGGAGCCCTGGCTCATGAGTAGCTTGCTACTTCACTGTATAATGTTCTTTTTAAAGCTATAATATTACAAATTAAATGGTGAAATTACCCATCTTAAAAACATGTAACATTTTTTACAGTCATATATACACTATATCAAACAACAATAACAGAAATACTATAAATATAAGCGCGTCAGTCAGCTTATAATAACTCACTTTGTATGTCTATCTCAGGTCTATCTGTCTTGTATAATTTTTTTCCAGCTTTCCATTCTCGGAAAAAGTTTATAACTTTACACAATTATTCAAAATCCCTTAAAAAAATGAATCAATAAAAAAAATCAATTAACCAATTAATTAATTGATTAGTTGGAATTAATTAATTAAGTGTGTCTGATAATTATTAAGGGAATAAAATAAATCTTACAGTGTTGATGGCTATAAATGTACAGTTCTTCAACATAAATAAGCTTTGTTTTTTTTTTTAAAGGATTTTTTTTTGTATTTGCTTGTTTTTATTTTATTTGGGTTGATCAGTGGGCGTCGAACACATAGGCCTACCTGTATACTTGCATGTCTTTGTCTAGGGTGTCTGTCTGACTGGCTGTACCGGGTGACTCGTAATGAGTGTCAATGTTATTTTAATTGTGTTAACAATAAACACCATTTTTACACCTTTTTGAGAAACAACATTAATTACAATACCTATATTCAATTCGTAACTTAGTGGAAACTTCAAGAACTTAGGTGGGTGGACACTGATCTAAAAAATGGCTCGATTTTCCTAGAAACTTAACAGTTGATGTATGGCGCGGAGAAAAGAATTACCATCTCGTTGGCCACTCGGGGAAAGCTCTAGTTTAACCGTTATCATTTTTCAAATTAAAGAAATAAAGTGAGAAATTCAAATTGCCTAGAACTGTAATATAAAACAAGCAAAATTTAAAAAAAAAAAAATAATGTTGAAAAAAGCTCTTATAAGTGAACGAACCGCACAATTACTGTCATATATTTCAATACTGCAAGATTTAACTCTGTTCTATTTTAAACAAAATTAATTAATTACCGGTGCCACGTTAACTAATTACTTTGTTAATTGATCCATATTTAGTCATCGATAATGAATAATTGTGCACAGTTTCAACTTGTACTGAGAATACAAAGCGGAGGAAATAACGTGTACAAGATTGTACCCAGACAGACAGAGGCATTAATAGCTTTGTAAACAACGCAATTTGAATTCAAATGGCACAAAATAGTGAATAAAGAGTCTCAAAAATCCGTTTTAAAATCTCATCTCAATTATGTTTTAAAATGACATCAATAATCTTCTAGTTCTAGATATTAAAAAAAAAAAAAAATTTCCATTACAAATCAATATTTAGGTCAGGGTTTTATAGATGGACTTCTTATGGTCCGCCAGTTACGCTGGGCAGGACACGTGTCCCGTATGGGGGACAAACGTCGGCCAAAAGCAGTCTTTTTTTTTTTGGTGATCGACCTAACAGAGGTGCTCCACAGAAACGTTTTCAAGACCAGCTTAGGCGACATTTTGAGATAGAAGAGAGCACCTGGTTGCATGCGGCCTAAGAACGAGACAGCTGGAAAAAAAATTGACACAAAAATTATACTGTTACAATCTTTGGCTCTGCAAAACAATGCTACACTTAGACTTCCTTAGAACCTCCCTTGCCATTCGGCGCAGAGGGCGGCAAGCCTCCACTACGTTCTGTCACTCCATGAAAGTGTGGCGCCAAGTTTTAAGAGGACCTCACTGTTTGCGCTTTTCTAGTACTGACCTCCACATCATCGCAACTCTTGGTATGCGTAATTCATTCTGTCGGAGGACATTTGATTAAATATAGACGTTACTTCAAAAAGAAGATTTCGCGTGTTCCTAGAAAAATCTAGTCATGCATGTTAACCAATGCATAGTTTTCCTGGCTGACTCATGCAACCCATTCTATTGCACTAAGAAGCGACGCTCGGTCAAAACCTCATTTAGTGGTCAACTCAGTTTCTACACAGTGGGAAGATAGAGAATAAACAAGCGAAATATCAGCCTTCAATCAAAGAAAAACATTTTACGAGGCATTAAAATTCAATTTTAGCTTTTATATAGTGTCGAACCTCGAGCCCCCTTCACGGGTAGCCAAGACCAGTCAAGATCAAGAGTACTTGGTCTCTCAACCACGCTTCCCACGTCGCCAGCTAACCAATTAAAGGCATGGACTTGTAGTACAATACAATAGTGTATAAGAATACCTGCAGAAAGAAAACTCTGAATCCAA
Source organism: Biomphalaria pfeifferi (assembly GCA_030265305.1). Taxonomy (NCBI): domain Eukaryota; kingdom Metazoa; phylum Mollusca; class Gastropoda; family Planorbidae; genus Biomphalaria; species Biomphalaria pfeifferi. The sequence goes on along the minus strand of JASAOG010000103.1, from coordinate 453,891 downwards.
ACATCAGCTGTTTTGCGGATGTACCCTTACAAGGAAAAGGCTTCGAGAATCAACCCTGATGAAAAATCAGGAGTCGCTGACCCTTACGCAGTTTTCAGTACACAACATGCGAAGCCGCTGATCACCCGCTATATCGAATACCTATTGTTTTTGAGACACATCAGCTGAATGGAAAAGATGTAACTGCTGTGTGAACGACGCAGCGTCGACCATAGCTGATGCCCAGGCATTCTTCTTTCTTTGAGATAAATCAGAGATGATGCCCGGGTATTCAACTTTCTATGAAATAAACCCGAGATAATGCCCAGACATTCACCTTTCTATGATATGAACCTGAGATAATACCTAGGCATTCATCTTTCTATAAGACGAACCATAGTTGATGCCCGGACATTCACCTTTCTATGAGATGAATCAGAGCTGATGCCCTTGCATTCGCCTTTCTATTTCTGTGAGACGAACCATAGTTGATGCCCGGGCATTCGCCTTTCTATGACATGAACCTGAGATAATGCCCAGATATTCATCTTTCTATGATATGAACCTGAGATAATGACCAGGCATTCACCTTTCTATGATATGAACCTGAGATAATGCCCAGGCATTTATCTTTCTATGAGACGAACCATAGTTGATGCCCGGACATTCACCTTTCTATGAGATGAATCAGAGCTTATGTCCGGACATTCACTTTTCTATGAGATGAACCAGAGATGCTTTGCAACTGAAAGAGACCAACGTACCCTAAAACAGTGTAACAGTAGAAAATGTCACTGTCAGTAATTATAAGACTTTTTCTTCACTTCACTAATCCTTTAGGCCTTAGTATATGGACCGGTGGGGAACTACACAAGATCTTTTGACTGCCTTGCTCCATTTTTCTCTTGTTTTTTGCCTTGGATATTATTACTCTTGATGGCAGGACTGTCCATTCTTTTATGTTGTCTTCCCATCGCTTTCGTTGTCTGCCTCTTCTTTTTCCTGGTACTGTTTCCTGAAGGAAAGTCTTTGCTAGCCATGAGACCTTTGTAACATGGCCATAGAGTTTAAGCTTGTGTTTTTTGACAGTAGGTAGGAGGTCATCATCATGCGGTCCGATAGCTGTTTTAATCTTGTTTCTAATCTTTTTATTTGTGATGATATCTTGTAAGTGATAGCTAGAATCTTTCTGTAGCCTCTCCATTACATCGCTATGATCCTCTTCTCTAGTTCTGCGCCCAAGACTCGCAAGCATATAAGAAATAAAGAATGTGACCATAACTATGGAGCGCATCAGTCTGACTTTGGTGTCAAGGGCTAGGCCTTTGTCATTCCAAATTATTTTTAGTTTTGCAAGTGCCAGTGTGGACCAAGTAATTAATTGACTAATTGGTTAATTTCTTTTATTTTTTCATGTCATGTGCATCCCAATTAAAAAATGTTTAAAGCTCCAACTTGATCCGATAATGGGTGTGGGAGAAATAACTTGACCAAACTTTTTACCAGACAGACAGACAGCGCGACAGTGCTGGTAGTATTTGAAGATTTGGAAAGGAAATGTCCAGAAGCACTACTTTAACCGTCAGCCAGTCACTACGTTGAAACCACTACTATAGCATCTACTTCAGCCCTCCACTGCATTGAAACCACTACAGCATTAAATTGTCAAACTTCAAGTTAACTTCAGTAAATGATATGCTGCACTTCTGATATTTGTATTGATTTCCTAACAAACACTCTCCCCCCTAATGTTCTTCCCACTCAGTATCACGGCTCAAGTTTTTAATGCTTTTTAATGCTGAATTTACTGCGTTAGCTTTCACCCCAGGATTACATAAATGACATGTGGCTATGACATATCGGAATGTCAAGTGTGCCCGTCAGAACTAGACTATCTCATAATCTTTACACAAGTTTTTTGTACCGTGAAGGGAGGGACTTTACCTGGAGGGGGAAGATATCTTACCTTGAATGGGAGGGAAGAGGGAGGCCGGGTAGAGAGTTCAAAGCAAGTGAATAAATAAAATCATTTTTTTTTTGGTGGGCTGGCGAAACAAGGCGATCGAAGTGTTTGCGTTTATTTTTTAGTTCAAAGTTGTCTTTATGAATATTAACTTGAAAGGGCGCCGGTGGGCGAGGTGTGGCGCAGGGTGTTTCTAGGTACAGAGATAAAAGTTTACTATATTAAATAAACTGTCAAATCCATACGGCATAGGATCAGTGATTCCTTTTTTTTTTTTTTTTGTAAAGCTATTCAAATGTCGGTTCATCATAAAGTATTTATGATAGCAAAGTGCACTTTGAGAACCTTTCAACTTTACTTGCTTTGACACCGTAAGTGTGTTTATTGGTAAGGCATATCGGCATAGGGTTATTGGATTGGCTAATGAAGTAGTTTTCTAGATATTTCATGAAGTGATCTGGGTGTGTGCATATGTGTCTACTAACTTGTCAATTTGTTTGTTTTAATAATGGAGAAACAATGGTTTGTTTCGTGAAGGTTCAGTGACAGGTTTAACGCCCTTGTCTGCTTAAAGTTTTTAATGATCTGCATCTGCAGTCACAAAAACGTTTCCCAAAGGGTTCTACTGTTTACTGTTGGGTAAAAGTGTCCTTTATCTAATCTTACTATAAAGCGTTCTCTCCCTGCTAGTCTTAGGCGGAGACTTCCTGTTTAGTGTCACCATGGAAACATAGTTGTTTATTTGAGCTTAGGAAGACATTGATAAAAGAGTTTACCAGGAAGGAATCTACAGGCAGTGGCGTAGCTATGGTGGGGGGGGGGGGGGGGGAGGAGGAGGGGGGGGAACTGTCTCCACAAACATCTGTCACTGGCAATGTCTGAATCCTCTTCCCACCTAGTATCCACTGCTCTGGGGGTCCTCCATGAAGGTTTGGTGCCAAGTTAGACGAGGACGTCGCTGTGATTGTCATGACATCGAAAACTTTTTGATTTCTTATTCTTTTTTTTTCCTGTAAACATTTTCTAGACGGTTTTATATCGCCCTCCCCCCCCCCCCCCTCCATTTATACGATGATTATAATATCATGTTATAGCAACTGCAATTGAATCAATGGATACCAGCTCATATACAACTAGAAGTAAATAAGAAGGCTGACACACTCGCCAAGAGTGGGAGAACTGACTCACAAATAAACTCTGCACTCTATCCAGAAGAATCGAATAAATTAATTGTAAATTAAATAAATGAGAAATGGACGAGCTCTCATCCAGATCGCAAGAAAGATGACGCTTACTATAAGCTATCCCGACAAGACTAACGTCTAATCTTTCGACTCAGGACCGGACACAACAGAATGCGACAACACATGTACCGGAAGCTCAAAATTGGAACCAGTGTAATCTGCCCATGTTGAGTATCACCAGAGTGTGCTGACCACGTCCTCCAAAACTGCTCTCTTTACTAAGAGGCCCGTATAAGACACTGGCCCAAAAACACCCCAATAGAAAGAAAACTATATGGAGAGCTCCCTGATTTGGAAACCACTGTGGAGTTCCTCTCATATATTGGTCTAGTCATCTGAACACTCCAACATAACAATGAGAACGGAGAAGAAGAAGAAAAAGAAGTAGGTACTATAGTTTCTTAGTATAAATCTGATTACCCTGTGCTATAATGGGTACGCGGACTGGGTGAGTGTGGTGCCTATGCACCTTGCAAAATAAAACAATTTTATTCTTCAAGCAGAAATGTATTTTTTTTTAATAAGTGAGCATACAAGACATAAAAATATATTCAAAAATATGTTCCTAAAAGTAAAACTTAACTTGAAGCTTGGAACTTATTGACTTCCCCTGTAATTTACACTCTCAGCACAAAAAGCCCAAAAGACAGAAAATAACAAGAACTTTTGACTGAAGAGATCCGCGTATTTATAAACTCCCTTAGCTGTGTTAGGCACTATTAGAAAAAACATTTTTTTTTATGTATTACGAGAATACCTCCTTTATAGATTGATTGTTTTTCTCTTAATTAATTACTAATGAATGTTAAATTAAAAAAAACACTCTGACATTTTATTACCCTTTATAATAGTTTAATGATATGACTTTAAATCTATACTTAGAATATGATGCGCAAAATTTCTCTGAACATTAATCTAATAAACTCTTCAAGAAATGCGGAAATACATGAAGATGTATCGTCTGTTGAAGATAAATGTAAATTCTTTTTTAATTCTAGAATATATTTATTTGCTTCTTTTATCTAGGATAATAGGTGAACAGTCAAGCATTTAATGGCACAAATGGACATCAAGCAGTAACTCACATTTCCAGAGTAAAAGTTTTGCTATTTAATAATGTCTAGTACCAGATATGATTATAATATTTTCTGCACAAGGCAATTTCACATCTTTTCGGCACAAGATAATCTTTCACCTGTACTCCACTAGGTAGTTTTTCAAGTGTTCTCCACTAGGTAATATTTCACCTCTTCTCCACTGGGTAATATTTCACCTGCTCTCCACTAAGTAATATTCCACCTCTTCTCCACTGGGTAATATTTCACCTGTTCTCCACTAGGTAATATTTCACCTGTTCTCCACTAGGTAATATTTCACCTGTTCTCCACTAGGTAATATTTCACCTTTTCTCCACTAGGTAATATTTCATCTGTTCTTCACTAGGTAATATTTCACCTGTTCTCCACTTGGTAATATTTTACCTGTTCTCCACTAGGTAATATTTCACCTGTTCTCCACTAGGTAATATTTCACCTTTTCTCCACTAGGTAATATTTCATCTGTTCTTCACTAGGTAATATTTCACCTGTTCTCCACTTGGTAATATTTTACCTGTTCTTCACTAGGTAATATTTCACCTTCTCCACTAGGTAATATTTCACCTGTTCTCCACTTGGTAATATTTCACCTGTTCTCCACTAGGTAATATTTTACCTGTTCTCCACTAGGTAATTTTTTACCTCTTCTGCACTGGGTAGTTTTTCACCTGTTTTCCACTGGGTAATATTTCACCTGTTCTCCACTGGTTAATTTTTTACCTGTTCTCCACTAGGTAGTTTTTCACCTTTTCTTCACTAGGTAATATTTCACCTTCTCCACTAGGTAATATTTCACCTTCTCCACTAGGTAATATTTCACCTTCTCCACTAGGTAATATTTCACCTTCTCCACTAGGTAATATTTCATCTGTTCTCCACTAGGTAATATTTCACCTGTTCTCCACTAGGTAATATTTCATCTGTTCTCCACTAGGTAATATTTCACCTGTTCTCCACTAGGTAATATTTTACCTGTTCTCCACTAGTTAATTTTTTACCTATTCTGCACTAGGTAGTTTTTCACCTGTTCTCCACTGGGTAATATTTCACCTGTTCTCCACTGGTTAATTTTTTTTACCTGTTCTGCACTAGGTAGTTTTTCACCTTTTCTCCACTGGGTAATATTTCACCTGTTCTCTACTAGGTAATATTTCACCTGTTCTCCACTAGGTAATATTTCACCTGTTCTATACTAGGTAATATTTCACCTGTTGTCCACTAGGTAATATTTCACCTGTTCTTCACTAGGTAATATTTCACCTGTTCTCCACTGGTTAATTTTTTACCTGTTATGCACTAGGCAGTTTTTCACCTGTTCTCCACTAGGTAATATTTCACCTGTTCTCCACTAGGTAATATTTCACCTGTTCTCCAATAGGAAATATTTCACCTGTTCTCCACTAGGTAATATTTCACTTGTTCTTCACTAGGTAATATTTCACCTGTTCTCCACAGGTTAATTTTTTACCTGTTCTGCACTAAGTAGTTTTTCACCTGTTCGGCACCAGGTAATATTTCACCTATTCTGCACTAGGTAATTTTTTCACCTGTTATGCAATGGGTAATTTTTTACCTGTTCTTCAATAGGCAATCTCTTATCTTTTTGTGCACTAGGTAATCTTTCACTTGCTTCTTGCTTAGCATTAGGTAACCTTTCACCTTTCCTGCTCTAGGCAAGCTTTCGCTTGTTCTAAGGTAAGCAATCTATCCCTTGTTCTGTGCATCAATTACATCAGTGTTTCCCAAACTATGTTCCGCGGAACCCTAATGTACTGCGAGACCTCAATAGTTGTTCCACAAACCACTGGAATAATTAACAAGTAGACCACCAAGTGAGTTAATCTTTCTAGAAAAAAAAAAAGCAAAGTGTTCCGCTAAATACTCAGAATGTGCGAAGTGTTCCGTTAAGGAAAAAGTTTGGGAAACACTGAATTGCATGAATAGGAAAAAAATCATTAATGTCACTTTGATTACTTTGTCACAACAGATATTGCAGACTCCAATCAGAGCCCTAGATCCATCCAACTCTACACACGAAAGTGTATATAACTTTACTTTATCTATGTTTTGACTTAGTACAATACCAAAACATCGTATAACTGTTGAAAATACTTATTATGGTGTATATCTATATTCATGATCGCAAAAACAAACATAACAGTATAAAGCGTTTTATAAAGCGATTTATTAACTTTATTACATCGATGGTTTATTGAAAAAAAAATGTTTAAATTTACATGATAAAATTACATTGACTAATTAAGTGCTGGTTGGGTTTCATGGAATTGAACTGTTCAATAGTCAAAGTAAAAATATGTTGAGACAGTAAACACATACATTAAGTGTATAAATAACATTCGCACTATTGAGACAATTTTTGTCTGTTGCCAAGCACTTCCTTAAGATGAGACTCTCACCCTTGTGGCTTCTGGCCAGGGGAGACTGTGGTCTGGGAGGACTGTTAGAGGGGAGGTTATCCTTCTGGCTCTCGTGCCGCCCTCCGCGGGCGGACCGAGTATCTCATAGGGCGTAGTGATGCGGATACCGCTGGAAGTGACCTCAATTCTGTCACCTGGAGAATCAGAAAGAAGAACGTAACGAATTATAAATGGCGTTCTTAAAACATAACTTAATCGCGCAAACACTGTTTATCTATCTATCTAACTATCTATCTTTTTGTTTGTCTGTCTGTCAGTCTGTCAGTCTGTCTGTCTGTCTATCTATCTATCTAACTATCTATCTTTTTGTCAGTCTGTCTGTCTGTCTATCTAGCTATCTAACTATCTATCTTTTTGTCTGTCAGTCTGTCTGTCTATCTAGCTATCTAACTATCTATCTTTTTGTCTGTCTGTCTGTCAGTCAGTCTGTCTGTCTATTCAAGAGTTGGCATGACTCTTTTCAAGTATTATATTTACTCAGAATTTCTTTCACCTTCAGAATTGGGCTCTGGCGTGGTAGGCGGATTCTCCTGGGGACTCAGATAAATGGGGGAAGACTTTCTCCTGTTTTCTGGAACGTTTTGTTTGTTGACTGGATTGCTCTGTCTTGTAGCTGGGCGCCCCTGTGTCGCGGGGTCAGGGTTCTGCTTTGAATTGACAGGCTTTCTCGGACTTTCCAGCGGTTCTGCGATAGACACCTTCTTCTGTTTCTCTGAGAAACAATATGCATAAATTTTATAAATACTATATATTAATTCTCCTAGATGAATTGCTTTACCAGGCTCACGAGCTCCATCTGCCCGAAGCTCCTGGTTTTGTGGCGCCAGCGCCTTCACCCCTTTCCCTGTTAGTAAGAGCAGTTTCGCCGGGCTTTTTATCTAAGCCACATGAGCAGGCCAGGTGCTGGACGTAGTTGTCAGCTACTTGAGACGCATGCCTTTAGGAGTACTTTATAGACAATGGGAGCTTATCCCCATTGACACCCCTTGGCCATGACAACTTTTGATTAATTATTAATTCTATGATTACCAATATTATATTATCCTATTCTTATAAAAACCTCGCAATAAATCTAACAGCTATGTAGAATTAAAGTCGATAGCATTTTTAGAAAAAAAAAAAAAATTTACATTAAAATGACGACGATCTTGATGGCTGCTATCACTTTGACGTCATTTCTAGCTAACGTTCATGAACGCGTTAGCACCGTGCGTCACTGTTTAGATAGACTAACAGCTCATTTAAGAGGCGCAACTTGAACATTTTATCATAAAACAACTCGCATTCCCAACACACAAAATCAGAAAAGTAATAAGGCCCCAACAGAGTCTAAAAAGTAATAAACCTTAACAGAGTCTTAAAGGAATAAAGCTCAACAGATAATAAAAAGAAATAAACCTCTCCTTTAAAAAAAAAAAGGAATAAAGAAAAGAAATAAACAAAATGTTTACCTGACTTGAGTTGAGAAACATCCCCTCGCAGTGTACGTAACTGACCATAGAGTTCCCCCAGCTGCTTCTCTAGCTTGTGCGCCTGGTTCTCTTGATCTCTGCTGCTATCTGTCTGGGACCTGGGCGTGTCTGCTGGGAAGAAGGAGACACATTTTTAAAATGTCGAGTTTCTAGAAAAATCGTTATATCTGATTTCTGTCTACCAACCCAGTGTCCACCCACTCAAATACATTCTGCAAGTTTGTAATAACTCTCTTTTACATCAATTATTCCTCGTTTATTCATTAGTACATCCTATGCCCTATAGACCACAAGGTCTGAAAGGGGAATTTTTTTTCTTGCTTGTATTCATTAATGAATTACCCGACCTCATTCTTCCTTTCACCTTTTGACCTTTTGTACACTTTTTTTCTCGTTCCATCCCCACCCCGAGTGAGATTTAAAAAAAAAAAAGCTCCCCCAAGGTAGCCCGGAAAGGGCCTTGTTCGCTTCCCGTTTTTAGCCTATCTAGTTCCACTACTAGATGTTTCCACGACGGCTCCACGCTGAGGCGACGGGGGCTTAATCCTTCGAGATGTGTAGCCAGCCAGGGCTAACGAGCAACTCCTGTCAGAAGCTTGCTGGTTTCAGCTCCAGTCTCCATCCTTCGCCCCTTCTCTCATTAGTGATATCAGTTTCGCCGTACCCAACATTTGAGCCACACGTGAGGGCCAGGATTTGAACTGGTTGGTTGTCAGATGCCGTTTGAGATGTATCCCAATGGAAGCATTTTATAGATGGCGGAGTGCTTATATTCATGACCAACTTCCGGCAAAAACAACCTTACGGGACCTGATATTATACAGCCCATTACAAAACAAAAATACATTTGCATTCGAATTGAAAGCATCAAAGACATATCTGTGACGTTCAAAGCCTATTTAGTCGTAACAGATTACGTAAATAAATATTGAGGTATAAATATAGATCTACCTAGTTACATTACTTTGGTGGAAGATTTGTATTACACCAACCTTATTCTACTTAATTTCCTACACTCGTGTCGCGGGCCACATCGCAAAAAAAAAAAATAAATATAAATCGGATTGCGATTTTATTAGAAACCTGCGGATGTGGATTTACATTAATTTCTCCACATTCAGCTATTGAATATCTGGCTGCAGAAATGAGAGACCAACTCGGTTCACGTGATGCCTAGAACATGACCAGCTAAGTCAGCAGCGGAAATGCCCAAAAAGTAACAATAACAATCTACTCATGTGGCCGAAAACATAAAATTGTATTTTACAAGAAAAAAAAAACCTTAACATAAGAATAGTCATTGATGATAGAATGAACTCCTTTAAAGAAAAATTAAGAACCCAAATGTAGGGAAAATATAATTTTAATCTCTCTTGTCTGTGATTTTCTATACATTTATGCCGACGTTTAGGCGGGCTGGACAGCAGCATGTCACGAGCCGGATGTGGCCCTATGGCCGTATATTGGGCATCCCTGTATCACACAAAGTGGTTGTGGAATCTGCTTCCGATTAGCCCACACCCCCGAATAGCCCGTTCATGGCTCCCTGAATTCCGTTGGGGAAATAAGTCTCTTGAACAAAAATCCGACCGGTGGGGGTGGTGTGTGTGTGGGGGGGGGGGGGACTATTCGCTTCTCCTGGCCTCGTTACTCTCATATAAAATGTTATATAGCCATAGAGGAGAGGTCTGCTTCAATGGTGTAACAGAGATTTGGCTATTTAAACAATTGTTGCTGGTTATATTAAACAAGTGTTGTCTATCATACTCATTATATATATATATATATATATATATATATATATATATATATATATATATATATTATGTATAATGTTTACCGCGTATTTAAATCCCTCCCAAAAAATGTTCGAAGCTACAACTGAAGTTTATGGTATGGCTGATAGCGTTCGCAATGCCATAATGTGAATCAATATTGATACTGTGATAAGAACTTCCAATTCCCTTGCATAAGTACCTCTATGGCTCGCAGATCTAAACGATAATTAAACAAAACGTCATATCTTTCGAACTAAATCATAAGAAAGTTATAGCATGTTAAATCAAAACCACGTCACTCTTTGAATGTTTATTTAATACCTCAGTTTAGCGAAGGATATTCCGATGTCCCTGCACCTCGGCTGAATTGTAATTCATTTTGCTTATTGACCAAGTAAAAAAAGATAACCCAACCGAGTGGTGATTGGGTAAAAGAACTACTGGCTGTCTAAGTACAGAATTTGTAATTGTCGAGAGAGTTGAGTCTAAACTCTTGAAACTCCAGATTCCTTCCACAGGCCTGTCTGGGAGGCGTGGATGCTGAGCAGCAAAGCGCTTGGCTTCCGAACCAGGTTCGAATCCTGGTGAAGACTGTTTGTTTTTTTTTAATTTCGGGATATTTGGGCGTATCTGAGTCCACCCAGCTCAAATGGGTACCTGACAGTAGTTGAGGAAAGCAATGGCGGTTGGTCGTTGTGCTGGCCACATGACACCCTCGTAAACCGTGGGCCATAGAAACAGATGACTTTTATATCATCTGCCCTATAGATCGCAAGGTCTTGTCTGAACAATTTTTCTGTTTAGGGTCCAAGCAGATGTCTATAATCATTACATACTTACAGTACCTCGAAATCCTAGACGCTAGGAGATAGAGATGAGGTCGAAGGCCGAGCACACACCGGACCTACACCTTTTTCCTTTTATGTACCACATTAACCATGCGGGTGTCCGTCACTTACGAAACGGCCCTTTGAGGATTGGTGTGTGGATCATGACAGCGTTGTTGGGGCTCTAGATCAATCACCTAACAGTGCAAAGAAACATTGTTCTTAAGCATTGCTACCGTCCCCTAACGACCATTTCCAACCCGACACCACTTTTCGGTTGGGTGTCAATTCACCTAGTCTGAAGCAATGAGCCAAAAAACGGAACAAAATATAAAAATCAATTACTTATCTTCGCATTTTACCATCAACCATTGTCCCTTTCATAGCCTATAAAATAAAAATAATTATTTTAAAATGTGAATTGTATACTCTAAAAACCCAGAAAAGAGCTAGATCTACTAATACCAACCGTGTTTCTGGGCCCTCAAAGCTGCAATATCGTCTTTCAGAGTTTTAATTTTTTGCTGAAGGTCGCTAGTTAAGTAACCCAGAGGGGCGTAGCTCTCCTCTTTTGAAGTCTCTAATGGAAAGTGAGTCTCGTTCAAATTCGTTGCGACGAGAATTTGGCGAGGCTGCTTATTTGTGTCTTGTGCGCTTAATTTTTCTTGCGCGTGACTGGGATCTTGTCCATAATATCCCGAGTTTTCATCATTCACTTTCTTTTTGATTAACGACACCTTTTGAGATTGTTCCGGAATCTTGCCTGCTTCTGTTTTTTTGTTGGTTTCTCTAGTTGTATTGTAGTCACCAGCAGTTAAAACATCTGACGATGTCTTATCAGCAACTATGTTATGGTGTTTGGTACTTTCATTGTTGTGAACATCTTTGTCTGCTTTGTTTTCTTCTTTGTCGTGCATCGCTTTAACACCTTTGTTTGTGCTATTTGTTTTTAAATTGTTATTACTATTATCCAAAGACGCTGATGCTGTTTTTTCAAGTAAAAGTGAATTACCCCATTTTGATTTTCTTTGATTTTGGAGCTGTTCTACTTTAGATGTTGCGTTTCTTGTAGAATTGTTCAGCGGTTCACTTCCGGTCTTTTTGTTAGTTCCATGTTTGTTGACAGGTTTCGTTTTGGTGTGAGGTTTAAACTGAATATCATCCCAAGTGTCAGATTGTCCGTGAATATGTTTTTGTTTAAATGTTGTTTCTTTCGGTGCATGATGGGATCGTGGTGAACCGAAAGTGACGAGATCGTTGTCGTCGAGCGTTAAGGACCCAAGTAGACTGGACTTACTCTCTCGTGGCAATGGGTCGTGACTCTCGTGAGTCACACGGGAGGTAGTGTTTTTAGTCTTGGCTCTTTTGACATCTGGCTCAGTCCAAGGCTGAGATTTCCCCCGTTTCTGGGTATTGGCCTGGACTGACCACGGGTTGGGAAGTGGATCGCAGTCTCTATGAGTTGTTCTTCGCGGAGCTGAACTGAAAGGGACGATCGAGGCGTGTCTGTCAGTGGGCCTGTCAGTGGATATATCGTGTACTACTGAGGTTGCTGGGATTTGTCCAGTTCTGGAAGTAAGTATCTCAGAAGGCGCTTCTAGCTCTTCGCCCACCATTGACCAGTCGGACCGGGTTTTGCGTCCATCTGAAAACATTAGTGCAAGTCCGAGTCAGTAAAAAAAAAAACAGTGAAAGACTAAAACTCTAGGCAGAGATTCTAGGCAGCTTTGAGAGGCTCAGATCTAGCTATAAAAAAGAGCTAAAATATAGCTAAAAAATACAACAAAATTCGACAAGACGACCAGAACATCATCGCTTTGTGCTACATAACTAAACAATTTAGAGCTAAATTTCTAATGACAACATTTTTGTTTCGTCTATTGTAAAAAAAAAAAAAGGAGAGATATTTAAACAATATATTTATAAATAGGAAAAATAGGAGAAATAGAATGTTAAAAGTTAAGAAATATATTATGATACAGAAGTGGTAAATAGATATGGTAAAAGTGGCGACCATCACAAGCCGTGTTTAAAAAGCCTCCTATTGCTTCATTATGAGATGGTTATAAGGAGTGCCCCAATTGGTTTTTCATAGATCCTTTTTAAAAAAACTTCTTGAAGATCTCTTCAGGCCACGTTTACTGTACTAGGTTTTTCAAAATAGACGCTCGAATTTCCTTACCGTTTAAAGGACTGCAAGCCTTTTTTTTTTCACAATAAGTAAAGTTCCCCAATTAAAGCAAAGATGATGCAAAAGTCATCTGTTTCTGTGGCCCACGTTTAACAAAGGTTGTTATGTGGCCAGCACAACGACAAACCGCCTTTAATTTCCCCAAACTAATGTCAGGTATACTATAGAGCTGAGTGGACTTAGGGGCGCCCTTAAAGATCCCGAAATTCAACATTTTAGTCTTCACCGAGATTCGAAGCCAGGACCTCCCGTTTGGAAGCCAAGCGCTTTACCACTCAGCCACCGCGTCTCCCTAAGCATCCGTTATACTATATCTGAACAACTTTCGTGACGAGCGTCCTGCTGAGACAAACCCTGATGAGAGGGGAAGGAATTGGGCAGTGTGTCTTAAGGTCTCCGAGTCCCGTGTATAGAATAAACTGGGGCATGAACGAATTTTCTCTCTCTCTCTCTCTCTCTCTATCTCTCTCTCTCTCTGTGTCTCTCTCTCTGTGTCTCTTTCTGTCTCTCTCTCTGTGTGTGTCTCTCTCTCTGGCTCTCTCTCTCTCTCTGTGTCTCTCTCTGTGTCTCTTTCTGTGTCTCTCTCTCTGTGTCTCTCTCTCTCTCTGGCTCTCTCTCTCTCTGGCTCTCTCTCTCTCTGGCTCTCTCTGTCTGTCTCTCTTTCTTTCTGTCTCTTTCTCTCTCTCTCTCAATTCCTTGTTCCATATTCTAGGACAAATTTGTATAAATGCTCTTTCTTTCCTAGTGCTATTAGAGCATGGAATCAGTTGCCTGAGTCAGACAGGAAAACCAATGGCTTGGCAGAATTTAAGTCTTTGAGGAACATGCGTGAATAGATTGAAGTAGGAACACGTTTAGGACGAAATCATCTTTTCTTTGGAAGTAACGTCTGTATTTTATAAGATAAGATAAGACCTTGTTCCCTCTCGTGCAAGACTCGACATTCTGTGTCTTTGTCCTCTCTATACAGTGACAGTATGTCTAGTCCTTCTGAATAGCCCAAAGTACGACCAACTTTGAACTGGACCAGGGCTGTCTTGTGATCTATAATATCTATAATTGCCACCATTTGTAAGACTCCGTGCATTAGAGCTCCATGCTGAGATACTATCTTGTAGCATGCGCCAGTTCTATCATTTACAAGACTAGTTATACTATTATGGAGTTTCTGTCTGCGTTTCTATGGTGACAGTGGGAAGAGGTTAGCGATTGGTTGTGAATGATGCAAGATAGGTGGCATTGTCGTCATTTGGTCTTAGTTAGGGGACACGACTCCAGAACGTGAGACTGAAAGGTTGTGTTATTGCAGTAAGTTAGATTTTGTTAAGAATATTGTTGTAAATCTAAGGCAAGCAACTCTCAACGAAGTTTTACAGTAAATAAATAAGTGTGTTTATACAACAGGACAAACACATAACAGCCTTCTACATCCCAAGAGTCTTGTTCCTAATTCTGCCAGTCCTTTCACCAGCAGCCTGAATATAGGCCAACGACAACCTTCCCCGATTCGCTCCAGTTCCGTACTACAGTCTTCAGGCAGCACAAAAGACGGCACCTTAATTTCCAACAATTCAACTCTCCACAATCACGTGACACACTTTTCTTTCCTCTATCCTAGCGCCTTCCTGTTCTGGTTCAATAGTGCGCTCGTACGCACCACAAGCACTGGTGCAAGGCATTTATTTAATCTTTTATTAACTATATTTTGTCTATTTTTAAAGTTTTATTTCGTATTGTTCACAAGGAAGTCATTCAAGTTTTTCAACTTTATTAGTCAAGATATAATACGCCTGCATTGGTTTAGTTGTCTACCAGCAGTTTGGTGCGACTACAAGTCAACAACCGGCAACAACACCTACGAAATTGTTTCTGAGCACCTTTTCTCGTTTTCCAAGAAACAATGTCGACATCTGGGATCGTGAATCTTTCGGATCCTAACGAAGCGCCAAAAACTTTTTGCGCCAAAAACAGCGGTGCCAAAACGGTCACTGCGTCAAAATGACCTTTCCCGAAACGGCTGCTCAAAATACGTCCTGCCTCACGCGCATCAGGAAACGGGATGTCTATAAAAACCGAAATGTGCATAAAAACATTCGAATAGTCGACTTAACTCTTTCTCTCCTAACTGACGATACCAGCATTGATTCCACCAGAATGTGGTTAATAATTACGGAGAGAAAGAGTTAAAATTGTTTGAACGAGCTAGGCGAAATAAATGATGTTAAGTTTATAGAATATATTATAAATAACTTGTTATAATTTAAAATTGTTAGGGAGACTACTCAGACCAGAAGATTATTTTCAACAAATAGAAAATATTTTGATTAAAAAAGAATAGAAAAAGTAATATATATATTTTAATACAAATAATAATCAATGTAAAAAAGTATCTTTTTTTTTAAAAATGCGTGATTTAAATACATAAGAAACAGATTTATGCATTGTTGATAAACTTTTCTTATATATATATTATTTAAATTTATAATTTATAAATTTATATATTTTAATTCATATCCATATTTATCACTTGTAATTGAGCCTATGAATTAGCCTAACTTTCTACCAAGGCTAATTTCAACTCTTAAAATACAAAGAGTGGCGAAGGGGCTCAATAAGCCTTCGCCCTTAACCCGTGGAGTAGCACCCAATGGCGCGTTGGGTGCACTTGGGCCAATGGATCATGACCAATAAGGCCCACATGAGCTCCTGGGGTCAAATCAGGCTAGCATCATCTCACAAGATTGTTTAGTTATCTCCGATGATGGAATATCCAAAGAAATAGCAATCAGAGAGATGTTTCTAGATTTTCAAATTTGTGTGAACCGGAAGTGGCTGACCTAATACTTCAAGTTATAAGAAATCACCATTCCTCTTTAAATACATACTACTGAACAACTGCTGAACAACCGCTGAACAACCGCTGAACAACTGCTGAACAACTACTGAACAACCGCTGAACAACTGCTGAACAACCGCTGAACAACCGCTGAACAACTGCTAAACAACCGCTGAACAACTGCTGAACAACCGCTGAACAACTGCTGAACAACTGCTGAACAACTGCTGAACAACTGCTAAACAACTGCTGAACATCTGCTGAACAAACACTAAACAACCGCTAAACAACTGCTGAACAACTGCTGAACAGCTGCTGAACAAACACTAAACAACTGCAGAACAAACTGCTGAACAACTGCTACAGGCAAAGGGACTAAGGATTAAGAACTGAAACATGTTGACAGTTGTTTATTTAAATGCAATCTGTCGCGTAATTAAGAAACAATGACAGCGATATTTCAGTACATACAATACGTTAATTTTAAGTCACCTTTACCTCTTGAATTATTTTCTCTTCACAGTAGTCATGGGTAAGGGGGGCGCGGTGGCTGAGGGGTTAAGCGCTTGGCTTCCGAACCTGGGGTCCTGGGTTCGAATCTCGGATTTTGAATATCGAAATTTTTAGGGCGCCTGAGTCCACCCAACTCTGATGGGTACCTGACTTTAGTTGGGGAAAGTAAGGGCGGTTGGTCGTTGTGCTGGCCACATAACACCCTGCTCGTTAACCGTTGGCCAAATCAACAGATGACCTTAACGTCATAAGATCTGAAAGGGGTACTTTACTTTTACTTTACTGGTCATTGGTAGGCTCATTACACCGTCTTTTAACTGCTGTTTGCAAGCGCATGGAGTGAAAAATATTGATGAGCAGCAGCTTCATTTCTTATACTCTCAAAGCCATTTGTCAAAGGATCAACTTCTTTATAGATCTTCTCGCAGGTCACTCACAGCTTTTTGTAGCTTATAGTCTAATATCTTCTTATCTTATATAATACAGACGTTACTTCAAAAAAGAAGATGATTACGTCCTACACGTCATGCATTTAGTCATGCATATTAACCAATGACTTAAACTCTGCCAAGTCACTGGTTTTCCTTGCTAGCTCAGGCAACCCATTCCATGCTCTAATAGCACTAGGGAAGAAGGAGTATTTGTACAAATTTGTCCTAGCATATGGGACGAGGAATGTGCCTTTATCTTTGTGTCTTTCTGAGGATTTTATTAAATTTTGTTTTTGTATTTGAAGATTATGGGTCAGTGTATTATGTATAATTGCTAATTTACTTGTAATTCTTCTATACTGAAGGCTTTCTAAATTTAGTGATTTAAAGGTGTTACTCTAGTCAAATGCGATTTTTTGTATGTTATGAATCTCACTGCTCTATTTTGTGTCTGTTCCAGTTTCCTAATGTTTTCTTGAGTTGAGGGGTCCAAATCAATCTCTATTATTGGCCTAACCAAGGTTAAATAATATTTTAGTTTTATGTTCTTATTTGATTTATAGAAATTTCTTTAAATAAGCCCTAATGCTTTGTTTGATTTTTTGATAGTTTCATCAATATGTGGATTCCATGACACTTTTTCATTTATTATAACACCTAGGTATTTTGCGTTTTTAGTTTGTGTTTCTAGTTTACCATGAATAAGATAAGTGGAATTAATTTGGCTACACATAGCTTATTGTGTTACAAATTGGTTCAATAGACCTGATGAAACTTACCAGTCTATACTCTATTTGAAGACTAAAAACCAAAAAAATATAAGTAATGAACTTTTATGGCTGTAATTTTTTTTTTACTTTCTAATAGGTAAAATTAGTTCATTACAACTATTTAATTAAATAAATGGTGATATATTTTACTGGTTCGTTGTTTTTTCTTTGCTTGTTTTAACAATGAATACTTATGCAAAGTTTCAACTTGATTCGAGAATGGGAAGTGGGAGAAATAACGTGTTCAAAAAAATTTTAAACCATTTGCATACATGAGTACATTGTGATCTCCCGTTTTAGTTACTATTAATAGTGAATAGTTGTAAAAGTGGTGTATTTTATGGAAAAAACTGCTTGCATAAGTGATTTTTTAAAAAAAAGTTTTATTTCGCTTTTATAAAAGAAACAAAGTTACAAAGACAGTTTGTATGGATACACAAACTCAAAATCGACCCACGAAGTGGTCCACCCAGGCAGGTAAAAAGGCATGTATCAATATTTTCAGAAAGAACATCAGAATGAAATTTTATCAAATGCAAATGACAGAGAAGAAAGGAGAAAGAGGGTTGACAGATCTTGTGTGGTGCCACAGCGGTCCAGCAGACCAAATGATAGGTGAAAGTGAATGTGAAGTCAAATGTGAACCTGGAATAACTGATGTCTTATAATGAATATCTAATTGATCTAATTGTTTTGTAAAGGGTCAATCTCTTATTCAAATCCTCAAAAAAAAACACAAAAAAAAAATTTTCCTTAAAAAAAATAAATTCCTTTAGTTATGTGTTGTATACTTGTAGTGTAGCACTGCAGTTTACGCGATAATATGAAAACCTACTTATTAATTGTTGTTTTAAATTGTCCAACTAATATGCATACTAAATAGATTTTTTTCTCTTAAAAAAAGTAAACTTTATTTTTGGGTAAATGTAGTAGTTAGTAGGACAGAACTTACATAACCTAGCAATACAAATGTAAAAAAAAAAAAAAAAATTAACAAAAAGTCTAAAACCATTTGCATAAATGTGTTAGAAATATAGTAGGCAGTAATGCCCCATACTAAGGAGTTTCCCGTTTCTTCAACTATTAATGGTGAATAGTTGTAAAAGTGGTGTATTTTTATGAAAAAACTGCTTGCATAAGTGATTTTTAGAAATTTGATTTTTCGCTTTTCGAAAAGAAAAAAGTAGCCGTTGCATCAGAACTTTGAATGGACTAAAATATTATAATGTCTGATTTATACTATCTTTTCTAGTTTATGAGATCTAAATGGGACGGACGGACGGACAGACAAACCACACAAAACTAATAGCGTCTTTTCATCTTTCGGGGGCCGCTAAAAACTAAACTTACAATGTCTCTATTACAGGAAGCTTGTTGGCAAATCAAAGGCTGATAAACCTGTAAATGTAAAGTATCATGCTTCTCAAATGAAACGACTTTTCGCAGTCGTCCTTTTTAGAAGATAATCACATATTTTGAGGATCTCTGGGCTAACAGGTTTGGCAAGCATTCATTCATGAAGGAAGTTGTCAAAAAAAAAAAAAAAACTGGACATCCCCCTTACTATTTCTGAGTGAGTTTAAGTGGTCAAACCTCCGAAAAAAAAAGTCGCCCCATAATCCCTTTCCGCACGAAAGCATGTCGTGACGTCCGACCTGTGACGTGGCAAAGATCTATTGGTCTAAATAGTTCACAGGCTGCGACGTTTCTGATCAGTAGTCAATCGACCGCATTTCTCCATCTCTGTCTTTTGCCTTGAATAGAATCTCTTTCAAAGACTCGTCCCAAAGAGGGACTAAAAGTAGATAAGGCCCTGAGCTTTTTGAGCCGCTTGTAATCAACTTAAAGCAGTTTTTAATTATTTTTATTGATTGAAAATATCCTTGAAACAGTGTTAGCTCAACTATAGTTTATTTTGTCAATAGGTAAATCCAGTATTGACTGTTCCGTTCATTCTTTTAAGCTGACTTCCCATTCCTTGATCTATCTGCCTCTTCTCCTTTTTCCTGGTACTGTGCCCTGTAGGAAGGTCTTTGATAGCCATGAGGGCCGTACATTTTTAGGTGTTTTTTTTTTTACAGTGTTTTTAAAGTCAATGAGATTCCTAATTGCTTTTGTGATGCTCTTTCTAGTCTTCTCGTTTGTGATGCCATCTTTGTATCTGATACCTATATACCTTCTATAGCATCTCAATTCCATTGCTAGGATCCTCCTCTCTAGCTCTGCAGTCAGCGTCCAAGACTCCCAAGCATACAAGAACGTGGCCATGACCAAGAAGCGCATAAGTCTGATGTTAGTGCCTTTCTATTTTCATATTTTTTTGAGTCTTGCAAGTGCAGCTGTGGACTGAGCAATTCTGGCCAGTAGTTCAGGTTTGGTGACAACATCTGAAACGATTGCTCCAAGGTATATTAAACTACTGACACTTGCCAGTTAATCAAAAGCACCATGTATGTCCCATTTGAAGTTTATGACGGCTTTATGGTAGAATATTGCGTGTGTATTGATTCTACAAAAGACATTGAAATTTTACAAAGTTTATATTAACTCATTCTTGTCTGTCTGTTTATATGGTAAAATGTTTGCACACGTTATTTCTCTCACACCTGACAACACATTTTTGTTATTGATTCTTGTGTTGTTAAGTAAAAGAAATAAATGCACAAAATTTCAGCTTTGTCCGAGATTGTGTGTGGGAGAAATAACGTGTACAAACTTTTTGCCAGACAGACAAACAGAGTGAGTTAATATAAGCTTTGTGAAAAAAAAAAAAAGCTTTTAGTTAAATACCTTTGATAGACCTGGAGGTCGAGAGTGCCGTGACGTCATCGTGAAGAGCCTTGACCTCCTCCTGCAAGTCTCTGAGATGCCTATTGAGTTGCTGCGCCTCGATCACCTTGTAAGCTTTCAGCTGCTCAGGGCTCAGCATCACCGTCATCTCTTCTGGCCTCGGCTCCTCATGGTCTCCGGGCGCTGGGGTGTTAATGGTGTGCTCTTGCTGTGAAACTGTTTGCTGAAGTGGATTGGGATGTTGCTCTTTAACAGACTGATCCTGAGGAGTGGAGTCACTGGGGTGTTCGGGGCGCTTGATGTCATCGGTGAGTCTGTCTCTGTTTCCTGAAGTACCAAATGTCAAGGTTAGCGTTTGGCGCGATGTTATATTCAAAACAGCTGAAATATATTTAATCAAATTTTGTGTTGCAAAATTAGTTGAATTATTACCATCCCGTGGTTTAACACCTGCTGCATAGTAAGCTTATCAGGAAACAAGAGAAAAAAAAATAGACTTCCCTTTTTATCATCTTCTCCTTTTTGTTATTATAAGTTACTCCCACTTGAAACTATAAGCTCAGCCCATGAGCTAATGTGAGACATTATTAGATCCGCCTAGGTGGTGTTATTAGCTAATTTTTAGCTCCACCCTTGTAACATAGTCAGCTTCATCCATGTGATACTATTAGCTCCACCTTTATGACATGTTAGCTCCACCCATGTGATATTATTACCTCCACCCATGTGATATTATTACCTCCACGCTTGCGACATTATCATCTTCACCCATGCGGCATTATCAGCTATAGCCTAATCAGCTCACCAGGACCGGATTTAGAATTGATAAGGCCCTAAGCTATTTGAGATGTGGGGCCACTAGTAATCAAAATAATCCCATTTATTTCTTTGCGTAGCATAGCTATATATAGTTTTCCGCCATAACTAAAAATCTCTAATTAGGTCAACTAATGCACTTGCCTTGCCGTAAAGCTGATTTCAAGTCATGCATGTCCTCGTGTAAATATTTCAGCTCATCTTTCAGAGTGTCCAGCTGTCTTTCTATGTGATTCAACTTGGCGGGCTCTTGAATCAAGGGGGATAATCGTCCACTAAAATTCATCCCTTGATTGGTCACTAACGGGTAATCAGGAGGAGACAATGGAATAGTCAAAGGAATCGGGTGGGACAAAGAGGAGTTATACCCGGCTGAGAATAGACTCAGTGGTAAGGAGCTGTGCAGAGGGTAGTTGTTGTAGTCTGATGTCAACGGAGATTGTCTTTTCCTGAATGTAGGCAATGTCTGGAGAGAACTTGGCGTTGTCCTGCTGAGACTCTCCTGAAAAAAAAAGGTTACTTATTAAATGTATTTTTTTTCTTCTTAATCAGTGATTAATTGGATTTAGTCTTAATCTGAGAGCAAACGAAACCTGTTAGCAGACGAGACTTGTTAGCTGACGAGACATGTGAGCAGACGAGACTTGTGAGCAGACGAGACTTGTGAGCAGACGAGACTTGTTAGCAGACGAGACTTGTGAGCAGACGACATATGTAAGCAGGCGAGACTTTAAATTTTGTATCTGGAAGTGCTTTCGCTTTTTCCAGAAGCTATACCCCGGGACATGCTACACTGCCTCATAGTGGCGCCCGGGTGGAAACGATCGTAAGTGGAAACGATTAGGCAAAAGGGTAGCAAAATAAGACTCCCGTAGGGGTGCCTAATGAGAGATCATCCTCATTGCACTGTGCGTAGTTGTAAAAAAGCTCCCACAACCTTGTCAACAATTCTGGCGCCGTTCCTCAAGGGGCCGTTACATAAATGGCGTGTCCTGCACTGTTAGCCTGGTATAGACAAGGAAAATGGCTGGCTTCCCGGTGTACGCGACTTTGGCCGCGAATCTGACCCCCCGCCAAACAGAACAGTGTACACTGTTCTTATTCAGGCCGGTGAGAGGGAGCTCTTGTTCACTTTTGCTGGCCTAGAGTTCCAAGAGCCGAAGGCTCAACTCTATCTGACAGTTTCAATAAGAAGCTCTAGCAAAAAATTTGTAACATAGTTTTATTTGAGACCAAAGTGCGATATTGTATAAAAGATATTGAAATTGTTCAATAAATGTCCTTCCAAATGTCAAACGTTATGTTTAATACTTTAAAAATCAATGCAGTCACCTTTTCTAAAACACAACTTTCAAGAGTAAAATACATTGAAAAAAAATGTGCGTTGGAGTGGCAAAAAGCACTAGGCTATTTATCAACGGGGGCTCGGGTT
Source organism: Biomphalaria pfeifferi (assembly GCA_030265305.1). NCBI lineage: Eukaryota > Metazoa > Mollusca > Gastropoda > Planorbidae > Biomphalaria > Biomphalaria pfeifferi. The sequence goes on along the minus strand of JASAOG010000103.1, from coordinate 431,314 downwards.
AAAATTCAGACTTTAGCTTAGTTGTGATTGCGTCCAAGAATGAGATTTGAGCATACAAAAGAAGTACTCTCCAGAATTGGGAGACCAATAGTAAATTGGTCATAAATAAAACACTGAAACATTACTTACTAATAAAATTAACTAAAAAATAACACTCAGAGAGACACAAAAAAGTGAAAGGCAAATTTCTTATTCCATAAGCTAGGATGAATTCGCATAAGTGCTCTTTCCTTCCTAGTGCCATTATGGAACGAGATGACAGGGAAAAAAAACTTGCAGACTAAAAGACTCTAATTAATGAGTGGGTGTATTTTAGATGCTATTGTAAAGATGATGTTCACTTACCCAGTCTGTAAGAGGCCGTTCAGACCTCATGCCAAACTTTAATGAACGCTCAGACTCTAGGAGCTTCTCGCAAATGTTCAGATACCCCCGGGACTGCAAGACTTGGAGAAAAGCCGGGTAGGCATTCTGACCTCGTCTCTGTAACGTTTTGACCATAAGCCTGGTCACAGCTCTATCGCCTTGACCTTCGATTCTGTCACAGAATAAAAAAAAGGACTACAAAATGTCCAAACTACACGAGCAATCTATAACCGAAAACAAGGAATTACTTTTTGTTTTCAAAGAGAACTAACCCATTTAAATATGTCTATCAGTAAAGTAAAGTTCTCAGTTCATGTCTTGTGATCTATGGGGCAGATAATGTAAAGGTCATCTGTTTCTATGGCCCACGGTTAACCAGGGTGTCATGTGGCCAGCACAACGATCTACCAACTTTTTCATTTTCTCTAACTAATGTCAGGGACCCATTAGAGCTGGGTGGACTCAGAGGCGCCCCGAGATCCTGAAATAAAAAATCCCAGTCTTCACCAGGTTTATAACCCGGGACCTCCTTTTCGAAAGTCAAGCACTTTACCGCCAAGTGGAATATAGTTTTTAACAGCAATTAATAAGTTGTATTTCATACAAATAAACACACTTTTTTAACCAAACGGTAAAGTTTTTTCCTTGAGTCCTTGTATGAGACATTGGTCCTTTATATAACAATTGTAACAATTAGATAATCATTCATTAGCATCAGTTAGGCCAGTTTGACATTGTGTCATATCTTCATAACTATCAGTTCATTAAAAACAAAAATTTTAACAGTGTAATAAAAATAATATTTAAATCTCCGTATATTGTGGTATCAAGCCGATTCTGAGTTTGTGTTTTACACGAACTATCTTTGTTTCCATTAACCCCGTTTAATTTATTTAAGCAGTATTGGCTTAAAGCCAATACTGCTTTATGGAGCAGAGACCTGGAGAACCACCATCACCACCATGAAAAAAATCCAGGTATTCATCAATACATGCCCGAAGAAGATACTTATGATCCGCTGGCCAGACAAGATCTAGAATGAGGAACTGTGGCAAATAACAAAGCAGCAGCCCAATGAAGTAGTATCCTTCAGAGACGCTGGAGATGGATAGGTCACACCCTTCGCAACATAACAAGGCAAGCCCTAACCTGGAACCCCCCAAGGAAAGAGGAAGAGGGGACGGCCCAGGAATATATGGCGCCGTGATTTGGAAGCAGATGCCAAGCAGATGGCAAGACGTGGGAACAGTTGGAGACTCTCCCAGAACCGAGATGCCTGGAGGAAGCTGGCTGGCGGTCCATGCCCCAGAAGGGACCACAGGCAGAGATGAGAGATGAAATGAATTTATTTAAGTAATAAGTAAACAGTAGCATAGTAAAAGAAGAAAAAAAAAGCGATATGTATAAATGTGGGGATGATGTTCTGAAACCTTAGGGAAAATAAAAAGAGGTAGATTCTGAGAGATTATGAAGAAAATGAACAAACTACACTAACATCCTTTTTTCATGATCACTGCCAACTACAAAATAAAAGTTTCTACTACAAGAGACACAGGGGCGTTGGAACTGAGCTTAAAGCAATCTGCTTCTGAACAAAGGGGTCCCGGGCTCGAATCCTGGTAAATACGTGGATTGTTGATTTCGGGATGTTTAGGACACCTCTAAGCACACCCAGCTCTAATTGGTACCTGACATTAGTTGGAGAAATAATTAAGGCGGTTGGTCGTTGTGCTGGCCAGGCGACACCCTTGTTAACTGTGGGCCACAGAAACAGATGACCTTTACATCATCTGCCCTATTGATTTACAAGAGACGCAGCTTAGAAATTTTATTTTACATTGCTAAAAAATTGAGAGAGAAAAAAAAGCTATCGTAATACATTTTCAACTCATAGCTTATCAGTACATTTTATATTCTGTACACCGGATACAGCAAAAAAAAAGTTAGCTATTTAGAGTTATCTGCCTTAGATAGGAATCTCCAATGACCTCGCAAAAAAGCCTACTTTTCAAACTTATCAGTAAAATCAATAGCCAATATTCCTATCTCTTTTAAATTGGTATGTAAGCTTTAAATCTATTCTAAACGGAATTATTTTGAAACATTGTTCCCATAAAGAAGAAGAAAGGAACATGGGCGATAACTTTGTTATACGACTTGATATGTTGAAACAAAAACGATATTACTGTTAGTCCAATTAGGCCAGTTTTCATTCTTATGCCTGTATTTACATTTTGATTTTCAAGATCCAGTTTACACCCAAAAGACATCTCTTTAAGACAGTGAGAAAAATAAAGGGGGAAAAAAGAAGGGCAAGAAATATGCCTAAATGTGGAAGCGAAGGCGCTTTACAATACTAAAAAGGGAATAAAACTTGTAAAAGGCTTGATAATATAGAATTTATTTTTTTGCCATCATCGGAGCACCGGATACACCAAAAAGCTAACTATTTATTGCTTTGCCTCCTCTTTTAAAAATCTAACATCTCAGCGAAGTGTAAAACTTAACAAGCATAAAGAAAAAAAAAATACTTTCTAAAAAGCAAAAAACAAATTATTTTTATCTCCCTTTCTGCTTTCTAAAACAAAATTAATATATTAGTACTAAATGATGGATTTATTTAGGGATTGATTCGTGTATCGTTACCAACTACGAAATAATTATGCAGAATTTTTACTTGATTCGAGAATGGAAAGTGGGCGAAAAAGCGTTTGGAAACGTAATAAGGAGATTACCTATTTAAAAAAAAATTTTTTTTAGACAAATTAACCGCTAAGTAAAGGAAGGACAGGATGTTGCTGCGGTCTGTTTCCCTCCTCTAGTTTACTCAAATGGATGTAGGAAGTCTTGAATCGACTATTTTATAACGTTCATAAGACAAAAGTACCCCCGCCCTGTCTCTCCTGGAGTGTTAGGGATCTAAGTAAGTATTTCTGCGACGTTGATAGGGCTTCTCTTTAAGACTTTTCCACCGAGGCCACGGGGAGCTGGTATTACTTCCGTACACCATAAACACCGAAAGAGACAAAAAAAAAACGTTTGTAAAATGTTTTACATGTTTCGGATGTTCCTTCAGAGTTTACTTCCTAGTCCAAACCTCCCACAGGACGACGGGGGATGGGAGCGGGCAGGGTTTGAACCCTGGACCATCGATAAATTCAAACGACAGTCCAGCGCGCAAACCGCACGACCAGGCAGCCATTAATATCTTATATAATACAGACGTTACTTCGAAAAGAAGATGATTAATAGTTATCAGGCATGGATGCAAATCTCAAGTTTATATCTCTATTATAAAATAATGTGAGTCAACTAGAGGCTTTGGAAGACTGGTGGAAGACTGTGATTTTTAATTTTGGGATCTTTAGGACGCTCTGAGTCCACCCAACTCTAATGGCTGACATTAGTTAGGGGAAAGTAAAGGCGGTTGGTTGCTGCGCTGGTCACATGACACCCTCGTTAACTGTGGACCACAGAAATAGATGACCTTTACATCATTTGCCCTATAGACCAAAAGGTCTGAAAGGGGGACTTAACTTTACTTTTTACTTTACAAATAGAGGTTAAAGGGAAACTCCGATGGTTTTGACATTTTTTTATATAATATGTGTTTTGACTTACAGACAATGAATATATTATTTTTTTTATTTGCAATAATAACTTAGTAATTGATATTTTTCTGACGTAATTTTCCTGCGCATCCAAAACAGTCAGACTTTCACCGGGTTTATATGTGACGTCACACATGCCTATTAATTTAATCTATTGACTTACTGTTTAACGAAAAACCATTACAGCAACATTTACATTCTCGTAAAAGAAATATATCTTCGTCTATGCAGTTAGAGCTAGGATCTTGTAGGCAAAGAAATAAAATGCGTGTTAAAGGAGATTTACATGCTTGACTAACCACGGCAGCTGGTATCTTCTCGCCTGACCACACAACACACAATAAACACTATCGCTTGGTTGTCTTGTCATGACTGACTACACGTAGTCTAAACTAGCCTTACACTGACCAGTTTGTGGTCGAATCAGTCAGACCTGCGATCTATTTACTTCTTTGGATGAAAATGTTATTCTTTTTCTCGAGTTGGTTGCCCTAATGCTTTTCAATCTATCTATATGTAACTGTACCATAGCGCTTGACTAGGCCGTCACTAAGACTTATAGCCTAACAGCTACTGTAAGAATGAAGCGATACGATTGGTCAAAGAAGTTTCCCTTTCAATATTGTATGCCTAACCTAAAAACAAAATATAAAAAAAAAAACCGTTTTTTTTTTTTAGATGTCAAGAATTTACTGTCTAATTTATTAAATATAAATGTTTCTAAGCATTTAAATAAAAAAATGTTGCAATGTTTACTATTACAACTTTTTACGCAGTATTTAAATTTGCCAATAACTCAAATTTGAAAAACCATCGGATTTTCCCTTTAAGAAAAAAAAAATTCAGTCCTACCTGTTCAACTGTTTGTAATCTGTGTTGGTGAGAACATTATTCCGACACAGGTCTCCCAAAATATCCATAGGATAGACATTGTCTGCTATGTAGCTCATTTCACGTTCCAAAGTTTCTTTATGGATTGGATCCATAGGATGGACCCTCCACATCACGGGTGCCATGCTAATATCATCCGACTGGTAAGCGCCGGCCACGGAAGGCGTCGCAAGGGCGCCTCCTCTGGAGTACTGCTCCTGAGAAAACATCCTGAGCAGGGTGCTGTCGAGTCTTGAGTTGGAGATCATCAAATGCTCGTCCAAGAAACTTGAGTTGATGAATGGAGACCTCTGTGAGAGAGAGCTGTGTCTGGGTTCGAACCGAGGGGGGTTAACGTTTCTGGGTTGATGAGGGGCGTTCCTCTCCCCGGTAACACGACCATTGTTTCTAGGTTGTCTTGGAAAATCCGGGTCAGAGTTCATGATTTCCTCAGGACTAAGGTCATCCTTTGGAACTGGAGCTAAAGGGGTATTTCCCCCACTTATAACAGATCCCTTGCGGCTGGGCGCAACGTCTTCTTTTGAGTGGCTGTTACTTCTAGAAAGTCTGGAAACATCAGGGTCTGAATTAGGACCTCGATTGTCCTGAGGTGTAAGCTCGTTTCGCAAGGATAAAGATACGGGAGTATTTCCTCCACCAGTCACAGATCTTCTTCTGCCTTGTGTGTCATCAAAGCTCACGGCCCTGGTTTCAGGCCGACCATTTTTAACTTGTTCCCTACTCATGATCTTTCCTTCACTGGAAAAGAAAATATTACAATATAGAATTTGAGTCGTTTGTTACAAAGAAACAATAAAAAGAGGTCTTTGTCTACAATACATGTGGATTTTAATACTTTAGAAAGATGCACATCAAATATACTTTATACTAATAGATAGTATGCACTTTATTATTATTACAGAAAAAATAAAAACTGATATTCATTCTCTTGAAATCGCTTTTAGCTTAGGGTAAAGAAGACACGGACCTACAAAGTTTTTTTTAGTCTTGAGAAATCCTGATGTTTATTTGTTGTTGTTTTTTTCACTTATTTTTATTTAATTTATAAATACCTTTCTATTTAAGACATTCCTTTTTTTACCTGACGCAGAACTAGTCATTCTATAGAAGCCTAGGCATAAAATGAAATGGAAAATCATTTCGTACTTAGCCTGAAAACAACTTGGCATTCTATAGAATGACTGTATTTCGCACTATGCCGGTAACAAACATATGTTTTAAACTTCCTAACTCCAAGAATGAGTCAACAAAATGTCACTTAATACTACAGTAAATAGACATTTCAAATATAACATTCTATCAAATATTTCTAAATACAATATAGACATAATTATTGTGTCCTATTCAAGGCTCTCAATTTGAACATCAAAATTAATATGAATATTAACTCGAACAATGTTCAACTATTTTAAAGTCATATGTGTCATAACTTGGAGTTTTTATTATGGCTGTAGCAATACAACCAGTCTACCCTAACCACTCACTGTGAAATGGTTCAGTTTTTACATAGATTAGCCCAGTTCTAAATATACATTGTTGGACATAAAAACATTTACAATTGGAATTCAAGTTTGTCAGCTGGTAAAAGCACAAAAAAAAAAACAACATTTAGCGTTATGTTTCTCGGAATTTTTGGGCTTCCATAGAAACTAAAGACATTTCCTTTCGAAAGAATTCCAATTTCAAGGACTTCACTCGTTTAGCATGTATGGCTTATGTGTACCGGTGCGTACATATTTCTTCAACAGAAAACAAGCTAGTGATCATAAAGTATGTGTTTTAGGCAATGTAATCTTCTACTGAATAAAAACAAAATACTCACTGTGAAATCTCTCTCTAATGAGAACAAACTCTACGTTTGAAATGTTGATATGAATGATACGTCGTCGCTAAGTAACTTGACATGATTACGTGAAAGAGATGGTAGAGAACCTCAGTAGTCACCAAAGAAGTCACGTACAAATCATATCCAGTGTGGCGTCTATACTGAATGCTGACCACATCATTTAAATGGACTGAGTTTCTAATCCTGTATTTCAAAAGAAAAAAAAATATAAAAATTTATTTAGATCTTCATATCTAAATTATGAAATATAAAAAGTTGAAACTAAGTGACAAAACAATAAATGGCGCATACAAGTAACATATATAATGGTAACATTAGGTACAGTAATTTAAAAGAAAATTAAATATGCAACAAGACCTTGCCATCTATAGGGCAGATGACATAAAAGTCATCTGTTTCTGTGACCCACGGTTAACGAGGGTGTCATGTGGCCAGCACAACGATCAACCGCCTTTACTTTTCCCCAACTAATGTCAGGTACTCATTAGAGCTGGGTGACCTAAAAAGACGTCCTAAAGAACTCAGTCTTTACTAATATTTGAACCCGGGACTCTGTTTGAAAGTTAAACGTTTAAAGGCTCAGCAACCGCGCCGCAATTTGGAAATAAAGAAATGGGTAAATTAGTTATATTTTATCCAAGGACAATGAAGACCAATGCACGACACCAGGACTCACCGACTGTAATATTTTTTAAAAATCCAGCTATCGGAAACATAGGACCAGGCTAACATACCACTCCATATTCGAGAGTGCATAAATAGAATATCTATCCGTGAATGGGAAGTGGAAGAAATAAAGTGTACAAAATTTGTAACAGACAGACAGACAGACAGACAAAATGAGTTGAAATAAGCTTAGTGAAAACAAAACGACAGATTTATTTTTATATCTTTACATAACAGCCGACAACTTTGTTTTCATTTTGAACTATTACAAAATTTGAATATTTTTATTTCAATTCATCAGCTTGCTAAATCTCCTTGCAATAGTGAAATATGACTACTTTACAAGAAGTAAACAGAATAGAGATTGTTTGCTGTGGTATGATTACTAAAGGGGGAACTGATATCAAATAATCATTGTATGTTACTTATTTATGTTACTATTTATTTATAATACGTAGAAGCTTTGTTGTGACTTCTTTAATGTTACTTGACCTCTTTACCTATTAATCCGGATACCCGACGATCTACTGTACAAGTATTTTGTTATTATAATGAGTTAAGGTCTGATTCATTATAGATCGATATTTTTAAATCAACGTGGTTATATAATAGGCCTATAGATTCAAGTTCCCCTTTGAGACCAAGCGGTCTATAGGGGCAGATAATAATATTATTAATAATCGTTATTATTCATACGGAGATTTGTCTTACAATGTGTGCATTACACCAAACAAAACAGTATAACTATAGAAAACCAAAATAAACATTCACACCAGACTCACTCATAATTTATATGCGAAAAGGTTTCTATAAGATAGTTTCTATTTCATGATTTGATTGCCAGGGGAGTTTTTGTGTCTTTGCTATCGGTGTCTTGTATCTCTTTTGTGATGGTAAAATCACAAAATCATGACTTAAAGGTAGATTTATTATTTCTAGAATCTTTTTAGCTTTTTAGATGATGTTTCTTTGACTAACAGTTAGCAAGCACAACGACCAACCACCTTTACTTTCCCAAACTAAAATCAGTTGGGTGGACTCAAAGGCGCCGTAAATATCCCTAAGTTCAAAATTCCAGTCGCCACCGAGATTCGAGCCCAGGACCCCAGGTTTGAAAGCCAAGCATTTAAACACTCGGCCATCGCGCCCCAGGCATATAGACTATAGAGTACTAACACAGATGTATGGATAGCCTGTAGCCTTCGTTTCAATTCACTTTTGACCATTGTAATTCTTCATAGTTAAATAGCTTTTTAAATTGATTAATTTATTTTGTGATGTGCAGGTCTGAGAAGAATGCAATTTTAAAAAATTATTATATAAGTGATCAAACAGACTAAATGAGGTTAAATATTTTTGAATATATTACGAACAGTACTGCAGTAGTATTTATTAAATAACTGATTGGTAGTTATTTATCAAAGCACAATAATAACCACAAGAAATGCTTACCGTGTCAGCACGGTGTAGTTCCAATCACAACACACCGTTAAAGAATATCTCACTGCTTTATAAAACAGACTGAAGGCAACATACAAATACCCACAGTTGAATCTATCTTTAGTTTTAAAATAGCGGTTCTGGTGTTATATCAATGCTCGGTGCACGGAATAAATACAACTGTATAATATGCATCAATACAGTGAAAGTAAGGCAGTCTATTCAAGTAGTGGGGGGGACCACTTTGACGGTGATAAGAAGAGTGAACACTGGAGAAAAAGGAACAAATCGTATAGAAGAGGGAGGGAGGGTATATAAGTAGCTGAGAGGAGGGGGGGGGATAGATTTGAGACCTAGTATGGCCTTTAAATATAAGCACCTTTTCGTGATCGAATCGGAAATCAATAAATTGAGCTTTCATATGGCAATTGATTTCAATGAGGCGCCCCCCGATAAATCACTAGCGACTGGTACCTCAACCAGGAATGAAGATAATATAGATAGAGATACTCTCTGTACATGTGTGTGTGCCGGGATATGTTTAAAGATTTTTTGTATTGATTAAAAAGTTCAACTTTCACGAGTTCTGCTTTGCAATGATAATGACTTTAGTGGGGAAATTAAAACGCAAGGTAGACTACACATTGCCTGCATCGCATCTGAAGTTTTGAACCAGTAAATCTGTCGGGTTTTTTTTTCACTAAGCATATTTCAACTCATTTTGTCTGTCTGTCTGTCTGTCTGTTACAAATTTTGTACACTTTATTTCTCCCACTTCCCATTCTCGAATAAATTCTAAACTTTGCACAATTATTCACCGTTGAAGACAACACATGAATCAATGTAAAAATTCGCCAATGATTAAATTAATTATTGTCATAAATAAGTTGAGTTTCTTTTACATAGACAACGAGGAGTTAAATCTTGAAGTGTTGAGATTCATATCGGTAATTGTGCAGTTATCTCCATTATAAAAGCTCAATTTTAAGTATTTATTTTTATTTTGCTTTTTCCTTCAGCTCTACGAGGTTATAGGCTATGAAAGGTCACTATGTGCATAAATCTGTTGACTCGATATCCAGGCTATGTCTTAATAAATATGCAGTTTGAAAGGCATTGCGTCATTACTAATTAAAGCGTATTTAATGAAATAAAGTTTTGGACAGGACAAATTTTAAATCTAGGTATCATTTTATATGGTCTGGTGGTACATCGCTTATCTTCCGAACCTAGGAGCCACGAGTTCAAATTCCGATGAAGGCTCTAAAGTTGAACTTTGGAATTTTTAGGACGCCCCTGAATTCACCCAACTCTAATGAGTACCTGGCGTACTTTAGGGAAAGTAATGGCAGTTTGTCATTGTGCTGACAGCCGTACACACGGTTAACGTCGGACATAAAAACAGACGCGCTTTACTTTATCGCCCCCCCCCCCCCAATAGAATCATAAAGCCAGTAAAAAGGGACCTTTACTCTTTTTTCTTAACTTTTGTAAAAAAAAAAAAATCAATGGCGTAGCTATGGATTTGGGAGTCCAGGGAGGCTTGACCTCTTTAAGGGCCCCTGCATTTTGACATTCTTTATCATGAAATGAAATAATGGCGTAATATTTAATACTTAATGTAAAAAAGAATTCTGACACTCATTTGGAGGACTCAATCAAGTGGGGGCCCCAATCAAGAAGACCTACTATTTGGACTCCCCCCCTTCCCCCACTCTAGCTACGCCACTATACCACTACATATAAAACATAAATATGTTGCTATAGTATATATCCCATCACCTATGAAACTATATATATATATATATATATATATATATATATATATATATATATACATATACATATACACAATGGTTCCGCAAGGTTGTCATTGCTGGAAGTGGTCATGGATGTAAGCACTCCACTACCTATAAAATGCTTCCTAATGGCATGCGTCTTGAAAAGCCTCTGACGACCAGTCCAACTCCTAGCCTTCACGTGTGACTCAGATGTTGTGACCGGCGGAACTTTTCTCACTAACAGGAGAAGGGGCAAAGGCGAGTAACTGGCGCCTTAACCAGTAAGCTTCGGGCAGGAGGGGCTCGTTAGCCATGGTTGGCTACCCACCTAGGAGAAGGAAAACTCTTAATTCAAACCTCTGTTGCCTTGCAGCTAAACCCAATCATGGTAAAGGCTTCGAGAGTCAACCCTGAGGAAACATCAGGCAGTTTGCAGCACCCAGCGCTACACTCTGACAGAACCTGCGACGCCACTGACCCCAAACTGTATCGGCACTGCCGTTCCTTTGGATACATCAGCTGCGTGGAGAGGAGGGGATTGATGTGTGGGCGACATCGTTCCGACCACAACTAATGCCCAGGCATTCATCTCACCGAGATGATCCATATATGAATATATATATATATATATATATATATATATATATATATATATCGTAGTACAGACCTGTGACGTGGAAACGAGCTATTGGTCTAAAAAACTGCCCACAGGTTGTGACGTTGCAGGTCTGTGTTGAGGCCTTCTATAACGACTGGTCTCGTTGTGTTGCGACTCAAGAAACGGGTTTAGATTGCTAACAATGACTTGAGTTTACATTTATTTTATTTTTGTCCCTAAATATTTCTCTTACACTTTATCCTGAAACAACGAGTTGGGCTCTCTAACATACTAGTATCCAAGAGACCAGCATCCAAGTATTAAATGCCGCTGTATTTTCAAATACATTGACTTATATCAGACGTCGCTGGAGGAGAAATTGACATTCATTTTTTTCCCTTTTTTTAAAATCTGTAAGTATATTTTTAATGCAAAGTGAAAGAGTAAGAAATTTTTTTTTTACAGTGCCTCCTCTACCACTTGAATGACGAGGCCCAGGGTAGCCGAACAGTTTTGATTTTATTACTTTCGTTTAGCACTACTTTCATGTTTAGCGCTACTTTCATGTTTAGCGCTACTTTCATGTTTAGCGCTACTTTCATGTTTATGGCTACTTTTATGTTTAGCACTACTTTCATGTTTAGCGCTACTTTCATGTTTAGCGCTACTTTCATGTTTAGCACTACTTTCATGTTTATGGCTACTTTTATGTTTAGGGCTACTTTCATGTTTATGGCTACTTTTATGTTTAGCGCTACTTTCATGTTTAAGGCTACTTTCATGTTTAGAACAACCCCAGTGTGTTATGGTCCATTCATTTTTGTGGACCAGTGGGGGAAGGGGGATCTGGTATGTTTCCTCCCGGCATTCCAGTACCACCTCATCGTGGTTGTCGGGTGAACACTCCGCTCTCTTGGAGTGGCCAAGAGTACTGGTTGCTTGCCGCTGATGAATGAGCAGCCGGCAAGTGTAAAAGGAAACCAAAGGGGTTATATCCAGCCCCTGTGGGCAAAGACTGGGCTGACTGGCGCGGCCTTAGCGGGTTGCGTCGGGCGGACTGGTTGGCGCCCACGAGCTAGGCTCTATCTAGCCCGTCCCCTGAGAGGTAGTAGAGGAACGCGCTTCCCAATAAGCAGTTCCGATACTGGGGATATCAAGCAATCCTCACACAACCACTCCTCTCGTAAGCGAGCTCTTGCCATACGGAGGTGGTGACCAGTGGTGCGGACTTCCCGCACCCTAAGATCCCGGACCCTCTTGCAGGCCCTGTGTACACTACTTTCTAATAGGCAATAATTAAGGCCGCCAACGGCCTTCGACTTCTATGCAGACATGAATATTACACAACAAACCAGAAAACCCGGGTACGAGCAGACCCAAACAGGCTCCGTCGCGCGGGTAGTGGGCGGCAGGCCCGACAACGCTAAATTCACTACTACTCGCCCCGTGGTTCCGATCCGGCGGAACCTGTCGAACCACGATAAATTAGCGAAGGTTCCCCATCTCAGGAAAAAGACCTCTTCCCAGGCTACACTGCATTCGTTCTTCCCTCGGAAGAACGGTAGCCATGGTGTGACTGGCCCACCACACCAACCTGGTGAACATGTCCCGCACCAGGCCAAACCAACTATTACCACCAAAAAGGCCCAACCGACTATGACCAACGTAGTGAGGACCATTGGCCCTCCAGAAAACCAACCATTACAACGGTCTGTCGCTCCCAGTCCTAAACCCTTAGGGAGCGATAAACTTAGCCAGATAAAAGTACTCCAGCTCAATATCTGTGGGTTAATACCCAAGATACTTGAGCTCACAAAACTCCTCCACGAGAGGGCAATAGACATCGCGCTCTTGCAGGAGACTCTGGTAGGTAAGAAACGAAGCAGCCACATCAGTGGCTACACGGCTTATAAATGTAAATGCGATGAGTGCCGTGGAATTATTACATACGTAAGAAACGGAATGACGGTTTCACAAAATCCTGGCCCTCAAAGCGGGCGTACCGACGCCATCTCGCTTGATATATTCAAAGCTGGTAGAAAACTTACGGTCATTAACTGCTATAATCCGCCAAAACACGAACTTGCCATTAACCTCGGCAATAAGAATATCCTCACTAAAACTCTATTAGCTGGGGACCTAAATGCCAAGTCTCCTGCATGGGGCTATGACACAACCGACTCCTCGGGCCAAAAAGTCCAAGAAATTCTTAACACTACGAACTTATTTTGCTTGCAAAATAAACATAGCCCGCCAACCCTCCTACACACTGGCAACGGGTCTCTGTCGAGACCTGATCTAACTTTAATTACTGCAGACCTAGAGGGAAAAACCACAATTAATGTGCTTGAGGATGTTGGAAGTGATCATAGGCCCATTGAAATCACTATTGCCCTCTCAGAGGCCAGGGGTGTAGCCACTAAACGGCCCAAAAAATGGAGCTACACCAAGGCTGACTAGCCAGCATACGGGGCGGCTGTCGACTCCGCCCTGTCGTGTATCGCGGTGGAGGAAGGAACAGTCGACTCCAAATACGGCGAAATCACTGCAGCGATTTTGGGTGCGGCTAGGAAGCATATCCCGCGGACCTATCCCGGCATACGGCATAGACCCGCCTGGTCCCGAGAATTAGATCGAATAGTCAGGGCCAGGAAACGGGCAAGGCGCAGAGCACAAAGAAAGGGGACCCCTGAATGCCGCAGGGAGTTCAATGCATTATGCCGGAAGGCCAGCGAGGTGGCCCAGCGTGTACGAGCGGACCACTGGAGGGATGCCTGTGCCGGGCTGGATCTCCGGGATACTTCCAAAGCCTGGCGTCTTCTTCGCAATCTTGAGGCCAAAGATTCGGTACGTACAGCCACCCCATTATTGTCACCCAGTGGGGATCGAGTGGCAAAAGATCAAAAAATGGCCGACTTGCTTAATAAATATTTCGCTTCGATAAGCAAGTCCGAAAAGAAGACAGCCACATCTATAGCCCTCAACAAGGAGCGTAAAAGACTCGAGAGGGAGCCGGATGGGTCGAAAGACCTGGACACGTGCAATGCGCCCTTCTGCCGTGCTGAGCTGGACAGAGCGATAGCTAAGTGCAAAAACAGAAAAGCTCCAGGGCCAGACAAGGTTACTCCTGAGATGGTAAAACACCTCGGGGGTATTGCGAAAGACAAACTCCTTGAGTTTGCGAATCGGACCTGGGTAGAGTCCAGACTACCCAGGGCCTGGCGCTGTGCTACCATTGTTCCAATACTAAAAAAGGGCAAAGACGCGACTAACGTTGAGTCCTACAGACCTATATCCCTGACCTCCACTATCGGCAAGATAGTAGAACGGATGGTCAGCGAGCGACTCGTGTGGAGCTTTGAGAGTGCCGGTATCCTAGCGCCAGAGCAGGCTGGCTTTAGGGCAGGCTTGAGCCCGATCGACCAGGTCACAGTATTCATGCAGGAGGTGGCCGACGGGTTCCAGAGGGCCGAGAGCACATATGCAGTATTTATAGACCTTAAACAGGCTTATGACCGGGTGTGGAAGCAAGGCCTCTATCTTAAGCTTAGAGCCATGGGCGTACACGGGCGGACCTATAACTGGATAAAACAGTTTCTAACGGAGAGGAAAACAAGAACGCAGTTCCAGTACTCTCTAAGTGGGGAAAACACCCCAATCAGAGGGTTACCCCAGGGATCCGCCCTCTCATGTATTCTTTTCATGGCCTATCTTAACGATTTGCCCAGCTCACTCCGATGTCGCAAACTGCTATATGCTGATGATATAGTCCTCTGGTCAACCGGGAAGAAAGCTGACCAACTTCAGGCAGCATTACAAGCCGATCTCCATACCATCTCCTCGTATTGTTCAAAATGGCAGATACGAATCAACGTTGCCAAAACGACCTGGTGCCTGTTCAGCCTGGGAATCGACATTCTTGGGGCCCCATTCGAGCTCCAACTCGGTGGGCTGCGACTCCAACGTGAAAACACGCCAAAGTATCTAGGAGTCACCCTAGATAGAAAGCTCTCAATGCACTTGCACATCCAGGATGTTGAAAGAAAGGCCTCGGAGAAGTTAGGGTTACTCAGAAAGCTAGCCAGTACCAAGTGGGGCGCCCGAGCTGACATGCTCCGCACACTGTACACGGGGGCTGTCAGGTCCCAAATTGAGTACAGCCTGCCTGTGCAGGTGTACGCAAGCAAGACGGCCCTCGAATCACTCGATCGTGTACAGGCTCAGGCTCTTAGATTCATTTGCGGCACCTATAGAACGAGCCCAACTTCCGCTGCAGAAATCATGTCCAACGTGGCTCCTCTCAGCCTGAGGAGAGAGCGCGCCGTGCTAACGGCCCTGGAACGCTACAAAAGGAGCGAACCAGGGCTACCGACCCACACTTTAGTCACTCGGTGGAGAGTTAAAAACCGGATCAAACGGACATCATTTATGCACTGCGCAACAAATTTGAGTGCTCAAGCTGGTCTCTCCACTGATCGGGTCCCAATCCGACGGATAAGCACGTGCCCGCCCTGGAGGAGACAGCCCATCCCTCCCATCAATCTAACCATACACGGGTTGGAGGGGGCCACAAAACGACACACACACCCGGACTTACTAAGAAAAATGGCAATGGACACATTAAAGACCTACCCGGCCAACGCCATTTATTGCTACACAGACGGGTCGGTCATGAAGGACCCCGTAAGAGCTGGGTATGGGGCCTATATCTGCTACCCAGACCACGAACCTGACAAGCTTTCAGGCACATGCGGCCTCGCTGCATGTAGCTTTGATGCTGAAATAACGGCGATAACAAACACACTCAAATATCTGCTCCAAAAATTGCGTGAAAAGATAACCGTTGCGACTACCGTTGTAATGGTTACCGATTCCCAATCCTGCCTCCAAGCCATGGCTGGCTTAGGGGGAAAGTCCGAACTGGTGGAAGAGGCATTAGGCGCCGCAAATAACATCCGCCTATTTATTGGAGCTGTCATCTTTATGCAGTGGGTGCCCTCGCACTGCGGCGTGAGGGGCAATGCCGTGGCTGACGCTCTAGCTCTTGAAGGAGCGCTGGCCGTGCCCACTTTCGAACCACCAAGTACGTTTAAACAGGCTACCACAGTTATACGAGAGTGGGTACATGAAAAATGGTTGAAATCCTGGGATGACTCCAACACTGCCAGGGGAGTCTGGCAGCACATGCGTCGCCCAGATCGAGAGGACCCGTGGTGGAGGCTAAAAAGGTCAGAACAAACAATAATAGCGCAGTGGCGCACGGGACACTGCCCAATAGGTGCGTACTTCGCCCGGTTCCGACCAAATTTTGATGCCCGTTGCCGACACTGCGAGGAATCAGAAGAGACGGTGGCGCACGTCTTGCAAGAGTATCAGGTGGTTTACTATGTCTGTATGGAAGCTATGAGGCACTACGCCAAACAGCAGAGTTCCTTACCAGGGCACTACGGGAGTCCTAGGTCTCCCTGCCTTGTCACCAATTGGAGTTCATCTCAGGTATGTTTCCTCCGGAGTAATTCCAGCTACCGTCGCCTCAGCGTGGCACTCCGGTGGAAACGTCTGCCAGGGGAGACAGATAGGCTAAGAATGGTAGCGCACATAGCTCTCAGTGGGCTACCCTTGTATGGTCGAGAGACTGTACCTGCACGTGGTAGGGATGTAACAAAGGCTCGCTAACCCGTCCAAACACCCATTGATTCGTTCCCCAACGGGGGCCATACGCGCTGTGATGGACCCCCGCACGGGTTCGATGGGACATTATAGGCATACGAAAGGCCCCCACGCGGCTCGGCCTCCGGCCTCGCACGGGAGGGGGAATCCGTGCTTGGCTCAAGGGGGTCGTGTCCTGCGACATACCGGACGAGATTATATGATCGTTGCGGATAAGGTGGGATTTCGGACAGAGGGATTGGTGAAGAGCCGATGCCTCATCCTGGCCATGGATAAAAGCCTTTCCTTGGTCAAGAGGTCCATAAAAGGGAACCACAGTTCTCGGACCTTCAGGACATCTGAATCAGGTATGTTTCCTTTCTGCCTTAAGGCGCTCAGCAAATCAACTATGCACGAGCCAGGATTTGAACTCAAGCCACCTTGATAGGTAGCCAAGCTGTTTTTTCTACTCAACCAAACATCCGACCAGTTTGGACTATCGGTTGATCCGGCACTGCTGGGTAACTTTAAACTGCTTACATTTTAAGCTCTTGCTAGTAATGTGCTCATATATCAGTAGAGGCGTTGGTATTTCGACTTTGTATCATGCAAATCAAGAAGAATTTTTTTTTTATACTTAAAAAAAAATATAAATAATACCTCCTTTCTACAACATATCGAGCAATTATTTTCTATTAATAAGTAATGAATGTTATATTTAAAAAAACAAATATGGAACATTACCCCGCCCTATTCCACCTCCATCGCCCCCACCCGAGAAAAATCATTGTTAAGCGAATTTAGGCCTATAATAAGGCTTGTCTTCGAGTCCGAAGATTAGCGAGGAGTGCAGTGTTTCCCGTGGCTGCGCAGCCCCAGCTGTGACCTACACATTTTACCACACTCAGGGCAGGCATAACCATTGTCAGCAGGTGGTCGATTTAGATTTTCTTTTCGTCGTCTGCGTTTGTCCTCGGCAGCGGATTTTCATTTGGTTTCAAATGTGTATCCCGTGGCCTTCGTGAGTGACCTCCAGCTGTCTCGTTCTGAGGCCGCATGCAACCAGGTGCTCTCTACTATGTCAGCCAAGGAAAGTTGACGCCTAAGCTGGTCTTTGAAGCGTTTCCGTGGGGCGCCTCTGTTACGTCGACCACCTTTTAGCTCACCAAAATAA
This sequence comes from Biomphalaria pfeifferi, assembly GCA_030265305.1. Taxonomy (NCBI): domain Eukaryota; kingdom Metazoa; phylum Mollusca; class Gastropoda; family Planorbidae; genus Biomphalaria; species Biomphalaria pfeifferi. Next base: position 413,292 of record JASAOG010000103.1, on the reverse strand, counting down.
AGACTGCTTTTGGCATACGTTCGTCTCCCGTATGGAATGCGTGCCCTACTCAGCGTTACTGCCGGACCGTAAGATGTCCCTCTATACTGTCCATACCGGCCTTCGCAAAGGACATCGCTGTTTGTAGTGCGGTCTTGCCACCGTATGTTCATAATGGAATGCAAGCATCTTTGGTGGAAGCCCTCAAGAAGTCTACTAGACTTAATATATTCTAACGATATGCCTTTAGATCTAGACTTAGTAGACGGTGCGCAAGCATTACTTTATTAACTCTTTCTCTTCGTAATTATTTGTCCACGTTTTAAAGGAATTCTTCATTTTGCTCATTACTATTTCACTTTTGTTGTTTGTTATCAGAAAATGTTGTTTTTGATATAAAATTAAAGGGAAATGCATGCTCTTTTTATATAACACAAAGACAAGTTTTTAAAAATTAAATATTAATTTAATTTAATGAGTTCAAATCAACGTCAATTAGGAGAGAAAGAGTTAAACCTGTTAATGAATAGGCCCTACGTGCATAAATACCCAAGACGTAGATAAATATTTTCTAGTCCTCTAGCCAAATTTAAAATATTTTCTAGTCCTCTAGCCAAATTTAAAACATTTTCTAGTCCTCTAGCCAAATTTAAAATACTTTCTAGTCCTCTAGCCAGATAGTCCTCGAGCCAAATATAAAATATTTTCTAGTCCTCGAGCCAAATTTAAAATATTTTCTAGTCCTCGAGCCAAATTTAAATTTTTTTATAGTTCTTTAGCCAAATTTAAAATATTTTCTAGTCCTCGAGCCAAATTTAAATTTTTTTATATTTCTCTAGCCAAATTTAAAATATTTTCTAGTCCTCGAGCCAAATTTTAAATGTTTTCTAGTCCTCGAGCCAAATTTAAAATATTTTCTAGTCCTCGAGCCAAATTTAAAACATTTTTTAGTCCTCGAGCCAAATTTAAAATATTTTTTAGTCCTCGAGCCAAATTTAAAACATTTTTTAGTCCTCAAGCCAAATTTTAAATGTTTTCTAGTCCTCGAGCCAAATTTAAAATATTTTCTAGTCCTCGAGCCAAATTTAAAACATTTTCTAGTCCACGAGCCAAATTTAAAATATTTTCTAGTCCTCTAGCCAAATTTAAAATATTTTCTAGTCCTCTAGCCAAATTTAAAATATTTTCTAGTCCTCGAGCCAAATTTTAAATGTTTTCTAGTCCTCGAGCCAAATTTTAAATGTTTTCTAGTCCTCGAGCCAAATTTAAAATATTTTCTAGTCCTCGAGCCAAATTTAAAACATTTTTTAGTCCTCAAGCCAAATTTAAAATATTTTCTAGTCCTCGAGCCAAATTTTATGTTTTCTAGTCCTCTAGCCAAATTTAAAATATTTTGTAATATATTAATAATTTGAAAAAATATAACGTTCAAACTAGAGTTTTCTCCGTGTCGTTAACGATCTAGTAATTCTTTTCCCAACGATATACATCAACTGTCTAAATGTACAGGATAATCATTAGAGCCGTTTTTGAGAACCGTATCCACACTGAAGGTTTTGCCCGATTCGAATGTGAAAGTTGAATAGAGGCATGGTAAAAAAAAAATAATAGACACAGTTGGAGATTGTAAGTCTGTCAAATGAATGATCTTAACTCTTTCTCTTCTAACTGGCGTTGATTCCACTAGAATGTGGTAAATAATTACGGAGAGAAAGAGTTAATTTCTGTGTGATGCAAGTGGTAATGTAAAGAAAAAATAATTTTGATTTGTGAAATGACCTCAAATTGCGTGACGTGACGTAATTAAAAGTTTCTGCTACAAATGGTTAAATTATAATTGTGTATTCACTCAGGCGTACCATTTACCTCTACTAATTAGCGCCACTGTATTTAAAGGATCTCTTCGTTTTCGCCGCAAGGACTAACTGGATAATTTTAATGTCTTAGATTTGTGAACTTGGAGAATGGGGGTTCACGCCCTTTCATCGATTGAGAAACATTGTATTAGGTTCCAATCAACCAGACACAAGTTATTATCTTTTTAGAAACTTTTTTTCTTTGGTCACACTTCGGTATGTAAACCGGAACCAGAGAGAGATTCGCAATGCGCAAGCGGGGGAGAAAAGTGCTGACCATCTTTAGGGTCACTCACACTATGTGTGTGTGTGTGTGTGAGACACCTTCAATATGGGGTCAAGGAGGTCACGGTGTGAGAGAGAGAGAGAGAGAGAGAAAGAGAAAAAAAAAGGGGGAGGGGCTTGTTCTTTTTTTTTTCTTAGTTGCCAATAAAGTTATTAAATGTCCGTTAAGTTAGGGATCGTTCGGATATTACATAACGGCTTTTTTTTTTTGTTAAAAAAAAAGGGGGGGGGGTATACAATTTGTTACAATGGGGAGGGGGTATGAAAATTTGTTACGTAGCAAAAAAAAAAAGCAAATATTGTTGAGCTTTGTGACTTTATCTCTCGTGTTTATGTCTGTCATGTTATCACAGCCGCCTACAGTGTGTTTGTTTACAGCTGTTTATATAGTTAAATTATTATTAATAGATACAGTGGTCCCTTTGTCTTTCGCAGGTCCGACTTTCACTAACTACAGTGTTTGGGAGGCTTGGCGGCGTGCGTGTGTTTGTTGTGGAGTATGAGCGTCCCTGTCCTGTAACTGCCCAGTAGTGAATGGGTCACCTAGCGGAGGATAACGTGAGGTCAGGACTACAGAACGACAGCTGAACGTCTAGGCCTGTGAGACTGTAGTTTTTGAGATAGAAACTTAGTAGTGAATAAAGTCCTGCAGATTGATATTACAAAAAGCTAGACGAGTTTGTTACTTTCAGTGTTTGTTGTTCAATAACAATTTCAAAGTTTTCCAAACACGGGTTTTCAATAAATATAGAAGGAAAAAATAACACTTTTTTTTTTTTAACATCACGGGTTTTCCGACGGCCGCCCGATCGAGACTTATTTTTTTTTATTATCATTTCCCCAAACTACAAATTTTTCATCGTGGTATTTATAGAAATGAAAGGAATAGACACGAATTCTAGTTGGCGTTTCGATGACGTATTCAGTTGTTTTTTTCCCCACCAATCTTGTACACATATATCGAACCGAGTCCAATCGTGATAGAAGGCCTGAACACTGGCCTGCAATGTCACAAAAGGTGGGCAGTGGAGAATAAGTCTTTTGTAAGATAAGAATTTTCTTGTTATGTTAGTCTACGGAGGGCGGGGGGTGATGTTACGATTAGTTAAAAGTGGGGGGGGGGGGGGGGGAGAGGAACGTGATTTTTTGGTATTATGTAATATCCGAACGTTTCCTTATTCTGACGTAAATTGTTTTTCGTGCAACTACATGACACTCTTACTTAATGAACCAATCTTGAAGTCCTGCTACAAGTTTGCTTCGGGGGGGGGGGGGGGGGGGGACTGACCTTTTTTTTTTTTTTGTTCTCTTGTCTGCAACGACCGTAGAGTGTCATTTATGTGTCTGACATGACATCCCCGCTGTTTATTAGTGTTGACATTAATGACATGTGGGCTACTAGTGTCACTACACTGCATCAAGCTTTGTAAGAAAATATAAACAGCACACGAGTATAGTTGTTATAAGGGGAGGTCTTGAGTTGCTGAAACAAAATAAAGGTGTGAGGACCTGTTTTTGTGTGTGTGTGTATATATATATTTACAGTACAAAACATACCACGCACACACAAGACAAACAAAACACAATATGCACACTTATTGAGTTTGTACCAGGTAGCCCTACTAAAGGAAGGATCCAGCTAATTTTTAACTTCTTTTTACAAAGCTTTTATCAAGTCAGTCTGTCTGGTAAAAAGTTTCTGTAACGGACTGTTTCCACACCAGGGCGCACATTGAGGCTAAGAATTTGTGTACAGCTTAAAGAGAGCTAAATATTTTTAAAGTCATAAACTTGTCCTAACAAATCAAGCAGCAGGTATTTTGTGCTTTGTTTTCATAGGAAAGTACTGCCACACCTAAAAACACACACACACATACAATATACCACAGAAACATCCCATCACTCCATCTTGTCGTCTGCTCCAGATGGTAACAAATTACAAATGTAACAACTATTTATAATTCAAAATACTTCTATGAAACACAGCGCACAGTAAGTTAACCAGGAACAACTCTATAACCAAACCAATGACATTTATTATATATACATAAATAATTGTACACACATAAAAACAAGAGAGAAACATATAAATTAAAATAATTACATATATAAACAGTATGCTTTAATGTACAAATTAAAAAAACAAAATAGTTTCCTAAAGTGTTCATTTTTGTTGTGTTCTTTTTAACACATTAATATAAAAAAAAAATTATTTTTTTACATTTGTACAAATAAAATGCAACTTTTGCTTTGTTTTAAAAAGAAATAAGTCTTAACGGCCTATCAAATGATACCATGGCCAACAGAATACCATGGCCCATAGGATAACATGGAAGTCTTAGAAAAGTTTTTCTTGCACCACTAAAATGTTAACTCTTTCTCTCCGTAATTATTTACCACATTCTGGTGGAATCAACGCTGGTATCGTCAGTTAGGAGAGAAAGAGTTTAGTAATGTGACAACAAAGGTCTATCTAGTGATAGTGTAAAAGTGGCAGATAATCTTTGCAGATAGTGTCTGATAGAAGTAGCTTCTATTCCATTCTAAACACATTATAGGCATCAACATTATCTACATTAAAAAAAGTTTAGAAATAAAATCACATCCAAACCTACATTATAGTATTTATCTTCCTGTTGGAAATATACATACTATTCTGAGAGCTATCTTCCCATTATGTTTTTAAAAAGGAGATTCCATTCAGTTCCAATGTATGACAACTTCCATGACTGCAAAGGCCAACAAATGGTAGAATATCCATACAGTATTAGATGCTACTGACATGTCCCACAATGTCATCCTGTTGTGTTGAGGACTGGCTTTGTCTGTGTCAAACTAAACTGGGTCAACTTATCATTAGCAATGGAGCTGACCAGATGTAAAGGCAAATAAATATCTTCTGATTGGAAAAGCTGAAGAAAAAAAAAGGGAAATAATAAAATTATACATCTGTTACATTAAATTGAATATACAGACAATCAAAGTTTGACTTATCATAAGACAGCAATAGCAATAAATCAAATCTAAAAACAGGTGACAAAGTTATAGAAGAGTCATGCATTTAACAATCGGGGACAAAGAAAAGTCATTGAGAAGTGCTTCTTTGAATATAGAACTTTAATTTGAATCAAGGCTTTTGTTATTTAGAATATTATATAAAACTGTTTTGGTATACCTTCAATGTCGTTGCAACCTTCTTAGTGCTCTCTCTGTTCTGAACCATTGCAAAAAGGGTTAATTGGCAATTTTCCAAGGCCCCCTTTAGGCACTTAGTAAACTCAATTCAGCTTGAATTCAGTGTCAAATTTAATATTCCAGGAACCCATCATGATTTACACTGGATCCCTCCTCAATTAGGTAGCAAAGTGGTTTATGAATTATTTGAAACCACACATGGTTTCAACAGTGTCCTTAACACCTGGTCCTTGACTACAACATGAGTGGAAATTACAGAAGTAGTTGCGGATCTGATAACAAATATACCCTCAACATAGTTGGCAGTTGCAATGGATACTCTTCAAATTGACTGCCAACTCTATAGTTTCAGGTCTTGTTAATAACACTTTACTTTTCAATATTTACATACACTTTATACTACTTACCTTGATTTTGCCTTGACTAGATACATAAGCTATTGGAGTCCCCACTTCTGAGAGAGTCAGCTTCTAAAGTATAGAAACAAGAAAAAAAAATTAAATTATATACTATCCTATGAGTTATAATATAAATTACTTCAAACTTGAATCGTGTAAATGGTGTTGGGTGACTTCAAATCCCAGTAAGATTTTGAGCTTAGGATTTTCTTTCCTTAGTCCAGCCAACTGTTATTAAAAACTGGTGTCAAAGTTGAAGACAGGGAAGAACAAACAAGAGACACAAGGCAAAAAAAAATGTATTTTAAGTGAATTATATGAACACTAAACATGGACAAGGCATATTGACAGAGTACAACATCCCAGCACTCTAAACATGGACAAGGTGTATTGACAGAGTACAACATCCCAGCACTCTAAACATGGACAAGGTGTATTGACAGAGTACAACATCCCAGCACTCTAAACATGGACAAGGTGTATTGACAGAGTACAACATCCCAGCACTCTAAACATGGACAAGGTGTATTGACAGAGTACAACATCCCAGCACTCTAAACATGGACAAGGTGTATTGACAGAGTACAACATCCCAGCAATCTAAACATGGACAAGGTGTATTGACAGAGTGCAACATCCCAGCACTCTAAACATGGACAAGGTGTATTGACAGAGCACAACATCCCAGCACTCTAAACATGGACAAGACGTATTGACAGAGTATAACATCCCAGCACTCTAAACTTGGACAAGATGTATTGACAGAGTAAGACCTACATGTTGTGGTACTTACACTAAACACAATGTGCATGGTGTATTCCAGGTGACTCTCTAAGGCTCCAACAAATGTTTCCACATCGTCTTCTTTAAGAGTTGTCAGTGAACTCAGTGATGTGTTCTGTATCCTAACCAGGAACAACAAATATACTTTTAAAATAAAGTGACTAACTTTCAATAAGTTACACAAGAAAGGAGACATGTTTATTTCTTTTACTGCTATTAATTTGTGCACAGTGCACATTTGCCTGATCACAATCAGAAAGCATTACACATTGTCTCAGTTCTTTTTATATGTAACGGATAAGATTTAAATAACTTTTGAAATTCAAAAACAAAAATTTCAGCTTAACTCTGCCAGCCCATGAACTTGCTGGAATTTCATTAAAATGCATATATTTGTTAATCTGCTTTTTTCTCTGCATAGAACAAACACATAAGAATCTAAAAAATAACTAACGAAATGTTGTGAAATTTCTCTATTGAATCAAGCACTTATAGGTTACGGCTTGTAATAAGCCCAAGATTAATCAATATTTTAGTTAATTAAAATTTTTAACAAAATTATAGAGACGGTAAGAACTCAAATGATAAGAAAAAATTTAGAACAAAATCCTATTCAAATGAAAGGAATATATACAAGAAACACACACCTCTGCCAGAGCTCTCTACAAAATGTAGACTCAAACCTGCAGTCAATTGTTTTGATACCTTCACATACATTCTGTAAGGAATACTGCAGCAGAACTGGCGCTGCTTTATGGCCTGCACAAACAAAATAAAACACTATTTGGAATAATGTAACATACAATTAATCAAACAGTTTCAGTAACTGACCTTAAATGTATGACTTAAGAACAAAAAAAATCATTGAAAAGATGACCAACCAGCATCTCGAGTGGAGCAGCATGCCAAAATCCACCTCAGGTCATTATTGGAGAATGTCAAAGGACTGGTATGACAATCGAAATGGCGCTACAGAAAAAGTAAAATTATGTTAAAATACATCCCCAAAACACAATTGAATACTAACTGGCATGATATATTCACTTCATTTTAAAACTAAAATTCTAAAGAAGAATTCCAAAAGATACTTATAGTTACTATAATTGTACTACACAACTGCTTCAGTAACTGAAGTAACAAGCAAAATATAAAAAATACTTTTTAAAAAAAAAAAGCAAAGCTTCACATTTACAGCCAAATATCTCAGTACAGTTAGATTTATTTTCTTTTTTCAATATTAAACAAAATTAATTAATTACCACTAATTCATTAACTAATTGGTTAATTTTTGGACTGATTCACAATTTGGTTTGGAACAAGCAATAGTTGTTGTGCAAAGTTTCAACTTGATTCCAGAATGGGAAAAGGGAGATTAGGCAAGTTGAAAATCTGTACCAGACAGCTAGAGCCAGTTGATAACAACCTTTAAAAAAAAAAAGACTTTATATATGACTTAAAAGTAATTTACAATCTAAGTAACTAATTCCATGTATTTGATTTTTTTTTTGTTTCTCTTTTTGGCAAAAGCATCAACTCCTTTTTTCTCCATTAATAGATATTTTGTTAAAAGTCAATAAATCATTCAGCATCCAAGTGGTTCGAGAAATTTTAATGTCTAGCACTTGTGAGCTTGAGTTTTGGCACATCGGCACAATTTAGGCCATGTCATGCCCGTAATCCTTTAAAGATCAGCACTTGTACTTGGAACCTATGACCTTTACTTTCCTTCGTCACCAGCCTAATTTTCCAACCCTACTGTCTCATTTAAGCCTCAATCACAACCTAACCATACCCCCCACCTACCAACCTCTTCTCCAAGCACTTTAACCTCAATGGGATCAAGACCATATCTTCATAGAAGGCATAAACACTGAAATGCAACGTCCCAACCCGTGGGCAGAGGAGACCAATAGTTTGCTGCCATGTCATAGGTCTGTCTGCCCCCCCCCCCCCCCCCCCCCCAGGAAGTCAAAGGTCTGTGTTGAGGCCTTCTATGAAGATTAGTTTCGAAGGGATGCACCTTTAAGCAACCATCACTCTTGACCACCCTGTCTGGACACTCCCCACCTGGTTAAACCTCCCTTTCCCTTTGCCCCAGCTGTCCACATCCCTCCCCCCCTTTCAGTATTCCCTTTGTCTCGCCCCTGCACCGTCCTAGTTTTTATACGTGAATATTTAATATATAAGGAAATACAAACAATTAAAAAAGAGTGTGTTTACACATAACTAATAAATAGGTCCTGGGTTCGAATCTTGCTGGCGACTGGGATTTTGATTTTCAGGATTTATAGGGCGCTTCTGAGTCCATCCAACTCAAATGGGTATCTGACATTAGTTGGGGAAAGTAAAGGCAGTTGGTCATTGTGCTGGCCACAGGACAGCCAAAGAAACAGATGACCTTAACAGCATCTGCCCAATAGCATCTCAAGGTCTGAAAGGGGAACTCAAAACAGAAGTGTAGCTTACCTCCAGCCAGTTCAGTACAACATTAGAACGCAGTTTGTTTCCTGTGATCATGATGACCGGATAATATGTGAAGTGGGCTTTATGAGCCGCAGGCACCGGGTGGTCACCAATGTCAACACAAAACATCAGTGCATTCAGTACAATGGTTGACCCTTGATGTGAACAGAAGGTAAGGTTTTGATTATTACCAAGGAAATATTTTTTACTTTATATTATAATAGCAGACTTGAAGGCATTAACTTGTACACGTTTCTATAGCAACCGATGAGAAATTACTGAGTGACCATTCTCAATTATTTGGTAACATTCCAAACTGATGTGATGAAGATGTTAACCTCAGGTATGGTATTGTTAGGCGTTTCCACTGTGTCTAATGTAGAAAAACCAAAAGTAGGTTACACTCAACTAAATCCAATAACACCAGGAAAAGGCTGAAAAATTAATTTAAGCTAATCGACGTTGATAAAGAATGTCAAACAAGAAGTTTAATAGTAACAAAGGGAACCGTAAAATGTCAGCTAACTCTCATAACAAGCTTCTTATCTCCAAGCCATCTGGAAAGTCGTCTGTTTACATCGGATGATATTTCTCCTCCTAAAACCTCGTCTTGTTTTTACTAGTCACGTCATTGTCTCTAAGTCAAAACTTCCCCTATTTCTGAAATAAATTACCAATCCCTAATCGTGCCATAACAGTATACCCACAGCAAAAGATTTTGATTTCAGTAGCTCAAAAAAGTGTTTTAATTGAGTCACACAAAGCTAAGAAAAACAGAGAAACCAAGACAGTGAGATAACTGAGTAGCACATACCTCCACCATTTCTTTTCTCTGTCACTTGGATCTGTACTGCTTCTGGGTCATCTATTACAACAAAGTTACAAGATATTTATTATTATATACTAGCCGGATATGATCTACGGCCTGAAGGCCTTAATTTAGTGACATAGAGTTAGAAGTATGTCAGACATGACGTATGCTTCCTTCAAATTTTTTAGAATTTTGCCACAAAAAATAAAAGTAGAGTTTAAACATGGGTTTCCCTAATTTGCTGACATTTATATCAAATATAAAATACTGCAAATGCAGGTTTACCCAATTCGTTAAAAAGAATAAAATTAAGGAATTTTTTGTTATTTTTAGGGTCACCAGGTTGTTGGAGGGACATTAAACATACATTACGGTCTCCGCCATGATCTAAGGAACATTTTTGCCAGGTTTTATCAAGATCAGTAAAATTATTTTTTATTTCTATGTGGGCCATAATACACCTTAAAATCAATTATTCAAGAATTTTTAATATTTGAAAGTTATCAACAAGAATATCCTTCTTTGTATTTTAGAAGTATGTTAGTTAGATATACACATATGGTTGTTTGTTTTTTTTAAATGCCTTTCCAATCAACATAAAAATTGCATATCTATAAATCACATTTAAAAAACTTTTTATTCATTGTTTCTTTCAAAAATTAAACTTTTCAGATGGTTAATAATAATATTTTTAAAAAAAATCATCCATCACAGCCCCCCCAAAAACAAGGTCTAAAGAGAACCAAAAGCTGCTAACAATGATGTGTTATTGGGCATCTACCCAACTACATCTGATATTAGTCAGAGAAAGAAAAGGCAATTAAAGCTTGTTATTTGAAGAGCCACATAAACATAGCCACAGAGAAACAAGATGGCCACTTGGTCGTATATGCTCCAGGCTGTAGTCGAAAAACCCTACCGAGCCCTACCCGCTGTCATCAACTGTAGGAGGTTTGGGCTGGGACTAATAATTTTTCTTATCCGAAAAAATGTCTGAAACTGGTCAAGTACAGTTGACCCTTGATAGCCCGACACTTTTTTAAAATCCAAACCAATCAGTAATCCCAGGCGGCGCAAACCGTGAGATAATATATGTTTCAGTGGCACAAGCATGTTTTGACAAGCAAGTCTCAGTCCTACTCACATGCTGTGTTAAGTGGTAATATACTCTTGATTGTCTTTCAGTGATTACTATCAGACAGTTTACCTGATGTATTTTTTGGTGTTCACATTTTTGTTACGTCTTACGTGACGGCAAGCATAAAACATTATCTCTTTCTGAAAAAATGGGAGATTATAAAAGAGGTATGACCGTGGCTAAATTCTTTGAAGTACAGGTAACCATGGTAATCCAAGGTTTTGATAATCTGACACCATTCCAATCTGTAAAAATCAGAGTATCAAGGATTAGCTGTAATATTGATGATTTTTAACTTACAAGCACTTGCCTGCATTAAATTTCAGACCTTTGTAGACAGTGAATGAGCTTCTTTCTGAGCCTCCATTAGAGCTTGCAAAGCTACATTTGTCCTAATGAAAAATAAGAGTTTTCTAACAAACTTTAGAATTTCAATTAGTATAAGATGAAATGAGAGGGCATGGTGGCTGAGTGGTGAAGTGCAAATTCCAAACATAGATGTCTATGGGAAGACTGGGATTTTGAATTATGGGACTTGTAGGATGGCTCCTGAGTCTACTCAAATGTAATGGGTAACAGATATTAGTTGGGGAAAATAAAAATGGTTGGATTTAGTGCTGTCCATGTGACATTAAAAAAAAAATGACCTCTATCATCTGCCCTATAGATGCAATATTTTCAATGTATTGAATCCATTTTACCTTTCTAAACTATCTTACTATACATGTTATGGGACATGAATACTGAGACTTTAAATACAAAGGGAGACCACCATGCCTTATTAAATCTGAGGAATAATTTTTTTTTTAATTCTTAAAATGATAGGAGATATTTTCTTTTTTTAATATTTTTTTTATTAGAATGCTTAAAAACATACATATAAAAATTATTTAATGGCCCAATGCATAGTTATGTTTAAAAAAAAAAAAAAATTATTTGGTGGTAAATGGTAAAAAAAAACCACTCTATATGCCTTTTGATTCTTCTTATAAAATAAAGACATTGCTATTTAAAAAAATAGAAAAAAAAAAAAAAAAAAAAAAAAAAAAAAAAAAAAAACTCTAGTGTAGAGTTTACTATCAGCACTAATTGCATGACAAATTACAACCTTAAACCTATAAATAAAATTATTATAGCGAATAACTCTTGTAACTGGTCAACTACAGTGACCTACTGCTATAAAACTTAGAATAAAATAGCATGATTGGTGAAGGCAAAGCACAAAAAAAATATATAACAACATTTTTTACATGCAGAGAGACAGTTTTTTTTCCTATTCAGTGTTGAGAAAGACAAGTCTAAATTGAATGGTAAATTGCACAATTAAACCAACTTACCTCTGTCAATGAAGCATCTAAAGATCTAGCATACTTTTTAAAAGATCGGGCATTTACTTTAAAGTTATACAAAGGTGACAGGCTGTAGAGCCTCCATGTCTTTTTCAGCAATCCTACAAGAAAAGAAGAAAAACTTAAAAAATACTGAAAAAAAAAAAAAAAAAAAAGCTTATACGAAATGTAATTGTTTCAATTAGTTTGGATCAGTCTTGTAATTCAATTTTTTATAGATCTAGACAATAATAAATCTGTGTGATTAATATTTTTTACATTGTTTTTGTTTAGTTCTATTTTATGGTTTTTGCTTTCTCTGTACACTATGATCTTATCATACATAGGCAGACAGATAGATCGAGTGAGTTGTAAATATCAGGTAAAAAACTATTCTAGTTTGAAATGAATGTATCCTGTCATTACTTGGTGCAGTGGTTTTAAGTAATAAAGCTAAAAATTATTGATTCTGCTTATGACAGTTTTGAAACATTTTCAGTATAAAAAAGTTTTGTGTTACTATTTGTTCTATAAAAAAAAAAAAAAAAAAAAAAAACACTTTAACTACAGGAACAAAATATAATATATGTTCTCAAACATCCCATGTGAAATGTTTACATCAGATAGATCAATTCAATTCAATGATTTGATTTCCAGTGGAAAATGAGTAGGTGTGTCTGTTTTTGGAAACAATATCTTGTATCTCCTTAGTGATGGTAAAATCTCAAAATCCTGACCCAGGGGATGTTATTTTATTTTTAAAAACTATTTAGCTTTTTTACAAATGTTTTTCTTGAACAGTTGTTAGAATGGAGTTTGTTTATTACCAATAACTTTGCTAGCAGCATTTATGAGTTTCTGCATTTTAATGTTCAGACTGCCATACCAGACAGTGAAATTGAAACTTAAAATACTACAGATGTGAACATGGTAAAACACGGACTAAGCCTTTTTGCTTAACATAAAGGAGAACATTTTTATTAGCACTTGGTTAAATAGAAACATAAACAATTATAAGCTGGTATATTTTTATTTAAATTAGACATTATCTTTAGATCCAAAAGTGCTTAGGGGTAAACAAAAATTTTTATTTAAATACCTTTTAAAAAAATTTTTTTTTATTTAAATACCTTTTTAAAAAAGATAGGTTGATGACTTGCATCTAGCATTTAAATGTTGTTGTTTTATTAAATAATTGTTATCTTTTTCTGAGGGTCTTTTTTTAACTAATAGCCAATCATTCAAACAAAGCTTAAACATGCAAGTATTATTTTATTAACAAGTTGGTTGGTAACTCTACTTTTGCAATGTCTATTTGAAAAATAAAATACCTGAATAGTCAAAGATCTCCACAGATTCAAAACTTTCATTTGAAGGAGCTGTAACACATAAAGCATTTTTTTTTTAATATTTTTTTTTTTACAATATGAAAGACATATTGAATTTTTTAAATCACGCTTTACAATTCAATTATAACTGCAAGTCAAATGAGTAGATATAAAGATTTCTTATTAAAGTTCACCTACCTGTCAATTTCCTATTCTTCTGCCTCTGTGAATAAGGCGCTGTTCCCGGAGTGCGCCGCCGAGCAGAGAATGGGGTGTACACATGAAGTACCTTGCTTGGTACAGTGGAGGAATTTTGTGGAGTCTCTGTCATCTTAGGCTATGACTTTTGATTCATCTGAATAATTAGCAAACTGAAAAAAAAAAATTGATGAGATATTTGTTAAGTCAATGTGAAATTTTTTTTAATGTGAAAAATGTGTATGTATATATAGAACCCATGGTATTATGTTTTATTTTTAGTGGATGGTAAAGTTTCAACTCTATCATGGTCATCTCGTCTCAGTCTGTGGTTCCATCTAGGACATGAGCCACCAACCAGCTTCCTCCAGGCAACTAGATGCTCAGCAAGTCTCTCCAACTATTATTGTACCTGACATTTGTTGTAGAAAATAATAGATTTATAATATTCTAGAATCTAAAGACTACTCAACTAGATTAAGATCATTAGTCCTAATGTATGCAATTAAACTAGAATAGTAAAAAAAAAAAAAAAAAAAAAAGGAAACTTCACCCTTCAGACCTTGTGGTCTATAGGGCAGATGATTCTAAGGCCTATGGTTAACGAAGGTGTCATGTGGCCAGCACCATGACCAACCGCCTTTACTTTTCCCCAACTAACATCAGGTACCCATTAGAGCTGGGTGGACTCAGAGACGCCCAAGGATCCTGAAATTTAAAATCCCAGCCTTCACCTGGATTTGAACCCCGGACCCCAAGCGCTTTACCACTCAGCCACAGTGCCTCCTTGTAACACTACACTGTACTAGATCTAGTATAGTATAGTCTAGATCTAGATCTACTTCATGTCTTAAAGACTAGTGTCTACTCAGTATACTGATACTGTACTCGACAACTCTGTAAAGTCTGTAGGCTGTAGTAGTGACAGTAGATTAGTCTAGATCTCTACACTGAACTGTGCTAGTGTTAGATTCTACTCAACTTTATTCATTAATAGGTCTATGTAATTTGACATCTTAACCCTACTGACCTATAAACTGCTAGACTAGCTGCTATTTTTTGAAACAGCATGGCCAGACATCCAAACCCATGGTGTTAGTTGATTGATTTTTTTTTATACATTTGCTTCATTTTTTAAATACCCTTGTGATAATCTTAAAGGAGGATTCCTAAGCTTTTGAATGACACCACATTATCAACAAATGAAAGATGTGTTTATTAAGAAAATGTACAGTAAAGTCATATATATAAGTAAGAATAATTTTGCATATTTATAATCCCTTTTAGAGCTCATTATTTTTCTATTATATTTAGGTCTAGATTTATGCTTAAATTTTGTTGTTTTGTAATTTTTAATGAAATGTAGTCCTTCAAAAATTAATAAAAAATTACCCCAACATGCTATTATCAGTTTATAAATGATGCCAAATTAGGCTATTTTTCGAAATGGATAAGTTAAAAAATTATAACTATCATATAACAATCTATGACTATAGTATCAAAATAAATATTTCTATTATAGAGTAGTATTGAAAATCTTTTTTTTTCTATACTTAGGTACAGAAAATTATGTAAGAGAAAATCAGCTTATTAAGGCAAGTTAGGACTCATCCTGATGATATTAAATTAAGCAACCCTATGATGAAGCGACCTGCGGCACAAGACATTAAGCAATTTTCATTAATGATATGAAGTATTTAATAAAGTATTTAAAAAATTAAAATATTTCGGCATCAACGGTCCACTGCATCAGTGGATTAAAGATTTTCTGATAGGGAGAGAACAAACTGTAATAATAAATGGCTCTAAATCAACACCAATAACAGTAAACTCAGGTGTACCTCAAGGAACAGTCTTGGGTCCACTTCTATTTTTAATTTACATAAATGATTTACCAAATTGCATTAGTTCAGGAACAAAAGTCAGATTATTTGCAGACGATTGCATAATATATAGAACAATAAAAACAAAACAAGACACAGATATTTTACAAAGAGAATTAGATGAATTACAGAAATGGGAATCAAATTGGAGCATGTCTTTCCACCCAGAAAAATGTCAGTTGTTAAGAGTAACAAAAAAACTAAAACAAATTAATTCCACTTATCTTATTCATGGCAAACCAGTAACACAGACTAAAAACTCAAAATACCTAGGTGTTATAATAAATGAAAAACTGTCATGGAATCCACATATTGATGAAACTATAAAAAAAATCCAACAAAGCATTAGGGTTTATTAAAAGAAATTTCCATAAATCAAATAAGAACATAAAACTAAAATGTTATTTAACCTTGGTTAGGCCAATAATAGAATATGCATCCACCGTGTGGGACCCCTCAACTCAAGAAAACATTAAGAAACTGGAACAAACACAAAATAGAGCAGTGAGATTCATAACAAACGAATATTCACATTTGACTAGGGTAACACCATCAGTAAAATCACTAAATTTAGAAAGCCTTCAGGACAGAAGACTCAAAAGTAAAGAAGCAATTATACATAAAACACTGAACCATAATCTTCAAATACAAAAACAAAATTTAATAAAATACTCTGAAAGACACAAAAATAAAGGCACATTCCTCGTCCCATAGGCTAGGACAAATTTGTACAAATACTCCTTCTTCCCTAGTGCTATTAGAGCATGGAATGTGTTGCCTGAGCTAGCCAGAAAAACCAGTGACTTGGCAGAATTTAAGTCATTGGTTAATATGCATGACTAAATGCATGACGCGTAGGACGTAATCATCTTCTTTTTTGAAGTAATGTCTGTATTATATAAGATAAGATAAGAAGAAATAAAAATGATTTAAATGCGTTAAGTTTCATGGCTTATCTTTGAACAACCTAGTGGAGAGAATGCTGTTAAGGTGTTAGCTACATTATATAATAAATAAATATTATAAGTTTCTAACAAATGGCAATCTAGAAAAATGTTTGAAGTCAATTTACAAACAATTGGATTAACTGTGAATGAATGTTAGCTGCATTTGAGATGAAGCAAATTCAAAATCATATAATGGGGTACAAGTGTTCCAAATGTCAAGCTTCTATCATTACTGTGTATTAGTATTATTCATTTATAATTATATTATAGATTTTTTATGTAAGAAAAAAGAATTTCTAATTTGTAAGTTTTTTCCTATGTTACCAGGATGACTTTACCTCTTCCTAGGGTTAAGACTATATTTTTTGGTTGGCTAAGTCTATGCTAATGAGACCGCCAACATTTATTCTGGGGCTGAATTATTTGATTCCTAAGCCAAGTTGTTTGATTCTATACAAAAAATTTAATAGGGTGTTAATATTAAATTACGATTTAGTTACCAAAATATATTTCAAACAGCCAGTTTTGGACATCAATGTTAATGATCTTATGCTATATATTTGTTTATTTGTTGTTGTTTTTTTATAGAGAATAATGGGCAAATGTTTGGAGTGAGCTTGATGCATTGAATGAAGTTAAATGCCTAAATCTAGACCAACTAGATAGATCTAGATTTATATGGAGAGAATATAAAGGCTTCAGCTATTTAGGCAAGAATGGCCATCCTAACCTGTAGTGTCAAGAAATCATCTGTATTAGAAATTTATTAAATGAATAAACAGAAAAACACAAACATTTTATTATGCATAATTTGAAAACATCTTATTGATTTCATGTAAGGGGCTAGGCCTAGGGGTTTTAAATACAATATACAATTAAAATCTGAGTTTATCGATGCCAAAATATAGAGACTGTTTGAAATAAATTTTGGTATTTGGAATCAAAAAATGTGTGACAAAATTTGTTTGAATTAGAATAAATGAAAACACATTTTAAACTAAGGAAGATTTTGATACTTCATTTTTTTTCTGTCAAACCATTATTAAATAATACGCAGCCAAAGTCAAACTGAATTATTTGGCCTATACTTATATTCCTATAGCCTATAGTTAGGTGTTTGAATATCATAAACTATGATTACTACCTACTCTCTAGATCTTATTATATTATATTATTGTTACAAATGAACAGTGATAGGTAGAGGTCAACGTATGACCCCGGCGAGATGACACAGAAGCGAGTGTTCTCTGGAATCTACATGTACAAACAAAGACAGGATGTGACGTTTCCGCACATGTTATTCCAGAAGATACAAGCAGTGTTTGTGCAACTTTGGAGAAGCGATTAGGGACTCTATATAAGCCAGAAAGTTAATGTGAAAGTGAGTCCTGAGTGAGTCGTCGGTACTGTTGTCTACTGTGCGATGTGTACGACTCGATGCAAGTTAACTAGGGTAGAGTTAACTGGAGTGGACTACTGTCGTTAAAGTCTATACAGCGAACTACAGTGGACTTGAGCCGTTACAGTCGATGTAAGACGTGTGCGACTCTGATTCGGTAGACTTGAGTACGACTTGGTTCAGCTTTGGGAGACCTGGAGCGACACTGGAAAGTGTGTCGTTGGTCTGTTCTGTGGAATACGGCTCGATGCAAGTTGAGAAGAGATGAATTGCAACGAAGTGAAGAGATGAATTGCAACGAAGTATAGCTAATTGTAAACTGACAGATATTGTACAGTCTTCTACGCTACATATTACAGTAACAAATTGTTAGAGTAATATAGTCAGTTATATGAAACTGAAAGTTGAGTCGTCAAGTTCTTTGCAGTGTTTTTATTTGTGTGCCTACTAATACATTTAGCCAGAAGATTCAGAAATACGTAACATTATAATAAGTTAATAACTTATAATTTTAACTTTTTATAAATAGATCTATAATACAGACTTTACTTCAAAAAGTTAAAAATATAATGTCTAGAGAGATTCTAGAGTAGATCTAACAAGTTACAAGGCAATATTGATAATCTAATATTTATTAGATCTAATGTTAAAACGAAAAGCGTTTTCACAAATCACATAGTGAAAGTAAAGTTTCACAAACGAACAAAAAAGTCCGTAGATCTAGATCTCTATATATAGATCTAGTTATATAGATTCTATTTTCCTTTACTTTACTTAACTAAGTTTAAGACACTAGGATTAAAGATCTAATGAAATCTAATCTCTCTAATCCGATTAGCCTAATCAAGGCTAATCTGAATTTTTTCAATCATTAGTCATTAGGGCTAGGCTATAATCATAATTGACATAATGATCTATTATCTATAAGACCTATAAGTTACTATAAGTATAACTTTACAAAGTACCTGAAAACAACAAACTATATAGATCTAGATCTCCATTGCAAGCAGCATTTTGTTTTGGGCAATAGTCATATTTAGCTTGATCTATATCTAGACGAAGATCAAGATCCTTTCTATAGACACTCTAGGACTAGGTCTAATTAGATAATAGAAATTTTAAATCCGAATTCTCCCACCTTATTAGCAAAAATGTTTATCCCTTCCGGAAACAACAAGGTCAGAGGCTAAAGGTTGCTAACCTTTGGGCTTGTCTTACAAAATACAGATTGATGTTACTTCAAAAAAGATGCGTATCCCTATGTGACTCATGCAACCCAATCAATGCTATAATAGCACTTGGGAAAAAAGAATATTTGTACAAATTTGTCCTACCCATAGACATATGGTTCCAATGGACCTCATTCACCAGTCGTAAACAAACAACATTGAGCCACGTTATTATCTATCTATTCTATACAAATTACGATATAATTTTTATCAACAATGGTTATCACGTGACATTTTTTTAATCAATATTATCACGTGACTGCAAATGTTCGTTTTAGTGAATGAGGTCCAGTACTATCGCCATATAGTGCAAGGACTTTGTTAAGTTTATCTCTGTGTCTTTTATTATTTTATTTTAGGCTACTTGTTTCAGATCACACCAGAGATGTTCCTTATTTACATCCATCGTCAGTTTTGGCTCACAGAGTCCAAGCAACGAATGGAACTCGCTCGCTAAACAAACACACTATCACACAAACCACCCGCAGGACTGCGCGGGATGGTAGTGGGCTGAGTGGGCAGAGTTCGTCGCCTGTCTGAATACGACCAGAATTAACATTGGATGAAATTTTCATTTAGAAATCGACCTTACTTAAAAAAAAAATATAATAATTTAAAAAACGTACTAGCCTGTTAAATTTAGATCAATTAGTTCCGTTAACTACGTAAAGTAACTGGTTATAGATATATATAGGCCTATGGATCTATCTATAATAATACACATCTACTGGTATATAGAGAACCATTCATACAAGTAAACTTAAACGAGATCTATCTTATCTTATATAATACAGACGTTACTTCAAAAAAGAAGATGATTACGTCCTACGCGTCATGCATTTAGTCATGCATATTAAGTAATGACTTAAATTCTGCCAAGTCACTGGTTTTCCTGGCTAGCTCAGGGAACCCATTCCATGCTCTAATAGCACTAGGGAAGAAGGAGCATTTGTACAAATTTGTCCTAATCTATTCTATTTTATATGTTAGATCTGATACATAGAAATTCTAGATTTAAATTGATCACTAAATGGAGCTAGATCTATTCTTTTTCTTTTAAGTCTCGAAGTTGAATGTTATTATTATCATTATTATTATTATTACATTAATTTAAACGAATTTTACCAAGGAAAACTTATTTAATTACATTCATGATTTTTAAGTTTGTTTTCTCTAAATAGTATTGGCATTCCAAATTTTGAAAGTGCAAACGGGTCTTTGACAGATAAATAAGAATTAACTCCCTTGACACTATTGTTGTAATCATTTCATCATGCCCAAAACAAATGCTAGTGCAAAAACAAGTGCACGTCGTCAAGAATTTAATAGATCAAATGCTCAACAACAGAAGGCATCAGTAAGAAAGTCAATTGGATTGAAATTGCCTGAGCCCACGCACGTTGGCCACTTTATAGTTATGGTGATCATGAAGATATGCCGCTCTATTCTTTTTGTGGACACCGGCGTAAAAATCGGTGTTTACCTTATTGGAGTGATGATATGTTCCATTATTTGTGACCTGTTCGTTGTACCACGAACATACATGTCAGAAAAGCACAACATTTTTAATAAATATTTTGTCAAACTCGGATGGGCATGGACATTGACATTCGTCACTGCTTACATAATCTTAACTTCCTTGGTTTACTGTTGTAACAATGTCGCCAAAATGTGCCAACATATTCTGAGAGTTGCTGTTGGTACACTTCTGTGGTACACATGTACCTCATTGTTCCTTCATGTAGAGTCCATTGTGGGCGTATGTACCGCAAATTCACATGACAACAAGACTGCTTGTATGGACGCTGGCAAAAACTGGCTAGGGTTTGATATCTCAGGACATGTGTTCTTGGAGATGCATTCACTGCTGACTATTTCTGAAGAAGTAAAAACTTTCAAATACTGGACAAAACTTGGTAAAATCCTGGAAGATGAAAACCTCAGTGAAAGGCGACCATTATCAGAAGAGGAAATAGGCCAGGCACGGATGAACTACCGAACATTAACTCCATATATTAAAGCTATAATTGTAGTGCTGGCCATTATGATGGTTTTATTTGAAGTTATGTTGTTCTTCACCACCATCTACAGATTTCACACGTTGCCGCAAAAAGTATCTGCTTCTTTTGTTGCTGTAGGATGCTGGTTTTTAAGCTACCAAATTTTGTACAAGTCGGGAAATCCTTTTCCTTTTATGCCTATTAGTCCTGGCGTGAGTCCTTTACAGTTTATGAAGTAATTTAATTTAAAAATTGATGATATATTCTTGTGTCTTATCAAATTATTTTTATAGTATATAAAACTTTTTACAATTTGTACTACTAAGTTGCTTTAGGATTTAAACAAATTAACCTTCCCTGATTTTTTTTTGATGCCATGTATGTTAATATCTGAATCACTTTAAATGATTGATAATTAATAGTATTTAATAATATATTTTTATCATATGAATGTGTATTGTTTTAGACTAGTATAAATTTTTTGTTAAGCCTTGATATGTGACCTCCAAATTAGAGTTTCACTGGAATTACTGATTTGTTTGAGTTTAAATGAGACAATAATTTATTTATAAATCAGTTATGGAAACAATTTATAACATAATTAATTGATAAATATATATAGAGAGATACATATTGAAATACTTATTAATTTCTTCAGAATATTTTATAATGTTGGAGCATGGTTAAATTATACAATACCAATTTGCTTACAAACAAAATGAAATTTATAGTTCACATGTATGTAAAACTGTAATTAAAAAGCATTTTAAAAATTTTTTTAACACTTCCTGACCAAGCTAAATTCCAAATTCCAATATCTCCCATTTATTAGAGGCCAATTTAGACTAGTCTACTATATGTATAGTGTGCATTTTGTATGCAGCACAACTGTGTGAGTGATTCTATACACCTATTTGATAACCAAATTAAAAAAAAAAGATTAAAACAAGGGAAATAAATCACATAAAGGTGAAACAACATACACAAGGCATGCATTTTAAAAAATCAACCTTTAAATGAGTTAATGATTTATAAATGTAAATTGCATGCCTACTAGAATAGCCATGTAAATTATGATCGTTATAATATTTACAATGTTTATGATATATTCAAAATTTACACTCCAGAATGTTGTTAACAGAAACTTAGAAAAACCTAACCTAGCTGATGTTCCTTCTCACATAATTTCAGTTATTTGGGTAAAAGGATCATTACATTTTTAAAATGGGATCAGGGACTAAAGTCTAGTTACTATTGTACTAAACAAACTTATGAGTTGCTTTGGTTGCTAATTTAAATGTCTCCGCTCAACTAGATAATAAAAATGTACTTGGCCTCAGCTGTGAAAGTTAGATTTATTGGTTGTAATGCTAAAAGATATAAGAGCCCTATAAACCCCAAAATCTTAAAGGGGAAAAGTTTTGATAAAAACAAAATGATATAAAAAAAAAAAATGATTCTCTTAGTATATATAGTATATTGTGGGAAGCGTGGTCGAGAGGCGAAGTGCGCTTGAACTTGGCTTGTCTTGGCTACCTAGAAGGGGGCTCGAGGTTTGAAACCCGACTCGGGCAGAGTTGGGTTAACTGAGCGCCTAAAGGCAGCACGGAAAACCAACTCCTAGATACCCCTTCCCCCCCCCCCCCCCCCCCCACCGGTCCACAAATGGGATTGGACCAAAGCGCTCTGAGCATGCTATAAGCATGAAAGTAGCGCTATATAAAAGCTATAATAATAATATTTTTATTAATGCTTATTTTTTGTGCCTTTGTCTCATTTCAAAAGATTATTTTTTAACTTTATTTAATTAATTAATTTTTTTACAACTCAATGTCTGTCTGTCTGATAAAAAGTTTGAATATGTTTTTTTTTCCCCCTTACTATTCTTAGATCAAGTTGATATTTTGCATAGTTATTCATAGTCAATAACAATACATGAACCAATCTAAAAATTAACCAATTTGAATAAATTAATCATTTAGTTACTAATTAATTAATTTTGTTTTATATGGCAGAAAGGGAGCTAAACACTGAACTTTCCAGAAAATTGGCGGTTATTTCCCCTTGAATAGTTTTTTTTTGTGTCTTTTTTTAACATTCTTTTTCTATTGCTTGTTGTAAAGATTGCTTTTACTTTTAAATGGAAATAAAACTTTTGATTTATTTATCATAGAAATCATTATTCGACATTTAGTAAAGTGTGACATCCTTCTGCATAGTGCAGGAGGCTGACATTGTGCTGGCTACAAAGCACATGACAGGTAACTTTCACCTTTGGCTGTTACACTGATTCCTGGTCTTTTTTACTGAGCTTTGTGGTAAAAAGTTTGTACACATTATTTCTCCAACACCCAATCTTGGGTCAAGCTTAAATTTGGCACAATTATTTCTTTTACCTGACAATGCAAGAATCAATTTAAAAAATTAACCAAAAGTTAAGTAACTATTGGTAATTAATTATTTGTTTGGTATCTTAAACATGGCAAAGAAATTGTACTCGACTGAGGTGGTGGTGGTACAAGCTGAATTACTCCCTTTTATAGGTCTCTCCTAAAGTAAGTTTGAAACAAACAAAGTAACTATACAATCTTCTATTTTCATACACACCTCACTAGCAGAGTGGTTAGAATATCGGCTTGAGGAGGTTTGGATTATGAGTTCAAATTCGTGTTATTCCCCACTCACCCCCTTTTTTTTTTAATAAACGCTTTTAAAAAATGATTACAGTAACATTCTCAGAGATATCCCTTTCTTCCCTCCCCCCCCCCCCCCTTCTTTTTTTCCCAACTGGTCTAGATTAGTGATAGGATTATCGCATATTGAGAAAGCTGAAAGCTAAACAAAAGCTATTGGTAAAAAATATTTCTGATCACACAGATTTTTAGTTGTAGGTGACTGATCCAAACTAATTGATACAACTACATTTAATATAAAAGCTTTTTTTTTTTTTTTTTATTTAAAAAAAAACATTTGTTGTTTTTCTTGTTAGAACCTTCCTTACATGTACTGGTATACTAACACTTATCTTCACTTGGATACATGTGTCCCTTTCTGTTAAATTATCTTTTCAAAACACTGCTTTAATACATATATATTACCCCCCCCCCCCTTTTTTTTTTTAATGTTGACAAATAAAATTAAATGTACTGAAATAACTTTACAGATTTGACTGCCATTCCTATTTGTTTTTATTTTTAAGTCACCCCATTTTGTCCTTTTGATTGTTGTTATGAAAGTGGACATGGTTCAAACTTTTTAGCTCTTACAGACTCGACCTTCTATGTCTTACTTTTTCTTTAGTGGTGATCATCTGTCTTAATTTAGACAATAAAATGTAATCAGCAGGTTAGAAACTGATCCAATCTAAAGCATCTCAACAAAAACATCCAAATGTGTACATAACAAACTATTTTTCTTTATTTTGTTTTACATAAAAAAAACATGTATATAATAAAAATCAGTCTGAAGACAAGACAGATGATTAAGATCAATTTTTTTAACATGTACATATCATAATCCTACAGAAGAGATGTTAGCATACAACACTACATGTACAAGTTTTATTATATATTTATAATGAGTTACAACATTAGTCATTGTGCACTGTACTTAGTGTTTTGTTACTATTAACCTGGGCAATAAACTACAACTGCATTTACTTGTGTTTTAAATTATTAATAGAGAAAGTATTGCAAATAGTTTCCTTGTACTCTTGACCTCTTATGAATGGCGTATTATAGAAACAATTGTTTTGCTTTGATGTGGGTCATATCAATGTTTAATTTAAATGATTTTAAAACAAATGTTGCTTTTTTTTTTTTTTAAATATTATTTTTTAAGTTTTTGAGGTTTTCTTTGTGTGTTTAATTCAAATATCCTTTTTTTTTTTTAAATTCAATTTTATTTAAATATTATAATTTGAATGAGTTTTAAATTGTTTAACAAATATTTTTTTAATGAATATAGGCCTATGTGAGGCCTTGTGAAAAGTGTGGAGATATTTGATACATTTACCACATAAGCATATGTTTGCCTAAATGGCACTGATTAAGAAAAGGTTTTATCTCTAGGTTTTTTACCCAGACAAAAAAAAAAAAAAAAAACAATAAAATTACAATTAAGGCCTTTTGTTACAAAGCTTATAAATATTTATTGGTAAATCTATTTACAAAATGTCTGTAGCTTCTATATTTTATAGTTTAAAAAAATATTTGGTAAATGACTGAATCCACTCTCACTTATTGGTAGTGCTAGTGGCTGTTCCATATTTTTGTTATCTCTTTTATAGGCAGGGGCACACACACACACACAAACAATACAACTTATCTGAGTCACTTTTTGTGTGTGATTGGGGGACGTGGTCTATTCTCTACTCAGTAAATGTAGTAGCTTTGTGTTCTATCCTTTTGTTCTAGTTTGACAGTGACACTTTAGCAGACGTTTGAATAGTTCACTTAATCCAGAATGGCTTTGAACATGTAGAGTGAATTAATAGAATGAATTGGTGGAGTGAATCAGCTGAATCGATGGAAGGAGTTGAACTGGTTGAATGAATCACTTTGAGCCGTTATTTATTCTTTAATCACATTTTGTTTGTTGTGTATCTGCTTCAATTATTAATTTGTTTTTGAAATTGTGTGACTATGTGATATGATTTGAACTAGATGAAAACAAAATTATATCTATTATTTTGTATTTTGTTGCCAACCCTATTTTGTGTGTGTGTGTTTTTGTTTATTTTTATATTTTTGGCTACTCATATCTGCGTAAGATTTTGCTAGTAGATATTTTTGTTCTGTTACAGATGAATTGGGAAAAGTTTCAAGAAATGAGTGTGTGCGCGCATGCGCCTGCGTGTTTGATTGAGAATTGTCACTCCTCGCCCTTTCCCCTTTTCCAGTGCCAGGACCTTGAGTGATTAAAGTTTTTACTTTATAAGCATATTTGTCTTTCTTGATTGTTTGTTAAGGACATTACTAGGTATATAGCTTTACATTTTAGTAATACAGATCATGGCATTGTTTATTCTTGGCTTTAGACTGTTTATAATGTTACCCTGTACTGGCACTAAGATGGTAAACCAACATATGAGTTTCGATGGATTGTTGCACGAGAACCGTACGAATGTTTGCTTTCTTGGCCAACAGGGTGCATGGCTACCGCAATGTTGTCAAAACTCATGCTCTTATCAGTTTGGCCATCATTGCCGTCTCCGCAGAGGGCCATCAGTGCGCACGCCTGGCTAGGGTGCTGGGCCAGAATGTATTTATAGATCAAAGCTCCAAGAGCTGCTCCCAGCGTTGGCGCTACCCAGTACAACTGTGGATAAAGACCAAGAATAGGAAAGATTTTATTCATTGTTTTTACTTGCTTTTATGCACATCTAAATGAATGATTAAAGCTTAGACTTTGGAGCTGCTGAACTTATTCAATGTTAAGTCATTGGGGCTAGTGATAGGTATAAGTGAACTAAAAAATTAGAAACATCTAGTTTAACTAAAAAAAAAATGTATTAGGGCCAGAGTTTTAGAAAATAAAAGTTAAAATCGAAGTTTAATCATTTTTTTTTTAGTTAAAAATAAAAAGTGCAATTAAAATTTGTAAAAAAAAACTTTTCAACATGTGGTTGCGGTTGAAACGAAAATCCCTGTTATCTGATCATGTACATGATATCAACAGCGTTGATTATATTTTAAAAAATGCAGTAAACAACTATTTAGTCACAGTCTGCATTTGAAGAGGGATTTGGTAAAGTAAGATTGTGGTAGAAGTTATGGAGCAAATATCAGCACTTGAAAGTAGCAGCATTATTTATAAATGTTGATTTTTTTTTAAAGTCAGTTGATGTTGTTTATTTTTGTTCTGTTCGTTTATAGTGGAAATCTGATAAGCGTATTAGGGCAATATTTAGGGGCTGTAATCAATTCATTTGCGATAAACAATACATTATTAACTGCAGGAACATCCACTACACCCTTTTTATAGCTTCAACGTTTGATAAAGCCGAAAAAGTATAATAGATAATAGTCTTTATTAGACCTATCATTGAGATCTAGGTCTAAATCTTAAGTTAGGCCCATGTAGATAAGAGCATTAGGATAACCAACTCTAGAAAAACAAAATTAATCCACACCCTCCCTGCCCAAAAAGTAAATAGACTGTCCCGACTGATTTTAACAACCTGGTCAGGTAGACGTACACATCATAGCCTAGTGTACTAGTGTGTTGTCGATGATGGCATCCTTGCGCGTCATGCAATAGAATTTTAGTATGTTGAGTGGCCAGACAAGAACATTTAACACATTGGTCTAGTAAGTCAAGAATGTACGTAGTTTACCTTTATACTAAAATAGTAACCACACCCTCCTTGCCCACAAGTAAATAGGCTGTGTGTCCGACTAATGTTAACAACCTGGTCAGATGGACACGTAGGCCTAGTGTAAGTAATTAAGTTTCCCTTTCAGACCTTGTGATCTATAGGGCAGATGATGTAAATGTCATCTGTTTCTTTGGTCTACGGTTGACGAGGGTGTCATGTGGCCAGCACAACGACGAACTGCCTTTACTTTAGCCAACAATGTCAGGTACCCATTAGACTCAGAGGCGCCCAAAGATCCCGAAATTCAAAATCGCAGTCTTCATCAGAATTCGAACCCGTGATCCCAGGTTCAGAAGCCAAGCTCTTTACCGCTCAGTCACCTAATGTCTGTGGCATTTTACGTCTTTAGAGACGATTTTTTCCTTTTGCAACTTCTTGTGTGACTAAAGAGGCCAATCCTTGATACACAGCTGCGATCGCTGGTTGGGCATATATAATCACCAGGCGCCGTTGCATTTTCACCCTTCTTTCTGCTTCTGTTGTGTATAATATCTGCAATCCGTGACCCTTCCTTTATGCTCTCTCTCCATGTGGATCTATCCAGTGCCACCTTTTCCCATCTGATAGTGTCGATTTTGAAGAGCTTTGTGTCGCGTTTGCATACTGTGATAGTAAGTGTATGTGTTTTAATAAAGGATAGGATAGTTGGTGGCATAAGGAATGAGAACACCCGAGCAATACTTTTGAGAGAACCAGATCTAGACCTTAACAAGGCAGAAAATATATGTCGGGCAGCTGAGGCAAATGAATGGCAGCTTAAGCTCATGAATGAAGAAAGTGGGGTACAAGTTGTGAATTCAGCTACCAATAGCTTTAAAAGAACAAAAGGAAATGTGAGTTGTAGCTATTGTGGCAAGGAACACAGACCACGTCAGTGCCCAGCTTATGGGGAAACCTGTCACAAGTGTCAAAAAAAAAGGTCATTTCTCGTCAGTGTGCTGATCAAAGCCTGTAAGTATAGTGAAGTCAGAAGGTCGAGATGACTCCATTGAGGAAACATTTTTCATCGGCAGCATTGGCTCTCATAGTCTAAGCAATGAATGGAATTCACTCATTACTGTTGAAAACAAACAAGTCACATTCACGTTGGATACTGGAGCACAAGTCAATATTTTCCCATACAGAATCTTCAAGCAATTAAAAAGAAAGAAACTTCTCCAATTAACATCTAGACTTACTACTTACAATGGAGAAAGTTTGATGGTTGTTGGTAAAGTACACATTAAATGTACTATTAAAAGTAAGACAGTCATAATAGAATTTCAAATTGTGGAGACACATTCAAAGCCAATTATGGGTCTACCAGGCTGCCAACAAATGAATTTAATCCGAAGAGTTGACTTTATAGAGGACGATACACTCTCAGGTATGCAGATGTATTTTCTGGCTTAGGCTGCATGGAAGAGGAATATACTATTAAGGTCAATTCCAACATTAAACCTGTTGTACGCACAGCAAGGAAAGTCCCAGCGGCACTACGTGAGGAATAAAAAAATGAATTGAGAAGAATGGAAGATGAGGGTGTCATTGAAAAAGTAGATCATCCCACTGCATGGGTCAACTCACTTGTTATTGTTGAAAAGAAAGCAGGCGGATTAAGGATTTGTCTAGACCCTAGAGACCTCAACAAAGCCATTCAAAGAAAACACATACACTTACTATCACACATACATCCGTATAACGTAAAAGTGGGCGACCAGCGGCTCTACTGCCTTCTATTAGATCGCCATACAGGATGTCCTGTGGAAGTCGACCTACTGGCATTCTACGAACGTGGCCAAGCCAGCCAAGAAGTCTGCTGCTGATAACAGAGCGGATGTCCTGGCACCCTGCTCTTCGTAGCACTTCCTCATTGGTTATCTTATCTTACCACCTTATTTTAAAGATCCGCCTTAGAAATCGGAGGTGGAAGACATTCAGCTTTTTTTCCTGCCATGAGTAGGTTGACCATGTTTCACTTCCGTACAGCAAGGTGCTCAACACACAGGTCCGGTAGACTAGAGCTTTAGTACTGTTAGTCAGCAATACGTTGTCCCAGACTCTTTTCTGCAACCGTGACATGGTGACCATTGCCTTGCCAATCCTGTTGTTTATGTCTTTATCCAGTAGAGTGTTGTTGGATATGATGGAGCCAAGGTAACAAAAGTGATCAACAATTTCTAGTGGTTGGCCATTAATGCTTACTTGAAGTGCATTGTTAGTGTTTTGGACAAGTAGCAGATAGTTTGTCAACCAGGGATTGTAGCTGAATATCAGAATCAGGTACAATAGCTGCATCATCAGCATACAGGAGTTCCCTGATGAGTAGCTTCCTAGCCTTGGTTTTTGCCCGCAGTCTTGATACATTAAATAGTTTTCCAGAGGATCTTGTATGGAGAAACACACCTAGTGTACTATAGTGTATAATCCATGATGACAAGACCACCCTGTGTTTTTTTCCTTGGACTTTATGCAATAGTGTATGTTTAGTGGTATGGTTGTCAAGCATACGTAGGCCTACGTAAATCTATCTTTACCCTAAAATAGATACTCTGGTCAAATGTTTCAAGAAATTTCGTTTGTATTTCTTTTCTTTCTTTGTATTTCTCAAATCTAATTGCGAAACTATAGATTTATTTCTATTATAAGATTTTAAAGTTTACTGGTACTGTAAGAATTTCCCGTTGTAGGCCTATAATAACTCAATATAAATTTATATAATTTTTTATAATATAATTTTTTTAAAAGTAACATTCTTTCCTAAATGTTTTAATTCAAGGCAAAAATACAAACACATGACACATAGCCTATTTATTTAGGTATCTTTTTAAAAAAAAATCTTATTGTGCGTTTATGAAGAAACATCTTCCTTAAGTGACTTCATAGAGAAAGATTTCAACAATGTCGGATGATTAGCTAGGTCTAGATCAACCCCACCTCACTACTTTATTTTAGTTAAGACTTAAATTTAGTTTAACTTTTAAAATTTAGTTTAGTCCCCATCAGTAATTAGATCTGCAGTACTTTGCAATGTTTAGTCATTGGAGCTTCAGTACTTTATGTTAAATCATAAGTTTCTAATAGGATTAGCACAACATTTCACATTTGTATACCGGTACCTTAAAAAAAATCTTGCAGAATGGAATTTGTAGACTATTCGCATGTCGTATATGATACAAGTAAAGTCAACATTAAATAATTGTATTGATCCATCAATAGTCAACATTTCTACTCTGCCAACCAGGTAATGTTATATTACCACTAACCATCACATTCACATCCACAAGATCTCTTACATTTATACCACAAGCCCTTCCAACTGTTCGAGGTAAGTTATCATAGCTTATGTGACATTCTGCTCCCCCCCTCCCCCATCTCCGGCTCAATTATTTTTATCCAAAGAGATTGCACCAGAATTTGTATTAACTTGTAGCTTCTTTGTGTTCCTGTGAAAATATTTTTTATACTTATTTGTTAACATAGTTTTAGATAGGTAGGTCCCCTATCTTGTCTTCGCATTAGGCACTTTATTGTTACCCAGTGGTCAATCTTATCTTATAAATTACAGACCTTTCTTCAAACAAGAAGATTATTACGTCCTAGGCGTATCCATGTGTTAATCTAGTCGTGTACGTTCATTAGAACCATAAACTCGCTAAGTCTTTGGTTTTATGTATAATCTAGTTACCCAGTGGTCATCCCAGACTCCAGCTATCACAGCTGGACCAAGTGTTCTGATTGGGTTCATACTGCATCCAGTCAGCCGAGCCTGGAGAAACAAAAGGAACTACGTATAAAGTATAAAATACTGAAGTAACTAGTTCTTTTTACAATCAACCTCGTGTGAGGCATGTTTCTAATGTAATTATCACATGTTAAGGTAACTAAGCTGTTAATACTGTTTTACGGTCATTTTCTCAAGTTAGATAATCGTTAATCAAGGCTTTTTTTTTTTTGTAATTGATCTTGTTACTTCCCTTAGCATTACATTCATATCGAGTAAAAAAAAGTTTTTTCACGTGAGATCTCATGGATTTATCTATAGGCAACAAAAGCTATAGCTTAGGGCGAAATATTTTCAATAAAGAGTTCATAATGAACAGGCAAAGTGGAGCATATAGTCCTCCCAGCATAACGGTCAGTCGTATTTAAGTTAAATGTCTAAAAAGCAGTCTTAGCAACTCTACCAAGACTAAAAAAATGTATACTTAAAACTTAAGAATGATTTGGTCTAAATATATCTAATTATAAAAGTAAACAAAATGGAGACTCACCGCCCACGTATTTTGCATCACCACGACGAGCCCGATAGTAAGCGGCATGGAACCCCCAAGGTCACTTCTGTTCTTATCACTGCTAGCAAACACCGCCAGGATCAAAAAGCAAGTGGCAATCATCTCAGCGAAAAAGCCCTGGAGATCGAAAGAATCGAAAGAATTAAAATTGTGCAAAATTTCAGATTGATCCGAGATTGCGTGTCGGAGAAATCACGTGTACAGACAGACGCTCATACAGACAGATAGACATAGTGAGTTGATATTAGCTGAAAAGTACTTAACTCTTTCTCTATGTAATTATTTACCACATTCTGGTGGAATCAACGTTGGTATCGTTAGTTAGGAGAGAAAGAGTTAAAAGGGATGTATGGTGTATAACAGAATAAGAAAATGTTTGAAAAAATGCTGTTCAAAGTCATAGATCTAGATCTAGTTACGTTTTACAGTTACGAAACTTTTGAAAGATGAATTTTCTTTTGGAAAATAGAGTTATATTGCTAATTAGATATCACCAGTAAGACTAATTAAAATTACCTGAGCTACTGTGACGTCCTTACCAAGAACCGTGGCCCCAATCTGACCTCTCCATTGATCTGGAATAATGTACCAGACAACAGCGGTACCCGCAATTGATCCTGCACACTGCATGACTATAAACACAATAGTCTGAAGTATTGAGAAACATCGAAAACAAGTGAGCATTTTATTGTTAAACACTTTGTACGTTCCATTATATCCCCACATACTTCTCTACATCGCCTTGCCTTCTTTCTTACAGTATTTTATTGCTAGAAGAACATATTAAGCCAGACCTTTAAAACTCTAAATGTAGGCAAAACAAAGAGAAGATTACTGTGAGCAACATTTAGTATAAAATCTCCATATAGGCCTATATCCCAACAAGATTATGTGTCTGAATTACTGATGGAATTCTTAATCTGCAATGAATAAATTTCTCAGACCGAAAGAGTTGGGCATCGACCCATATGCTCCTCTGGCGTTAAAAAAAATGTGCTCAAGACATTTCAAAATGTTACTATCCTCTATCTTGGATACTGACGTAGAGGAGATGTCCCAGACTTTTTCCTTGACTGGAACACTTCGCACATTCTGAATATTTAGCAGAATATTTGATTATTTTTTAGGGAGATTAATTCACTTGGTGGCCTTTTGGTTTATAATGGACTTCATTCACCAATCGTAAACAAACAACATTTAGCCACGTGATTCTATATATCTTCTATACATATTATGTAATTCATAGTGGCTGTCACGTTATACGTATTTTTTCATTGTTTTATCAATATTATGACGTGGCAAAATGTGTCTATTTACGATAGGTGAATGAGGTCCATTCCAGTAGTTCATGGAACGCCTATTAAGGCCTCGCGGAACACTAGGGTTCCGCGGAACACAATTTGGAAAACATTGACGTAGATAATTAGGTCTAAACTAGTTTAAATTAATAATTTAGAATTTAGAAAGCCTTCAGGACAAAAGACTCAAAAGTAAAGTAGCAATTATACATAAAACACTGAACCATAATCTTCAAATACAAAAACAAAATTTAATAAAATACTCTGAAAGACACAAAGGTAAAGGCACATTCCTCATATCATATGCTAGGATAAATTTGTACAAATACTCCTTCTTCCCTAGTACTATTAGAGCATGGAATGGGTTGTCTGAGCTAGCCAGGAAAACCAGTGACTTGGCAGAATTTAAGTCATTGGTTAATATGAATGACTAAATGCATGACGCGTAGGACGTAATCATCTTCTTTTTTGAAGTAACGTCTGTATTATATAAGATTATATAAAATTATAAAATTATATAAAATAAGAATTAAAATGTAATAGGCCTGCATTACTAGAATAACCTTTTATTTATTTATTTTTTGGTTTTATTCAACAAGATCACAGTAAACAGTAAACAGTAAACTAACCCATATACGTCGACTCACATGACTGATTATATAACTACACAGTGAATATGACTTTCTGACACTCGACACACGCAGAAAATTAACAACTCATTTATACTACAATGGTATTATTGTGGATATGATTCCGAGCGAGTATATTTGTGAAGTAATGCATGAGTTTCACTTCAAAGTTGCAACCCTTAAAGTGCAATTCCTTTGATTCCGTGTTTTTTCAGGGGAAAATGTAAAAAAAAAAAAAGTTTGTAAAATATTTTACATGTTTCGGATGTTCCTTCAGAGATGAAGATAATTTACTTCCTAGTCCAGACGTCCCGCAAGACGACGGGAGATTAGAGCGAGCAGGGTATGAACCATCGAGAAGTTTGAACGACAGTCCAAGGCGCATACCTTACGACGGTACGACCAGGCAGCCAATTACATTAGAGAGTGAAAAGAACTAAGGCTGAAAACCATTATCATTCTATATTAGGGGTGGTCAACCTTTTTCTATGGAGGGCCGCATGTGGCCCGCGGTCCATAATTTGCCCACCCCTGTTCTATATTCTTCTTTTATAAAGTTCTCTGTATTTTATTAAAAACTAAAGGGGTTGTTTAATTTATTAGATGTTTGTGGTCTCTGGACTCTGGGATAGTAGATCTACAAATCAATCTGATCAAACACCACAGCAATACAAATGTTCTTACCTTGACCAGAGACAGCTGTCCAGTGATCATAAAGGACAAACTTACACTGGGATTGATGTGCGCCCCACTGATGTGATTGAATGTCCAGATAATCATAGCCACGGCCAGACCGGCACATGCTGCCGAGACCAGAGGCTCCTGCGGGTTGCCTTGGTCGAGGGTGGTGTACGAGCCGCATATGGAGATCATCAAGATGGCTGTGCCAGCCAGCTCCGCAACGGCCGCCTTGTAGAACATGACCGTGGTCAGTTCATGAAGCCCGAGGAAGTTGGTCAACAGATGGTGAGAGGCCATTATAATCTAATCAGATCTTTTCTACTCCAGCTCTAGGAGGGAGATATAGATATATATACATATATATATATATATCATGGGCGTAGCCAGGTGGGGGGTTTGGGGCTCAACCCCCCCCCCCCGAAATGGGTCGGAATTTAGTGACTGATTTTTTGCTTTGATTATGTTTATTTTAGGTGAGATTTTAATACTAAACCATCACTTGCCCAAGCACAACCAAAGGGGTTTTGAGTTTAAAACCCCCTACCAGGGGGGTTCGAGTTTAAAAACCCCTACCAGAGGGTTCGAGTTTAAAAACCCCTACCAGGGGTTTTGAGTTTTAAACCCCCTACCTGGGGTTTTTGCAGTTAACTCTCCCTCTTCTATAACACAAAACCAAAAAAAATGCAAACGAAAATCCCCTAATTCCAAGAGCACAGTTAAGGAAGATTTTGATTTTAAAACCCCCCTCTAAAATTTACGATAAACCCCTTCTTCAATAAAATAAAAAAGTTAATTACGCACTCAAAATGTTATGAGCGTAGCTAAATGGGTTTTGGCTCAGTTTTGAGTTTAAACCCCACTTCCCCACTTTAATAATAAAAACAAAGCAAATTATACACTCAAAATGTTATGAGTCAAAGGGGTTTTGAGTTTAAACTCCCATCCAGTGGAGTTTGAAGCTAAAAAGTACCTCTTCAATATAAATAAAAGCAGATTACTCACTCTAAAATCTATGAGCGTAGCCAAAGGGGTTTTGAGTTTAAACCCCCCGCCAGGGGAATTGAGGCTAAAAAGTACATCTTCAGTGTAAGAAAAAATGCAAATTACGCACTCAAAATGCTATGAGCGTTGCCAAAAAGGGGTTTTGAGTTTAAACCCCAGTCAGAGGGGTTTGATGCTAAAAATACCTCTTCAATATAAATTAAAAAAAGCAAATTACACACTAAATTATTTGAGCGTAGCCAATCCAATCGGGGGTTTTGAGTTTAAACCCCTCTTCTACAGATGGCTTTTTAAAAAAATTTAAAACCCCTCCAGATGGTTTTGAGTTTAAGATCCCCCTACAGAGCATTTTGAGGTGGAAAACCGCAAACAAATGATTTTGACGATAAAACTTCTCTTTTCGATATAAAATCTAAAGCAAAATACAGTCACTTAATGCCAAGAGCGTATTCAAGAGAGGTTACACATTTTTACCAGTGGCAGGGCTCTATTAATAAACTGCAGTGAATAGTCATCTGCCGAAATTGAAAAACACTAAATGTGGCTCAACCAAGATGGCTAAGACAGATTTTAGGAGTCAGTTATAGAGATCGGGTCTAAATCAAGGAAATCCTATGCCGAACTGGGAGTCGACCTCTAAGTAAGATTGTGAGAGAGCGACGCATGAGGTTTGCGGGACATGTTCTCCGACAAAATGAATTACGCATAAGAAGAATTGCAATGATATCCTAGTACAACCTGAGACCACTCATTCACGGAGGTCCTCATGGCAGGTGGGAAGAGGCTTCAGACATTACCTGTGACAGATTTTTATGGAAACAGCTTGACGTCAAAATGCTCCGAACAGCGCGGGAGGGTCTAAGTCAGTAAGAATAGCACATTAGGTTTTTGAAATTGAACTTTTTAATAGCAGGAAAATGCACTGTAGATACCTCAGAATATGCATTTTGTTGGCTTTCAATATCAGAAATAGTGCTTGGCGGCGGGGCTTCGCCCCGCGCTGGGAGAGCTCCTAGCGTTCCCCCAGACCTCCTTGCTAGTAATGGCGGGAAATTTAGGATTTTTCCACTAACTCATGGAAGAACCTATTCTAGGGCACAATAATCGTCTTTCGAAAGAATGAAGGGTCAAAATGTAATAAAGATTATGTACACACACACACACATAAATACATATTTTAAAAAATTCGGGGGGGGGGGGTGTCGGGGGGGGGAAATCCACCCCCCCCCCCAAAAAAACCCCCACTCCGAAAAAAAATCCTGGCTACGCCCATGATATATTATATATATATATATATATATGAGAAAAGAGAGAGAGAGAGAGAGAGAGAGAGTAAAAGTAAAATTGTGCCATATACAAGAAAAAATCAAAAGTGCATTTTGAAAAGACAACATCTCCTATATACAACATATATAGCGATATTTGTTTCTCTTAATAGCCAATGAATGTTAGATTTTTAAAAAATTGGAACATTTTTTACCCCACTCCATTCCTGCTTAGAAAGAATCCTGGTTAAGCGAAAGTATATCTTCGACACTTTATTTAGATCTAAACTTAGAAGATGATGAGCTAGAGTTTCCTGAACACTATTTTATTAAACTATGATTCAATGCGTTACATTCGGAAATTCCCGAAAATGATATTCCTTTCAAGAACGCGATAGTCTTTTCAAAACCTTTGTTAGATCTAGATCTAGTTCTCTAGCCAAATTTACATTTATTTATTTTCTACATTAAAAAATTATAATGGTCAAACTAGAGTCTTCCCCGTGTGGCAAACGAGCTAGTAAATCTTTTTTTAACGATATACATCAACTGTTAAATTTCTAGGAAAATTTTTATAGCATTATTCGAGATCAGCTGCTCCACCATGAAGTTCTGACTTGATTAGAGGCATTGTAAAGAAAAATACCTAATAGAACATTATTTTTCTCAATATGAAAAACCTGATAGTCCATTATCACATTTTAGATGTCGCCTAAGCATTATTAATGTGCCACTCTTATTGTGAGAAATCGAAACTGACTAGAGTGTAATTATACTATTACCTTTTACAAGTCTTGACTGACTGGAATGTAAGGATACTATTACCTTTTACAAGTCTTGACCAGAGATTTTTTTAGCCCCCCCCCCTGGAGAAATCCCCCCTGAAACCACAATCCTCCCCCCCTGAGGAAATTATTTTATTCCCCCCCCCCCCCCTCAGAGGGGGATCAGAGTAACACTAAGTTGCTTTAAAAGAAGAAATAAAGGAAATAAAATTGTATGTTGTATAATAATTATTTCGGTTTTCCACCGTCCGGTTTTTGACATCCCTACTTTTGGTATCCCGGGAAAATCGTTAATTATAGATGAAAGGGAAAATAATAAAAGTGTAAACATGAAGCGGCAATTATCGATGTTCAGCTTTGCCAAAAAAATTCGAATCAATGAGAATGGAGCAAAATCAACATTTGAGTTTCCCGGGTTTAAGGTACACAACACTGCACCTGTTGGGAACTGCATGTTTTCGGCCATCGCGCATCAATTATCGTTTAATCCTGGCAACACTCGTGAATCAGGCTCAGCAACTGACATTAGACGATCATTGGTCAGTTATTTACAAGACCATCGGGAAATTCTTCTGGACAAAACTATTGAAGGTATGATTATAAATTTATGAAACTTTAGTTAATTCGTGGGCACCGCCTAACTAATCTTCCACGCCTTTCATGTGAGCGATAATAGGTCAGCATTACTGGACTTTGCCCTTGCATGGGTGAGGGTTTCGCCTAAAACCCTGCACGGCCTGACTGCCTAAAACGCGGCAATATGGCGAAAACTATTGGTTAGCCGCCAGAATATGAGAGACTTCATAATCTAGTTCTACTGTGTTGGTTGTTAGACACATGCGCATGGCCAAAATTTGATACCATGCTAAATTTTGCTAATGCAACCCACTTCAATGTATCGGTACGCATGGGAATTCACTTTATGTAGCCATCCGTGCACCTTTCGACGACAACTTGCCAACCCAGACTGGGATAGCATGGAGAGTACCGGAGGCTAATTGTTATCGTGTCAAGCCTAGCCTATTTAATTCATTGTATGACTCATATTCCTAAGTTATAACTGTATAATTTTACATATTTTTAGGTTTTTCTTCTGTTGACAAATATCTTGAGGCAATGGAAAAGAATGGAACATGGGGAGATGGCATAATATTATCAACTGCCTCGATTTTTTTCAACCGTCCAATAACGGTTGTTTATGGAGTATAGTGCCCTTCATAATAAGAAGATATAAGAAATATTCATTTGCTGATTGACTTATCTAAATAGAATAATTAACGTTATTTCTTTTAGCAGCTTATACTGAGCATAATCATTTGAAATAGAGTATAAATATATGTTACTACCACTATTGTGTTTGAAGTGTTTACATTTGTTAAAACTAGCTATTGATAAAGCTTTGGCATGTGCAATTTTCGCCAGTTATATACCTGATATTCATACACACGTCCACAACTCCATACGATTTTATTCCGGTCAATCATTGTCATACAGGCTGTTATTTGTGTAAATTAAATTAAAAATGCTTCAGAAATTACATTTTGACACTGGTATTTTGCTTCAGCTTCTGGGGGACATCGTCCAGACCCCCTATGGGGCTTTGCCCCTGGACCCCACTGGGGGACTACCGTCCCCCTTTTTGGGAATCCCCCCTGGGTTATGCCAACTCCCCCCCTGAACCGAATTCCTGGATAAAACCCTGGTCTTGACTGACTGGAATGTAAGTATACTATTACCTTTTACAAGTCTTGACTGACTGGAATGTAAGGATACTATTACCTTTTACAAGTCTTGACTGACTGGAATGTAAGGATACTATTACCTTTTACAAGTCTTGACTGACTGGAATGTAAGGATACTATTACCTTTTACAAGTCTTGA
Organism: Biomphalaria pfeifferi; assembly: GCA_030265305.1. NCBI lineage: Eukaryota > Metazoa > Mollusca > Gastropoda > Planorbidae > Biomphalaria > Biomphalaria pfeifferi. The sequence continues at coordinate 373,878 of JASAOG010000103.1, read as the reverse complement.
CTGACTGGAATGTAAGGATTCTACTACATGTTCCAACCAATGCTCTTTCTTCTAGTCAGTGGACGATGCGAGACGTCCGTTGTAACACTCAACCTTCGATTATGTGTGTGTGTGTGCGTGTGTATGTGTGTGTTGGAGGGATAGAACGAACTCGGGATACTAAAGATAAAGAAGAGCTAATGCTGTGAAGATAAACTGACCCTAGGATGTCAGTATTCAGGCGTTCGAATTACGGGATATGTCCAGATAATGTGCTCGGCTTGATAATGTGCTCGGTTTTATAATTAATATTATTTTGTGCTCATTTTTAGACATTGAAATTTGTATACAAACATTTCATAATTATGGCCATTTTTGTTTTAGTAAGCATTTACATGTATCCTTCGTGAGCAATGTAGGTACTAGGGTTGGATGATCTTATTCTAGTCTGTTTGATTTATAGGCAAGTGGTTACTTCTCTTTTTAGCCGTTGCTAATGTAAATAAAGTTATTGCTATTATTATAATATCCTAAGTGTCTCGGAGGAGGTACCAGACCAACTCTTATTTCCGGGAAAGAGCAAAGCTATTTCTTAAAGAAAGAAACTTACCGCTGTTCCACTATGAAATCATACACAACGTTTGATCATTAGAAGCAGTCTCTGGTCAGAGTTTGTGTTGACCTTCACGAGATTAAAGTATCCAAATCCAAACATTGTCGCTCTTTAAATAGTCTTGTTGCGAGAGCTGATTCTCACATTGTATAAGACAGTACCCCGACCTGTTTTTTTTGCTTTTATTTTTTTTAATCATAAACTGATTCTTTGCGCGACCTCGTAATTATTTTCTATGTGGGCCCCGCTTATCTTGAAACTATAGCCTCAATTTAGATAACTGATTTAAATATTGAAAGTTTCGATTCATTTTAAATGCAATATAATTTGCATAATCCTGAAAACATCTTACAACAAAGACTCTTATGCTCAATGGATTTCATTAACCAATCGTAAACAAAAAACATTAAGCCACGTGATTCTCTATCTCTTCTATACAATTTATGTAATCCGTAAAGGCTGTCAATTGATATGTTCTTTTTCATTGTTTTATCAATATTATCACGTGGCTAATTGTTCTTTGTTTACGATTGGTGAATGAGGTCCATATTATTTGTTATGGTACGCATGATGGCCTATTCTGTAATCAAGGCTCAAATCTTAAACACACAGGCTCAGTGCAACAACCAACCCGCCCCTTTCCTTTACCCAAAATGACGTACCAATTAGAGCTGGGTAGAATCAGAAGCGCCCTATAGATCCCGAAATTAAAATACCCAGCCCTCACCAGGATTTGAACCCGGGACCCCCACGGTTTCGGAATCCAAGCGCATTACCACTTAGCCACCGCGCCTCCTCTCTAGAATGCCTGGTCACTATTTCTTTTTCGTCAAATGGCGTGGAATTATAGGAAGCGTGGTCGAGAGGCTAAGTACGTTTGAACTTTGCTTGTCTTAGTTACCTATGAAAGGGGGACGGGCTCGAGGCTAGACACCCGACTCGAGCAGAGTTGTGTTTATTGAGCGCCTAAAGGCAGCACGGCAAACCTTCTCCCAGATACCCCATCCCTCCCACAGGTCCACAAATGAGATTGAACCATATATAAAAGCTCTATTTATAATTATTATTAAATTATTCTTTCTTTTAAATTACAGACGTTCCTTAATGACAAATAACGGCGTTCTACTAATATCCATACGTTAATATAGTGTATGTTTATTAGTGGCTGTAACTCTCCTATGTCATAGGTCGTCTTGGCTGAAAGCGTTTCTTTTTGCTGTCCAATTTATAAAAAAAAAAAAAACGGCATTAAAATTGTATTACTAGAATCCTACTTTGAGAACCATTGTAGCTAAACAGATATACGACAACACTTGCTGTAGAGTCTGAATCTACGAGTTGCTTGGTTATCTGTCCCATATCATTGGTCTTTTGATAAAACAACTTTTTCAACTATTGGAAAACACTTAGTAGGACACAGGGGAAGCAACATGCAATAACGACCCTGAACGATATGAATGTTATCAGGAACTGGAAAGGTCACTCGTGGAATTTGAAATAAAGGGAGACCATTATAACATTATTTATTTCTGAACTTAATTTTTGATACATCAAAAAGTAAACGAAAATATGGGAAAAGAAAAAAAAAGTGTTGGTACTATTTTCTTTTCATGACTTCAGCTGCAGTTTATTAAGTTGAACAATACTTATTTTTTTTTCTAAATATTTTATCTTATAAAAAACGGAAAAACAGAACAAGTTTAGTTTTACCATACAGACAAATCAAAATATTATTATAAACACCATGTCGTAAGTATATACTATCCCACCCAGGCCTCAGTGATGTATAAATAACAGTAAATACAGGAGGCGATTCCTTGATAAATAGATTAGACATTTCTTTTTTTCAGTATTTGCATGCATTCTAGATATAGATAAAATAAATAGAAAACTTGCACAATAAAAAAAATCCTTTAAAAAATAATAAAGCTTATCAAGGCTTATTAAAGTTAAAGAACCTACAACTATATATATCTTAAAGAAGTTACTCTCTTCTTTTGTGGGTGAGCCACAAATTATTTAGCTACCAATAATTAATTGGTACATATTTTAATTCATTCGTGTTTTGTTACGTACGTTTAAAGTTTCAATTTGATCCGAGAATGGGTGTGGGAGAAATAACGTCTTCGTTTATCTAAGGGGACGAAACCCTACATATTTAGCGGTAACTTTGGATATTGAAGGATTAATTTCGCTTGTTGGTATAAAACAAAATAATTAATTACCAGTAATTAATTGACAAACTGATTAATTTTTTTTTTAAATTAATATACCAAAAAATAATTGTGCAAAGTTTCACTTGATCCGAGAATGGGCGTGGGAGAAATAGCAACCAAAAACTTATTACCAGACAGACAGAATGAGTTTGTAGACGTTTGGTAAAAAGCGCATTCTCCATGTTTTGAGAGCTCGAGTCTTATCGGAACTATAGTGCTAAAACTGAAGCTCTATCTATGCTAAATGCTACCCACAATGACGTCAATATACAGGCCATATCAAAATTGTACGCAGGAGCTGCTTTTTTAAATATTTACATAAAAAAAGAGGTGGGCTGGTGTCTTTCGCTATGCTGTCATTTCGTTCAACTTTTACTATCAATACAAAGGCAGCTCAGGAAAATTATAAGCTTGTGGGTTAAAAATGTGAAACGATGTTTAGTGTTTCTAACGGAAGTAGTCAAAGCAATCCCCAGCCCCCCCCCCCCCCCAACCTAGTTTTCCCTGTCAGTGCCCCTGTCCTAACCTTGCTGCCACGATGCACTACATTAAGATGTCCTTCTTTGTTTGATTAAAGATATCTAAGTTGACAGCCACGCTGACCTTGTGACCTATTTAATACGAATAATCATGTCTTCTTTATACGCACCCTTACAAAACAAAATGCAAGAGAAAGATGAACTAATGCTATAAAGTAAAAACAAGATGAACTAATGCTATAAAGTAAAAACTAGATGAACTAATGCTATAAAGTAAAAACAAGAGAAAGATGAACTAATGCTATAAAGTAAAAACAAGAGAAAGATGAACTAAAGCTATAAAGTAAAAACAAGAGAAAGATGAACTAATGTTGTAAAGTAAAAACAAGAGAAAGATGAACTAATGCTATAAAGTAAAAACAAGAGAAAGATGAGCTAATGTTGTAAAGTAAAAACAAGAGAAAGATGAACTAATGTTGTAAAGTGAAAACAAGAGAAAGATGAACTAATGCTATAAAGTAAAAACAAGAGAAAGATGAACTAATGCTATAAAGTAAAAACAAGAGAAAGATGAACTAATGTTGTAAAGTAAAAACAAGAGAAAGATGAACTAATGCTATAAAGTAAAAACAAGAGAAAGATGAACTAATGCTATAAAGTAAAAACAAGAGAAAGATGAACTGTTTTATAGAAGAATGATTATGAAGTCTGGTATTCTTGTTTTCTTCGAATAAGGAATATTCTTAAAATTAGACGGATTTTTTCAGTGCACGGACCAAAGGTTTGGAACTAACTCCCTATTGATGCCAGTCAGACAACATGCTACACTACATTCAAGAAGAATATTAAAACCTATCTGTTTAAAACTTTTCAAATTTAGTTGTTCGTGTTTGTGTTTGTAATGTTATCACAGCCATCGAGCCTACATTTTGTTTGTTAACAGCGCTCTATACATTAAACTATTAGTATTATTATTAGATTTATAGTTATTTCGTATTTATTCCGAGGCGGCTCAAAGCAAAATCAAAAACAAAATTAGCAACAATCAGGGACCTGCTATTTGCTGATGACTGCTCTGAAAATGATCTGCAGAGCTTCGTCAGTGACTTTTCAAGAGCATGTTCAGACTCCAGCCTCATTATAATCTGTAAACACACAAAAAAAAGACTCAAGACTTATATTTGCCTGCTCCAGTTAAAGCCTTCTCGGATACAAGCATTCAGATAAATGGACAGTGAACAGATTCACCTAGCACACTCTACAGAAACAGAAAATCGAAAATGAAATCGACCTGCGTATCGCCAAGGCTAGTGCAGCCTTTGCTACACTGTCAAAAAATGTTTAGAAGAGTCGAGGTACCACAACAAACACAAAGCTTGGAGTCTATAGAGCTGTCATCCTCCCTACATTGCTCTAACCCTAACCCAAACAAAAAAACTTAACCACTTTCATATGATCTAGTAAAGTTCCCCTTTCAGACCTTTTGGTCAATAGGGCAGATGATGTAAAGGTCATCTGTTTCTGTGGTCTACGTTTAACGAGGGTGTCATGTGGCCAGCACAACGACCAACCGCCTTTACTTTTCCCTAACTAATGTCAGGTACCCATTAGAGCTGGGTGGACTCAGAGGCACCCGAAGATCCCGAAATTAAAAATCTCAGTCTTCACCAGGATTCGAACCTCGGTACCCGGTTCGGAAGCCAAGCGCTTCACCGCTCAGCCACCGTGCATCCCCTTTCATATGATCAGTCTCAGAAAAATTCTAAATGTTAAATGGGCAGGCCACATCTGCAGAATGGAAGACTCCCGCATCCCAAAACAACACCAGTATGACCAATTTAGGGAAGGGAAGCGCTCACAACGTGAACATAGAAAACGCTTCAGGGACACCTTCAAAGCTTCTCTGCAAGCCTTCAGCATTGACCCTGCCACATGGGAGAAGAAGCACATGATAGAGCATCATGGCGTCGCGCTGTGAAAACTGGCGCACACATTGCAGAGGACAAGACAACAGCGCTAGCAGAAGCAAGGCGTCAGAGAAAAAAAGTAAAGCGGTTGTTGTGCTGGCCACACGACACATAGCCTGTTCTGTAAGCATCCAAACATTTCGGGCTCACATAGGTCTCACCAGCCGCATAAAGCCCTCAGCCCTCTGGATGACAAAAGTGGTCATCATCGAACTACAATGGACGAACTATATATATATATATATATATTCTTAAACTACTTATAAAATAAATTCGCTAGCCCTGCAGAGAAACATATTTCTATCCCATAAAAGTAATTCAAAGTTAAAACAGGTCAAACACTAAAGTGGAAAACAAAATTCTTTTGTCGCTATCTGCTTTTGACACACTGACCTAAGTACCCACTCAAGCCTGTCTTCTATTAACCATGTTGAAAAGTAAACCTTCTAAGGTAAGGAAGAGTTTTGTAAAAAAAAATAATTAAACGTAATAATATCTAGTCTAGATCTATATATCTATATATATAATTCTCTTCATGACTCAAGAGTTTAGACACCAAGTAATGGAAAGAGCACTCTTTTATTTCTGCAAGTCGGACGGATTAGAGTTACTCCACGTAATTTTAGAGGCGAAAAAAAAAATGATGGGGAGGGAAGAACAAGTAGTGATCCACCATCACTAAATAGCAGGGCCGGACTTAACCATTGTGGGGCCCGATGCGAAACGGATTTCGTGGGGCCCAGTTAGGGTAGATATACGGATAAAAAGTGAAAATTAAGAGATTGTATTAGAAAATATATTCGTCTTTGCATTTTATTCATTCTTTACTACGCACAGGACTACTACATGAGCCTTGCGTGTAGCGAAATCATACAGTATATCCTAAGAAATTTGTTTCCTACATAGATCACGCTCTATAGCAAGAATTACCAAATGTTTCAATCTACCTTCGAGAATTGTTGACCTCAAGTAATTCTTCATTAGTTTGAGGCGCGAGAAGATTCTTTCACTAGATTCCACAATTACAGGTATTGCATAATGCCGTTTTTTTTTTTTAATCGCGCGTAGGATTGGCGTTTTCCATATTGAATGACACCCCAAAATGACTATTTTTGTCTATATATTTCAGGAGATTTGTATAAGTTTTCTTAAGATTTTATTAATTTCCGGATATTACCAGGCCTTTTTCGTATATTTTGCAATTTCAGGAGATTTCTAGGAGCTCCTGGTAAATCGACAGGAGGCCGCGGGAAATATTTTATTAAGTTATAAAATGGTTTAATAATAATTATTATTATTTTTAATAATTTATACATCTAGAATTAGCGCGGGTCCTATGAAAGTGCTGGGCCCACTGAGGTCGCATAGGTTGCAGTGGCCTAAGGTCGGCCCTGCAAAATAGCGGCGTATGCTACGCCGCCGGTCGACTAGTTAGTTATATTTTTAAAAGGCGAAAGGGAGAAAGAGTGAGATGACATATATAGAGTCAGATAGCTTTCTGGGCTTTGGCCAAACGAACTCAATAATAAATAATAAAGTATAAGAGAATCCAGATATACTTTAAAAAACAACACCAAAGGTTATATTAAGCGTAGTTGTAACAATTAGTTTGGATTAGGTATTTTATTTGTAAAAGAACTAGACTACTAATAAGAAATCTGTGAGATTAGAAATATTTTTACCTTCTATTTTTGTTTAGCGCAATATCATGTAAGCTTTTTCAATACGCTATGATCCTATCAATTGTCTGGACCATTTGGGAAAGGGGTTGGGGGAGAAAGAAGGGGATATCTTAAAAAGGTTACTGTGATCGCTTTTTAAATGCATATAGGCTGAAAAAATGGTGAACGATCTGAATTCCAAGTCGGGGGTTAAGCCTCCTCAAGCCAACACACTAACCATTGTGCCAGCCAAGTGCTTATGAAAATAGAAGGTTATAACTATTGTTAGTTTCAAAGTATGAAGAGAACTAATTTAACGTAGGCTATACCACCACATCAGGATAGTAGTAGCGAAATTGCAGCTCGATATGATATTAAAATGTTGCCAAAATAAATGTTTTCAGTTTTGACTTTGGACTATGACGAGAATGTAATGGCCAAATTAGTCTGAACAGTTCAAGAATTTTGCCCTAAAACACGTCAATGTTGCGCCGATTTAACTGTAAGGATTTATAATAAAAAGGATTGTAGAATTTTGCGTGCTCCCCCCCCCCCCCCCCCCCCCACCTTTTCCCAACTGGTCCAGGCAAGTGATAGGATAATAGCGTATTGATAAAGCTAAAAGTAAGAAACAGCGCTAGCATGACGGATCCATACTAATTGATACAACTACGCTTAAAATAAGCTTTTTTAAAGTATTGTATAAATATATTTTACTTGTTTGTTGACTCACGTTTAGATGTCAAAAACTAGAAAAGATAGTAAAAATCCCATTTCATGATATTTTGCAGCTTGGGTAGTAATATTGTATTTTTAAAAGAAATATAAAAGCCTTTCAAGAAAACAGTTAGAAACTGGAACAGACACAAAATAGGGCAGTGAGATTCATAACAAACGAATATTCACATTTGACTAGAGTAACACCATTAGTAAAATCACTAAATTTAGAAGGCCTTCAGGACAGAAGACTCAAAAGTAAAGTAGCAATTATACATAAAACACTGAACCATAATCTTCAAATACAAAAACAAAATAATTAATAAAATACTCTGAAAGACACAAAGATAAAGGCAAATTCCTCGTCCCATATGCTAGGACAAATTTGTACAAATGCTCCTTCTTCCCTAGTGGTATTAGAGCATGGAATGGGTTGTCTGAGCTAGCCAGAAAAAACAGTGACTTGGCAGAATTTAGGTCATTGATTAATATGCATGACTAGATGCATGACGCGTAAGACGTAATCATCTTTTTTGAAGTAACGTCTGAATCCTATAAGATAAGATAAAAATCTTCGCTTTACCGAAAATGTTAATTTTTGTTTTGAAAAAGAAAGCATTTGATATGTATATATGTTTTAGACTCATTAGAAACAGGAAAAACAAGATATGTTTAGTTGTATCTATTACTGTTATAGTACCTCTAGTATGAGTCTTATCGCTTAGCTAAAGGGAAGGACTTCTTCCAGAAACCACGAATGAGAGATCGGCCATTCACCTCTCAATCCGCTCAAGTTGTCTTAGTTGCTTCCTGGATAGTACCCATGTCTCAGAAGGGTTGAGAGAACCACCGCTTGGTATACATTGATTTTTGTTGGAAGTTGGAGCGAGTTATTCCGCCAAACTCTCGCCTGAAGGCGTCCAAAAAGCGCTACTGGCCCTGGCCAGACGGTTATCAACTTCCATCGAAAGCGAGGCGTCATTTGATACTACCTAGATATGTGAAGTGGTCTATCACGTTATGGGGCTGTCCATTTATGGGGATATTTGGGGCTGAGTAGGCTTTATTGGGTGACTTATGTAACATGACTTCTGTTTTCCTGAGGTTATAATATGAATATTATAAATAACAGAATCTCGCCTGTAACACTTTCTTCCCGCGCACGTCTATTTCATATATAACGAGGTAGATAGTGTCAGGTTTAGGAATTATTTGTGTTAACTAGCTGTAAACAATTAAGGTCCCGGGTTCACCCTGACATGAACATCACTCACACACAGTCGTACATAGAGTAACCAACTATGTAAATAGTTTAAATAACAAAGAAATGAATTTAATTGTATAAAACTGATATATGTGTATGTACAATGAGGATGATAAATAGACAATATATATATTAGATATATATATATAATATATATATATATATATATATATATATATATATATATAAAGATATTATTCAATAATTAGTTTAAGCACCTTTGCTACTGCTATTAACTTGTCACCCTGGTTTCATAGTCAACCAGATTCTGACCGACTGGCGTCACAAAGCTGCCAACCTCGGTAATAGTAAAGTTAGACCTCAGATGATCGCCAATTTGACAATGACACTGAAAACTGTAATATATATTTCTGAGACGGCAAGCGACGCCCACACTAGCATAGACTCGAGCTCAGTATATACAACTCCAACACTGGCACCCTATAAACGAAATAAACACAAAACTTAACTTCTACTCTAAAACTAGAAATAGTGACAACCTCATACAACATACAATAAGAGATATCACAAACGAATAACTCACCTAAACAGGGGTCCAAAAATCCTACTAAATAATAAGTACGAGAAACTAGTACAGACTATAGATATAATAACCTTTTACGGACCAACACACCGTCCGCTTCAACCAAATTCAGAGGGTGAACTGCCTCATGACAAAGAAAGACCAATAGATGTCACCGGACTTAATGACGTAGCAAAAACAATTCAAAACAAAACAAACAAAAAAAGTCACTCTCGCCCCGTACAAGTACTACAAGTAGAGGAAATAAAGAAAACACAGGATAACTACGCGACAGATAGCTCTCCTTCGAGATAGAAGATGAGCACATTTCTCATTTCCTATGAACTCGAAGATGACTGCAAAGTTCAATCCTCGCTTTAAAAAGCCGGCCGCATGCGTGGCATGGGTGAGTCTGGTCAGTTGCAGATAGACCTGCTTCTTCTCTCAGCTTTTTGTTGGTATGGTGGTGATATTTTGTACTTCATTGCTACTGATATTCGTGCGGAAAAAGTTTATTTTTTTTAATCTGTTTTGCTCATGTGAAAGCGAGAATCAATCACAAGATGGCCACACTCTATCATCAGTGTATCTATAACAAAGAAATGCCCTTGTACCTTAGCGAACTGATCACTCCACATGTCCCTCAAAGAGCCCTGCGCTCAACGGACTCAACACTTCTAGTGGTGCCAAGTTTCTCCCTCAAAAGCTACAGTCTGCGGGGTCTTTCAGTGCACGGACCAAAGGTTTGGAGCTCGCCCCCCATTGATTTCAGACAGACAACATGCTTCACTACATTCAAGAAGAACATTAAGAACTATCTGTTTAAAACATTTTTAGATTAGTTTGTCATTTTAGCTCTCATGTTTATGTTTGTAATGTTATCACAGCGCCTTGAGCCTACATTTTGTCTGTTAACAGCGCTTTAAAAATAAAATTATTATTATTATGAAGCAGATGGCCCATGTAACCCTAATCATTTTTCTTTAATAGTTTCGTTGCAGTTTTAAGCCAATAGAACTTATAGGAGGAATACGCGTGGCCTTTACCACACACAGGAGATGTCTCAAAGTTTGAAAAAAAAACACTTAAACTTAAAAGAGTACAAACGGGTAAATCTTCAAAAGCACGAGGCATTAACACGTGACCACACAGCAAATTAATAGTGAAATAACATTTTGTTTCGAGAGTAGTCTAAACTATACGATGGATCATAAAATATCAGTTCAGTGGCTGAAGGAGCTGTCATCATTTTAGAGATTATGACTTAGCACTAGCTGTAAACTTTACAAAGTGAAGAGCATAGAGTTAATAAATTGTAGATTCAAGACCAGCGGTTCTCAACCTTTTAAGCTCGGTGACCCCATTTTACAATTCCCAACTCTGCTGCTACCCCCCCCCCACACACACACACACATACAGCAATAGAAGAGAATCAATAACAATCTATATTTTCGATGGTCTTAACCAATGGTAAATGGTCAATCGACCCCCAAGGGGGTCGTGACCCACAGGTTAAGAACCCTTGCTCTATACTGTCTGCCCTCTTAGTATCCAAGGAAAAGTTTTCAAATTGGGTTAGTTCGAATGTACCCATGGAACTTACAAACACATATGTTGGAGTCATCAAATCGGAAGTTCTAAGACTGCTGCAGACTGTTTGGCAACCCGTTTCGACGTATTAGACCTCACAGCCAAATAATTTATCTTTGATTTCTCCCTTTTTACAAAGCTTGTATCAACTCACTCTGTGTGTCTGGTAAAAAGTTTGTACACGTTATTTCTCCCACAACCAATCTCTGTCAAGCTGAAATTTTGCACACTTATTTCTTTAACATGACAACACAAGAATCAATTTAAAAAAATAACCAATTAGTTTATCAACTATTGGTTATTAATAATTTTGTTTGGTATCTCGAACAAGGGAAAGAAATTGGACCTGACTGAAGTGGTGGTATAAGCTGAATTAGTCCCTTTATAGGTCGTCGCTCTAAACTGAAACAATATACAACTATACAATCTTCTCTAGTCATAAGTACCTCACTAACAAAGTGGTTAGCAACGTCGACCCGAGGAGGAGTAAGCCAAGAGTTCTAATTCAGGCCTCTCAACCCTTTTTTTTTTTTTTTTTTTTGTTGTAAATGTTTTAAAAAACCCATTACGTTAAAATCCACACAGATATCGCATTCTTTCTCTCCCCCGCCCCCCCCCCCCCCCATGTTCCCACCTGGTCCAGGTAAGTGATAGGATCATAGGGTAGTGAAATTAAATTACATGACTAATCCAAACTAAAGATACACATTCGTATAAGCTTTGTTTTGTTTCTATGTTGTTTTATAAAAAGTCTATCGTTGTCTTGATTATCGGAATGAAATAGTGGACAACTCGCACAAGAATATATGGTTACTCCGACATTTGGATGCATTCAAACGGGACTTCGTTCAGTGGACATCGATGTAGACTGTTGGGAAGACCACAGCTCTAGAAGAAAAGCGGGCCATACGAAAAATCATCGGCAAATTTTAGGCCATGTTGTGTCCTAGTCAATTGGTGATTTTCATGTACGTCGGATATTTTAAACTGTTTGGTATAGGATCATTGTTGTGAACTTTTTTTTTTTTTTTTGAGAATGCAGAACAAAAATCTAAACTTTTTCGTTAGAAGACACAATAATATCCACAGACCTATATATATTATGTCTAGACTGTACATGGAAAACTCTAGCACATAGACTTATATAATATATCTAAGACTGGAAACCGGAAACCAATTGTATCCGCGATTGATCGATTCCCATACCTATATATATAGAGAGATTTTTATGTACGTAACTCTTTTTCAAGCTCTAACGCAGCGGTTCTCAACCTTTTAAGCTCAGCGACCCCTTTTTACAACCCCCCCCCCCCCCCACATTAAGTAATGATCTTTAGTTTTCAAAGTTTAGAAATAATACAAAATCATTTCTATGATTTTCTTTAGAATGGGCTATTTTAATCACATAACTATATTCACGCTAATATATGAAACAAAGCCATTTCCTGTTTCAATAATGTTTCAAATATCCTAAATCGAAATGATTCTGTTCATTTTAATTACCTTAAGTACATTTAAATAGATTGATTACCTAGATCCTTTCTAGATTATGTATCTAAAAATTGCAAAATAATAATTAGGAGACGAGAGTACTCTTGTTTTTGATGTTCAATTACTAGATCTAGATCTAAAAGTTAAATTATATATATATATATATATATATATATATATATATATATATATAGCTTCCTTTCATTTTTCTATTTTACTGTTAAAAATGTAGAACTGATGTAAAAATGCGTGAAAATCCTAAAATGAAAAAAAAAAGTTAAGTCCTCTTCAGACGTCGCGATCTATAGGAAATGATATAAAAGGTCAACAGTTTTTATGACCCACGGTTAAAGAGGGTGTCATGTGGCCAGCACCACGACCAACCGCCTTTGCTTTTCCCAACTCATGTCAGATATCCATTGGAATCCCGAAGTTTACGTATCACTGACGTGAAGCAATACATTCATACTGGCCGGACAGTGACTTGGTGCACTTAATAGAGAGAGCAAATGGAACGAGGTGGTGGAGGGCTGATTTACAGTTCGGTTATGCATAACATGATTTATATGGGTTAGGGAGTGGTTCAGACTTTTTTTTTTCTAATTAACGTCTGGTTTAAACAGGTTTATTATTTTTTTAAGTAAATCAAGTGGAAGCCAAAAGTACTAAAATAAAAACACAGATAAACTTAGACTAACATGTTTTATAGACGCCTGGGGACTGGAAATGTTCTTTTATCTTCATGTAAATTTACAGTTATCAGACACCTGCAATTCTCAAAAGAGGACAAAAAAGGAGGATACAGCTCTCGAAAAGAGGACAAAAGGAGGACACTGCTTTAAAAAAGAGGACACAGCTTAAAGACCAAGCGTAAAAAAATTGGATAAAAGGAAGTTACATCTTTAAAAAAGAGGACACAGCTTTATAGAACATGACAAAAAGGAGGACACAGCTTTAAAAAGAGGACACACTTTCAAAAAAGAGAACAAAAAGGAGGGCACAGCTTTAAAAAAAAGGACAAAACAAGCCAAAGTAAAATTGTTAATTGTAAAAAAAAGTCTACCAATGTTTTTTGATGAAGCATACCAGTAAGTCATGTGCTATAAAACTTAGTAAGAACGTTTCTGAGATGAAGCGAATTTTGCAGTGCCATAATATTTGCCTGGAGCTCCAGGCACATTAACTTCAAACTGTAGATCTTTTAGGGAGAGGAGTGTCCCACCCTAACTGCTGCAATCAAAACATTAGTTTCTTGTCCACTCAAAGTGTGAATCAGCGAAAACGCGCTTTCAGCGTTCACAAATGTGTCTGTAAATGTAAAAATCAAATCACAGGTCATAACGTCTGAGTGCCGGAAACATGTCACGTTTTAAGAGACGGGTCAGGTTGAAGATAAAAGAAGACTTGTTTTAATCCTGCTGTGACCTAGCTGGGTTCGTTCACTTCTAGTATGCTTTGAACTGTTCCTAATACGAGCTCAAATGTCCACAGTTGCATAGCAGTCTGGGTGAGCTGCGGTCTAGGCTCTATATATTAGATATCATAGGGGGGAAGCTACTGTTGAAGGCGAGGATAAATGTCAAATCGACCACCGGCAGGCACGGAATTTTCTGCATTGGATGTGAATATCAGACTAAGTAGTTTTGTCTTTGTTAGGTGTGGCAAAATAAATGGGTCACACCTACATGTAAAATACTGCACTCGAAGAAAGCTGTATGTATATACATATATAAAGTTGATGACTTGAAGTAAACAAGTGGGCTATGTGTCTGAGAGGTAAACACCGCTTGCCTATCATTTGGGTTGGAGTTTGAGCTTTGTTTGCTGAACACCTAAAGGCAGCAAAAAACCTTCTCCCAGATACCACCTCACCCAACTGGTCCACAAAAGAGTTTGGACCAAGCATGTAAAAGAGATTGCACAGAGTATGCTATAAACATAAAAGATGCGCTATACAGAAGCAATTGAAAAACAAAAAGAATAAAAAAAAAAAGAATCACTAGCCATTCCTTATTTAAAAAGGAAGCATCTACAAGTGTTAGGTAGAGTCAACTACTGTGTTGCAAGTTCCAACCAGAGGTGTCCAGTCCAAGGCTCAGTAGGCCTATTTGTTGTGACCTTCCAGAAAATACATTTACTCGGTGATGTTCAAAGTTATACACACTGACATGGTCTCATTTGTGTTTGGTTTATTTGTTTACAGTACAATTTATTTCTTTGGGTGAAATCAAATTTGTATATTTTTTAAAAACTTTAATTACTAAGGGAGTTCTAAGGACAAGATTCTCAACACTCCAGTTCTTAAGTTGCACCAACCATCATCTTTCAGCAGGGGAGTTCTAAGGACAAGATTCTCAACACTCCAGTTCTTGAGTTGCACCAACCATCATCTTTCAGCAGGGGAGTTCAAAGGACAAGATTCTCAACACTCCAGTTCTTAAGTTGCACCAACCATCATCTTTCTGCAGGGGAGTTCTAAGGACAACATTCTCAACACTCCAGTTCTTAAGTTGCACCAACCATCATCTTTCAGCAGGGGAGTTCTAAGGACAAGATTCTCAACACTCCAGTTCTTAAGTTGCACCAACCATCATCTTTCAGCAGGGGAGTTCAAAGGACAAGATTCTCAACACTCCAGTTCTTAAGTTGCACCAACCATCATCTTTCTGCAGGGGAGTTCTAAGGACAAGATTCTCAACACTCCAGTTCTTAAGTTGCACCAACCATCATCTTTCAGCAGGGGAGTTCTAAGGACAACATTCTCAACACTCCAGTTCTTAAGTTGCACCAACCATCATCTTTCAGCAGGGGAGTTCAAAGGACAAGATTCTCAACACTCCAGTTCTTAAGTTGCACCAACCATCATCTTTCTGCAGGGGAGTTCTAAGGACAACATTCTCAACACTCCAGTTCTTAAGTTGCACCAACCATCATCTTTCAGCAGGGGAGTTCTAAGGACAACATTCTCAACACTCCAGTTCTTGAGTTGCACCAGCCATCATCTTTCAGCACAGGGGACAAACTCTTTTTTAGCTGTTTTGATACAATTTTAATCCCTTATTTCTTTCCTTACAAATCTATGTAAAAACTTAAGCTACAAGTCTTGAGATAATGCTAAAAAGTTATTCACAATTCTGGTACTGGTAAATTAAAAATCTGGAGTCAGTGTTTACTTCCTGTGCAACATTGCATTTTTACACCAGGTACTAAAACTGTCTACAACCATACTTAATGATATATAGAAGGATCTCATTAAAAGAATATAATTTGCTTTATAAATAATTCAATCAAAAAAAAAACAACATGGTCAGAAAAGAGTTTGGAGGTAAAGAAAAGTTTTCAATATTTCCACAACTGTGACGACAATAAATCAACAGGCTAATTCAAAATGATTAACAAAAGAAAGAAAAACAAAATGCCCAGAAGTCCTGAGCAACATTTACATAGAAAGATATAGAATTTCTTTTGTAAATATATAAAAATGTTAAAAATAAAAAGTGCAGCTACTCTATAGGTGTCTGCCATAAAACTGTCAAAGGTTGCATTGTTTTTTCTTAGGCTGCTCACATGTTGCTAGGAGACTATATACAATTCAGCTGTAAGCTCATCAACCTGTTTCTAGCAATGTTTTTTATAAAGAGATAAACAAATCAGGTTATTGAAAAAATAATATTTCTAGAATATAAAAAGTGCAACTTCAAAAAGTTCAGCCCATTATAAAAAATATAAAATTCAACAAAACAAAACATTTTTTTTTCCACAAACAAGAACAAGAACTCTTGCTGAATGAAAACAACAATCCAATTATACTTGGCATTATATAACAACAAGTCAAAGAATTCACATCACAGTGTAAGCTAATAAAAACTTGACAAAGTAGATAAAAAAATATTGCAATAACAGCAATTCATAACACAGTTCATGATAGCACAGCACTACAACAAATTTAAGTCATTGCTAACATTTCATTAAAAAAAATACACATTTTGGCTGCTCAGAATTGTCAAACACAATATAAAAATGTGTTTCAATATAAAAGTTTAAAAAAACACTTTTTTTGTTAAAGAGGAAAGAAGCTGAAGTTTATTAAAGCTATGACATATTATGAACATTCGTATTTGCACTGATTGATGCCACCTTTACGAAAAAAAAGATGTTCCTTAGCAACATTAAAAAAAAATTATTTACATGCAGGCCAACAAGCTGGCCAGCAAACAAACAACAGTAGTCAGCAGGACGCTGGCCATGTTCACCATTACACCTGTGTCTGTGTCACAATTGTGACATGTCAGTGAAAGAGGCACCTCCGCAACATTGTCTGAAAAGAAAAAGAAATTGATTGTGCATTGTAAACATTTATTTACTGAATGTCATAAGGCTGTACTTTATAATGTACTCTTAAACTAGCAATACAACTGAGGGACAGGGACTTTTCTTTAGAAACCAAGAATCACAAGCAATGTAAGCCTTTGATTAGTTTTTTCAGTATCTATAATATCAAGCAGAAAATAAGGCGTATGTATGTAGGCAAAATATGTTGGTCACAGCTAGCGCTTCGTAGCTATGGGAAATACTGCACTCCTCATTGATCTTCGGACTCAAAGACAAGTCTTATTATTATTATGTATGTATGTCCTGAATAAAAATCAAAACTGAACAACCAATCTTGATCAAACTTGGCATAAATATTTCTTAGATCATGGCGGTAACTGTAATGTATATGCTTAATGTCCCTCACGCAACCCAAGGGCAGTGAAAATAGACAAAAAGTACCTGACTGTATCTCTACTAACGAACAAAACTTTTTAACAAATCCTGTAAACAAATTTTCATAGTATTTTATATTTGATATGAGATAAAATTTGATATGGGTAAACCCATTTTCACACTACTTTTATTTCCATGGCAAATGTGAAGGGAACATTCTCCATTTTTGATATAGAACTAAATCCAATCCAGTAGATCAGTAATACCCAGACTTGGGCAGGCCAGCAGAAAGCGGGTCATATCCGTCTAGTGTCTAAATAAAAAAAAGGATAGAAATGCTAATAGAATCGACTCAAAATGTTCTCACCTGGATCATAGTAAGTATAAAATTGAGCAAAGCCAGGTTTCTGAACTTCAAACTCTAAATGGGGTTCCACATTGGCAGTCAAACAATAACCTTCATTGGAAGGAGCCTGGCGGGAGACACAGAGAAGCAAATAATCAGCTTGCGTCGTTTTTTTTTTTCCTTCACTGTTCAAATCAAACTTAAATAAATGTGTATTAATTTGACTTCTTAACTCTCTCTCTCCCAATTAACCATATCATGGTTGATTTGACCCCATTAAATTCAATAAATTTTTATTTTATAAACTTTAATTTTGTGTTTTCTAAAAAGAGCATGCATTCTCCTAAAATTCCATATCAAAAGTAACGTTTCCTGATTTCAAGCAAAGATATTATTAAAGTTTTATCATAACAGGGTAGAATGTACAAATGTGAAAAAATGAACTTTTCTGTCAGAACGTGGGAAAATAATTACGGAGATAAAGAGTTAAGTCATGCACAATGTCAATGGAATTATCAGCTATATAAATATTCAAATAAGTATTTTTTTATTCTTATATCTATTTTAAAATGTTAAGCTAAAAGATTCATATACTAACAAGAAATTAAGACATTCCCTTATGGATAAAGATGATTATTATTATTATTATAATGAATAAATTAAAGAATTTTTTAAAAAGACAAAAAACAATGTAAATAATTACATCATAAAAACTTCAGGTTGTCCTAATACAATTGAAGACATGACCTGTGACTACTGACCTTATCAATATAAAAATGAATAAATTTTTCATCGGCCTCAACTCTAGATGCCATGGGGTTGCTAGCCAGTATTGTGGACTGGTCATCTGCTGGCTTTTCTCCAGATGGCAGTGCCATGGTAGTCACAAACATTCCTTTGTACTTCAGAGACTTGGAACTAAACATCAAAATAAATTAAAATTCCATGGTACTTCAAAAACT
The DNA here is from genome assembly GCA_030265305.1 of Biomphalaria pfeifferi. Classification (NCBI taxonomy): domain Eukaryota; kingdom Metazoa; phylum Mollusca; class Gastropoda; family Planorbidae; genus Biomphalaria; species Biomphalaria pfeifferi. The sequence goes on along the minus strand of JASAOG010000103.1, from coordinate 355,363 downwards.
GGGAACTAAATATAAGGCAAAAAAAAACCATAAAAAAATTATTTTTTTTTAAAAAGACTATACCTCCTTTATACAACTAATAGACGGATTATTTTTCTCTCAATATTGATATTAGAATTAAAAAAAAAAAAGGAACATTTTGTAGCCCCTCCCTCCATCCCCCGAGAAAAAAACCAAGGTAAGCAAGTGTATAAATCTACTACACTTTATTCCAATGATAGGCTTTTAGACTAAGACTAAGAAGAAGATTCACAAAATGTTCCTGAACATTAATTTATTAAACTTGAAGACTTTTAGCTCATTCAAGATAAATATTTATTTCTTTTTATACTTTGAAAAATTATAACAGTCAAACTAGAGTTTAAAGCCATTTTTAAGATCCGTGTCCAGGTACCATCCATGCCAGAAGTTTACACAAAGTTATGAATTGAATAGAAAATTGTAATCGATAAATATTCCATGGTACTTGAGAGACTGGGCATTAAACATGAAAATAAAGTCATAATTTCAAATAGGAAGAAATGAAAGTATATGTTTTGGTGTGACTGTTCAAACTAAAATTAGTCTTTTGTCAAAAGATCTTTTAGAATTCTTTTTTAACCAAAGAATTTTCTAGTTCTGTTTGAAAGTATTGCTTAAGTAATATCAATCTATCTTCAGACTCAGATTACCTTTTAACACAAGCCTCCACCTTATGCATGCCATTGCCCAGTCTTATGGACTTGGTCTCCAAAAACAGCAAGGTCTCTGTTGGGACCTGGTCATCATCTCCAGCGAAGGTATAGTAAGTATACACCACCTGATACATCAACAAAACAGTGAATGTTTACTGGTGCTAGAAGTGGGACACACAAGAATGTTTACTGATGCTAGAAGTGGGACACACAAGAATGTTTACTAATGCTAGAAGTTATATATGTTTACTGATGCTAGAAGTTGTGAATGTTTACTGATGCTAGAAATTGGGAGTGTTTACTTATGCTAGAAACTGGGAATGTTTACTGATGCTAGAAATTGTGAATGTTAATGGTGCTAGAAATTGGGAATGTTTACTGATGCTAGAAGTGGGACACACAAGAATGTTTACTAATGCTAGAAGTTATATATGTTTACTGATGCTAGAAGTTGTGAATGTTAATGGTGCTAGAAATTGTGAATGTTTACTGATGCTAGAAATTGTGAATGTTAATGGTGCTAGAAATTGGGAATGTTTACTGATGCTAGAAGTGGGACACACAAGAATGTTTACTAATGCTAGAAGTTATATATGTTTACTGATGCTAGAAGTTGTGAATGTTAATGGTGCTAGAAATTGTGAATGTTTACTGATGCTAGAAGTTGTGAATGTTAATGGTGCTAGAAATTGGGAATGTTTACTGATGCTAGAAGTGGGACACACAAGAATGTTTACTAATGCTAGAAGTTATATATGTTTACTGATGCTAGAAGTTGTGAATGTTAATGGTGCTAGAAATTGGGAATGTTTACTGATGCTAGAAGTGGGACACACAAGAATGTTTACTAATGCTAGAAGTTATATATGTTTACTGATGCTAGAAGTTGTGAATGTTAATGGTGCTAGAAATTGTGAATGTTTACTGATGCTAGAAGTGGGACACACAAGAATGTTTACTAATGCTAGAAGTTATATATGTTTACTGATGCTAGAAGTTGTGAATGTTAATGGTGCTAGAAATTGTGAATGTTTACTGATGCTAGAAGTTGTGAATGTTTACTGAGGCCTAGCTATGAATGTTTACAGATGCTAGAAGTTGAACACAAAAGAATACCAGATTTTCTCATGGGGCAAACTTTAAAGCTACACATTATAGTCTCGTAAGGTAAATGTTAAAGCTACACACTTTTGTCTCGTAAGGTAAATGTTAAAGGTACATATTGTTTCTTTTGGGGTCAGCTTAAAGTGACACATTTTTCTTAAGGGGCAAACTGAGAAACATTATCAAAGATGTGGTCATGTGGTATGCTCTCTAGACTGTTGTTCGGTGGTCTCAATCACCCCGAGTTCAAACCCTGCCTACAGAGGTTCCTGCAGCAGGTTAGGGTTAGGATGTAATTATCTTCAGAATCTGAAGGAACATCTCAAACATTTTACAAACAAACATGTTTTGAGAATAAAAACCTCAGTAGACCAAGCCTACTTATATTTAGCACCTGATTTACTTGAATATCAATTGTGGAGGAATGTTAATCTAATATATATATATATAATGCTAATCTAATATATATGTGTCTGTTTAGTTTGTCTTCTATAGAAATGAACTAACTCTATAAGCATCTTGATGATACTTGGTAGAATAGTTTCTTGGATTTTTTTGCAGAGGCCATAGGAGAATCTGTTTACCACCCTCAGGGTTGAAATAGCTATTTAACCATTTGTTCTATCTTAAAAGAAATTTGGATTGAGTGCTCCAAAATTTGGATAAAGGCCATACAGTATGTTAGAAAGCCAGCCGCCAACTTAAGTGGGACTCTAAATTACTGATTTTATAGCATTAAGATCAAAGTGAACAAATCAGAAACATCTTGAGAAGGCGTGACATATATCTGAACACTGAATATTTGAGCTAGTTATGGATATTTTAAACTCTCTACAAAGTGAACGCATGAAAGTTGTCATCAACGTTTTGATGATAATGAAGAATTAACAACTTTACTGCATTGCCATAAGTACTTTTATAAATTTAATACATTTGAAAGTAAAGAAAAAGTTCTGACGAAACCTCAAGAAATGATTCTACCAAGTAATATAACCAATATTTGTATCAATTATGTAAGCAAAAAAATATAATTTAATGCTACACTTCATCATCATCATCTTTACTTTGTGTCCACGTGGAACACAGGGCCTCAGTAAAATAATGCCACTCTCCATGGTCTGTTGTTCCTCATGGAACAGGCCCTCAGTAAAATCACGCCACTCTCCACGGTCTCTTGTTCCTCATGGAACATAGGCCCTATAGTAAAATCACACCACTCTTCACGGTCTCTTGTTCCTCATGGAACATAAGCCCTATAGTAAAATCACACCACTCTTCACGGTCTCTTGTTCCTCATGGAACATAGGCCCTCAGTAAAACCACACCATTCTCCGTGGTCTCATGTTCCATGAGGAACATAGGCCCTCAGTAAAATCACACCTCTCCATGGTCTCTTGTTCCTCATGGAACATAGGCCCTCAGTAAAACCACACCATTCTCCATGGTCTCTTGTTCCTCGTGGAACATAGGGCCTCAGTAAAATCACGCCACTCTCCACGGTCTCTTGCTATTTTTTAATGGCTTCCCAGCTCTTTCCTGTCCTCTTGGCATGATCTGCATCACCATGCTCTTTTTGGTCTTCCTTCATGTCTTGTTCCCTGGGGGTTCTACTCTAAGGCTTGTATAGCTTTGTTGTTGGAATCCCTTCTAAGGGTGTGACCAATCCATCTCCACTTTCTAAGATCTGCACCCCTATATATTTCTCTGTCCACTCATCCCCCACAGTTTGGTGTTTTCTACTTTGCCCTACCAGTTCAGCCACTTTGAAAGTTTTATCTACTGATCAATGTACAAAGGACTAACTGTTTTTGACTCACTTTGACTACAGCTAAAGAGTTGGTCCCACCAGTCAGTGTCACATTGACTTTTGTTGTATCCCATGGAAGCTGTGGAGCAAACAAGAATTCCATAATAAACTAAGTAGATGGACAATAAGAAACAATTATTAATATTCAGTTGTATTCATCTTTAATTGGCTTATTCTGCTAACCTGACACCTAAAATTATGCATCAATTCACTTGTATAAATAGTCATCCATAATAGCTTGCCTTGTAGTTTTAAATAAATACATTCCATATCCCAGAAATTGCTATAAAAGACCAGTTTTGCCTCATGTAATAAAAAAGCAAATCTCGATGAATCATCAGAACTTATTATCCCATCCTTATTATTAGTTATTCTATCTCTTTCAATGTTAAATCACAGTGCCCATGAAGCTTTGATTACAACATAATTATATATTATTATATTATATCAGGTAAACTGGTTTCATAGACTCATTCAGTGTAACAGAACATGGCAATCATTACCGTCGCCGTCTGTAGCAGTAAGGCTCTTGTGCCTGACAATGTAAATGCCAAATTAACAGGATGTGTCACTTGAAGCTGAGAGGATACTTCTCCTGGTCTAAATTCGGAGCCGAATTCTGACAGAGCTTGTAAAACCATGATTGTATCCTATTGGAAAAGAAACACAATTGAAAAAGTCAACAGGTCACCTGAAGAACTAATTTCCTTAGAAAAATGTTTGAGAAATTTAACTTTTGTGTTCCTTAAGATCTAGTTTTGCTTTTGTAAACAGAAGAGATAAAAAAAAACTTAAATAACTCAAACTAGAATCCCTGAACTACATATATTTCCAGAGCAAAACAAGTCTCTAGTTGAAATCTGTCATAACTTTGCTAATCACATAATTATAACCTATATCATAGTTAGAGCATTAATGATCCATAAATATATTGGCTTTTAAACTGAATTTTTGTCTAATTAAATAAATACTTTTAATCACTGACAGTATTATATCAATAAATCACTGACACTAACATTAGCCTCTTTCTTTTCCCAAAGATTCTGAGACTACACAAACAAACAATTTTGTATCATACTAATGAACAAGGTTTCTCTATACTTGATTTCAATCGCCATCATTTTCAAGTTTACAGATGTAGACTTCATTTTTAACTGAAGACCAGAAAATATTTTCTACTCATGATATGGAAAAAATTGTGTTTGTGCTTCATTTTCAAAGATAAACAACAAACAATCATTATTTCAGATCAGAAGCCAAGTACGCTTTTTAACTTTGACCTCTAATAAAACTCTAAACAGTTTGTCAATATACATATATGTGTCTAGCTCACTGACCTGTGTACTATAGAATCCACCTTTGCTATTTTGTTGAGACTGTAGCCACTTCATCAGTTCTAGACCTTCAGATAAATTCTCTATACGTGTTAGGGTCAGCAGGATGTAGGCCCCAATCTCTAAATCTCTGGTGGCTTGAGCTTTGACTATATATGGGGGGCCCACGTCACCTGCGGCCTGTTTACTTTGAAGAGTTTTAATATCTTGAGCGTCCACTTTGGACCATGGCACCTGTAGTTCTGTCAACATAAAACATGATCAATATAGATAAACCTTATCCACACAATTTTACAAATTATATACAGAGAAATTGTTTATACTCAATAAATATTTATATTTGTGTGCACAACTTAATTTCGTCTTTCATTCATTTGTTGTGGAGCATTTCACTGTCTTGTGGTAAGAACTTGTAAACTGAAGGCAAGTGGAAGCTACAAGATAATATGGATTATAGATTCAGGTTTAAAATAGGGCTCCACAGTCATATGAAAAAGTGTTTGTTGTTTACAACTAAAGGAGGTCATGATTCAATTTTAAGTGGAGCAGCCAATGTAAAAATTCAGGCTGTTACAATTTTCTTGAGTAAATAAATGTTTACAGAGCTGAAATACATTTAGCCTCTGGGTGTTATATAACATTTGTTTTGTCTGTTAGATGGGGGAATATATGTAGGTCACAGCTAGGTATGCACAGCCATATAAAATGCTGCACATCTTTAATCTTCAGACTTGAAGGCAGACCTTAACTAAAGCTATCTATGTCTTTTTGCAGTCTAACCTTTGATGACCATTAGTAGTTGCTCAATAAGTTGTAGAATGTCCTTATCCTTGTTGCTGACCAGGGACAGACTGTAGGCAGTAATGGCGGCTAAATATATTTGCTTCTCCTGTTTAAGTTTTTGTGGGTCTTGATTTCTTCGAATGTAGTTCAGAGCTAGATCAATCTGATTTTTAAAAGAGAGAGAGCCGGTCTGTGGAGATGAAAAAAAGATTAAAAGATTAATGTGTAAACACACAGAATTAAATGAACACATAACACGACGCAGTCATCTTTGGTCAATAGAGCAGTGTGGACTTGAGAAGGATTTCTATCAGCAGACAGGCATGGACCAAAGAAATATTTCTCCCTAGTCCTGTCAGAAGGTTCCTGAAAGTATGTGACCATTACTGGGTTGTAGGTGATCTAATTTACTTTCCTGGACCTACTATATGATGCAGCCAGATGTCAAGCACCATGGGGAATTTCTTCATATTCCTATTATTAAATTAATAAAGCATTGTATATCACTCGAACACAGCTACCATCTCTTGAAGAGCTTTTTCACGAAGGATGTCTTTCCAAAACACTCATGATTCTTAAAGATAACCTGCACCCATTAAACCACAGTTACATAAGATCTGAACGAAGTGGTCGTCTCCTTTCCATTAGGACTTAAACAGAAAGATTTAAAAACTCCTTCATCCCACTTTCGGCCAGAGTGTTACAAGATCATCTGTTGCATTCGAGAAGTACATAGTCTAATTTATAAAGCGTTGGTTATGAGTGTGTATGTGTTTCATGTGTGAATGTTGTTCGTATTAGCATCTATATTGTTATTGTACAGTAGTTACGCTGAGGTTGTCAATTGTAGTCAAACTGAATTTCCATTTGATTGGATCAATAAAATTATCTTATGTGACTGTCATGCACTGTGGAAGGACTGCCACGACATGGAAGGGTCGCTGAGAAAGATGACTTGTGGAATGGCATGGCAGCTTTTTAAAACTTGACTTTGCTTTCTGTTGTTACTTGGACATTTACACCTTGGCACCAAATTGAAGCCGTTGGAATGCCCTGTACCAGCTGGTCACACAGCATTCAGCCAACCAGTGAGACGTATTTAAAGGACTTCCATCAAAAAATCACTGGGATTTACAAAAATATCACTGTGACGTTCTGGAGTAGAAACTTGGCAGGAGTCATAACCTTGAGCCTGTAGTCTACAAATACCTCTAACAGTATTTTCATGCAGTGTTAAGAAAGAAAATGAACTAGCTTGCTACGTCACATCAGAAAGGAGTCCAATAGAAGAAAACGTCTTGGGAAGTCGTAATTTGAACACAATATATTTCTAGATTTGATGAGACCTTAAGGTACTAGTATCAGTAGTTGTAGTTTCAAGGTTATTAGTTTCAAGGTGATGACTCCTGCCCAAACTCTACTTGGATTGCGAGAATCTACAAGGCTCCCTTACCTCCCCTAAGGCTTGTGATGCCTCCAACATACTGATCAATACATAGACAGTCAGCCCATCACCAGAGCCAGTACCTGACTAGTAAGATAGAACAAAGAATCGTATTATATTTTAACGTTATAAACTATTAAATACACAACATGTAATGCAAGGCAATGCTAATGTCACTAGCCAAACATGGGAATTTTTCAAATAAAAAAATAGCAGTCTTGAAAATACTACATAATTCTGGAAATTTCTAGAAAAGTAAATATGAAAAAAGGGAAAAATAATTTATGGTCAGCAAGTTATTAGTGGTTTTAGTGTAAATAAACTACAGTTCTTTCAATATATACATTTGTTATTACACTAAACCATTGTATTCAGAGAGACTAGTGTTCTTATCATTTTTACATCTTTGAAACACACAAACAAACATATATTTCTGGCTGATTCAAGCAACCAGTTTCATGCTCTGGAAGAAAGAAAAAGTGCTCTAACATATGCAATGAAATGTGCTCCATTTATCTTAAGGTCATCCTGAGTGTTGTGCTAGGTTGTGTATATGTGTAAGTAACTTAGGGTTCATTGTTTTTCTGAGAGATGATAGAAACCACCCACTAACAAGACACAAGGTACGGAAAGTAGGACTCTACCTGCATATCTGAATGAAAAACCTGTCCTCTTTCTATGAATTTTCCTGTTCTGTCCTGGCAGGATTTAAGGAACATAATACCAGTTTCCAGGACATTGTTGTCTACTGAAATAAATTTAGAGGCTTGAGCAAAGCTTCGTATAACAAATGCTGTCAACCTGGGAAATGAAAGAAAAAAGTAATGTTTACCATAGAGACAGATGATGAAGAGTACATATGTAAATCAAAGCACAACAATCAAGCCTTCAAGTGTGGCTACATCCTAAATGATGATTGCTATGGCTACATCTAAAATGATGATAGCTATTAATCATTGCTTTGCAACTTAGGAAAGGCTTCCTGTAAAAAAAATAAATTCAGATTAACAAGATCAGAATTTGATTATCAGATTGAGAGACAAGATCAGAACTTGAATATCAGGGAGTCAAGATCAGAAATTGAATATCAGATTGAGAGTCAAGATCAGAACTTAATTATCAGATTGGAGTCAAAATCAGCATGCTACTACTTGATATGTCCCATGTATGCTATACTATATTGAATGTTTTTAAAATACTAGATCAACAGACCACTTCACATGGAGAATAGCAGCTTTTAAAAGAAAATAATCTAGATCTCTACATTTTTTTTATTCATCTATTTCCTCTGTTTCACTGTTACATTAAGGGCCAACCAATTTGATGTAACTTTTAAAAAGTCCTTATTATAATTTCTGAAAGAAAAAGATTCCTGTATCAATTAGAATGATCTCCCCTGAAAGTAATTCTCAAACTACAGCCAACAGACCCATGATGTGCTGTCTTCCATCCTCTCAAAACTTCTGTACAGATCTCTAGGCCTGATGAGGTTAAGGGTCATTTGTTTCCTTAGCTAACAGTTAACTAGCAGGGTGTTATGTAGCCAGCAAAACAACCAACCGCCTTAACTTTCCCAAAATAAAGTCAGGTATCCATTAAAACCTTCCAACATAGAGATGAACAAAGAAGAACAAAGTTAATGATTAAGTTTAGAAAAAAAAATTATTATCAATTCAAATTTAACTTTCAACATATTCAATATTTCAAATTTAACACATACACATGTTCATGGGAGTACAAGTAGAATACAACATTGTGTAGCACACACACACACACACACATGTTCACGGGAGTGCAAGTAGAATGAAACATTATGTAGATGCAAAAAAAAAGACCTACCAAGTACTACCAGATTTTGCATTTCCAAATTTATCTCCCCATGCACTGTAGGAACCATCTTCATGTCTGTAATTCTCAACTTGACGCTGGTAGCCTGAGAGGAGACAGTTTAACTTTTATTTACAACAGACATACACACTACATCCAACCTTCCATTAAATTACAACAGACATACACACTACATCCAACCTTCCATTAAATTACAACAGACATACATACTACACCACAGCTTCCATTAAATTACAACACACATACACACTACATCAAAGCTTCCATTAAATTACAACAGACATACATATTACATCAAAGCTTCCATTTGCACTGTCACATCTCTTGATGAGGGGAGGGATTTTTTTTTATATGCATAAACTATATCACAAAGTAATAGGTTGTTGGAGATCAGGTACCCCTTCAGGAAGCTTTAACATAGCAAAAGTGAATTGGGTAAAAAAAAAATATCTAAAATTCAATAAGTTTTGTTCACAAACCTAGCTTCATATTGTTGGTCAGTTTAGCAGCCAAGTCTTCCATTCCATCTTGGGATGTGCCTCGAATGTACTTTAGGCCAAAAATATTTGGCACAGTCGAAATCATGTTCTGTTCACCACACCCATAGGGGATGCTGACCAGATTCTCCAGGCCGGACAGAGCCTGGCCAAACACGTCCCCTGGAAATAGTAAATGAATGGCTATATGTAAAGCTATCCTTTATCCATTTTTTCCAAAAAGTTCTTAATTTACCAAGTGAGTATATGATGGGGGTTTCCAGTGGACAGTGGAGTGAATACAAGACAATCTGTACATATCTTAGCTTCTCTTGATAAAGCCTATACTTTAGCAACATTGTTTCTTGCTATGTGGCCAAAAAGGAAAAGCCTAAATAGGAAAGTAAAGAAAAAGAAAACAAACTACCCAGATAGGAGCAGACCCTTAAGTTATGGCAGCTGTTTCAAACAAGGCAATATGTGTATGGGGGGATGGGTGTGAACATACATTGAGAAAAATAAATATTGTGAGAGGAAGAATGGGATGAAGAAGAGAAAGAAAGAGAAGAGGAAAAGAAAAACAAAAAAGAAAGAGAAGAAGAGAAAAAAGAAAGAGAAGAAGAGAAAAAAGAAAGAGAAGAAGAGAAAAAAAGAAAGAGAAGAAGAGAAAATATAGAGGAATACAAGTTTTATACGGTTCACAGATTCATTCAAAAATGAAAATTACTTCAGCCTAGCAACCAACCAAAATATGAGAACAAATACTAAGGGGGTAAAGTCATAAAAACTAAATTTTTATCCAAATGCTAACAAATTCAAGAAATTTCAAAGGGATTTTGTTGAAATTTTAAATTATAAGACAGCACTTATATAAAAACAATTAGAAATATGATTTTAAAGAAAATTTTGCATAATTTGTAAAGTATATGTGATTAGCAGCTCAAATTATTTGTTCCAATTGCCTGAGAAATAAATCTTTTCTTATCTATCTTTTCTTATCTATCTTTTCTTATCTATCTTTTCTTATCTATCTTTCTATCTTTCAAGTATATTTCTTTCTTTTATTGGATTCTGACAGATAGCATGGTTTAAGTTTGGTTTCTAAGGAGAGAAATAAGTTTTTCAGTAATCATATCTTATGAAATACAAAAAAGAAGATGATTACGTCCCAGGCGTTATGCATCTAGTCATGTATGTTAACCAATGACTCAAATTCTGCTAAGTCACTGGTTTTCCTGGCTGGCTCAGGCAACCCATTCCTGCTCCAATAGCACTAGGGAAGAAGGAGCATTTGTGCAATTTGTCCTCGCATATGGGATGAGGAATGTGCCTTTATCTTTGTGTCTTTCTGAGTATTTTATTAAATTTTGTTTTTGTATTTGAAGTTTATGGTTCAGTGTTTTATGTATAATTGCTACTTTACTTTTGAGTCTTCTATCACGTAGGCTTTCTAAATTTAGTAATTTTACTGAAGGTGTTACTCAAGTCAAATGTGAATATTCGATTGTTATGAATCTCACTGCTCTATTTTGTGTCTGTTCCAGTTTCTTAATGTATTCTTGAGTTGAGGGGTCCCAAAACAGAGGATGCATATTCTATTATTGTATTTATTTATCCAATAACTTAAAAATTGTGAATAAACAAAGAGAGTTAATCTTTTTTTAAAAAACATCTATAATTTATAAGATAAGATAAGCATCTATAATTTCTAATTAAAATAAGACAAACAAAAGGGGAAAAATCAAGCATCAAGACACATAGAATGTACTCACCAGTAACTTTGATCTCAACTCTCTGTGAGTCTGGAACAATTTTCTCCTGAGGCCACTTGATATTAAAAGTTTCACTCAAGCTCTTCCCAGAATTCAAGATCATGACTTTAGTGATGGCCCTTGACCTTTCAACTCCCTCAGGCTGGCAACAAAAGAGAAAATATTTTTTTAAATGCAGGAAGCCATCTTGATAGCTCTTTTGGTTAAACGTTTAATTTCAACAATAAACACAAAGCTATTTTTAATCTTAAACTAACATGAACTTTTGTTTAAAAAGAAAATGAGCACTCTTTAAAATTATATCAGCAGTTCTAAGGATTTTTTATGTATTTGTTTTTATCATTGCCATTGGTAAACTAGGTCACTACAATATATAATCAAATATGGATAACCTAAGATGTAAATTAATAATGAATACACAAAGATTTATTAAAAGATAATTGATTTGATGAAACTTCATTCCCTGCAAATGATTAACTTGATAACTAGTTCAATGTCAAATGGTGTCACTGGCCATTGATTGACATGGAAATCATTCCACAAGATATAGCTCATAGACTTAGGGTTGGTGTGATAACTGAATTGTTATTGAATGCATCTCTTAAAAGTCAATATATATTTATATATATATTTATAGCTTTTATATAGCACTACTTTCATGCTTATAGCATGCTCAGAGCGCTTTGGTCCAATCTCATTTGTGGACCAGTGGGGGGGAGGGGGTATCTAGGAGTTGGTTTTTGTGCTGCCTTTAGGTGCTCAGTAAACACAACTCTGCCCGAGTCGGGTGTCTAGCCTCGAGCCCGTCTTCTAGGTAGCCAAGCCAAGCTAAGTTCAAGCGCACTTAGCCTCTCGACCACACTTCCTACAGTAGTGATAGTATTGGTCCAGTTCTGTTGATTGATTAAATAAGTTTGCATTTAATTTAATTTAGGGATATTCTGGATTAGAAATCTAGTGCTGAAACAAATTTTGCTTGCAATCCAAACAAAAAAAATCAAGCTATCAAGGATACCATAAAGTATTGTGACACACAGGGTGAAGACAGGGAGTATTCTCTTCTTGCACCACATGAATCCTACACAATAAATGTGTGACCCAAACAGTATTAAATAATAATAATTATACTAAACAATACTAAACTTGTTTATTAAGTTTTGACTTATTGAATTAGTATTTTTTAACTTATCTTCTGAAAAAAAAAATTATAAGACTATGACTTAAAGATTTAATAATAGAAGCATTCAAATATTTCAAGGGATATAAAAAGTCCTGCACAAAATAGCTGTTTAGAATATTTTATGTAAAATTTATATTTTTTATGAGAATGAATGACTAGACACTAATCTTCTTAAACATAGAATTACAAAAAAGGTTTAAACAAAGAGCTTTTGAAGCTTTTGATATTAACTGACTTTAGTTGGGGAAAGTAAAGGCGGTTGGTCTTGTGCTGGCCACAAGACAACCTGCTCGTTAACCATTTGCCAGAGAAACAAATAACCTTAACATCATCTGTCCTATGGATCGCAAGGTCTGAAAGGGGAACTTTACTTTTTTATATGTAACTTGAATACAGAAGGCCAACGAACCTTAACAAGCAACTCTCTCTTGACTTCATCCTTTTGGCCATCTGCTGGGTCAGTGGCTGTGACATGCAAAGTAATCTGGCCAAGAGTCGTGGCATTGATTCTGTAGGAAACACTGGAGGCTCTGTACGCTTCCAACTGGCAACACAAAAACATTCTAAGTATTAAACTGTTTTGACATAACTGTATCTATTTCAACATAAATAGTAAAAATCAGACTGAAGGTTTATGTTCCATTGTTTGCGAATCTTTTACATCTTTTTAAGGGTCTATGGGTTCTGTCAAACTTCTAAGAAACAAGCAATATAAAGAAGAATATTTTTAAAACCAAAGTTTATCTAAGGGGAAATAACCACTATTTGCTGCCATTTATCTGGATTTAACTCCCTTTCTGTTTTATAAAACAAAATTAATGAATTAGTACTAAATGATTAACTAACTAGTTAATTTTTGAATTGATTCGTGTATTGTTATTGACTGAATATTCATGCAAAATTTCAACTTCACACAAGAATGGGAAGAGAGAAAAAACACATCAAAATGTAATAATGGGACTAAATTCATATATATAGCCTATATATATATATATATCCACATCTCTTATTAAGTAAGCATGTATTCCCCTTATTTAAAAAACAAACAAAATAATTAATCTACAACAATTAATTAACTAATTCCTTTTTTTTTTTTTTGGATAGATTCATGACTCAAGTCTGAATAGTGCCTAAGGGTTTTCCACATTATCCTTTCAAGTCTATGATTTAACCCATTACATCCTACTGACTGCAGTTTAGAACGTTTCTACATTATATGCCTTAAACATTGTGGAACAGTGTGACACGATTATTATTTTCTAAACTTTCCTATATGAAGAGCTCATCATGCTTCATTTAGAGAGAGATCTAGAGCATGGTGGCTAGATTTCAGTGAAAACCAAATTATTATTTTCTAAATTTTCCTATATGAAGAGCTCATCATGCCTCATTTAGAGAGAGATCTAGAGCATTGTGGCTAGATTTCAGTGAAAACCAAATTATTATTTTCTAAACTTTCCCATATGAAGAGCTCATCATGCCTCATTTAGAGAGAGATCTAGAGCATTGTGGCTAGATTTCAGTGAAAACCAGACATGTATCGCTTTCATAATATTTTTTACAGAATTTTTCTAACTAACAGGTCCAAAGACAGTTCAAAGACCCAGTAATCAGGGAAAATGAGTATTTTAAAATTTTTTTTCTATCCCAAAGGTATTAAAAGTATACATTTTTTTAAACTAGACATAACAATTTATTTTTAAAGTTGCTAATTTATTAGTATAAGTTCTTAAATTTATATTTTTTTAATATTTTTATTTTTTAAGGATTTTAAAATTCAGAGTTACCCCTCTTTGCTTGGTATTTAAAAGAGGATGTTTTGGAACCGGAAATAGGAGCTATTGGGTTAAGTCTGATACAGAAGCATCTAGCTGCAGATATGTAAATTAGATCTGGCTATAATAGTCTCCCCAGTCTTGCTGTGTTCTTTTTACTCTCCTACTTTGACTGCAGGATCACTTGATGGCAAAAATCAGCTACCCAGTTAGCCTGAACATCTTTCCATAAAAAGACCAAAGGTTTGCAACTCACTCCTCTATAAATAGACCAAAGGTTTCCAGCTCATTTCTTTATAAATAGACCAAAGGTTTGCAACTCATTTCTTTATAAATAGACCAAAGGTTTGCAACTCATTTCTTTATAAATAGACCAAAGGTTTGCAACTCATTTCTTTATAAATAGACCAAAGGTTTGCAACATTAAGTCTAAGAAAATGGAAACAACAGGCATAGCGCCATTAAAAGATGAACATAACATAATACATAATGATAATGAAACTAAAGCAAACATCCTAAACAAATACTTTGCATCAGCATTCTCAGCCCCAGGAGACAAAGACATATTTCTTAATTTGAACCAAGTAGACAACATAGAAGATTTAGTAGTACAAGAAAATGGAATTAAAAAACTATTAGCCAACACCAAACCAAATAAAGCGTCTGGACCTGATGGTATTCCAGCTAGATTACTCAAAGAACTAAGCAATGAGCTAGCCCCAGTGTTCAAAATACTCTTTCAAGCATCGCTTAACCAGGGCAGAGTACCAAAGGACTGGAAAGAAGCTAATGTCACCCCCCATTTAAAAAAGCAGAAAAATCTGATCCAGGAAACTACAGACCAGTATCACTTACCAGCATCACATGTAAAATACTAGAACACATAATATGTAGCAATATCATAAACCACTTAGACAAACATAATGTCCTCACCCCATACCAACATGGCTTTAGGAAATATAGATCATGTGAAACACAACTAATAGGACTAATTGATGATTTTTCAAAAGGTTTAGATAATAGTGAACAAATAGATGCTATCTTACTAGAGTTTTCCAAGGCTTTTGACAAAGTTCACCACCATAGTTTGCTTAAAAAATTAAAATATTTCGGCATTAACGGTCCACTGCATCAGTGGATTAAAGATTTTCTGATAGGGAGAGAACAAACTGTAATAATAAATGGCTCTAAATCAACACCAATAACAGTAAACTCAGGTGTACCTCAAGGAACAGTCTTGGGTCCACTACTATTTTTAATTTACATAAATGATTTACCAAATTGCATTAGTTCAGGAACAAAAGTCAGATTATTTGCAGACGATTGCATAATATATAGAACAATAAAAACAAAACAAGACACAGATATTTTACAAAGAGAATTAGATGAATTACAGAAATGGGAATCAAATTGGAGCATGTCTTTCCACCCAGAAAAATGTCAGATGTTAAGAGTAACAAAAAAACTAAAACAAATTAATTCCACTTATCTTATTCATGGCAAACCAGTAACACAGACTAAAAACGCAAAATACCTAGGTGTTATAATAAATGAAAAACTGTCATGGAATCCACAAATTGATGAAACTATAAAAAAATCCAACAAAGCATAAGGGTTTATAAAAAGAAATTTCTATAAATCAAATAAGAACATAAAACTAAAATGTTATTTAACCTTGGTTAGGCCAATAATAGAATATGCATCCACTGTGTGGGACCCCTCAACTCAAGAAAACATTAAGAAACTGGAACAAACACAAAATAGAGCAGTGAGATTCATAACAAATGAATATTCACATTTGACTAGGGTAACACCATTAGTAAAATCACTAAATTTAGAAAGCCTTCAGGACAGAAGACTCAAAAGTAAAGTAGCAATTATACATAAACTGAACCATAATCTTCAAATACAAAAACAAAATTTAATAAAATACTCTGAAAGACACAAAGATAAAGGCACATTCCTCGTCCCATATGCTAGGACAACTTTGTACAAATACTCCTTCTTCCCTAGTGCTATTAGAGCATGGAATGGGTTGCCTGAGCTAGCCAGAAAAACCAGTGACTTGGCAGAATTTAAGTCATTGGTTAATATGCATGACTAAATGCATGACGCGTAGGACGTAATCATCTTCTTTTTTGAAGTAACGTCTGTATTATATAAGATAAGAAGATAAGAACTCATTTCTTTATAAATAGACCAAAGGTTTGCAACTCACTGCTCTATAAATAGACCAAAGGTTTGCAACTGACTAATTCTCAAACAAACCACAGGCTGGACTACTTTTCAGAAGAATGTGAAGCTTCAACTATCTAAAATTGACCTGTATTTGTTAGCAAGGTAAATCTTTTTTTATATTTTTCTTTATATTTTCATGTCAATAGTAACTAAAAAAAAATGTGTTCATTAAAGTTTTCTTCTTGTATGATTCTGGTAGAGACTTTGTAAAGACAGCTTGAGAAAGAAAACCATTATTGTTTAATTTGCTGGTCATGACTTACAGACAGGGACTTGCTGTACCAGCCCTCACCTTCAGTCTCATCAACCACCATAAATTGGTCACTATGAGCAAGGGAAACAACTGCCTACAAATAAATAAATAAAAGCATTTTCAACATGCAAAAAAAAAAAAAATAAAATATTAAAGCTTATTAACAGGATTTTTATATATTTCAGTTTAATCATGAACCAAAAGTTAATAAAACCTAATTGCTAAAACCCATTTCTGCAACGAGAAACAATGAGAGTTACCTGCACATGCTGGCTTCTATAATTAAACACAGTTACTCTCAGCACAAAAACTTCTCCCCTCTTGATGGAATAGGGTAAATTTATGCTTAAGAAAAACAACTGGAAGGCTGTCAACTGGATGGACGTAAAAAATATAAATTCAATCATCATCATAATATCATCATAACATTAGAAACAATGAACAATTTATTCATAAAAATTCTTTTTTTTTTTTTAACTTTTATTGATTATTTATTCCTTGATTATCAATACATATTTTGTTCAACTGTTAATCAGAAACTAAAGGAATCATTCTTGTGTACTTGGTGATAAAAAATACATTAGCGTTTTCAATTCTTCAAATAATGGTCCATGGTTCAGGTGCTATTAATTCCAGAGTCCCATTTCCCTGAGAAGTTTTGAATGTTCACCCCTTTCATCATTAATTTCTATTCATGTGAGGTCTCAATACTACTTTTTATAAGTCCTGGATAAAAACCACCCTGAGGTCTAGAAGCAAGAAAACACAACCTTGACATTAGCCTGTATATAAGATAAGAGGAGATTAAAAAGAATTAAAAGAAATTAGTTGTCTCTCTATAGGGCATGGTGGCTGAGTGATAAAGTGCTTGCTTCCCAAACCTGTGGTCCTGGGTTTGAATATCCGTGAAGACTGGAATCTTAGGGTGATCCTGAGTCCACCCGACACCAATGGGTACCTGACTTTAGTTTAGGAAAGTAAAGGTGGTTGATCATTGTGCTGACCACATGAAACCCTCGTTAACCATTGGACTATAGATCGCAAGGTCTGAAGGGGGAACTTCACTTTTTTTTAGGGCTGCTTCTGTCTCGTAATGCATCAAGGGGAACCACTGCTATGCAGCTGCACCAGAGTTTCCTTGTCTTAAATAGAGGGATCATGGGTAGCCGCCATGTGCTCCATGGTCTCCCTTTCAACTATCTTGCTAGGACCCGACAAGAATGCAAACAATATGTTTGGTGCCACTTCAGTTGCAGGGGCTTGTTGAAAGAACTACCATAGTTGAGACAGTCTTCATTCCCATTGGCTCTACTACATATTTTTCCTTGAGGTTGACACCTGCTCAAAAGCAAAAGATTATGTTTCTATTTTAAAGGACTAAGATCAAACCTTAAACGGTTCCTTGGCTACGGCTAGGCCTTCACTGTTGACAGCAAAAGCTGAAACTATCCAGGAAGTGATAGTGTCTGGCAGCACTACCTTGCTTCTTAAATGACCATTAACACTGTGATAGACAAAAAAAAAAATGTGTCAAGATACATTAAAAATAATAAGCTCTTCATGTGGCCTCAAATCTACAAGGAGACAATCAGAACTTTTAAACCTTTTCTTTTGATGGCAAAACGTTTTCTCCTATCATTCCCATCTTGTGATAAAATCTTCAAGAAAAATAATGTTTTTTTTTTTAATTGCAAGAAAAAAACACAGAAATATTTACTTCTGCCAAAAATCAACAAAATTTTGTTTTTGTTCATAAGCTGATTGACAGGGCATTTCTAAAGTACTGAATAAAATCATACTTATTTGGCCTAATGTTTGAATAAACAAAAACAACAATATAAATTAGCTAACATGTTATTTATTTAACTTTTGTTAGCAGATAACAATTCTTGTGATTCCCACATGGTACCCTTTCATGACCCAAGTCAATATGACTATCTAACCATACCCAAAAGATAACAGTGTTACTGTCATCCTGGATGAAGGACAAGCCAGTAGAAAAGTTAAAAGAAACTCCTATATTGCTAAATTCTAGTGACTAGTGATATAGCTAACTAAAAAGGAAGCCAACAGAGAAGCAATGGTACATAAGGTGTTGATGAGTCTTCATGCATGTCTTGTATCAGGCGGTTGTGGAATTAATACGATATAAAATAATAATAAGGCTTGTCTTCCAGTCCAAAAATTAATGAAGAATGCAGTATTTTCCGTGGCTACGAGCTCCAGCTGCAACCTACATAAGTTGCCACGTTGTGGAATTACAAAGTAGTCATATTCCAATTTTCTTTTCAATTAGGGCATACCTGTTTTGGGATTATCTTAAACACTGTATCAAGCTTTGACTAAATGGTAGAATGGAAAAGAAACAAAAGTGCATTAAAGTCAGGGGGGGGGGAGGGTGTCATTCAATTTTAGTAAATGGAATGTTGTACCCAAATTTTAGGAACTTTAAAACTGCAAAACAGGGTGTGGCTAACATTTGAGAATAAATGTGAATCAAACAATCAGTGGACATAGAGACTGAAGAATTTTAACGCAACATGGAAAATAATTATGAAGGGAAAGAGTTAAAGATGCTAGTGCAGAAAAAATGCTGGTTATCAAAATCTGAAAATACAGCATTTAATGTTGTCAACTGATTTCACCTAAACTTATTTTATTTATCAGCAAGATCAAATGAGTCTCCAGATGAAATTATGGCAAGCAACTGAAAAACCCTAAAATTCAAGATGCTTACTCTGTCACAGCCTGTCCCCAAAGCCAAGTGTCTGGAAAATCTTTGCGAATTCTTGCTGACGTCTGATATGCTGCTTCTGGAACTTTCCCGTCTACTTCCGTATCAAAATCTGGAGTGAATGGCAGAAATAATATAAAGTAATTAAAGGTGAAAATATTACTGTTAAAGTTAGAAATGAGATACTAATATTATTAATATTACTTAACAATTTTGTTAACTTTTGACTTTTATCAGTGAGTTTTTGTTATTACTTAATGATCTAAAAAAACAACACTCTACTTATATCAAGGAATTTAAATGAAATAGAAATTCAAAGAAATTAATATTCATAAAAGCTAATAATAACTAATAAAGCAAATATGTTTTAAGTACATTTATTTTACAGTCCAAGTTTCAAGATATATATATATGCTTAAAATTACATATTGCTTAAAATACATATGTTTTAAATGGAATACATGCAATTAGAGCTTATACCTCAAAGGAAAAAGTATCGTACATAGTGTTACATAAGCAAAAGTAGCCAAGACTTTGCCAAGGTAGGTATGAGTATAAAGATTAATCAATGTATACAAATGTGAATTTCATAGCAACAATGAAGCTAAGAAATAAAAAGATTCCAAACTTAAAACTTCAATAGTTCACAACATAAAAATAAATGCTTTTAATAGCATGGAATGGGTTGCCTGAGCTAGCCAGGAAAATCAGTGATTTAGCAGAATTTAGGTCATTGGTTAATATGCATGACTAAAGGCATGACGCGTAGGATGTAATCATCTTTTTTTAAGTAACGTCTTATTATTATAAGAAAAGATAAGAAATGTATCACAACCTAGTTGTGTGTTAGGATAAAAAGAGATCCATAATTCTGTATCAACACTATAAGAGTCTATACAACATTAGCACAATGTGAACATTGCAAATCAGGGAGGAAATGAGCTGATAGAAATTTTTTATAACAAGGTTCAATGGTATTTCTAAGGTGCATATGTTTTGAATAATAGTCTCCAAAAACATCTACCCATAAAGCTTTTAAATAGCTTTTCTATAGCACAACTTTCATGCTTATAGCATGCTCAGAGCGCTATGGTCAGATCTATGGACCAGTAAGGGAAGAGGGGGTATCTGGGTGTTTTTCCGTGCTTCCTTAAGGCACTCAGTAAACACAACTCTGCTCTAGTTGGGTGTCGAACCTCAAGCCCCATCCATAGATAGCCAAGCCAAGTGCAAGTGTACTAGCCGCTCAGCCACACATTGCATATTTTGAAGCTCCAAAGAGTCGCTGGAATATCGGAATAATTTAAATAATCTAAATATTTCATTATCACTAAAAAGCCAGTATTTCCAAAAAAAATTAACTTAAAAAAAAACAAAAAAACTCAGAATCGCAAATTAATCTCAACGCTAATCACCCAGACTATCTTCACCATTACCAGCCCTTGATGCCATGGCCAAGAACCTAGGGGGCTGTCCATTATCTACTACAAGAGTTTCATCAATGGCAACCTTTATTTGGTAGTGCTGAAATCAGTTGATGAAGAAAGATAAAACTATAACACATGGAAATCAGATCAGCAGGAAAACAATACAACAATTTATGCCAACATTGTAAAGTAAGAGTTCTGGCTTCACTTTTTAGTAATCTAATCATCAATAATTGCCATTTCTGTATCTTCGGTATAGTTTTTACAAAAGTTATATCAACTGACGTCTGTCTATCTGTTGTCTTTCTCTGTGTGTCTGGTAAAAACTTTTTAACACATTATTTCCACCACACCCACTCTCAGATAAAATGAAACTTTGCACAATTATTCATTGGCATGGTCAAATCATGAATCAATTTCTTACTGGTAATTCATTACTTTGTTTGATACCAAGAAGGGAAATTAATCCTTCTCTATTCACAGATACAGCTTAATAAGTAGGGTTTGGTTTCTGAGCATGTTATTTCTCACACACCCATTCTTGGAACAAGTTGAAACTTTAAACAACTTTATATTGTACCTAATAAAACCTGAATCAATTAAAGAAAATAATCAATTAGTCAATTAATTATTGGTAACTAATTATTTTGCTGATATCAGAAAAGGAAAATAACTTCTACATTATTGAGAGATGTAGATGTAAGCAAAGAGTTCTTTCCCTTTGAAAAGCTTTTTTTTTTTTTCAACATATTTTTTACATTTTTGCTTGTTAGTAAAACATATTAGAACAAATGCCTTAAATAATCTCCAGCGCCATTAAATATCACAGTGTGGAAAGATGATTAAAATAGAATGTCACAGTGTATTGGTGAATTCAATGAGAAATACAATTATTCCAATTAAGTTTTTCAAAAATACTTCACTAAAATTTAAACTGGAGTCAGATTTCAATGAAATCAAATTGAGATTGGCACTAATGTTGTGAGATTGTATTTTCCCAGATTTTTTTTTCCTACTTGTTTTTATATAGCGTCCAAATCTCTTTTGTTAACCAGGGGAGTGGGAGAAGTTTTCCGTACTGCCGTTTAGGTACTCATTAACCCTTAAAGTGCTGAGCTGTTTTCCAATGAGTGCATACAAAAACTACCGCACGCACCTAGAGGGTTAAACACAACTCTGATTTGGGATTAGGCGCTGATCAAACGTAATTCTGATTTGGGATTCAAACTCAAGCCTCCTTGTGAGGTGGCCAAGCCATAGCCACATGGTTTTGTCCTCTCTACCAACTTAAAGCCAGTAATTTTTTTTTCCTTCTTAAGCTATAAAAATAAGCAGAAGATTGTGAGACCAACACAACTAGCAACATATCTGAGGGTCTCTCTTAAAACATTCTTTAAAAAAACCTGAATGAAATGATTCCACCATCCAATGTCTCAGGTCATGTCAACACTAGGACATGACATCCTTAATGTCATCTTATAAGTCTAAAAATACAACATCTAACTCTGGCTACACCATGTTCTGTCTGACATTACTTTATACATTTACTACGGAGCTTTCCAGATTTTTTTCACGTTATATTTATTCTCTTCATTCTGTAATTCAGTTTTTTAATTTACTCATTTGAGAAAATTACTTTGCCAAATCCCTTAACTTCAAAGTTTAAATTTTGCTCTGAAGACACACATTCGGAAAGCTCTGTAAGCTTGAAATGTTTCATAAGTTTCAAGGAAAGAAGATTACATCAGTCAACAGAATGCAAAGCAACAGAACAAGTAATACCAGTGATGTACCGATAAAAGATATGCTCAGTTTATATGCTAATATCTTGTTCAATAAAGGGTCTGCTGTCAAGTTCGATACACAGGACAAATGTAACCCTGGAATAAGAGAATGACTTAATATTTGTCACAAGGCCTGGGAAATATTTGGAGACCTTGGAACCCTATAATAATATACCGCTGCTAAAGATAAAAATTGAATTACTGTAGAATCAATCATGATATTTTCATTTAAATGAGCTCATCTGTTTCTATAGCTGATGGTTAATAAGGGTGTCATGTGGCCAGCTCAATGACCAACCACCCTTACTTCCCCTACTAATGTCAAATACTTACAAAAGACAGATATACTGACTTTCACAAGACAGATATACCTACTTATACATGATGTACTGAATTACACAACACAATTATACTGACTTTCACAAGACTTGATATACTGATTTACACAAGACAGATATACTGACTTGTAAAAGGCAGATGCACTGATTTACACAAGACAGATATACTGATTTATACAAGACAAGATATACTGACTTACACAAGACAGATATATCGACTTACACTGCTAAGAGATGGACACCAGAGGATAGTAGGAAATGACTTTAAATGAAACACTGCCATTGAAAGAGATTCTATCCAAGAGCAAAGAATGAGAGGAATGGAGAAAGACTTTCGACAAATTTTGTGTGGTGCCCCAACAGGGATAGGTGAGCTCAACAAAGAAATGCTAATAATGGTAATCTAATGTTCCATGGATAGCAGTGGTGCCCCAACAGGCAGAGATAATGGCTGAACAGAAAAAAAAATGCTGTCACTTGCTGATGCTTCTGGTGCATACAATTAAAAAAAGGGGATTTCCACTGACACTAAATTTTTTTAGAATAAAACAGAAGTATAAACATATGCATATATATATTATCTATATAGGTATATATGCATAAATAAAGTCCCAACCCAATTGTAAAAAAAAAAAAAAAAAAAAAAAAACAAGCAGCTAGACAAGAATTAAAGTATATTTTTCTAGAATTTTGCAAGGAACACTACAAAACATTTTGTTCCTGCTAAAAGAAAGTGTGTATTTCAACTAAAAGAAAAATGTTTAAAATCATAATAAACTTAAATAATTACAAAATTCCTAGGTTCTTTAAACAAATGCTCTCAATTTTTGACCTTCTTTGGTGACACATCTCACTTTAGTGACATGGATTTTACATCTATATTCAGTAAAATATTTATTATGTTGTCATTAAATACTCAACTTGTTTTGTGAGCCTTAGTCTGTTGAGTTTTCTATAACCTTGTGAGTCAGAGAAAAATCCATACAACTCAATACAATTGCTACTACTAAGTATTAGTATATACTGCAACTGGAAATTTTTTTTTAAAGTAAGTCCAACAGAGATAAATGCCCAGGGGTCTCCCACCACACAAATTTAATTTAGCCCCAGGCTCAACAAGTTCAAAAGTATTAATTAATTAATTATAGCTTTTATATAGCGCTACTTTCATGCTTATAGCATGGTCAGAGCTTTATGGTCCAATCTCATTTGTGGACCAGTGGGGAGAGGGGGTATCTGGGAGAAGGTTTTCCGTGTTGCCTTTAGGCACTCAGTAAACACAATGCTCGAGTCGGATGTTGAACCTCGAGCCCCTTTCATAGGCAGCCAAGACAAGCCAAATTCAAGCTTACTAGCCTCTCGACCACTAATCCCAGTCTGGTGCCTTGAAGACAATGTCATTGGTTAGATAAGATAGATCATCACGCTAACAAAAATGTATTGGAGCTTAACTCTTTCTCTCCTAACTTACGATATCATCGTTGATTTGACCTCATTAAATTTACTTAAATTTTGGTTTTATACACTTTAATTTGTGATTTATAAACAGAGCATGCAATCTTCTATATTTATATACCTAATATAACATTTCCTGATTACATTCAAAAAAGTTATTGAAGTTTAATCCTAACAGGGTAGTGAAACACAAATGAGCAAAATGAATAATTCAGTCGACACAAGGAAAATATTAAGGGAGAGAAAGAGTTAAAGTAAACACTGAGTTGAAAACAAATTTTTATATATCTTTTGGTTTTCAATTCTTTTAAAATATTGCTTTCAGAAATGTTAAACTCTACAATAAAAAAAAAGCCAAATTAGATTTTTCATATGAATTCTTTTCAATTTGCATTTTTTTTTGTAAAGTGATGGATAAAAACATCTTCAGTTACAATCTTAAACTGTTCAGCCCAATCTGGATTGTTAAAGCATAGACCTTTTCATATATAGAGGTAAGAGGGTGAAACCTTTTAATGAAGCTTAACTGAAATATAGGATATGCATACACTACAAAAAGGTGACCCAGGCCAATGTCGACCCAAGCAACTTCTAATCAAAAGAAAATAAAAGAAAACAACTTTTAAAACTAGGAAAATTAAGCATATAATCAACATCAACCACTACAAATCAATGTGTAAAATATCGATAACTGGCCATGCTCAGATTGGTCATATAGTAGATATCAAATGCTGATAAAATAGAAAATAAGCAATCAGTTAAAAGTACACGGGACATTTAAAATTAAATTGATTCAAAGGTCAATGAAGGAATCTTTCTGAATTTGAATAACATGTGCTGCAATGCAGTATGAGTTTATGTGCAAAATGTATTTTATCTTATAGATTGCAGACGCCACTTCAAAAAAAAAAAAAGAAGACATTTTTAGCTCAAGACGGACAAAAAGTTGTCCAAATAAATGTAAGTGTAAGCTAATAGTAGGAAGTGAAATACAAAACAAGTCAAAGTCAACTAGTCATTACATTTCAAACAAAAACAAAGAAGCCAAAGTCAACTAGTCATAACCTTTAAAAAAAAAAATATTTTGTGACAGTTAATACATAAACAATCATTGAGAAACTTGTTTTTTTTTGGTCACTACATAGTACATGGACAACAAAGTCATGTAGCCATTACATAACATGTACCCGTACATAGGAAGGTAAAAGGCCAGGCTGCAAGCATGTGAAAAAAAAACACAAAAGACTAACCAGGTAGTAATTCTGTTGCAGAAGTTTTTTTCAACATTGTGCCACGATTAATCATTAATTCTTTTTCAAAGACCTGGTTTCTGCTCCACACACTAGCATCAGTCAGATAAAACAATTTGTGGCGCTGATGAATGGATGGAAGGTAATGTATTTACTATAGAAATAAAATCTTTCTCTCCTT
This sequence comes from Biomphalaria pfeifferi, assembly GCA_030265305.1. NCBI lineage: Eukaryota > Metazoa > Mollusca > Gastropoda > Planorbidae > Biomphalaria > Biomphalaria pfeifferi. The sequence goes on along the minus strand of JASAOG010000103.1, from coordinate 329,506 downwards.
ATATATGTCTTTGCATTTACGAAGCGTGGTCGAGAAGCCAAGTGCACTTGAGCTTGGCTTGGCTACCTAGAAGGAGGCTCGAGGTTCGACACCAGACTCGGGCAGAGTTATGTTTACTGAGCGCCTAAAGGCAACACGGAAAACCAACTCCTAGATACCCCCTCCCCCCCAACTGGTCCACAAATGAGATTGGACCAAAAGCGCTCTGAGCACACGATAAGCATGAAAGTAGCGCTATATAAAAGCTATAATATATATACCATCATTAATAGACTACAGCACCAAAGTTATAAAGCCTGCAATACTCTTTCATTGCTTCTTTTTTAATTTTCTTTTTCTGGTGTGGAAAGTTTAAATTATATTAGACTTTGATCCTTTGGTAATATATGCTTATGAATCTATATAAAAACAAGATTACAAAGAGAGTTTGTGTTGCCACACAAACTCAGAGGCGGCCCCCGTAGGAGACGGATCCCTGTCGGATCCGCATATTCGCTGGTCGACTGAGGATGGCATCAAGCAGGGTATGAAACAGAGACCGTAGAGATAATCAGTCCTGCGCGCTAACCGCACGACCAGGCATTGCTCTTAAGCTAATGACAAACTGGTTACAAACTAATAGCCCACTATTGATAATATACCTACACATTACGGAATGACAACTACCGGATATGTACAGTATGTCAGAAGAGCGATTTTAGATAATCTTTTGGTATTGAGCATTTTCATTTAAATGGAACTAGAAAGAGGATGTAGATCTACCTAAATTAAACTACTAATTTAGCACTCTCAATATCTATATCTACTAGATCTAGATCTAAAATATATATTTGGGATAATGTAGATGTAATTTAGACAAGATTTATATATAAAAAAAAACCTAGATAATCAATTAATAGACTAATTGCAATATGAAATATTAAAATAGTAGATTAGTTTTAGTATTTTATAACATTGTAATATTGACATATTGACAATCTAGACTTTAGAAATAAAAATCTACACTTTAAGCCTAGAAACTAAAATTACAGATCTTGATCTAGTCTAAATCTTGGCTGTCTGGTAGTGGGGTTTGCGTGCTGGACTGTCGTTTGGATTCATCGATGGTCCCAGGTTCAAACCCTGCACGCTCCCATCCACCGTCGTCCTACGGGAGGTTTGGACTACAACTCTGAAGGAACATCCGAAACGTGTAAAACAACAAACATTCTAAACTAGACCAAGAAATTCTAGATCTAGATTCTATAATGATTTTAATTAGAATTTAAATCTAAATTTAATTTAAAAAAAAAAAAAAAATCTAGCTCGTGTAAGAAAAAAAATCTAGATCTAGTGTAAAAAATCTAGCTCTAGTGTAAAAAAATAACTAGATCTAGTGTAAAAAATCTAGATTAGATCTAAATCTAGCTACTATGTCTTTTTAAAATGCGTCACATTACGAGGTTTAATAAACATTACTATACAGAGTTGTCTTAGCATTTAAAGAATTTTTTCCATGTGACGTCAAAAGAAAAAAATCCACTACGTCACACGGCCTAGTTAGCCTAAAAAATATCATCTATACGAGCAGCTTGTTGAGGGTTCATAGACACTGGTGCACCGAGTGATTACTTTTAGCTTTTCATTTAAAGAATTAACTCCATATGACGTCAACGGAAAAAAATTCCATTACATCACACATCCTAGTTAGACTAAAAATGTCATCTATACAAGCAGCTTGTCGAGTGTTCATAGACATTGGTGCACCGAGTGAGATCTTTTAGCATTTCATTGAAAGAATTAACTCCATATGACGTCGAAGGAAAAAAAATTCCATTACGTCACACGTCCTAGTTAGACTTAAAAATGTCATCAATACAAGAAGCTTCTCGAGAGATCATAGACATTGGTGCACCAAGTTTGTTCTTTTAGCATTGCATTTGATGGGCTAGTTAGACTTAATATATATATATATATTAATATATATATATATATACATATATATATATATATATATATATATAAGGATTAAAGACGCTTTTTTTTTGTTTTGTCTGTCAGTCTGTCTGTCTGTTATGTTAATAGCCAGAAAAAAAAAAGACTTAAAGCTATTGAAAATCTGATTAAAATTTAATTTTCCTTCTGAAACATCGCATTAGTTTTAAGTTTCTATTATAGATTGTTCCGGATGTTAATATATTTATAGTGAGAGAAAATAAGAATTCCAGATTAATCAAATGCCGTTAATTAAATTTGTGGGATGGTCTGTTATGAAAATTAGATGTACCATAGCCTTATGGAGATTTTTTCAAACCATACTTTGGTGTTAGGAAGTTGTTTTCCTTAAAAATCGTAGCATAATATTAACGATAATTAGAATATAAGTGTAATAATAGTCAATTATGCGATTTCAAACAATCATTTGACATAATTTATTTTTTTTTAAACAATATACGGAACAACTTTATAGTTAATGAAATATAAATCAGTATAGATATTTTTATTTAGCATTTATATGCCATTTACATAAAAAAAACGGAACAATATATTAAAGATCATGTGTTTCTTGCAATGTTTAAGTATGGAAATAAAGTCTAATATAAGTTATAAGAGCAAACAATATTCATTGGCATTGATTTGTTTTTCAAAAAACATCCAGAACAATTTATTATAGATACTTAAAACTATTGCAATATTTCTGAATGAAAAATTAAAGGTTAAATCAGATTTACAATTGCCTCTAGTGTTATTTGTTAATCTAATCATGACGGACAGACCGACCAACAGACAAAACGCACAAAAATAATCTTCTTTTATTCAGATTGGGACATTAAACAAAAAATAAATAAAATCTGATTTTTTAAAAAAAGTTTAAGGAATTGGTTTAGCACCATAGCATGTTGCGACGTTACGCTACTGCACGAAAGTCGCTGCATTAAAAGTCCATTTTAAAAAATGTGCGTGATATTTGCATACAATGTATATTGTATAAACAAACAGAAATGTTTTCTTTTAATTTTAGCAGCTAGTTGACCAGAAAAATCATATTTAACTATTATTTATATTTGTTGTAAACATTTGCTGTACATTTTATAAATATTTTTGACTTAGTGATACTGAAAATACACAAAAATTGTTCATCTTTGTTAGCATATTGTAACATTGCCTCCCTTACATTTACGTAATTGTTTTAGAAATAGTATATTTTTATGAAAAAAATTGCTTGCATAATTAATTTTATAAATTAAACAGTTTGCTTTTAGAAAACCAAAAGTAGCTGTTGCACCTAAACTTTTCAAGCCGCATTTAATGATGAAATAATATTTTTCAAAACTTTTCTAGTTTTCGAGATCTGAGTGTGACAGAGGGACAGACAGACATTTTGCACAAACCTAATAGCGGCTTTTTCCCCTTACGGGGGCCGCTAAAAATGGAGTGAAAACATACTCTTGTACTGCAGTCTGGGACAAGAGGGTTGATTGTCAGTGAAACAAGAATAGCAACATCGAGTTGTTTATAGAACACCTTACGTCAACTTACAACTATAATTAGTCAACTCACCGCCTGCATGGCAGACAAGTCTGTGACTACTAACAAAAATCTTCTAAAAATGAAAGCACAGGATTTCATCTAGTGCACAAAAAACTTGATGTATAAAAGCCACAATAAAAAAAAACAACTGAAAACACTCCAGATTTTTAGAATCAAAATAAATGATAGTTAAACTTCACATTGCCTTGTCAGACCCAGTTGGTCTTATTGGAAACTTTGGATTAGTCTTAATGGTAACCTTACAGATAGAATTAGAGATCACAGTAAGGACACTATATCTTAACTAGACTGCAGGTGGACAACAGCTTTGTCAGTACGAAATGTGAAATGAGGAAAAATATGCAGGTGGCATCTGGGTTTGCGTAGTCATGAGAAACATTGCAATCATCCTTAATCTTTGGAATCGAAGACACAGCCATTATTATCTGCGATCAACTACTTCTGTCAAGGCTGGAGTTTTTCTATGCCTCTTTGATATGCATGTTCACAATAAAAGTCTTATCACAACAGCAGCAATTAAAGACTCGAACTTTTCTAAGTCATTGGTTTTACTAGCAAATTTAGGCAACCCATTCCATGGTCTAAAAAGAAAGAAGGGCTTGTGCAAATTTGTCCTAGCATATGAAATAAGAAATGTGCTTCATATGGGCAGGAGTTATTGAGGGGGTGGATAGCACAGCATTACAGACCGTATATAAAGAACAGGCTATAGTAGTACTCGAATACTAAATTCTAAACAGAGATCTACTTGTGGGAGAGCCAAATTGTGTAAGTAACAAAAAAATATGATGATTTCAATCTAAACAAAATCACCTTGTCATGGCTGTGTTGTAAAAGCAAATTTGTTGTATAGTTCTAAGAGTTTAGTAAAACATAGGATGTGACAAAATGACACATAGGTACTCTGGACAGACAAACAGAATGAAAAATAATAAGGGAAAAAAAAACATATTATATATATATTTATATTTATTTATATATATATATATATATATTTACAGCAGCTGTTTAGTGCTTATGAGTCAGAGAATGAGTCAGTGCTTATAAAGAGAATGAGTCAGTGCTTATAAAGAGAATGAGTCAGTGCTTATAAAGAGAACGAGTCAGTGCTCATTAGAGAACAAGTCAGTGCTTATAAAGAGAATGAGTCAGTGCATCAATAGTGCAAAGCCAGCTATTGTGACAGCTCATTTGACAATATGGCAGGAAGTCTGCCTGATGGTTTGGTATGCCCTTTAAACTGTCACCTCGATGGTAGGGAGGTTTGAGCTAAGATGTAATAATATTCAATTCTAATGGAACATCTGAGACATGTAAAAACAAACATTCTTAAGAAACCCCTATTTTAGCCACTGAGACCATGGGATTTGGGGGGGGGGGGGGGGCAATCAAGTTTTTCACTCCCTGCCAACTTGAAAGTTTCTACTTTAGACTACTGAATTCTCTTGACTGTTAAAAGTTGATTACTAATTGATGAAAATACAATGCTATTTGTAATTAGTGTCACGACTGATTTGTGGTCAATTCTGAGTCTCTTGATAATTATGGAGCAAGACAGGAGGCACTTGAGTGGGAGGAATAGTCAAGGTTGTTTTCTGTTTTGGGTTTTTGGTTGTTGCTAGTTCAGAGTGATTTTTAGTGAGTGAAGAAGAGGAACAAGATTTTATTTTTTTATCCTGAGAGGATTTTTTTTCATTTATTATCAAGAGAGAAGACAGTAGTTTATTTTCTAATTTTAAATTCATTGAATATGTAGTACTGATTTTCTAATATTGGATACATTGAAGATGTAGTATTGATTTTCTAATATTGGATACATTGAAGTTGTATTGGTTTTCCGAAATTGAATACATTGAAGATGTAGTATTGGTTTTCTAATATTGGATTCATTGAAGATGTAGTATTGGTTTTCTAATATTGGATTCATTGAAGATGTAGTATTGGTTTTCTAATATTGGAAACATTAAAGATGTAGTATTGATTTTCTAATATTGGATATATTAAAGATGTAGTATTGATTTTCTAATATTGGATACATTGAAGATGTAGTATTGATTTTCTAATATTGGATATATTAAAGATGTAGTATTGATTTTCTAATATTGGATACATTGAAGATGTAGTATTGATTTTCTAATATTGGATACATTGAAGATGTAGTATTGATTTTCTAATATTGGATATATTAAAGATGTAGTATTGATTTTCTAATATTGGATACATTGAAGATGTAGTATTGATTTTCTAATATTGGATACATTGAAGATGTAGTATTGATTTTCTAATATTGGATATATTAAAGATGTAGTATTGATTTTCTAATATTGGATACATTGAAGATGTAGTATTGATTTTCTAATATTGGATCCACTGAAGATGTAGTATTGATTTTCTAATATTGGATTCACTGAAGATGTAGTATTGATTTTCTAATATTGGATTCACTGAAGCTGTAGTATTGATTTTCTAATATTGGATTCACTGAAGATGTAGTATTGATTATTAGTTATTATCATTATGGGACAATATCATTGTCAAATAGATCTGCTCATGTACTCTTGCTGGTGATTCCTGCATCTTTATCTACAGTGCTTATTGTACAGAACAAAGGGAAATACATGATAGAACACCTTGCCACCGCGCTGTGAAAACTGGAACAAAAATTGCAGACGACAAGAAAACTCAATGGACAAACTATAGATATACATTATAAACTATATGTGTCAGTAAATTGGAATTATCAAGTGTTTGGTATGAACATTATGATTTACATAGACACATCTGCAACCAACACAGTACTTGACAATAAAACATAAAAAATTATACTAAAATATATGTGTGAGTGTTTAACATTAAGAATATACATAAAAGGTACAGTCAAACTTTAGCTAGCCTACAAGACAGAGTTAATTTTAAAAAAAGGTAAGTCTGATTAACTGAAGTTTATTAAGTGGAAAGGTATGAGCACATCAGAAACACAAGCAATACAACAAAAGAAAACTTATTAAAAACTTATAAGCTTATTTAAGGGAAAGAACTACTAAAACTTACAAGGGTTTAGCTCTCTATCTGCTATATAAAACAAAATTAATAAAATAGTACTAAATAATGAACTAATTGGTTAATGTTTGGATTGATGGACAATGAATAATTCTGCAAAATTTCAACTTGATCCAAGAATGAGAATTGTAAGAAAAAACGTGTCAAAAGGTAATAAAGGCATTAAATCTTTACATCCACAACTCTCGCTAAGTAATTTACATAAATGATTTACCAAATTGCATTAGTTCAGAAACAAAAGTCAGATTATTTGCAGATGATTGCATAATATATTGAACAATAAAAACAATACAAGACACAGATATTTTACAAAGAGAATTAGATGAATTACAGAAATGGAAATCAAATTGGAGCATGTCTTTCCACCCAGAAAAATGTCAATTGTTAAGAGTAACAAAAAAACTAAAACAAATTAATTCCACTTATCTTATTCATGGCAAACCAGTAACACAGACTAAAAACGCAAAATACCTAGGTGTTATAATAAATGAAAAACTGTCATGGAATCCACATATTGATGAAACTATAAAAAAATCCAACAAAGCATTAGGGTTTATTAAAAGAAATTTCTATAAATCAAACAAGAACATAAAACTAAAATGTTATTTAACCTTGGTTAGGCCGATAATAGAATATGCATCCACCGTTTGGGACCCCTCAACTCAAGAAAACATTAAGAAACTCGAACAAACACAAAATAGAGCAGTGAGATTCATAACAAACGAATATTCACATTTGACTAGAGTAACACCATTAGTAAAATCACTAAATTTAGAAAGCCTTCAGGACAGAAGACTCAAAAGTAAAGTAGCAATTATACATAAAACACTGAACCATAATCTTCAAATACAAAAACAAAATTTAATAAAATACTCTGAAAGACACAAAAATAAAGGCACAGTCCTCGTCCCATATGCTAGGACAAATTTGTACAAATACTCCATGACTAAATGCATGATGCGTAGGACGTAATCATCTTCTTTTTTGAAGTAACGTCTGTATTATATAAGATAAGATAAGATAAGTAGCATTTATTCCCCAATATTTCCATATCAAACAAAATAATATTATAAGTCAGTATTAATGATTTTATTGGTTATTTTTTTTAATGTTTCATGTCTAGCCAGGTTTAATAAATAATTGTGCAAAAGTTTCAGCTTTATCTGAGATTGGTAAATGGGAGAAAGAACATGTTCAAACTTTTTACCAGACAGACAGACAGAGTTAATATAAGCTTTGTAAAAACACCGGACACCGCCTGAACTTACAAAAGTGGCTTGCACTGACCTTGGATATTAAAATGCTTAATTTTTTAACAGTAGTAAATGATTAATTTTAAAAAAAATAGTTTTCAATGTCAATTTTATTCTACACTAACACAAGTCACATATGTTTAGATGAACTAATGCACCAAACAGTGCAGCTTAAGTTTTGTCTACAATAAATGAACTGAACTACAATCATAAACATTTCAATATGCAACTGTTAAAGTTTTGTGCTTAGCATATGTATGTGAAGTGATCAGAGGGTTAACTCTATAGAGTGAAGATTGATTAGACTCTATATAGTGAAGATTGACCAAACTCTATATAGTGAAGCTAGGTTTGAAATAGAGAATGTGTACACACAGAGAATACTACAAAATTAACACAAAAAAAAAGGTTACCCTGGCTACTTCTAGAGAAACTAAAAGTGACTAACTTTTAGGACTAGGTGCATCATTGGCTTGGACAAAGATAGCATTCACAGGTATTGGAAACTCATGGAGATACCTAGCCATGCTCAGATTGGTGATATAGGAGACATCATAGCGCTGATAAAACAGAGAATAGGTGATCAGTTAGCTAAAACTTCACTGAACATTTCTTTATAGTATTAATGTGTTTACAATGGCTAAACATGTTATCAGGAAATACTGTCAGTCAGAATCTATTATAAATATACATATATATATATATATATACTGAATATAAATGAAAAGCAGCACCAGGGACTAAGTCTAATACATGCTGTCTGTGTTGGCTCTGCTGAAATCATTACTGAACATGGGTATGGCAAGGTGGGGTCTGGGTTAGTTGGGGCATGAGACATTGGACCACTGGGTTGGTAATTTGCATATGGGCGAATGATTGTGAACCAGAAGAATGTTTTTTGGATATTCCGATAGCAGCGTGTTACTGCTAGGCGGTGTTTTCCTTTTCAGGGTCAATGGTTTGAGCCTTGGTAGGCACAGTCCTTTATTTTTGTCATATTTAATTAGCTACTTTCGTCATTTAAAAACATTTATGTTCAATATGACTGCGAGTCAGAAAGAGTTTACTATGACAGAGTTCAAATAATACTTAGTATGTTTTTATTTAATGATTGGTTTTACTTTAAACATCAAACTGTATTTTGCTAGACCATTGCAACCATCATAGACCAACAGCAAACATGCCAACAAAAAATTTCATTTTTTAATAGTACAATAGTACAATAGTACAATAGTACAGACTAGCAGAGTTAGGATCAAACAAGGTTACAAAGACAGTTTGTGTGGAAATACAAACTCAAAATCGGCCGCCGAAGTGGTCCACCCAGTCAGGCTTCAATATTTTCAGAAAGAACATCCAAATGAAATTATATCAAAGACAAATGAGAGATAAGAATGGAGAAAGAAGGTTGACAGATCTTGTGTAGTGCCCCAACGGTCCAGCAGATCAAAGGATAGGTGAAAGTGAATGTAAAGTTAGATGTGAACCTGGCCTAACTAGATCCCCTTTCAGACCTTGTGGTCTATAGGGCAGATGATGTAAAGTTCATCTGTTTTTGTGGCCTACGGTTAACGAGGGTGTCATGTAGCAAGCACAACAACCTTTACTTTTCCCCAACTAATGTCAGGTACCAATTAGAGCTGGGTGGACTCAGATGCGTCCAAAGATTCCAAAGTTGAAAATACCAGTCTTCAAACCCGGGACCCCCGGTTTGGAAGCCAAGCACTTTGCTGCTCAGCCACCGCGCCTCCCTAGGCCAAACTGTAGTTGTATAATTGATGTAATTGTTTCGGAAAGTCTCAACCTCTTATTCGAATCCACAAGAATAAAAAAGGGACAAGAAATTGCAGTTTACAAGATTACTATTTGTTTTAAATTATGTCTAACTTATAATGCATACTAAATAGATTTTTTCTCTTCAAAAAAATAGTAAACATTTGTTTGTGTGCAAATATATTATTTATTATAATTGAACTTACATAACTTAACAATCCAAATATGAAAACAAAAATTTTTGACAAAAAAATCTACAACTGTTTGTATAAATGTTTTAAAAATATGGAAAATGGTTGCCTCCCCTAATAAAGAGCCTCAAGTGTTTGAGTGTTTAATACAGTGTTTCTCAAACTTTTTTGTCTGGCGGCACAGTAAAAAAACTACAAAAATTTTGCGGCACACAACGAAGAGCAACAAATGTTTTATAATAAAAAGAACAACAAATTATACCTGTTTTTAAGTATTACATTTAGTGTGAAGGGTGTACTTGTTTTCGAGAGCAAATGCAATCTAATCGAGGCTCCAAAGTCAACAAACTCGCATTTCATCGTCTATTGTAAGAAGTCTCTCTCTTTTCTTAGACTTGATTTCAATCAGTGCTGAAATCCAAACTGACAAAACCATGAAGTTGCAAATGGAAGAATTATTTTGATTGCTTTTAAACTGATTGCTGGATATAATTTAAGTTGTTGATTGAATTCTAAAACACTTTCAGGCTTTTCTCAGCATAACTTGACTTAAGAACTGCATCGTTTTTTAAATCAATGAGCTGCTCTTCTTCAGTTGTAAGATTTATAGTTTTATTGTTTCCAAATGGATAGCTGACCCCCATCCATATTCATTAATTCCAACTGTTGGGAAGTACTTCTGTAATGCCGACTGCAGGTGTGTCAAAGTGTGCAGAATTTCGGGGGTGATTTCTTTAGTTGAAGCGCATTCATTGTAAGTAGGAGAAGGACGCCTTTCGCGATCTTACTTTGCCACAAAGACAATTTTTCACCAAATGACTTTCAGTTTTGAGGATGCAATGATGATTGTTTCCGATGGTCTTTGAAGACTTAAATTCAATGAATTTAATTTGTCAAATAAATCAGAGAAAAATGTCACCTTAACCCACCAGATCTCATCATGAATAGAAAATCCGAAGTCTTTTTTTTCAGCTTCCAAGAATGAAATCAGCTCAGCCTTGAGTTAGACGACACACTTTAACAGTTTTCCCCTGGAGAGCCAAAGAACGTTGGTGTGATACAGGAGACATTTGTAGTCTGAATCCATTGCTTCACAAAACTGAGAAAAGTTGGGATGCAAGCGGTCGAGATTTTATGAAGTTGACAACTTCAATCACTAGATCCAGAACAGATATCAAATCTTTCATCAAAGAGCTTCTGATTCAGCCTCTGTGTGTGCTTTCTTGCATTTTGCTAATAACTGAGAAACCTTATAACTTGCAATCAATCCCTTTTGTGGCAGCTTTAGGTAGTTTGTATGTTTCTTAGCTTGTTTATTTTGTTGAGCCCTGATGTTTTCCATGTATTCCTTCAGTTGTGCTTTTACAGCTCGATGTTTTGTTCCCAAATGTCTCTTCAATTTGCTTGGAACAAGCGCCTCATTCGACAGAGTTGCATTGCAGATCAGACAGAATGGCAATGGAGATTCTTCAGTTCCCGAAAATATGAAACCATATCCGATGTAATCTTTGTACCTTCATTTGGTTCCTTGCTTTTCATTTAAAGCTTTCGCAGTTTCATTCTTGCTAGCTTATTTCTCCATGGATAACAATGAATAACGCTTATTGATAATTTGTTATTATAAGCATACACCTAACCAATTTACATAAAACACATCGCTTATTATTATCGTTACCAATTCAAGAACTGCTGTGCTTCTGCTAAGTAGGCCAACATTTTAGCAATTATAATAATATATATATAGAGGACAATTCCATAACCTGAATAGGTAACAGCCCTTTCCGTCATTATGGAGCGCTTCACTACTATAACTGGTCGTTGTAAGTGGGGATGTCATCCCAACGTAAAATAAACATTCGATAGTAGACAGACCTGTGTAACGCTGCACGTATGGCGTTCTGAAAACTCCCGCGGCACACCAGCAAATCTTCGGCGGCACACTAGTGTGCCGCGGCACACAGTTTGAGAAACACTGGTTTAATAGTTAATAGTTGTAAAAGTGGTGTATTTTTATGAAAAAACTGCTTGCATAAGCTGTTGCATCAGAACTTTGAATGAAATAAAATATTGTGATGTTGGATTTTCACTATCTTTTCTAGTTTACGAGATCTAAACGGGACGTACAGACAGACATTTCATACAAAACTAATAGCGTCTTTTCCACTTTCAAAGGCCACTAAAAAGAAAGTGTATACTCATTACTCAGGGAATGAATACCCTCTAAACCAATATGTAACATTGTTGCATGACTCCCTCTTGATCCAGCTACTGAAGTAGAATGGCACAATGACCTCAAGGAACATGAAAAGATGAATCCAAGAGTCACAGTTGCATGTTACTTTATTCACTATAGGCCTACTAACAACTAAACACTGTACAATGGTATCCCAAAACACTGACTGATCAATGACTCAACGTAACTGTAGCACAGACCAAAATGCAAAATACCTTGGTGTTATAATAAATGAAAAACTGTCATGGAATCCACATATTGATGAAACTATTATAAATTAGGCAAAGCATTAGGGTTTATTAAAAGAAATTTCTATAGATCAAATAAGAACATAAAATTAATATGCTATTTAACTTTGGTTAGGCCAACAATAGAATATGCTTCCTCTGTTTGGGACCCCTCAACTCAAAAAAACATAAAGAAACTGGAACAAACACAAAATATAGCATAACAAACAAATATTCAAATTTAACTAGAGTAACACCATTAGTAAAATCACTAAATTTAGAAAGCCTTCAGGACAGACGACTCAAAAGTAAAGTAGCAATTATACATAAAACACTGAACCATAATCTTCAAATACAAAAACAAAACCTAATACAATACTTAGAAAGACACAAAGATAAAGGCACATTCCTCGTCCCATATGCTAGGACAAATTTGTACAAATACTCCTTCTTCCGTAGTGCTATAAGGGCATGGCATGGGTTGCCTGAGCTAGACAGGAAAACCAGTGACTTGGCAGAGTTTAAGTCATTGATTAACATGCATGACTGGAAGCATAACGCGTAGGAGATAATCATCTTCCTTTTTGAAATAACATCTGTATTTTCTAAGATAAGATAACTGGAAAACTTATTTGTCTCCTTAGAAACCAAACTTTAACCATGCTATCTGTCAGAATCCAATAAAAGAAAGAAATATACTTAAAAATAGTATATGTTGACAGTCAGAATCTATTGATGGAAAAAAAATATTTGAAATTGTACATGTTGACAGTCTAGTGCATGGGCGTAGCAAGGATTGTTGTGTTTTTTTTTTGGGGGGGGGGGGGGGGGGGGGGGATGTATGTATGTATGTGTGTTTACATAATTAATCTTTATTACATTCTGATCCTTCAATCTTACGAAAGACGTTTATTGTGCCCTAGAATATGTTCTTCCTGGAGTTAGTGGAATAATTGTAGACTCCTCACAGCAACTATTTCCAGTATTGAAAGCCAACAAAAGGCATATTCTGAGGTATCTACAGTGCATTACCTGCTATTAAAAAGTTTTATTTAAAAAACCGAAAGTGCTATTCTTACTGACTTAGACCTCTCAATTCTGTCACTGGCAACATCTGAAGCCTCTTCCCACCTGCTCTGAAGACCTCCATGAAAATGGCGCAAAGTTGTACTAGGATATCATCGCAACTCTTATTATGCGTAATTCATTTTGTCGGAGAACATGTCCCACAAACCTCATGCGATGCTCTTTCACAACCTTACTCCAAGTTCGGGATAGGATTTCCTTGATTTAGACCTGATCTCTATAACTGACTCCTAAAATCTGTCTTAGCCATCTTTGTTGAGCCACATTTAGTGTTTTTCAATTTCGGCAGATGACTATTCACTGCACTTTATTAATGGAGCCCAGCCACCAGTAGAAATGTGTAACCTCTCTTAAATACTCTCTTGGAATTAGGTGACTGTAAATTGCTTTAGTTTTTATATCGAAAAGGGAAGTTTTATCATCAAAATCATCTGTTAGGGGGGATACAAAATCTCTGGAGTTGTTTTTTTTTAATTCAAAACCCCATTTATCTACAGTCATAGTTTGCTTTAGATTAATATTGAAGATAGAGGTTTTCAACCTCAAAACTCTCGGTAGGTGATTTTGCTCAAAACCATCTGAAGGGGTTTTAAACTTTTAAAAAATGCCATCTGGAGGAGGGGGTTTTAAACTCAACCACCCCCCTCCCATTGGCTTGGCTACATTTAAAGAATTTCAGTGTGTAATTTGCATTTGTTTTTATATTGAAGAGGTATTTTTAAGCATCAAACCCCTCTGAAGGAGGGTTTGAACTCAAAATCCCCTTTGGCTACGCTCATAGCATTTTGAGTTTGTAATTTGCTTTTTTTATATTGAAGAGAAGGTTTATTGAAAATTTTGGAATGGGGTTTAAAATCAAAATCTTCCTTAACTGTGCTCTTGGAAGTTGGGGATTTTCATTTGCATTTTTTTTTGGTTTTGTTTTATAGAAGAGGGGGATTTAACTGCTAAACCCCCTGGTAGGGGTTTTAAACTAAAACCCTCTGGGCTGTGCTGGCCAAGTGATGGTTTAGTATTAAAATCTCACCTAAAATAAACAAAATCAAAGCAAAAAATCAGTCTGACAGTCTAGAGATAGGGATAATATAATATATTAGGAAATTGTATATGTTGACAGTCTAGAGATAGGGATAATATAATATATTAGGAAAGTGTATATGCTAACAGTCTAATGATAGGGATAATATAATATATTAGGAAATTGTATATGTTGACAGTCTAATGATAGGAAATTGTATATGTTGACAGTCTAGAGATAAGGATAATATAATATATTTTGAAATTGTATATGTTGACAGTCCAATCAAGATTTAAAAAGCCAGATTGAAATGAGGTTTGTAAAAGGAACATTCAGGATTTCTGCACATCAGAAAAAAAAAGTTTAAACCCTCTGAACTATACAACCTTGGAAATTGAAATTACTAATAGTAACACAAACAAAAATTTAATAAATGGCAGTAAATGATAAAAAAAAATGTTCTTCTGTTTTAAATTTTTTAAACAATTACACAAATGACATTTGACATTAAATGTATGCATTAAACGGAGCAACTGAAGTTTTGCTTTCACTGAATGTAATTGGTATAAATGAACAAAACATTTCAACATGTTCTGAATGTTTAAGTATTGGGTTCAGGTCAGAGAGTTTAACTGAAATAAAGACTCGCACATACACATCCAACACTACAAACTGGCAAGGTTATCCTGGCTACTTCTAAACAAGAGAAACTAAAAGAGACCAACTTTTTAATCTAGGCCCACCATCAGCTGCCTCAGCCACAAAAGCTTTCTCAAGAAACACCTTTAAGTGATTACTAGGTATGCTCAGAGTGGTCATATAGTAGACATCATAGCGCTGATAAACAGAGAAGAAGTTATCATATATCTACTTTAGACACAATATGATCGGGATAAATTTATGAGAACTCAAGGAATACATTTATGAGAACTCAAGGGATAAATATATGAGAACTCAAGGGATAAATATATGAGAACTCAATGGATAAATATATGAGAACTCAAGGGATAAATATATGAGAGAACTCAAGGGATAAATATATGAGAGAACTCAAGGAATAAATATATAAGAACTCAAGGGATAAATATATGAGAGAACTCAAGGGATAAATATATGAAAGAACTCAAGGAATAAATATATGAGAACTCAAGGGATAAATATATGAGAGAACTCAAGGGATAAATATATGAGGACTCAATGGATAAATATATGAGAACTCAAGGGATAAATATATGAGAACTCAAGGGATAAATATATGAGAGAACTCAAGGAATAAATATATGAGAACAAGGGATAAATCTATGAGAACTCAAGGGATAAATATATGAGAACTCAAGGGATAAATATATGAGGACAATGGATAAATATATGAGGACTCAATGGATAAATATATGAGAACTCAAGGGATAAATATATGAGAGAACTCAAGGGATAAATATATGAGGACTCAATGGATAAATATATGAGAACTCAAGGGATAAATATATGAGAGAACTCAAGGGATAAATATGAGAACTCAATGGATAAATATATGAGAACTCAAGGGATAAATATATGAGAGAACTCAAGGGATAAATATATGAGAGAACTCATGGGATAAATATATATGAACTCAAGGGATAAATATATAAGAACTCAAGGGATAAATATATGAGGACTACGTATGCTGCTTGACAAAATCTACTGATAGGAATAATAGTGGAGAGTTTCACACTAAACTAAACAAGGTCAAGGTTGATATATTGAACTTCACATTTGCCAACTAAGTAACAAGCAAAATACAAAAAAAAAAAAAATTAAAAAAAAAAAGCATGTAAGAGTATATCAATTAGTTTTGTATTACTCATATCATTCCATTTGGAATAGATGTAGACTAACAATAATAAATCTGTACAATTAGAAATAGTTTTTACCGATTGTTTTTGTTTAGCGTAATTTCATGCTTTTAGCATTATCAATATGCTATGATCCTATCACTTGTCAGGACCCCTTGGTAAGGGGAATCTGGGTATCTGGGTGATTGCTTTTTAAATGTATAATTTTAAAGAAGGGGAATGATATGAATTCGAACTTGTGGGCGTAAGCCTTCTCAGGCTTCTCAAGCCAAAGCCCCTAGCATAGATTCTATGAACATGGAAGATTGGATAGTTATCAATTGTTTCTATTTCATGTTTGTGTTCACTAAGACTAATATAAAGGGGACTAATTCAGCTTATACCACCACTTCAGTCAAGTACTATTTCTTTCCCCTGTTTGAGATACACAACAAAATAATTTATTACCAATGATTAATAAAACTAATTGGTTAATTTTTTAAAATTGATTCTTGTGTTGTCAGTTAAAAGAAATAATTGTGCAAATATTTCAGATTGATCCAGATTTGGGTGTCGGAGAAATAATGTGTACAAATGTTTGACAAGACAGACAGAGTTGATATAAGCTTTATAACTGAGCTACAATTGTAACAGTATTTCAATGCGTGGCAGTTGATCTCCATTACCAAATTCCCGTTATTGCCGCTTTGCCCATTTGTTTTTCAATACTTCAGGAAGTCATAGAGTGAAAGTCTAATGCTTCCTTCATATTGAAATTCTGCACTGCTAAAACGGTGGACAAAAAGTATCATATGCCTAAAAAAAACAACAATTAGTTTAACAAGCCTTCCTAATTTAGTATGTTGGAAAGCTAGCTATAAATCTATTTTATAATCTAATTTATATTTAGGATAAGAATTTATATATATATGAGAACTCAATATGCTGTCAGTCAATTTCTACTATGATGTCAATATATAAATATAAAATAAATAATCATAATCTATTCCTAGCATGTCTTATCTTTCCTTTGTTTAAAATTCTGAATAACACTTTTTTATAGTATACCCCGCACAATGGTAGACACTTTATAAACACAATTGATCTTTCCTTTCATTTTAATAGATTAAGTTGTTTGTTTGACATGTGACAAACTCAAACAACCTACTGTTGACAAGATGAGACAAAATCAAACCAACAGCCTAAGGTTTGACATAATATAACAAATTCAAACCAACACCCTAATGTTTGGCAAATTTAACCAACAGCCTATTCATGACAAGATGGTCGAAAATTTAAACCAACAACTCATGGGACTGTATAGAAATACATAGTAATCTAATTAGCTTTAGAAAACAAGGTTCAATATTTAATCAATATATTAAATACATACATTGGAAAGACAGCACTACAAACAGCGATGTCCTTGCAAATGCCGGACAGTATAGAAGGTCTTCATAAGGTCCAACAGTTACACTGGGCAGTGCACGTATCCCATATGGGGGACAAACCTATGCTAAAAGTAGTCTTTTTTGGTGAGTTGAAATGTAGTCAACATAACAGAGGTGCCCCACTAAAATGCTTTAAAGACCAGCTTAGGCATCAATTTGCTTTAACTAACATAGAAGAGAGCACCGCTTGCATGCGGCTTCAGAATGAGACAGCTGAAGGTCACTTATACACATTGGATACCAAAAAAAAATCCACTGCCAAAGACAGACGTAGACAGCAAAAAGAAAATCTAATTGACCACCGGCGGACAATGGTTATGCCTGAGCTGGATGTAGCAAAGTATGCAGGTTACAGCAGGGGCTGCGTAATAATGGGAAATAATGCATTCCTCATTAATCTTCAGACTCGAAGATAAGCCTTATTATTTTTATTATATTGGATTTATCATTAAATACAAATGAAAAAAAAAAATGGAGAAGACAGCTGTCTTATCATTCCCTCTGTGAAGTCTCTGTCTCACTGTCACAATAACACAAGAAGCCAACTAGGCATTACCTTTCAAAAACATTCTGCGACAGTTTCCTGGTCAATTAATAAACTTGTGTAGAGAAACTGGGTTTTTCTTTTTAAGTCACAACATATACTTTTGACAACACATACATAAGGAAGGGAGAGAATCTTGGCTGCAAGCATGCAAAACAACAACAAAAGACACAACACTAAAACCAACCATCTTCAATTTTAACAAAAGATTTTTTTATGAAACCATTTTGAACATTAATCTTTCTGGGAACGAACTCTTTTCTGCTCCATACCCTAGCATCAGTCACATAAAGCAATTTGTGATGCTGATGAATGGATGGAAGGAGATAGAATTAGTATAGAAATAATATCTCGTTGTTCATTATCTATTTATTATATATTTATTTGCACACCGTCATTAAAATGTATGGTGACTCGACAAAATAGTGCCAACAAATAAGTGCAAAATTTCACAAAAAAATAGCGTGGAATTAAATATGTGTATAAAAGTACTGGATTTTAGTAAATCAAGGTCCTGAGCAACATTTTTCATTGATGTCCCTATCTTCTTCAATATTACTAGATCTAAAAGTAGGCCATATTTGCAGAGAAAGAGAGTAACTTAAAATCTAATCTCATTCTCCATTTTCACCTATGTTTTAAAATACATAGCTTGCTAAAAATATGTTTCTGAAATGTGGTTCAAAGGTTAGACTTATAATGTGTGTGCTACACATGTGTTTTAAAGTATAATCAGAAATCTTGATTATCTTTTTGATCAAACCATTGGCTAACTTTTAGGAGTGCCAGAATTATTTAAGCTGGGAATCACATTTTTTATCTGTAAATACTGCCTTTGAAGAACTGATTGATGCTCGGCCAGATGTTGTAGGGAATTTGTATGACTTTTGGGAGGACAACTATATTTGTCACCAGAGATGATGCCACAAAGTGACTCTAAGATTTCTGATAGCATTATGGAATGTTAGAGACCAGACACAGGACAGTCTACCTTTAACTAACAATTCAGTGGAGGTATGGCACCATCCTTTAATGTCTACAAGTTAAATGCTCACTTCCTCAGAGAACAGGAGAACACTAAGAACAAGATTCTGATGTACAATGCTGTAGAACAAAGTTTAGCTACAAGCAAGACAAAGTACCTCCAACTTAACAGACAACTTGTAGTTATATTGCCAAAGTAGGAAAACAAGCCATGAGTTTCTATGTGACATTGCATACAATTTAACTTTGTGAAAATTTGTGAGCGTGTTGTGTAAATCAGTCAAGTATGGAAGTATCTTTGTGTGTTTTTGAAGTTAAGCTGGGGATCACATTTTTTATCTGTAAATACTGCCTTTGAAGAACTGATTGATGCTCAGCCAGATGTTGTAGGGAATCTGTATGACTTTTGGAAGTACAAACAAATGATATCTTTTGAAATTCTTCATTTCAGCTAATTATAATTATTGCATAATGTTTGCATATTTATATTTAAAGTTATCTAAAGTGTTCCTGCAAAATGTCTTAAAAATAATGATAAAACTAAACTAAAAAAAGATTGGCTTTATTAATATTTTAAGATATCTATAGTATTTCTTGCAAAATTATTGAAAAATATCTTTTCCAGGCTACTTTGTTGGCGCTATTTTGTCGGGGAAGTTAAAACTACAGCTCTGACTTTGTCAAATCTACAATACTCTTTCAATGGATCATCTGGTGAATATAGAGTTGGCAGGGACTTAAGTAGGTGACAAGCTTACAAAGGACGTAACCTTCTTTTTTTGAAGAGACATCTGTAGTTTATAAGAGGATAAAATGTATATAAATAATAGATTGACAAAGGATGATTTCCAATGAAACAAGGACTGAGTGATCAACCATTGCATGGCCAGCTCAAAAACTACTGAGTGTTCAACCTCTGCCTGGTTACCCCCTGAGATTTTAACCATTGCATGGCAAACGCCTGAGTGAACAACCAATGCATGGCTTAACCCTGAGTGTTCAATCGCTACAAGGCTAACCCCTGAGTGTTCAACCACTACATGGCTAACTCCTGAGTGAACCATTGCAAGGCAAACACAAGAACTACTGACAATCAAAGGCTTTTCAATAATACAAAGCACAGATTTTCATATAGAGAACAAACAAACTTTTTGTATAAAAGCCATATAGCAGTAAGCAGCAGTCTTTTTTTAGCAGAAAACACACCAGAAGTCTGACATCAAAATAAGACACAGATAAACTTGACACTTCTTTCTCAGAAACAGTTAATCAAACTAGCCGAGTAATATTTGATTCAGTTATGCAGTCACTCTCCTCCTGAAAGTGTCAGAGATAATATCATGGACACTGCGATCAAGTTCTCCAATCAACAAGTTTCTCTAATTAGCCACCTGCTATAGAAACAGTTTAGAGGGACTTCTTATGGCCCCACAGTTACACTGGGCAAATGAGTTTCTCTAATTAGCCACCTGCTATAGAGACTGTATAGAGGGCCCCACATTTACGCTGGGCAAATGAGTTTCTCGAATTAGCCACCTGCTATACAAACAGTATAGAGGGCCCCACAGTTACGCTGGGCACGGCATGTATCCCATGTGGGGGGCAAACGTATGCCAAAAGCAGTCTTTTTTTGGTGAGCTAAAAGGTGGTCAACATAATAGACATGCCCCACAGAAACGCTTTAAATATCAGCTTAGGTGTCACGTATCAATTTGAATAAACCTAATCTAGGGTAAAATAAACTTGGGATTTAATTCATGCGCTGGAAAAAAACCCACGAGCTGGAGAAACCCATGACGTCACACATCCGCTGATCATGACATCTGGCGGGTAATGATTGGATTGGTTAATGCTAGCGTCTGGGGAGGAGCAAAGAAAATGATTGGATAGAGAAGGATCTAGAGAATTTAGTTGTGGAGAAAATTTCATAGAGGTAAGACGAATTTTAGTTTGGAGATGTAACTTGAAGTGACAGGTCACATAATATTTTATTTTATGTGTTGTGAAATTAGATCTAGTATTAATTGGCATCTATTGGTTATTGAACTTTGAAAGAAGATATTCATTTGATACATTTCTGTACATACTGTATATTAAAGTGATTCTTAATTTTTTTTAATTTAAGTTCTGTATTTGAATTGAAAGGATCTTTGTCATTTGTACCTGTAAGACATATTTAGATCTAGAGATATAACTACAGAATCCCCGGCACGTCACAGTAACCTCTTGTAACATCTGACATCTCAACAAAAAAGCTGTGACATTAGGCATTAACTTGCTTTAACTGACATAGAAGCACATGGTTGTATGCGGCTTCAGAACCACACAGCTGGAGGTCACTCACAAAGGCTGCGGGATACAGCTTTGAGACCAAAAGAAAATCCGCAGTGGAGGACAGATGCAGAGGGTGAAAAGAAAATCTTAATCGACCACCGGCGGACAATGGTTATGCTTTCTCTGGATGTGGCAAAATATGTAGGTCACAGATGGGGCTGCATAGCCATAGGAAATACTGCATTCCTCATTAACCTTTGGGCTCAAATACAAGCCTTATTATTATTATAGAAACAGGAATTCCTCAGGATCTATTTGTAATGATCAAAATGTTAAGACAAAGAAAAGGACTGGAGATATTAATTATCTAGTGCACATCATCCACAGACACCATGCTGTTAATTACAAGACACAAAGAGAACTTGTTTGGAAAGTTACAAACAATACAAGGTTAAGGATAAATAGAACGCATTTTCAAAGATAAACTTTAAGAGACACTAGGTTTCACATAACAAATTGGACAAGGCCATCCTGTAAGTAGACACCAAAATATTTTCCTCAGATCACTCACAAATTTCTTCTCCAGAGCCTTCATCATCCATGTACTCATACTCAAAAAAACTCATGATAATAAAGCAAACCTGCGCTGGTAAAGCTCAGAAGGAATCAAAGAGCACTTCTAAAGAAAAAGACATTTTAAACAAGAAAGATCAAATATTCAGGTGCTATAGGCCTTAAATTGATTTTTTTTTTTCCACCCCAGTTTTGATATCTTTTTCTACCCAACAAAAAATAAAATACAATAACTATTTGGTGGGCATATAAAAAAAACCCAGCCTAGACAGAACTCTAAATGATTGCACAAAAAAAACAAGAAGAAAATGAAGCATAAGAATCTGTAGTAGAGAATGAAAGTCATAAATCAACAGAGTTTTAAAGTAACTTTGGTAAGACAAAAGATGGACAAAATAACCATTCATCTTTTAATTACCTTACCAGACCACATGTATGTATCCCTCAACAACCTCATCTACCTATCTATAAATCATCTATCCATCAACTCACTAGACCCTGTTCCGTCATCTACTGGACACCTATCTTGTCTTATGGAATACAGACGTTACTTCACTAGATGGTATGCACTCTGGACTGATGTCCCAATGGTCCTGTGTTCAAACCCATTCTGTAGGGTAGGTCTGGGATTGGAATTTTAAACCTAAAAGAAACATT
This sequence comes from Biomphalaria pfeifferi, assembly GCA_030265305.1. Lineage (NCBI taxonomy): Eukaryota > Metazoa > Mollusca > Gastropoda > Planorbidae > Biomphalaria > Biomphalaria pfeifferi. The sequence goes on along the minus strand of JASAOG010000103.1, from coordinate 306,837 downwards.
TAAAACATGTCAAGCAAAAACAATTTAAGACTCTTGATCACCTCACTAGACCCTGATAAATTGGACTATCAATCATCTTAGCAGACCTGTTAAGCTGGATTATCAATCAGCTCAGTAGACCCTGTTAAACAGTACTATCAATCATCTTAGTAGACCTTGTTAAACAGTCCTATCAATCATCTTGGTAGACCCTGTTAAATTGGACTATCAATCATCTCTGTAAACCTTGATAAATTCATCCCCTCACCAGATACTGTTATTGCCTCTCTCATTGCTCTGCAATTATCTCATTTGAATTTAACATCAGAATACAAATTACTCATTCTTTTACAGGCACACCACTTTAAATTCAATTCAAAAAAGATACCCATGCCTCAAACTGCTCTTAAGACATTGTTGTTCTATAAATTAGAAAAAAATGAGCTTTTTTTTCTAGATAACTGAAAAGTCTGCTCTTTTCATTAAATTTTTTCTAGCCTCATTTTCAGTAATGGGCCACAAAAACATGTAATTGTATTAATGCCTAGCATACAATGTTATGTCAGATTTATCTTTGAAATCCAAACTAGATTGAAGGTTGTCTGATTCTAGATTCTTCCTAGACACACAGCAATGTTAGGTCACTTTTTCAGAAGCCCCCCAGAATTAGTCGATAGACATAGACTATTAGGTCACTGTTTCAGAGTAAACCATGTACAAAGTTTTTTTTTACCTCGAAATAAGCTGCCGCTGAGGTCAAGGTCACTGATTCATCCACCTGGTCAAAACTGGACAGGCCAGACACAACCTAAGAATCAAGACCCAAAAAAAGTCCTTCAAAAATTAATCTCACAAGTTCAAGTTATAGAAGTGTGCAATGAAAATGCTTTGCCTCACCTTATCTGTGTTTAGGTCAGTGCTTCCCTGCAACAGCACGATGCTCTGATCTACGGCCAGGTAGAAGACGTCATGCTGGCCTGGCATTTCATTGGAGCCATCTAGTCGGGAGACATCCACCTTCATTTCCACCTCACTGCCAGTTCTTGTCTCTGATGCCTCAAACTCAACTTTCACCTAAATCAACAAGTAAGACTTGTCATTGCTTGTTATAATTTGTTTAATAATACAAGAATGATCTCTACTCAAACTGTTAAATCTGCCCCCTCCCCCTTTCCAAATCTAAGTCAAAGTATACCCCCCCCCCCCCCTCAATTAAACTCTTTAGCACAAAGCAATCTGTCCGGAGAAATAATCATATCTTATAATATATAAAGTAGAATGTAATGAGTATGTATGTCTCGCATAGAAATCTAAAACCTTTTGGCCAATCTTGAAATTTTTTTACTTGGCATAAATGTTCCTTAGATGATGGCAGAGACCATAGTGTATGGTTAATGTCCCACAACTGGAAAGCCCTAAAAATAAAATTCCTAAATTTATCTCTATTGAAGAACAAAACTTTTTTAACAAATCAGGTAAACCCATTTTTACAGTATTTTATACGAGCTGTGAAAGGTGTCAGCTAAACCCAATTTTCATGGTCTACTTTCATTTTCGTGTGTTAAAGGAACATCTTGGCATAATTTAATACAGTTGAATCTTGACAGTTATTGGACCTGAGGAGAGTGGGATAACTTAAAAAGTAGTATTAACATTATTATTATTAGCTGTACTTCAAAGAATTTAACCCTAATATATACGACCAATATATAAGTCCAATTTTTTATGCAGTAAGATAATCTCTTAAGCTTTCAAGGGTATAAAATAAATAATAGACCAAAAAAGAAATGTACTGAGATTGCCTGTTCTAGGTTATTCTAAAGCAATATAAATGTTGACCTCTTTGGTGAAACAGCCAGTCAGTGTGAGATCCACTGCATCCAGCACAACTTCTCCATTCTCCAATTCAGAACTGGCAATCATGTATACAAGTAGCCTACTCAAGGGGCAAAACTCTAACGTGGGTGTGATGACAAAAGAGTTGTCTTTCAGCTGTCCAGCACTCACAATATTTCCTTGGCTCATAACCTGAGAAAAAATAACAAATAACAGGTTCAGTGTAAAGGGCGGATCATTCAGAAATAGAATTATAAATATTAAGATTAATAAAATACTAATAGAAAATCTCTATTGACTGTAGAGAGAAAATTACTTAATTAAATAATTATAATTTACATCAAGTTGCTTCTGCAGCTCGATGGATTACTGAGTGTGTTTGGTTATAAATGTTGGATTATCAATAGTAAGCTGTAGTTGCAAAAATTACCATAACTTTCACAAATCTGTCATTTTATAATCCCTAATATATGAAATATATATCATATATCTATATGAAATAGATCATTGTCTTAAATTTAGTGTAATAATATGTATCCTTAGGAACACTGAAATAGATCATTGTCTTAAATGTACTGTAATAGTACATATCCTTTGGAACACTGAACTAGATCATTGTCTTAAATGTAATAAAAAAAAGTACATATCCTTGGGAACACTGAAATAGATCATTGTCTTAAATGTACTGTAATAGTACGTATCCTTGGGAACACTGAACTAGATCATAACATTTAGCTCATATGAAAAAGATTATTCTCACTTTGATGAGGTTTGTAAAATGTTTTAAATGTTTCGGATGTTCCTTCAAAGTTGAAGATCATTTACTTCCTAGTCCAAACCTCACACCGGATGACGGGGGATGGAAGCCAGCAGGGTTTGAACCCGAAAGCATCAATAAATCAGAACGACAGTGCAGCGCACAAACCGCACGACCACGCAGCCATCCTTTCATTCTTACCAGTAATTGCACTTACCAGATAAGCTAAAGTAGAGTCAAAATGTGAGGGAAGGGACGTATTCACTTTTATTAAGGCTGACTCACCGACCCTATTAGTCTGTAATTGAAAAAAAGAGAAGACATCTTTGCCAAGTTATGTCACAATTATTGGAAGTTAATTCAAGAACTGTCTTTATGCATGTGTATATCTTCTCTGTAGAAAAAGAATTAGCGATTGTCTTTGGAAAAAAAAAAGTAAAATGTAGAAAAAAAAAACGTTTTTAAATAAACAGAGCTCCACTTACAACTATATGTCTCAATAGTGTAAAAGGTATTTCCCTTATTCAATATAAAACAAAATAATTAATTACAAGTAATTAATTGACTGATTAAATATTTTTTATTAATTCATGTATTGTCTATGCCAATGAATAATGGTGCAAAGTTTCAGCTTGATCCGAGAATGAAATTGTGGGAGAAATAAGGTGTACAAACTTTTTACCAGACAGACAGAATGAGTTGAGAAAAGCTTGAGATATGCAGGCCTTTGTCATAAGATTAAGGGAATTTATATTCATTTTTTGTTTCTAAACAATATTTAGGGGGCCCCCTGACAAGTGGAGGCCTTCAGCTATAGATTATACTGCCTATAGTAAACCCAGCACTGACGGAAATCTATGAATAAGATTTTTTTCATGAATAACATCTTTTTTTTCTTTAGTTAAGAAAGCTAAAGCAGAAAAATCAGATTTTGAAATAGCTCTTACTATAAGAACAAGCTACGAAAGCATCTCTTTTGTAATGTTAAAGACATAATGTCTCCTAAATATACAATATGTGTAATGTTAAAGAAAGCTTGTGTATCTTAATATATATAATTAAATGTAGGGTGTATGTATAAATGGATGAATGGGGCACAGTGGCTGAGTGGTTAAGTGCTTGGCTTCCGAACCTGGGGTCCTAGGTTCGAATCTCAGTGAAGATTGGGATTTTGAATTTCCGGATTTTTAGGGCGCCCATGAGTCCACCCAACTCTGACGGGTACCTGACTTTAGTTGGGGAAGTATAGACAGTTGGTCATTGTACTGGCCACATGACACCCTGCTCATTACCATTGGCCAAAAAAACAGATGAGTTTAACAACATCTGCCATATAGACCGCTTGGTCTGAAAGGGGAACTTTACTTTTTACTTTTTCTATGTATGGATGGCTGTCGTGAATAAAATAATCAAAACTGCTTGACCAATCTTGACATAAATGTTCCTTACACCATTACCTTAGACCGTAGGGTATGTTTAATTTCCCTCCCACAACCAGAGGGCCCGCAAAGTATACAATCTACACAGAATTGTATCTCTATTTAAGAAATAAATTTTGTATCAGTATTTTAAATTTGATAGGAATATATCAGCTTAACGGGTAAGCCCAATTTTCACCCTCTACTTTTATTTTCATGACAAAATAAAAAAATGTAAAGGTAACATTCTCTGTGTGTTTAACACAGATCTAAATCCAATCCAGTAGATCAGTAATACCAAAACTAATGCCCGCAGGCCAAAGGTAATCTCCGGCAAGTAGTACATAAAGAAAAGAAGTTTGAGGGAAATCAAAATCCTCAAACTGTGTGTTGAGTGTAAGAGGAGTGTGAAGAAGGCTGAAGTACCTGAGATTCCAATGGTAAGATAGAAAGAGCCAATGGACTCTTAGTTCTATACACAGTAAATGTCTTACTATCAAAAACATTATCATTCATCTGCAGCCAGGCCTGAAAAACAAAAACACTTCATTATTTGTCGTTCAGTCAAGAGGTCAACGTTAATAAGCTTAACGGCAAAACAAAAGGGCAATTATGCGAATACAACTTGACCAACTATCTACTCAACCTGATCTAGATAAGAGATTTGCATGGATCAAAACAGGCAGAGTGTTGTCTGACAGGTACTAAAGTTTATTATAAACTTGCAGTTTAGTACAAGTACAAGAGACAGTAATTAAGTTAATTAAGTCTTTGATGTTTTTGTTAGCAGTCATGTACAGTAAATATCCTTCATTATCTTATCCGACAGCCAGATATGTTCTAATGACCTTTATGTAACATAGGAGCCGCGGTGGCTGAGTGTAAAGCTCTTGGCTTCTGAACCGGCGTTTGAATCCTGGTGAAGACTGGGATTTTTAACTTTGGGATCTTTGGGCGCCTCTGAGTCCACCCAGCTCTAATGGGTACGTTACATTAGTTGGGGAAAAGTAAAGGCAGTGGGTAGTTGTGCTGGCCACAGAATAAGATGACCTTTACATCATCTGCCCTATAGACCACAAGTTCTGAAAGGGGAACTTTACTTTTTTAATTTACTTATGTAAAATAAAAATTGTACAAAAAAAATATTTTATAAAAACCATATTTTATTTATTATCACTGCCACAGCAATAAGATTTTAAAAAAAAAATTAATGTACCTATGCCTTTTTTTAAGGTGAACTCACAAATAGAATATTTAGTTTACTACCCCTTACCTAGGTCACGATGGCCAGGTGGTAAAGTACATGGCTTACAAAATCAGGTCTCTCATTCAAATCCTGAACACTGAGATTTTGACTTCCTGGGTTTTTAGGACTCCCTTAGTCCGCCCAACTCTAATGAGTACCACAACAATAGTTGGGTAAAAGTGATGGCTATTGGTCAAAAAGCTCGCAACAAGACAACTCTGTACCAACAGGCATATGATCTTTACTTCATCTCTCCTCAAAGATTGCAAGGTGTTACAGGGGAAATTAATGTTCTCCTTACCTTGTTTACATCTGTGTTTATTTCTTTCCATCTATTTAAGTTTTAGAATCATCTGTGTTTATTTCTTTCCATCTCTTCAAGTATTAAAGTTAGTTACAAAATAAAGGGACAATCATAATAATGTTCTCTTTTTTTTTTTTGAGTCTAAAAATAATACTGTGCATTGCTGTACAACAACAGAGATTCAAAAACTTCCATAACTTTTGAATATTACCTTCATGTTTAACATCAATGTCGAGAAGGACTTGAATGCCTTTTCTTACAATGTCAGTTATATATATATATATATAATTATTATCTGAATAATTACCTTCAAAGTGCCATCTCCCCTGTTGTAGTAATAACTTTGTTCTTGAGATTTGATCGCAATGAAGGTGTACTTTACTATGGTCTCTCCCGCAGGAACATTCAGCACTTCTGTAAAGCCCTTCAAATCAGGATGGGTAACATCCATCATCAGGGTCACAGGGGAGACTGGGTTACCACTGTGGTCCGAAACCTCGATCTGTAGAATTTTGTCAGAATTTGTAACATTCCTAAGACAATAATAATCTCATAAGCTGCTGGTGTGTTCAAACATATACAGAGAGAACTATAATAACTTTTCTAATCCGCTTCCGACGCTGATTAATTTAACTTTCACAAAGTGAAAATTAATATGGTACATTTTCAACTTTCCCACCATGGCTGCCTGGCTGTGAGTGTATGTGTTCTGGGCTGTCATCCCCTGCCTCTGACAATTATATAAAACACAAAATACCAAGTTCAGACCTTAAAAAAATGTTACATTCAGTTTCTGGGTAGAAAATAGGAAAGGTGTCAGAAGTTAAGTCCAGTGACATTGACTAACCAAAATGAAATCACCAGTAACCAAGTAAAGAGCTTTGGTGGCTGAGTGGTAAAGCATTTGGCTTCTCAACCGAGTCATTTAAAAGTTCTTTTGTACAATATTATCCAATGAGGCCACAAATTATCTAGGAAAAATAACTTTTGAGTCCTTGGCATCCGTTTTGGCAACACTATCTGTTAAACAATCTAGTTGAACATGAGAAATAATAAACCTAGTCTTACATAAATACAACAAGAAAAACATTGTACAAATAATTTTTAAAAAACACGCAAAAAACTACCTCCATCATTGAACTTCAAATATAATAAAATAATTTTTAAACAATAATTTTAAAAATGTGTAATTCAATTTGGGTATGAAACATCTGCATTTTCTGAAATCGGCCAGCGGGGAAGACATAGTTATGCAATTACTTATTGGTATGTTTATTAAATGGACATCTAGGTCTAACACTAGAGCTCTTAATATCTAGTCTAGATCTACTTCTAGATCTAGAATGTAGATGTAATCTATATGAGATTAATGTAAAAATATTTTGCATAATTATGGTAATACGGCTGACTAGGCCAGGGGTCAGCAACCTGCGGATAGCGAGCCACATGCAGCTCTTTGGATGTTAAGCTGCGGCTCTTCAGTTCCATGCGCAAATATTATTTATTCTATCGAAATAAAAACATAAAAAATCGTTCTGATTTGATTAACGAGTATTAGGCACCAATTCTATCTTTCAGCCACTTGTACTCGCTTTTCAGTGCACCCCTCCCCTGGTCTTGAAATGTAACATATTTGCAGGTTGAAAATATTCAACTTTCTTCTGCCTTATCACTTGATATAGATGAGTCTTGAGACATAAAAGACATGGCACAAATTGACCTTTTTGTCACATATATGTCTTCCCAAGTTCCAAAAGAAGAATGATTGCTACCGCTCTCGTGACAAACTAGAGAATATACAGCTAATGGTGTGCAAAAATACCTTGAAGACAATATAATAAATATAAATAAAATCTTTTCAACTGATGGAGCCAGAAGTATGACAGAAAAAATAAAGTGGCAACTACGATCCTTTGGAGCAAAATAAACCCCCAAATTCTTAAGTTTCACTGCATAATACACCTAGTAGCGCTTTGTGTCCAAAATTTTCTGGATGAAATAGTTAAGGTCATGAATTTGGTAATCAAGATTTTTAACAGCATTTTGTCAAAAGCACTCTACTATCGTCAGTTTAAAGACTCAGTATTCTGACCTCCTTCTTTACAATAAAGTGCACTGGCTTTCCATGGTAAGATGAAACATTTTGTTTTGTGCTTGAATGAATTAAATACATTCCTAAATGAAAAAGGCATTAATCCTCCCGCATTAGAGAAAGACAAATGGTTATAAGCATTTTACTTTATGGTGGACATAACATTGAAATTCAATTAGCTGAATCTAAAACTGCAAAGAAAAGGATTACCCAGTCTATGTTTTGGTAGAAGAATTTGTTTCTTTTAAAGAAAAAAACTATTCTTTTTTCAGAATTTATTCAGAGCGATCAATTACTTCATTTTCAATTTGTAAAGCAATATTGCCATAAAACCAGTGCAACTGTTGACAAGAGTTACTTCAGCACAGTTATAAAGAAAAATTAAAGATGAATTAATTGACAGATTTGAGCAATTAAAAAAAAAAAAAAGCGATTGTAGCATTTATAAAAATAATCTTCTCAACACTAATAGTACAGGAATCTAAATCGAGCCATTTGGAATTGATACTGGATCTCTAGACATGCAGTTGATCGGTTTAAAAAGTAAAGCTTTGTGTAGTGGAAAATTTATAGAGTTGAAAATCAAGTTGGAAGGGTTAAAGGTCCACAAGTGTATGTAACGCAACAAAAGTGGACAGCATTAAAAGAAATGCTCAGAGATGAGGCAAGTGTATGTAACGCAACAAAAGTGGACAGCATTAAAAGAAATGCTCAGAGATGAGGCACTTATATTCGACGCATGGAATAGTCTTCCAGATTGATACAGTCCGGTGAAAAAGTTGGCATTTGGAAGGCTGACTATCATCAGATCGGCATATTCGTGTGAGCAAGCATTCTCTTGCATGAATATAAATAAAAGTAAAGTATGAAGCCAACTAACAAATGAAAATTTAGAGTCGTATTTGAAACTAAAAACAAGCTATGAGCCAAATTTATCCAAACTTTCTAAGACCATGCAAAGCCATTTGTTAGCTCAATTGTTTGTTAGTGTTAGTGTTGTATGTAAATGTTTAATAGTTTAAATTTTATACTTAAATAATAAGTAATTATCTAATAATAGCTCTGCTGCATTGCAGCTATACCCAATCATGGGAAAGGCTTCGGGAGTCAGCCCTGAGAAAAAATCAAAAGCTGGCGACCTTAAGATAGTTTGCAGCAGCCAGTGCTACATCCTGGCAGAACCTGCAATGCCACTGACTTCAAACTGTATCGGCACTGCTGTTCCTTTGGATACATCAGCTGCGTGGAGACAGTGAACTAATGTGTGAGCGACATCATTCCGACCACTGCCCAGGCATTCATCTCATTTCCATGAGAAGGATACCATAGAGAGTAATACCAGATATATATATATATTTGATTTGTTGTGTAAAACACTATTTAAATAATGATAAATTGATATTTTTTGTTATGAATAAATAGATTTTTTAAAATCAAAAAACTTTATTTTATTTAAGCGAGTACTATTTATTGTTTGGAAGAAAAAAATCTCTTTAAAAACATTGAAATTTTGTAAATTGTAATTTTTGGCTCTTTTGACTCAAAAGGTTGCCGACCCATGGACTAGGCCATGTGGCTCTAGACCTGAATAGATTTGTGTCTTGCCAAATTTGCATTTATTAATTTTTTACTTTGAAAAATTATAACAGTCAAACTAGAGTTTTTCCCATCTGGACAACAAGCTTGTATTTCTAACTCAGCGATATACATCAACTGTAAAATTTCTAGGAAAATTATTCAAGCAGTATTCGAGATCAGCATCCACCCCCCATGAAGGAGTGACTTGAATAGAGGTACTGTAAAAATGTATCTGTTTAACAATGTAGCTGAACATGGGAGAAATGAACCTTACATAAATATGGGCAGGTAATCCATGTCTGAGTATTGTAGTAGAGGTGTCTAAAATTCGAACTCTCTTGGGATCAACATAGACAGCCAATGTTGTCTCCCCCTGTTCCTTACGCCCTGTTTCATCTGTCACTGTAGCCTGCACAGTGATATTGTCCACACTGCGTGAGAGCTTCTTCCAATCCAAGTGATCAAAGACAGCCACACCGTCTGAATTGAGCTAGGACGTTACAGGACAATACAGAAATAGTGTTACTCTTCCTATTATTATAACAGTGCACAGAAATTATTTAAATTTCAATTAACTGATAAAATATTTGTAGAAATTATCATACAAACTAGATAATTAAACTGTTTTATTTACAGGCCTATAATAAACTTGTAAAAGATTGTATCTGTTGTATAAGAAACATGAAGGTAGGAGTAAGTAATCAATTTGTTCAGATCTGATTCTTATATATATGATGTGTGCCACATTAAGGTGACTTGGCTGTGCCAATACAAAAATAAATTCCATTTGTTTTATATAAAAAAAAAAATCCAAATAATGTCAAACTTGTTTGAAATAATAAAAAAAAGAATATTTAAAAAACAAAAAGCTTATCAGGGGTGGGGGGTGGGGGAACTGCTAATTACAGCCCTTTATCTTAAAATTGCAGGGTTTAGCTCCCTTTCTGCTATATAAAAACAAAATTAATTATTTAGTACTAAATGATTTACTTCTGTATTGTAATCGACTACTAATTATTATTATGCAAAATTTCAACTTGATCAGAGAATGGGAAGTGGGAGAAAAAACGAGGCAAAACATAATAAGGGGACTAAATCCATATCCACATCTCTCATTAAGTTGCATTTATTCCCCTTATTTTGAAATCAAACAAAATAATTAATCCCCAACAATTAATTAAATAATTGTTGATTGTTTTTCATTGATTTATGTCTTGTCAGGTTCAATGAATATTTAGTAAAAGGGAGAAATGACATGTTCAAACTTTTTACCAAACAGACATAGAGTGAGTTGATATATAAGCTTTGTAAAAAGTGATATAAATGTCAACTGATGTTTTTTGTGATGAAAATATTGAGAGATATGAAGAAAGGAACATCAGAATCTTACTTCTTTGTGGTATATTTCTTGACTAGATGCTGTGTAATGTACTGTAAGTTCACACTGACCTTGGACACCTTTGCCATAAGTGTAACTATGAAAGAGAGCAAAATATAATAGAGGCTGGCCTTCATATGGACAAGGAAATTTATAGTGACCATCAAGGAACATTTGACTGCAAACAGTAAATTACAGATAAAAAGCATGTGTCAAGTAAGTACTAAATAACCTGTATGTACTTAATTGCAAAGTTACATTATATTATCACCAACTACTAAGTTTCTGCTGAAAAATCATTTATCCACAAGTACAAAAATGAATGAAATTAATTATTATTAATTAATGTTATCAACTGATTACGATCAATGCTAAGTAGTGATTCTGAAGCACAAAATTATGGGTTGTGAATATGTTGTTATGTCTATGCATTAAAGTCCTGCTAAGTACTCACATCTCAAACAAGACTAAACTAAGAATCTTTAACTCTAATGTCAAGGCGGTCCTACTGTATGGTTCTGAAACATGGAGAACAACTGAAGCAACAACAAAAAAAGTACAGACCTTCATCGACAGATGTCTGAGAAATATTCTAAAAATACACTGGTATGACAAAGTAGAAAACACCAAACTGTGGGAGCTGAGTGGACAGAAAAATATAGAAGTGCAGATCTTAGAGAGGAAGTGGAGATGGATTGGTCACACCCTTAGAAAAGATACCAGCAACAGAGCTAGGCAGGCCTTAGAGTGGAACCTCCAGGGAACAAGACGCAGAGGAAGACCAAAAAGAACATGGCGACGCAGTGTACTTGAAGAAGCAGAGAGGACCGGGAAGAGCTGGGACACCATAAAAAAACTAGCAAGAGACTGTGGAGAGTGGCGTGTTTTTGTCGAGGCCCTATGTTCCATGAGGAACTCAAAGGAGTGATGATGATGATGATGAAGTACTAAATTAAGGGTAAGGACTATTTTATGGATAAGTACTAAATTACTGCTATGTGTTTCATCACTGCTAAAGCATAACTAATTATTACTGGAACATCGAAGTATGTTTATCAATTGGAGACTTTCATAAAATGGAGGCAAATTTTTGAACAGCTAGTTGTTTTTTTTTGGTGTCTCCAGTTTACAGAATAGGGAAGAATTTGATAAATTCTATATTTTTTTAACAGTTCAATTCAACAATTTGTCAGCATTTTTTAGCACTGAATTAAATAAAAAAATTAAAACGCTAATAAAGTACAGAATATTGTAATAACCCTAGTGGCGGACTGAAAGGGTTAATGTATGTGTGACCTACTGACACACAAGACTAAGGTGAATCACACAGGTCAACGACTGTTGAACAAGGGACAGTACTGCTAATACACGCAAATATGGACCGTGCTGTGGTCATGTGATGAGAGCCTTCACGGACCAGAGACAGAGCATGTTAGAAAGGAGTCAGTAAAATCCAGGACAGCAAGCAGTAAGGACTGTGTGCTACGAAGTGAGTCCTCGAAAATGTAGCTGTATGAGCTAGAGAGACTTGTAGTGATTAGTTAGGCAGTTCTGTTGTGTAGCAAAGCATTTGAAGTTAGTGTAGTCAATTGTGTTTATTGGCTGTTGTTGATGTAATTGAAAATAAACCGCCACCTTGTTACTTGAGATTCTTGTTGTCAAGTTTTAGTGTTAGATGTGCTGTGTTGTGTTTAGCATTGTTTACAGAAGGCCTGATAGAGAAGAACATAACAATTTCAACAATTTGTCAGCATTTTTTAGCACTGCAGAATTAAATAAAAAAATTTAAATGCTAACAAAGTGCAGAATACTGTGAATAAACTAGAGATAGCCATTTTGTATTTCAACTGCAACTATATCAAAATAAACAAAAGGCTATTGTGTCTATCTACAACATAAACAATGGTGAAATTCAAAACAGCCAAAGATATTGTTAAGTATGTAAGTGGGTGTGTCCTTTCTAAGTCCACAAGTTGTCAGGTGTTTAATTTTAAAGTACTCACTTGGCAGTAACTGTGATTGTCATGACTTTGGTCTGATCTGACAGAATCAGAAAGCCAGGGTTAGCTTTCACATCCACGGAGAACTTGGGCAGAACTGAGTAATCAAGAAAATATAAGCAACACTGTTAGTTTATTGTAATAATCTCTTAGACAATTAGTTATAAGGTATGTTAGAGACGGACATTTGACAGTACTTTGATACAAACAGCCATCCCAGCCAGCAGGTATGAATGTGATACAACATCCCAGCCAGCAGGTATGGATGTGATACAACATCCCAGCCAGCAGGTATGTATGTGATACAACATCCCAGCCAGCAGGTATGGATGTGATACAACATCCCATCCAGCAGGTATGGATGTAATACAACATCCCAGCCAGCAGGTATGAATGTGATACAACATCCCAGCCAGCAGGTATGAATGTGATACAACATCCCAGCCAGCAGGTATGTATGTGATACAAAATCCCAGCCAGCAGGTATGTATGTGTTATACAACATCCCAGCCAGCAGGTATGGATGCGTTATAAAAACATCCCAGCCGGCAGGTATGGATGTGATACAACATCCCGGTAGCTATGTTTTAAAAGGGCCCAGTTGTATTTAGCAAGTTGACTCAGGATTTCAAGTAAACGTTCTGCACGTTTACAAGAGTGCCATGGACTTGAGGCATTGGGAATATATGACTTCTGTTTCTGTCTGGGAAGACAATGGGAGCACTTTGATGAAATGGGAGTAGGGCAATTGAAAATACATGCATTTAACCGCATGGTACACATGTGAGAGATTTACCAAATTGGATGTGGAACATGTCTATGTTTCCTAGCAGAAACAATTTCAATAATAACAAGGATAATGATATACTTTCATTCACTTTCATCATTTTCATATGCAAAAATAATATTTAACCATGCCATAGTTCTTTTTAAAGGTAAAATGGTTTCCGCATGCAGAATTGGGCAAAAGCAAAAATGAAACACAGATTTGAGAATTTATTATAAAGAAAAAAATAAACATTATTATAATGAGACATGGAGAGACTAGTGAATTGGTGAATCTGTGGTTCTCCTGAAGATCTGCAAAAACTGGAAGAGTAACACAAAGTAACCAATGTATTGGGAAGAATTGATTGTAATTAATAATAATAATAATCTTTATTGTCCGTAAGGAAATTTGTCTACCAATTTTTGCATTACACCAAACAAAAAATTATAACTATAGAAAACCAAATTATATTTTCACACCAGACTCACTCATAATCTACATGCGAAAAGTTTATATCAGATAGTTTCTATTTAATGATTTGATTGCCAGGGGAACAAAAAGAGTAGCTGCGTCTGTTTGTCTTTGCTATCGGTGTCTTGTATCTCTTTTGTGATGGTTAAGGTGGGTCAAGACGGGTTCCAAAATCATTATGAGCTGTAGGGAAAATATCAAGGAGTACTTTGAACATAAATCTTACCGAACTCTTCTACCATAAATGTGGAGGTGTACAGTCTAATACCACCATTGTTGACGTGTATCTTCCATGTCCCCAGAGATGGGTAGTCTGACAGTTGAAAGATACGCTCGACAACACCTGGAAGAAGAAGAAAGTTTTCAAATGTTTGCCAAATGTTTTGAATGCACCTTTAGAGTAGGAGATTACCTGGAAGAAGAAGAAAGTTTTCAAATGTTTGTCAAATGTTTTGAATGCACCTTTAGAGTAGGAGATTATCTATTTCCTAGTCCAAACATCAGGGAATGGCAGGGGGCAGGGTATGGACCTGGGACCATCAAGACGACCGCATACCCGCGTTACAATCTTTAATCAAATACAATGCACAGAAATTGCATAAATGACTTAATTGCAAAACTAGATACCCAAACCAACAGCACGTTCAAGTAAACTAACCGCCTGTTTAATTAACTGTCAAATGACATGGTCCCTTGTGTATACCTATGTGTATACCTATGTGACTTAGTAATGATAAGCTAGTAAACAAGCTAAAATGTATTGACAGGATTTGAAAACCTCTAAGTGTTAAACTCCCATCACCACTGCCATCTCTCGTTCACTGAGGCACATCAGTTGAATGGTTGACAATATTTATTTCTGATTAGCCAAACTTGAAGTAACAATCTAGCAACTGTCAGAGTGAGAAGCGAAATGGAATTAATTTGTTAATATGGCTATTTTGAAAGGCCATTATTGTCCCAACGTCTTGCACAATGCCATTACAGAAATTGATCCCTGTGACACAAATTAATTTGTCAATAGCATTTAAGTAACCAGTACTGACAAGGAAAGATAACCTTATCATCTTACCTTTGTGCTAGTGCAGTGTTTGCCAAAACACTTCGCACATTTAGTATTTAGCTGAACAGTTTGCATTTTTAAGGAAGATTTATTCATATGGCAGCCTACTAGTAAATTATTTCAGTAGTTGGTGGAACACTAACTCAGGCTTTGCAGAATGCTAAGGTTTTGCAGAACACAGTTTGGGAAAAACTTTGCTAGTAGTTCATTAAGAGAAACTTTAGTTTACTTTTAAATTTCTGAATTTTCACAATTCTACTTTCATAAGTAATGTCTTCTGTAAGCTATCCCAACAAGATCAATGTCTAATCTTTTGACTCAGGACCGGACACAACAGAATGAGACAACATATGTACCAGAAGCTCAAAATTGAGACCAGTGAAACCTGCCCATAAGTAGTATCACCAGAGAATGCTGACTATGTCCTTCAAAACTGCATTCTTTACCAAAAGGTCTAAACAAGACACTGGCGCAAAAACACCCATATAGAAAGGAAACTATATGGAGAGCTCCCTGATTTGGAAACCACTGCACTCTCATATATTGGTCAAGTCATCTTAATGCTCGAACATAATTATGAAAACAAGGAAGAAAAAGAAGAAAAATCAGTAATATTTCTATCAGACTTACCATTTTTAGAATTAACATCTTTGTATTCTTCTAATTTGTCATTTTTAGCATTCTGGGCAAAATATCAAAAGAGAGATAAATCAATATCAAAACAAGAAAAACTTAAAAATACTTTAAAAAAAAAAAAGATTTTATTAACTGTAATTGTATACATTAGTTTGGATCAGTCATGTAATTAAATTTGTAATAGATGTAGACCAATAACAATAAATCTGTGCAATTAAGAATATTTTTACCAATTGTTTTGGTTTAGTGCTATTTCATGCTTTTAGCTTTCTCAATATGATATGATCCTATCACTTATCTGGACCAGTTGGAAAAATGGAGAGAGAGAGAGAACGAAAAGTGATTTCTAGGTGTATTTTACAGTAATTACTTTTTAAAAGCATTTACAATAACAAAAAAAAAGGTGAATAACCACTCTGCTCGTCAGGTACTTATGACTAGAGAAGATTATATAGTTATATATTATTTGTTTCAATTTAGAGCGGCGACCTATAAAGGGGACTAATTTGGCTTATACCACCAGGTACAATTTCTTTCCCTTGTTCAAGATACCAAATAAAATAATTAATTACCAATTGTTAATTAACTAACTGGGTAATTTTTTTATTGATTCATGCGTTGTCAGTAAAAGAAATAATTGCACAAAATTCCTACTTGATCTGAGATTGTGTGTCGAAGAAATAACATTTGGAAACTTTTTACCAGACAGACTGAATTGATATAAGCTTTGTAAAAAAGATAATTCAATATCAAAACAAAGATAATTCAGTAAAAAAAAAAAAAATAATGATTCCCTATCAAAACATCATTACATTCAATATGACTGCTTTCTAGGTCAAATCATTGAATGCATGTGTAAAGTCAATATTTCAACTGACTATGAACCAGTGGATATGATTAATATTGGCACAACACTAACTACAAAGCTTTTGTCAATAATTAACTGGAATGGGCAAGGTGCAACCAGACCTTGTCATACTAGATGAACAATAGTCATACGTCACCAAATGGATAATATGACATAAAACAGTCTGCTGGCAAAAGATTAAATTTCATGACACAGACAATAAAAGGAGGGCATGTTTCAAAATGAATATCTACATAGAAAGCAACACTGATGGTAAATACTCAACCAGATTGAGACAGGCTAAAAATACATTAGAGAATGACACTTTATGAAATTAATACATTACTTGGAAGCTAGAAAATAAAATTTTTATGATTTCCAATCCAGTTAATTGATGTAAACATGTGCTCTAGTTTCCAGAAAAATAATATTCCGCTCTTCTAATCGGGATTAAATGTGATAATATTAGATACTGGCAAAAATTTAACACAAACTATTTTAATCTTATAGAAAATTCAAGATTGTGTTCTGAATAAATATTTTTTTACAATTATTCCCTGTGGCATAAAAATCATTAAAATTAGAAAACCTGACAATGTCACTAAATATATATCACAAACAAAACAATATCATTTATGTGACAGTATTACAGAGTTACTGTTCACAAGAGTTGAAAAAAAAACAAGTTTGTAAACAGAGAAATGTGTTTATCATTACTTTTTAGGTCATTCAGTACAACTTTTGTTCGCTCCACTAAAGTTCCATTACAAATTATGAAAGGCTAATCAAATCCATTACAGCAGTGTTTCAGTTGTAAGTCAGAAGTGAAAACTCACCTCAATAATGACAGTCAGAGGATTAAACACTGGTTTTAAATATCGGTCAACATTTACAACTCGAATGCGAACTGAAATGAAAAAGAATATTTACAATGAATGTCTTTTTTAATTATTCAAAATTACCGTTCTTTTTAAATGAATATAATTTAAACAGGTTTGTTGTGTGCATCTGAACTATTCGATATTGCCAATTACTTTCACACTAAAGTTTACATTTTACATATTTAATGTGTTCGATTTGTGGGATTTCAATTTTTCTTCTTTGTGCTGCTTTATGCAGAGCTTCAGCGTTAAGTTCCTCCTGTTAGGGTAAGATTTGAGTTTTCTTGATTAATATTCTTTTGAAATATAAGGGTTTTTTTTATTTAATACTCTTTTGTATAATCAGTTTCTCTTGATTAATATTCTTTTGTGATATCAGTTTTTCTTGGTTAATATTTTTTTATAATATCAGCTTTTCTTGCTTAAGAGTTTTGTGTAATATTAATTTTTCTTGATTAATATTCTTTTGTAATAGTTTTTCTTGAATAATACTTTTGTAATATCAGTTTTTCTTGTTTAATACTTTTGTAATATCAGTTTTTCTTGTTTAATATTTTTGTAATATCAGTTTTTCTTGTTTAATACTTTTGTAATATCAGTTTTTCTTGTTTAATATTTTTGTAATATCAGTTTTGCTTGATTAATACTTTTGTAATATCAGTTTTTCTTGATTAATATTCTTCTGTAATATCCAATACCATTGTGTTACTTTAGCTAGTTAAAGTAAGAGTATATATGTTCTTTTATATTCTATAGGGGTACTAGCTATGAGCTAGTCTCAGCCAGCGTTGTTCAAGGCTATATTTCATAACTGTGCCCAGTCTGATGCTGTGTTGGGCCAGTGTTGTGGCTGTAATGCAGCATTTAAGTGTTTGAACATGATCCTGTGGTGGCACTATTGTGAAACTGCAAGGTTAGGGTCGACCTTAGGCATAAGCAAACTAGGCAGCCTCGCAAAGGACTCAAAACATTTTTGTACAGAAGAAATAGAGAAACTTGTGCCTAATTTTATTGTTGGAGAACACTAGGTTTTAAATAAATTGTGTCATTGTTTTTTTTCGCTTTTTATTTTTTATTTTTTTTATTTCATTTGGGGCCACCAAACTCACTTTGCCTAGGGCCTCTAATTAACTAAGGCTGACCTGGGCAAGTTGCAGAATGTTTAACTGTAATATTAATCTATATCATCGAATACATTTCCATTACGTATATGTGATACCATTTAGCAAAAATTAAGATGTCGATTCTATGATATGAACCAGCATGATGGCTTTAATTAATGATATCAACATATAAACAAAACATAACAATGCTTTACTTGAATACCTTTCTGTCCAGGCTTGTAGATTGCTTTGTCTGTCTGCACCAGTATGAGGGAAGTGTTCTGATTAATTGATATCATCTTGGTTTGTGAATCTCTGAAACCTCCTGTTGCTGACACTTTGAGTTGCAGGAAAGGGGTGGTATAATTTAACAGTGGAACCTAGATTAAAAACAATGTTAAGCCAATAGAAATCTATTTTATCATAAAATGATTGATCAGAATATTCAGAAGTTTTTTTTTTGCTGTGTTCACATTTTTACCTCCTCAATTTGAACACATCATAAACATTCTTTCAAGAGCTTCTAGTTATTTTTTTGTTTTAAATTTCATTTTGTTCCACAGCATTTGTTTGTTAACCTTAAGACGCATGTGGTAGTTTAGCCTCTAATCATTAGAATCGTATTTCCATATTGTATGCACTCATTGTGAAACAGGTCAGCACTTTAAAGGTTAATGAAACAAAGAAAATGAAAATCAGACAAATTTGTTTTAAAAATTACATTATTTGATTTTTACTAGTAAAGGGGGTTGTCAACCAAAGGCCACAGAAACAAATGACCTTGACATCATCTGCCCTATAGATTGTAATGTCTGAAAGGGGAACTTAATTAACAGAAATCATTCCCTCTGAGAAGAATGAATTTATTATTTATTGGTGTTTATTTTTTCTTTTTTTTTATTACTAAGATTTTGAAGTTGTCAGTCAGCAGCTTAAAAAAATAACAATGTGTCATTTGTTCTTCATACCAGGTGATAATATTATTTCTTTAAAGTAGATTATACATATTTGTTTTTTTAGCTTTGTGCTATTGCTTGGCAGTTTTCTAAAGAACCCTAAAACAGTGAGACAGAAAACTAACTTTAATTTACATACACAGACTTTGAGTTGGCCTACCTGGATAGTGAGTAACTTTGTTTCACCTAGAAATAAATTAAAAGATGAAAAATATTTACTATCTGATGTTATTGTTCTATACAAACACAAATGTTTAAGATAAAGATTGTCTTCAAGTCCAAAGATTAGGGAGAAGTGCAGTATTTCATGTGGCTAGCAGTGCTCTGGTCATGTGGTATGTGCTTCAGACTGTCCTGAAATGGTCCTGGTTAAAACCTTGACCACTTCCATTGCATGCCATCCTTCTAGAGATTTGGAACCGTTTGATCATCTTATGAGCTGAGCCGAAGGCTCTTCGAGCTCAAAGTTTGAAAAAAAACTGTTTGGACACCAAACAGGAAAAAAAAAAAACCTGTGGGAACACAGTTCTGTTTGAGAGAGACCCGAGTCAATGCCTATGTAAAGCATTGCTGTTTCCAATGCCTTTGGCCCCCGAAGCATGCTTGGCTGCACATGGCCGAAGGCCAAGGACACCGGGAGCCTCCCCCATTTTCCTTCGTTATACCGAGCTAACCGTGGGGGACTCGCCATTTATGTAACGGTCCCTTGAGGAACAGCGCATGGATGTGTGACAAGATTGTGAGGACTTTTTTTGCAACCCCGCCCGTGCAAGAGGTGAACTCTCGTCTACCCGTGGGCATCCACACTGGAGTTATGTTTCGCCATTCATTTAGCCTAGTTACCCCCTCAAGTAACCGTTTCCAACCAGGTGCCACGGTGAGGCAGAACAGCGTACCCGGGTAGAGATTTGGACAAGGACATAATAATCTTCATTAATCATTTCTAAAGGAAAGTCCTAAAGTTATAAAACAAACAGTCTTTATATTTAGCCATTTCTCATATTTGTCATAGCTATGGCCAAATTTTGGCTCACTGTGTCCGTGTCTCATATTTTGTTTTGACTGACCCAGACTTGCTGATCTCCGTCTCGACAGGTCTGGGAAAACAAAAATTCTCGACCAGTATGGTGAAATGTATGCACTACACAAAACAGCAGGGTTTTTGTCCAGTGCTTTTGAAAGAGAGGATTTGAGCTTCTCAAGTCCTCACTCAAATGGAGTTTGATGATGATGATATATTTACTTAGACTTAGACTTAGGTCCTACCGCGCCGTTCTGCGCATTGGGCGGCAAGCTGTCTCCATAAAGATCTGTCACTGGCAATGTCTGAAGCCTCCTCCCACCTGGTGTCCACTGTTTTGAGGTCCTCCATGAAGGTGTGTCGCCAAGTAATACGAGGGCGTCCCTGTTTGCGCTTTCCTTGTTTTGGCTTCCATGTTATCGCAACTCTTGGTGTGCGTAATTCATTTTGACGTAGAACATGTCCCGCAAACCTCATGTGACGCTCAGTCACAACCTCACCAAGTGTTCGACTCCCAGTTCGGCATAGGATTTCCTTGTTTGACACCCGATCTGTGTAACTGACTCCCAAAATACATCTCAGCCATCTCTGTTGAGCCACATTTAGTCTTTTCTCAATTTTGACAGATGACTTCCACGTCTCACATGCATATGTAGCAGTTGGAATGACGATTGTGTTGAGAAGGTGTATTTTTGTCTCGAGTCCAATGGCTTGGCTAGTCCAAATAGGCTGCAGCCTTTGGAAAATGCTCCCTGCCTTTCCTATTCAGCACTCTACATCATGGTAAGCATCTCCATCATTTGTTATGATGCTGCCAAGGTACGTGAACTTGTCCAGCTCTTCAAGCTTTGACTCGCCAAGTCTGACGGGGACACCCTTTGCCTTATATCCCACTCGCATAATTTTAGTCTTATCCAAGTTTATGCGGAGGCCAATTTTGGGTGCCTCTCTGTCTAGGCTCTCCGTCATTTCTTGAATGCATTTATTTGTAGCCCCGAGTAGTGCAACATCATCAGCAAAGTCCAAGTCCGTCAATCGGAGCTGTTCATGCCATGGAATACCAAAGGCAGTCTGGTTCATTGCTCTCCTCATTATGTAGTCGATGGCTAGGAGGAAAAGGAAATGAGGTAAGATGCACCCCTGTCTCACACCTGTCTCGATTGTAAAAAACTCTGTTGTTCCCTGTTCTGTTTTAATGCAGCAACTAGATTGACTGTAAAGGTGTCGTAGGATCTGGACGAATTTTTCTGGGATACCGTATTCTCTAACTATTTTCCATAGTGATTCTCGGTGGATACTATCAAACGCTTTTTTGAAGTCCACGAAACTGATCGTTAGCCGTTGTTGGTACTCAAGACTTTGTTCTATGATATTTCGTAGAACGAAAATCTGCTCTGTACATGATCTGCCTCTTCGGAAATCTGCTTGTTCTTCTCTGAGACTTTCATCTACAGACTGTTGAAGCCGTCTCAACAAAACAGTGCTGAAAACTTTGCCCGGGACAGAGAGGAGAGTAATGCCCCTCCAGTTGTTGCAGTCTGCCAAGTTGCCCTTTTTTGGAAGCTTTACAATCACTCCCTTTTGCCAGTCCTCTGGGACTTTTGAAGTTCACCAACAGAGATTTAAAAGATCTGTCATTCTGTTAACAATGCACTGTCCCCCATATTTTAGCATTTCTGCTGATATCATGTCTAGCCCTGGTGCTTTGTTATTCTTTAACACTGCAATGGCCATGGTAACCTCCTCAGCAGTTATTGGGTCTGTCTTGACCTTGAGATCATTGTCTGGAGAGGGGTCCTTGAATATGTAAGTTTAGTCTGGCGACAGTTGGTTAAGGGTTTCTTTAAAGTGCTCTACCCATCTTGCATCCTGTTCTTCTTTCGTTAACAAAGTTTTGCCTTGCTTGTCTTTTATCGGTGCCCCATGTCCACTTTTTGTTCCAGTGAGATCTCGGACAATACGATGGAGGGTTTTTGTGTCATTTCTGCTTGCAGCTGCTTGTGCCTCTTGTCCCTTCTGTTCAATCCAGTCCCGTTTATCTCGCCGACAACTTCTCTTTACTTTCAGATCTGCTTCCCTATAGGCTTCTTCCGCTAGGCTGCGATCCTGTGTTTCATTTTTCTGATCTCATCTACGTTTGGCCTCTTTCCTCTCATCTATCAATTTCCATGTTCTGTCTTGTATCCACCGTTCCTTGTATGAACCTCGCCTCCTTCCGATAACTTCTTCCGCGCACCCAATAGTGGTATCTTTGAAGTTGGCCCACTCTTCTTCAAGGGTCAATATATCTGCAAGAGCCTCAAAGCGGTTCGTAAGTTTCAATTGGAACACTGCAGCAGTATTGCCGTCTTTAAGCTTCTCTACATTAAATGGGCGGGGGTCGTGTGGCTCGTTTTGGTTGGTGTTTCAATCAGAGCTTACATTTGCCACTGACAAGGTAGTGGTCTGAGCCGATATCCGCTCCTCTGCGGGTCCGCACGTCTAACAGAGATGACCTCCATCGTTTGGAGATGCAAATGTAATCTATCTCGTTGAAGGTTTCTCCATTTGGTGATCGCCATGTTTTTTTGTGTATTTGTTTGTGCTTAAAATATGTGTTTCCAATTGAAAGGCTGTTGGATGCACATAGAGAAATCAAGCGCTCGCCATTATCACTGACGTTTTCTACAGAGCCATACGGTCCCATTACATTTTCAAAGCCAGTTCGGTTGGGATTGATTTTGGCGTTAAAGTCTCCCATCATTAGAATTAGGTCGTGAGAAGGTGTTTCACCAAGAGTGGTTTGTAGTTGGTTATAGAAACTATCTTTGATGGTATCTTCTGCATCCTCTGTAGGGGCATATGCTTGGATGGTAGTGACTTTGATTTGCTTTGTTTGGAGTCGAGCTGTAATGATGCGGTCACTGACCGGCTTCCAAGCAATTAGCGCTGAAGCTGCTATTTTAGACATGATGATTCCTACACCACCAATGTGCTCCTTATCATGTCCTGAATATATTATCGTCTTGCCATCATTGGTTATTTGACCACTTGATGTCCACCGCATCTCGCAGATCCCAAGGATGTCCAGCCGATAAGAGTCAAACTCTCTTAAAAGTTGGGCCAGTTTACCGCATTGATTCAGGGTTCTTACATTCCACGTGCCCATAAGAGTCGGTTTCCTTGCGTTGAAAGGCTTGCCATGTATCGGGTATTGGACTTCCAGTTGGCTTTGATCCAACACCGTCATCAGGGTTTGGGCGCCCTCGCCGCATGTATAGTTTTCATTATGTGTCGAGTTTGCCGTTTCTGTAGCAATAGTGGTTTACAGGGTGGGGTCGCTAGCCCCACGCCAAACCCTCCTCCTTTTTCACCCAGGCTTGGGACCGGCAGATGGCTGAGTTGATGATATATTTAGCTATGTAAAAAAAAAAAATTTTTTTTTGACCTCACAGCATTTGGGTAGAAATCAATCTTTTAATATTTACTAAGCATCATCACTGTTTCAGACTCTTGTATGTTTTCAATTGACAGTT
Organism: Biomphalaria pfeifferi; assembly: GCA_030265305.1. Classification (NCBI taxonomy): domain Eukaryota; kingdom Metazoa; phylum Mollusca; class Gastropoda; family Planorbidae; genus Biomphalaria; species Biomphalaria pfeifferi. The sequence goes on along the minus strand of JASAOG010000103.1, from coordinate 282,987 downwards.
TGATAGTTTCTATATGAATACAAAGTTAAAGTATATTGGGCTGGACCCTTTTTTTTTTCCTTTCTCTTTATAATCCCCTTGTCTTTCAAAAGAAAGTATACATTTATTTAGTTGTGGCATATGTGGTTGAGAGGCCAAAACCACATGGCTACAGCTTGGCTATCTAACAAGGGGGCTCAAGTTTGAATCCCGATTCAAGCAGAGTCGTTTTTGCTAAGCACTTAAAGGCAGCACGGAAACCTTCTCCCAGATACCCCTCCCCCCAACTTGTCTATAAAAGAGTACAATGAGCATTCTGTAAGCATAAAAGTAAAGCTGTATAAAAACAAAAAATAAATAATAATAAGTGTAATTTTGATACAAACTGTTCAATTTCCAAGCTAGTTACCTGGTAAAAGCATAGTCTCAGCATTGCCAATTGACCTCTCATGTTGTAAAGTTTCAAGTGAGAGAGCCACAGAGACAGGAGCCGTCACCATTTTATGTGCCGTCACTGACACACCTAAAGGTATTCCCGGGTACACAGATTTGGGGGTCAGTACCATGAAGGACCTTAAAGAGGTTAGAAAAGAATTTGCAATCAAATATATACTTATATAAGTATTAAGAGATTCGTTCTATATCAGTGATGCCCTACCTAGATAGGCCCGTGGGCCATTTTAATTTCTGACACTCATGTCGCGGGCCACATCAACAAAAAGAAAAAGAAATGAATTGACAACTTTTCTGATAACTCTTGCTGCCAGTTCGCTGTGACGCACTCATAGTGAATAATACAGTATCACAAGTGTTGATACCAAAAAGACGATCGAAAAGGTTGCAAAAATGATGCCCTGGTTTGCACATACAAGATGTCACTTACGGACATTTCTAAGAATTAAAAATAACACAAGATTCATGTCACCTAAATATTAAAACATAAATGTTTTTGTTTTTTTTTTAAAAAAGAATATGAAAATTGGACTAGCAAAGAATGAAATCCATGAAAGAAAGAGTGAAAGCCCTAACATGGGGACAGAGACCTTTTTTAAAGTTTTTTTGGATGATTTTTTTTACATTTGGGTCCGATATTTCGGCGGGCCGGGTGATACCATGAAGCGGGCCGGATCTGGCCAGCGGGCCGTACATTGGGCATCATTGTTCTATATCAATCTATCTTCTTCGAGGCTAAAAGATAATTTGCAACAACAGTCTTTTTTTATTTTTCTTAACAGCGTTTCAAAAATGTCTTGCTGAATGGACCTCATTCACCAACCGTAAAAAAAAAAAAAAATTAGCCACGTGGTGCTCTATCTCTTCTATACAAATTAGGACCTCAGGTTTAACTCATGATGGTTGTCACGTGACCGTTTATTTCGTTGTTTTATCAATAAGATCACGTGACTAAATGTTGTTTGTTTACGATTGGTGAATGAGGTCCATTCAAGATTTCTAATATAGTATTTGTTGTACTAGAGAGCAAGCAAAAGTGTATCCCAGCATACATTTGAGAGACACTGACCTATACAGCCACTAAAACTTTTTTATAATGGCTAAAAAAAAAAAAAAAAAGACTACAAACCTGATTTAAGATAGAGGTAAAATAAACTTAATTCTAAACTACTCTAAAATGTTTGAACAAATATATCCCATAATTCCAGTTCAATTATCCTTTCAATCCAAATTAAGTAAAGAGTAAAAAATTAAAGTTCCCCTTTCAGACATTGCGATCTATGGGGCAGATTTTATAAAGGTCATATGTTTCTGTGGCCCATGCTTAATGAAGCGTGTAATGTGGACAGCATAATGACCAACCGCACTTACTTTTTCTCGACTTATATTAGAGCTTCATAGACTCAGAGGCGCCCTAAAGATCCCGAAAGTAAAAATCTCAGTCTTTACTACTATTCGAACCCGCGTCCCGGAATCCCTGGCTCAGAAGCCAAGTGCTTTACCACTCAGCCACCGCACCTCCAAGCAAAGTGATAAACAAGGTTTGAAATACATATAGACACACTAAAGCAGGCACTAATTACAAAGTATTTCACAACTGCACCGGCAGCTAACGATCAAAAGGTCATTAGAAAGTCCGTTGAGAGTTGACAAGTCTTGAGAGAATGTCGTCCCTCTAGATGTAGAGAAATGTGTGTCCGATGTGGAGTTATTTGAGAAGAATCCGTATTTAGAATCTCGCTAATTTAGCAAGAGTAAATATTCTAATTATTTTTTTTAATCACTGACGAACACGTCTGTAGGACAGATATAGCTGTTTCTAAAGAAAACATTCAAATTCATAAAACTCGTCTTAAAACGTTCTTTTTATTATACTTTTACTTCTGTTGCATTGCAATCTCCCCACTATCGACAATGCTAATATTTTGAAATAGTTTCTAGAAATTGTACAGTTTATCAACATCTTTGGAAGAAAAAATAACTACATAGCTAGCCACACAGTGAAAACCCTGGTTTGACAGTTATAATTTTTCAAAATATAATCCTCTTTAAATTCTATTGGCTTAAAGTCTTTTGGCTTTAGCGGAAATTCCCGCACTCGACTCGAGGGTTTCTTTCTATTTATTAAGGAGTTGAATTAATACATCGACTTTTTCTTCTTTCTTCTTTGCCCTCATTAAACATGTCGGAGAGTTCAGATCAGACCGTGCAGTGGTTTCCAGATCAGGCAGTTCTCCGTATAGTCTTTCTCCCATAGGAGGGTTTTGGGACCAGAGTCTTGTTCGGGCCTCTTGACAGAGTATGCAGCTTTGAAGGACAAGGTCAGCATTCCCTGGTGATGCTCCACATGGGCAGGTTTCGCTCGTCCCGACTTTAAGCTTCCTGAACATATGTTGTCTCATTCTATTTTTCGAGTCAGAATACATAGGCGAGCATGAACATTGTTCGCACCGCCCTATGTAAAAGTTTCAGTCCACATTCTCTCGCAAACTCATTAGGTCGACTGTTAATAGAAAACTGTGCATTGTGCAATTGATTGTGCAAAGCTCACTGGGAAGTCTCCATACAACAGTGATGAAGAATGACAAGAGCTCAATAAAATGAGAAATTAGAGACCACAATCAGTTTCATAAAGAAGGAATTCGATTTGTTTTTTTTTCACTTTTTATTGCACGTTTAGTCTCCCTTTGATCTCAGACATCATGCCCAACTACAGTCAAGAAGAACATTAAGACCTGTCTGTTCAAAACATTTTTAGATTAGCTTGTCATTTTAGCTGTCGTGTTTGTGTGTTTGTAATGTTATCACAGCGCCTTGAGCCTACATTTTGTTTGTTTACAGCACTTTATCAATTAAAATTAAGTTATTATTATTATTTCGTGCAGCTTCTTTGAATAACAACAGTTTCTTGTCTGCTTACATCACGTGGGCATGAAAATGTTCAATAAATTTGTTCATTTCATGGACTGAGAAAAATGTTTCGTTCGACTAGCCTCTGACAAAGGAGGACAGCTTTGAAGGCATTTGTAAAATGTTTTACATGTTTGGAATATTCCTTCAGAGTTGAAGATAATCTAATCTAATCTAATAATCTGGACTAAACCTCCCGCAGGACGACGGGGGGATGGCAGCGGGCAAGGTATGAACCCGGGACCATCGAGACGACCGAACGCCAGTCCAGTCAAGACCAATCGTTATAGAAGGCCTGAACGCTGACCTGCGACGTCGCCACCTGTGAGCAATTTAGACAAATAGTGCGTTGCCGCGTCACAGGTCGTGACTTCGGACCTCAGTCCAGTGCGTATATCGCACGACCAGGCAGCTATCCAGAGAAGACCAGATCACGGAATGCATGGTGATCGCTCCAGTATGATAGGCAGTCCTCGAGTAGTTCACTGACCAATAGGTGCGAACCTCGGGCGGTTAAGAGGGAGTAACGATTTAAGATGCCGCTACTTCGTTGTGCTGGCCACGTGACACCCTGCTCGTTAACCGAGCAGATGACCTTAATATCATCTGCCTTATAGGTCCGCAAGGTCTGAAAGGGGAAGTTTATGCCGTTGCTACTGACAGGATGGGAAAGCAGTGGATCAGCTCTCGCACCCCGATGAGTCTCGCAGACAAGGTTATGACAGAGACAGAACGGGTTCAAGGCCGGGGGGATTAGGCTATTTTCTTTAGTAGGAGGAAGGGGAGGCCCTAAGAAGCACTGCTCACCTCCGCTGACGTACTTAAAGGAACCAAATCCCAAGACGAAAGCCTTGTTGTCTGTTGAATTTTTGTGTATTTTTCTGTTCTGTTGTCTTTATATGAGAAAAGAGTCCTTGTAATCACAACAAATTTCCGTAAGGATCAATAAAGCAGTCTTAGGTCTTAGTCTTAATCAAGAAAAGGATTTGATAGAAAGGAGAAGATACGCCATGGGACTGGATTGGAAAAGCTTAAACAAAAAAAAAAGCATGAAAGAATAAAAAAGTAATTAGACTCTACACCAATTAATGGCGTTGTTTATATTACTGATTAAAATTGTTCACAAGTAGAAAATGTCTTTGAATAATAACCATAAATAATTATATTAATAATAGTAATAGAGTGACAATGCACATATTTCAAAGCGCAAAACCATCACCATGTCCAGCAGACACCCAATGTAACACTGCAGATCGAATGGAAGGGCCAGAGTGACATAGTCCCATACTCGCTCTTTATTCTGGATTAACATTCGTCCAATTGTGTGCCAGGTTATCTTCTACTATTTATTTCATAACCTCGTTTTGAAAACGAGGTAAAAGTCTGGCCTTCTAAGTCAACCAAGTAAGTAGACTAAGTTAACAGTTAGATTGACCACAAAAAAAAAAATTTAAAACAAAACTTTAAAAAAAAAAACGGCTAAGAACTGTACATGTACAGACATATCTCTCAATACTGTAAGAACCAATTTCTTCTTTTCTATGTAAAACAAAGTTAATTACCGTTAATTTATTTAAAAAATGGGTACCTGACATTAGTTGGGGAAAAGTAAAAAGGGCTTGGTCGTTGTGCTGGCCACATGACACCCTCGTTAACCGTAGGCCACAGAAATAGATGACCTTTACATTATCTGCCCTAAAGACCTCAAGGTCTGAAAGGGGAACTTTACTTTTTCTATTTCATTTATTTAAAAAAAAAATTGTTAACTTTTTTTTATTGATTCGTGTTTTTTACGAGACAATGAATAATTGTTCAAAGTTTGAACTTGATCCGTGACTCGGTAGTGAAGAAACAGCATATTTAAAATTTGTACCAGACAGACAGACGGAGTGACTTGTAAAAAAAAAAATTTGTTTTTCTACCGTACTAGTCTATATGCCCGTTCCACACATAAAAGTATTAATTTTGAAACAGAATTACAAATAAATTACGAAATAGATCTAAATAAAATCTTTAAAAAATAAAAGTCGGGAAAGTCACAGAACAGAAAGAATATATTTTCTTCACTTGCAGTAGTTGTGTTCATGTTTGACTATTCTTGGAAATTAATTAATCTATTATTCGCTCGTTTTTACTGCTGTGGTTTTTTTTTTTTTATATTTTAATTTTTTATTTTATTTATTTTTTTGGACAGAAAATAAGTCATCGCCGTGTTAGACAAATGGAAACTTGAGAAATGTACTCTTGAGACGCCATGGAGATTTTTTGTTTCTGTCTGGGAATGCAAGAGACGAGCCTATCAATATCGAACACAATACGTCAGAAGTTAATTATTTATGAATAGTGTCACACAATAATTGTATCTAGGGTTAGTAAGGATCGAAAAATGCTCTTATTCTATGGTGTTCTATGTGCATCAATGTACAGGGCCTCCGCAAGAAAGGATTTAAATTTTAAGCCTTCACTCAAATGGAGTTTGATGATGATGAAAATGAAGGCAGTGACGAGCTAACACCGACCCGGTGAAACATTCAGTCCGGCCCAGAACATAGTTTACAACAAAAATCCAAACACTCGCAATGTACAGAACTGTTATTCAATGGATACCAGCACATATAGAACTAGAAGGAAATGAGAAGGCTGACACACTTGCCAAGCTTGGGAGAACAAACACACAATTAAACATTGCACTCTGTCCAGAAGAAATGAAGAAACTAATAGTGAATAAAATAAATGAGAAATGGACAAGCTCTCATCCGAATCACAAGAAAGATGATGCCTATTACAAGCTATCCCGACAAGATCAACGTCTAATCTTTCGACTCAGAACTTGACACAACAGAATGAGACTACATATGTACCGGAAGCTCAAAATTGGAATCAGTGAAATCTGCCCAGGTGGAGTGTCACCAGAGAATGCTGACCATGTCCAAAATGGCTCTCTTTACCAATAGCCCGTACAAGACACTTGCCCCAAATCACCCCAATAGAAAGAAAACTATATGGAGAGCTCTGGAAACCACTGCGCAGTTCATCTCATGTATTGGTCTAGTCGTCTGAACACTCCAACATAACAGTGAGAACGAGGAAGAAAAAGAAGAAGCAATGTACAATATTTAACAAGAGTATTTCATATGTGTCTCATGGAAAAATTCAATGTTCATATACAAGGAAAAAAATCAGTTCATTGTTATCTGGGACCATCTTAAATATTTCAAGAAAAACGTGTTCTGTTTGACTTGTCCCAGGAGGTTAAATTTACTATCTGTTGATAAGGAAGGCAGGATTAGGAATTTCGAAGAAACTAACAGAAAACAAACAAGATTTCAAGGCTTGAATTGAAAAAAAAATGTATAAATATTTCTAGCAGGCCTTTTAGTGTGAAACTAGACTTGCAGCTAGGAAATAATGCTCCTACGTCGTATTTGACTGTGACGTGGCAACAAGCTATTGGTCTAAATCGCCCACAGGTTATGACGTTGCAGGTCAGTGTTCCTGCGTTCTATAACGAGTGGTCTCGATTAAAGCCCTACTGTATGGACATGGGTTTCGAATCTTTTGTTTTAAATTAAATAAAATAAAATTATAGCTTTTATAAAGCGCTACTTTCATGCTTATAGCATGCGCAAAGCGTTTATGGTCCAGTCTCATGTGGACTAGAGGGGAGGGGGAGATAGGGTATCTTGGAGAAGGGTTTTTCGTGCTGCCTTTAGGCGCTCAGTAAACACAACTCTGTTCGAGTCGGGTGTCGAAGCTAAGCTCAATCGTACTTGGCCTCTCGACCACTGACGTACAAAACTTAAAAACAAATACTTAAAAAAAAAAAAAAAAAAACTTATATTAAATGTAACTGTATCAATTAAGTGTGGATCAGTCATGTGATTAAGTTTGTAATAGATCTAGGCTAACACCAATACAATCTGCGCGATTAGAAATACGTTTGTGTTTAACACAATATCGTGCTTGTAGCTTCTCACTACGTTATGTAGGATCCTATCACTTGTGGGCACAAGATGAAAAGGGGTGGGTAGAAAAAGAAGGGCGTTTCTTGGGGTTTGTTTTTTAAATGTATTTTTTTTAAAGGTGAACGACCTGAATTCGGACTCGCGGGCAAAAGCCTTCTCAGGCTTTTCAAACCAAGACGGTAACCACTCTTCCAGAGAAGAGCTTATGACCATGGAAGATTGCATAGTTGTCTATTGTTTGTTATAGCCTTGTCCTATTTTATGTCTCTGTTCACTCAGCCTCGGCCGACGACCTATAAAGGGGACTAATTCAGATTATACCACCATTTCAGTCAAGTATAATTTCTTTCCCTTGTTGGAGATACCAAACAAAATAATTAAATACCAAAAGTTAATTAAGATAAGATAAGATAATATTATTGGTCCAATCAAATGGAAATTCAGTTTGACTACAATTGACCAACTAACTATTGGTTAAAATTTTTTATTGATTCTTGTGTTGTCAGGTAAAAGAAATAATTGCTTGATCAGAGATTGTGTGTGGGAGAAATGACGTGTTCAACCTTTTTGTCAGAGTTATAAGCTTTCTAAAAGCAGGATCATCTGACAATCTAATTAGAAAAAAAATGTGCCATCTGACGTAGACAATGATATTTCAAGAACTTCAAACCTATCTAGGAAGAATTCGATCTTTTAGTTTTCTTTAGCCGCTGGCCAATCAGCTAAACGAGGCCTATGCAACATTACCTGGACGAATCCTTGTTGACACCAGGCTTACAACGAGATCGTCAGATATTTTTGGTACTAACTTCTGTCACGATTCAATTAACAGAGATGATTGAATTTCAAAGCTTCCTCGACGTGATCGTGTTGCTGTATGTTCACATTGGAATGTTTTGTTTTCAATGTTTCAGAATTAAAGATCATTACATCCTGGCAAAAACCTCCGACGTGAGGAGGGGGGGTGCGGCAGGCAGGTTTTGAACCGGGGATATCGAGACGATAGCCCAGAGCGCATACAAGAAGATCAGGCAGACTGAATCGTGAAGAAAGCTGAAATTTATTTTGCTACAAATTGCCATAAAAAAAACAATATATATATATATATTCATTAAACAGAATTGGGAAGAAGTTTTTATTTTGTGTACATTCTTTATTTTTAGTTCGTATTGTGTACTTTTATTTAAGTGTTTGCCTCTCAATAACCTTGAGTTAGTTACGCATAAAATTCTGTTATCCATCCAGCCTAGGGCGCTACAGCAGCGCGGAACTCCACACGAACTCATCTTTGCTGAGCTTTTCGTCTCCATGCCCCAAGATCTGCCTCTACATCATCAATACATCGTATTCGTGGTCCTCCTTAGGATCGCCTGCCTTTTGGTATTTGCCGGTGTACTATTTTTGTAACTCTAAGGCAGGCAACTCAACGAAAGGCGGGTGGTAACAATTAAGGAGGTATTTATTTACAGTACAAATATGCATGGACCTCAGCCATCAAGTCCCAGAATGTCCTATCTCAAGTGACACCAGTCCTTTCCTACCTAAATACCAATACAGACCACCGACACACTTCCCAGTGCCGCCCCAGGTCCTCAACACAGTTCATAGATAGCACAAAGGACGTCCTCTCGAGTCAAGACAGCCAAGACCTCCATCACTTTAGCCGGATCCACAACAGTCCTTCTTCCTGTCTAAACATGTCTTCTACTACTTGTGATGAATGGCGTTCTCATGCGCACCATCAGTGTGGCGAGGGAGCGGAGTTATAACACTATTTTTGCTCCTCTGTTCTCTACATTCTTTCGAGGTGACCTGCCCAACGTAATCTGTCACTACAGGGGGGATCTTCATATTGCTGGCAGATCACCTGTTAAAAGCGTGTCCGCCATCCAGATTCACCTTGTATAGCGCCATAGATCTACTACTTGCATTACCCACCTTAACATCATTTGCCCTATAGATCGAAAGGTCTGAAATGGGAACTGTACAAAAATTATAATGGTCAAATTAGAGTCTTCCCAGTGTGGCTAATTAGCTAGTATTTTTTTTACCAACGATAAAATAAGGTTGGGGGCGCGGTGATGACCTTAACATCATCTGCCCTCTAGATCGAAAGGTCTAAAAGGGGAATGTTACTAAAATAAGGTTACTTGTGGGCGAAACAATACTATAAAATGACTTCCGATTACAAGTAAATAATGGTATACAAGCTCCTTCTCCCAGGGGCAAATAACCGTGGGAAAGGTGTTTAATGATTTTATACGATGAATGTCAGAGGGAGGCAACACGAGATGAAATATAAAAAGAAAATAAAGTTTCGCATTCAAACCTTGCGATCTATAGGGCAGATGATGTTAAGACCATCTGTTTCTTTGGCCAACGGTTACCGAGCAGGGTGCCATGTGGCCAGCACAATGACCAACCGCCTTTACTTTCCCCAACTAAAGTCTGGCACCCATTAGCGTTGGGTGGACTCCAAGGGCGCCCAACAAATCCTGAAATTCAAAATCCCATTTTTCACCAGGATTGAAACCTGGGACCCCCTCGGTTCGGGCCCAGGACATCAGGTTCGGAAGCCAAGCACTTAACCAATCAGCCACCGCATCCCAAGAGATAAAATATGAAAGAATAAAACAATAACATCTAGGGCCTATAACTGTACGGAAGACAATACTATAAAATTTTGATTAATTTAACTATTTCTCATTGATACGATGGATGGATAGTCTCGTAAAGAAGTCTTCGGAGAAATATACTCCTAAAGATATTAATTGTCAATCAAGCAGGGTAATTCTTGAAAAAGGCAAGTAAAAAAAAAGAAAAGAAATCAAGGTGCCTTAGTTTACAAATGCTTTTTTTTTTTTTAAACTTACCCGTAGCATGTAATCCATAATGTGGAATAAGCACAAAGCAAACACAAAGCGGAAGTAGAAGTCCACGACATGACCTTTTTACAATGGTATCAGAAGCACAGCTTATTCCTCTTGTTCAAGAAGACAAAGACTCATAAAAGAGTCTCAGAGCTGGGAGTTTGTTGTACCATCAGTTCATTGCCACGTGAGCTGTACAAAATAATAATAAGGAATTAGATTTAGAGCCATCATTTCTAAGTTTAAACAAGATTCCAAATTATTAGCTTTAAGGAGCTTTGACTTAATGACGGTATCCCCATGCAAATTGTAGAGCACTAAAATCATTTATAATTGTGTTTAATTAATACTAATGATGTTTGCGTAGCGCAATTAATTTTTAGCAGTGTGTCAACAGCGACATATTCGAGAGGCCAAAATGCAAAATAAAGCCCGAAAGGAATCGATGCCACTAGACTTGACAAGTTTTACAAAGCTTATATCAACTCCATCTTTTTGTACTGTCTGTCTGGAAAAAAATTGTACACGTTATTTCTCCCACACCCAATCTCGGATGAAGTTGAAATTTTGCACAATTATTTCTTGTACCTGACAAAACAAGAATCAATGAAAACAAATTTAGATAATTAACTATTGGTAATTATTTATTATGTTTTGTATCAAACAAGGGAAAGAAATCGTTCTAAACTGATGTGGTGGTATAAGGTGACTTGGTCCCTTGAGGCTTGAGCCCTGAGTTAATACGTTTTTTATGGATTTAAAAAGTGATCACGATTAAATTCATACAGATACCCCCCTCTCCACCTTCTATTCCAACTGATCCAGACAAGTTATAGGATCATAAAACACTGAGAAAGCTAAAAGCATGAAAATGCGCTAATAAAAACAATTGGTAAAATATTTCTAATCGCACAGATTTATAATTGTTACTAAGACTAAGACTGCTTTATTAATCTTAACTGAAATTTGTTGTAATTACAAGGACTCTAGTTATATTAAAACATTAGTCGCATGACTAGTTCAAACTAATTGATTTTTTACTAAATAAGTCACATGAATGATCCAAACTAATTTATACAATTACACTCAATATATGCTTTTTTTTAAAAAACTATTTCAATATGTTTTTTTCGATGATAAGGACTGTGAAAAGTAAATAGGAAATGCTCAAGTCACCCAGTGCCGGAAACTAGCAGACAATAAATATTTATAAAGATACTCTCAAGAGCTCCTTCAATAAAGCCGGAATCAACACTAGTCCGTATAACCGAATCAGGAATATTATTAACGGTCCTTTTCACCAACAATAAAAAGAAAAGTAAATTTTTGGGGTATAGCGCCGTACATAACATTCAAGTGAAATAGACAGTAGAACAAAACGTTTTGCCATTATAAGTAGAGAAATAATGGCAGTTCGTTCGCAGCATATCAGAAAGACCACTCAGATACCGTCCAGTTTTTAAAAAAAAAAAAAGATATTTGACGTTCCGGATAAAAGACGTCCTACTGTATAAGCGAAACATCTTCTCGATTACGCACTAGAACAACCGATGAACCGGACCACACCAACCCAATTCCCTATAGCGTCATATACGCTGACAGCTCTGTTTACTCACTGGGAGATGACATTAGCCCTTTCATATACACTATTCTTTCATACCAATTAAAACATTTTTAGATGATAAACGACATGGACTCCAACGTCGTCTAAAAATACATTTCATGATTTTCTTGGCCTTTTGAAATCCGAGCCTAGATCGTGCTGTGGACTTCAAGCGATTTTGTTTGAATTCTCAACTACACTTGTGTGAGTTTTACTATATTGGCATTTTGCAATGTTCATTTCAAAACGACAGCGTATTTTTTTTTAAAGAAAAAGCGTCTATGACGAAAAGAAGCAAAATAATTTTTTTTATCTAAGGGCAAGAACTGTGATAATTTTTGGCATATGTATCTCAATGCTGCATGAGATAGCTCCCCTTTTTTCTGTATAAAAAGTACTTTCATCGTCTAAGAATAAAAATGCGAAATTTCAAATTTGATCCGAGAACGGGAAGTGGGAGAGTAAAATGTGTACAAAATGTCATAAGAGGTATAACTCCACGTATACAGCCACGTCTCTCAATAAGTAGCATTTATTTTCCTTGTTGGATATCAAAATAATTAATTACCAATAATTTACTAATTGGTAAATTTTATTCATGTTTTGTCTGGTTAAACCAATAAATGTATAAAGTTTCAACTTAATACGAGAATGGGTGTGGGAGAAATGACGTGTAAAAAACAACTGCACCCGACAGTGAGTTGATATAAGCTTTGATATATATTTTTTTTTTTAATAGCTTCAGGATGTTTCTGACGCAATGCTCTAGAACAGCATTTCACAAACTTTTTTCTTAACAGAACACTTCGCACATTCTGAGTATTTAGCGGAGCACTTTGCTTATTTTGTAGAGATATTGATTTACATGGTGTCCTACTAATTAATTATTCCAGTAGTTCGTGTAACGCCTATTCAGGCCTCGCGGAACAACTTGGGCTCCGCGGAACACAGTTTGGGAAACACTGGTCTAGAACATTAGCAATGTAATGAAAACTGGAGAATTATCGGCGGTTTTGTTTGTAGACTATCTGTACAACTCAGGACAGCAATCATGAATCACCATTCTAAAATAAATACTTTTGTAAGACGAGTGACAAGTGAAAAAATGAGTTATTATTCCCAATCAGATGTCAATATTAAACAAAATGAATGCTTTAGAATTATTTTTTTTTACCCTAACAGATATAGACTTAGGGTTACCAGGCGCCAGGCAAAAGGAAGGTACGCCCTCCTTTTTGAAATACGTTAACTGCCCTTATAGATCGCAAGGCCTGAGAGGGTTGGTTTTATTTGGTAAGGTATTTTTCCAAACGGTTTTACGATGCTGTGGTTTTACGAGGATGTTGTAAGAGATGATGTTTTTTAGCGATGATGTTGTAAAGAACATGTTTTAAAAGATGATGTCAAAGATGATGCTGTCAGAGATGATGTTGTTTTACGATGATGTAAAAGATGCTGTTGTTTTGCGATGATGTTATTTTAAAATGATGTTGAAAAAGATGATGTAGTAAAGATGATGTAAAAGATGATGTTGCTTTACAATAATGTTGTTTATCAATGATGTTGTTTTACCATGATGTTAAAAAAGATTTTGTTTTTACGATGATGTTGTAAAAGATGATGTTTTACGATAATGTTGTTTTACGATGATGTTGTTTTGCCATGATGTTTTGAGATGATGTTGCCCCCTACCTTCACGCCACATTCTAACAGAACGTGTCTGTACAAGATCAACAAGTCCAAAGTTCAAACACAAACACGTAAAAGAAATGGGCGCTCACAGAAACACTCTCTATTCAGATAATACTTCCTAGCAGAGGTGGAGATTCGGTCAAAGGAGGGGGGGCCTATAAGCTTCACCGGCGATTCAATACGTTTTCTTTATTTTACCGCTTACGCACACTATAGGCAAACGTTTCGAATGGCGGAAAGGCGACAAGTTAAAGGTTAGATATGGCTTCAGTAGAGTTTAAACAAGCAAAATATACAAAAATGCTTTTTTAAAAATATCTAAGGGAAAAAATTCCACATTTACAGTCATATAGCTCAATACTGTGAAATTTATTTCACTTTTTCAAAACTAAACAAAATTATTTCCCACAATTTAATTAATGAATTGGATAATTTTTTTTTCTATTGATTCCCGTTTTGTTAGGAACTATAAATAATTGTGCAACCTTTCAACTTGATGCAAGAATGGGAAATGGATGCGATAATGTGTGCAAGAATTTGTATCAGACAAGACGTGCACACTTGAGTTGACCGGTGCTTCGTAAACCTAGTCATTCTTTCAACTTAAGGGTGGGCATCAGGGAATAATATCTGGAATAGAAATTCAAACCCCCGAATGATCGTGCGAACAACCGGAAAGCAGATACTGTACAAAGAAAGCAGAAGTAGTAATAATGACCCAATGACAAAAAAAAAAAAAGCTAGTAACTTAAGAAAATAATGTTTTTTAATTCCTCCTTTATGAAGCTGAAAGTGGCTCATAACGTCTCCTTCTATTTATTTCTTAGGGAGTCTTTCCGTTGAACTTTGCATAATCCAAGTTCTTCTATCACAGACCAGATCATTTCTACATTAGACGGTGCGCAAAAATGTTACAATACGTCTATTTATTTATTCCACCCCTTGTTGAATACAAAGAAACATTTGAGTCAAGTGCGGGAATTCCCGCTGAAATGAAAAGACTTTAATTTAAAGATGATCATATTGAGAAAAATAACGATCAAAACAGAGTGTGGTCAATTAGGTAGTATTATTTCATTCAAGATATACATAAACTGTCGAATTTCTAGGAAAATCTTTAGAGCCGTTTTCAAAATATCAGTCCACCCACCCAGCAGTTTCCACCTATGAAGACTTTGCAAGCTAATAGGAAGAATTGTATAAAAAAATGTCAAGGCTTTCTAAAAAGCCATTTCTCTTTCAAGTACATGTTTGGATGGCTGCCTGGTCGTGCGGTTTGCGCGCTGGACTGTCGTTTGGATTTATCGATGGCCCTGAATTCAAACCCACCCGCTCCCATCCCCCGTCGTCCTGCGGGAGGTTTGGACTAGGAAGTAAACTATCTTCAACTCTGAAGGAACATCCGAAACATGTAAAACATTTTACAAACAAACAAACAACATTTGCTTTTCCCCGAGGGAAGAGAGTTAATACTATTATCTATATCATTCTGTGCGCTAAGCGTGGCCGTTCAAGATGCTATTGACCTAACCTAGTTCAGCTAGACTGCGAAGACGTGCAATAGTGTTCAATAAAAAAAAACGTTTGCATTTTCAGTCTGTCTCTGCAATGATCAAACTCTAGATCTACTTTTGTGCATGGGAAATGAGCTGACGAGACGTTCTAGATTCTTATCTTTAAATTTACAGACGTTCCTTGAATTGAGAGGATAATTGCGTCCTATGCCCATCCATGTGTTAGCCTAGCTGAGTATGTTCATTGGAGACTTAAGCTCTGCTAAGTCATTGGTTTTCCAGGCTGATTCCGGCAACCTGTTCCATGCTAAAATGGCACTAGTAAAGAAGGAGCACTTGTATGAATTTGTTCTAGCATGTGGAATTTTTTTTAAATGTACCTTTATCTTTGTATTTCAGAGTATTTTAATAAGTTGGTTGTTTTTTTTCATTTGTAGAATGGGACCTAAGTAGATGGAATCAAGTAGATTGCACACATTGCATAAAGCAGTGGTTCTCAAACTGAGGTACGCGGACCCCCCAGGGGTCTGCAGAAAGATGAAAATCGTATTCAATTAAAATAACTTCTTTGCTAAAAGCCAGTTTATCCGATGGATTTATTGGAACAATCAATTCGCCCCACACAAATGATTACTACCGTTTAATATGGTTAGAACATACTAGCCTATGACTACCTAAACTAAACATAACTAAATATTCTTACTCCCGACTGAACCCTAGAGAGCAATTGACTAATTGAGTATTTTTGTTTATTAATTCGTGTTTTGTTAAGTGCAATAAATAATTGTTTAAAGTATCAACTTGATCGGAGAATGCGTGAGGGAGAAATAGCGTTAACAATTATGTAAGGGGACTAAACTCAACAAATTTAGCCATATAAGTGAATACTGAAATATTAGTTTCCTTTGTTCCTATTAAACAATTATCGATTCATGTTTTGTCTATGTCAATGATTAGTTGTGCGAAGTTTCAGCTTGATCCGAGAATGGGTGTGGGAGAAATAACGTGTACACACTTTTTATCAGACAGAGTTGATATAAGCTTTGTAATTATAACGGTCAAACCAGAGTTTTCTCAGTGTGGCGTATTAACAAGTAATTATTTTCCAAAGATATACTCTCTCTGACATACTGTCCACCCAGAAAGAGTTAGCAAGGTAATAAGAGAAACAGAATATATTTATATATACATTGGAAGCCGTGAATGAGCGAAACTACTGTATCAGCTTTTCTTTCCAAAGGTAAATAGATCCCATTACGAAGCGCTCCACTAGAAATAGTTCATAAATGCAAGCAGTTCTAGATCGCATCCGTGACAGGCAGCACCATCTGGTCAAGTTGAAGGTCGAGTAGGCTGAGATTCGTTTCACTCCAATATTGAGAGATAACGTGACACGTCAAAACGTCCGAGATCAAACTTAGCCAATCAAAGAGATCTCTTCGGACAAAGTGGCCACGCCGTCTTCATATTGAACCTACTTCATTCCTCAAATCCACATAGAACCTTCCAGGTATCGATATGTAAAATTGTGAGCCGGTGATTTTTTTTTCAGTTGCACAGCTTACAAAAAACAGCATTGGCACGCACGTGACCTTGACATCTGCTAATAATTTCCCGGAAGGATTTTTTATGTCTGTTTCCTGGAATCTCCATCAGTAACCCAAAGCGCTACTGGTGCTTATCACATTCAATAATGCGCTACAAGGCCACTTAATAAAGCTCAGTCCACTACTGTAAAGAACATACAATTGCAAACGCAGCATTAAGCTCAGTCCACGACTGCAAATTACAAACAATTGTGAATCTTTTTAGACTATGTTTCAGAGAAGGAAATATTTACTTCCTTAAAATTGAAAAGCATTTTTCTTATGTATACATAATCATCATTCAACCGAGTGAGCGCTTGAGAAGCAAAAATTATCTTACTGAATACCTGGACTAAAATAATGCAAAGGGTCGGGGGAGGGGGGACTAAATGGTAAGGCCTTTGGTTTCTGAACCGAGGAGCCTCAGATTTGGATCTCGGTAAAGACTGATTTTGAATTTCGGGATTTTTAGGACCCCCCTAAGGCCCACCCATCTTTGATGAGTACCTGACATGAGTTGTGGAAAGTAAAATAATGCTGACCACGACACTCTGGTTTCATAATCTGCTCTGTATATGTCTGTCTCTGTGTAGTCTACCTTTTGTACTTGTATAACAATATATGTGTGAGTATTGCGTTACACGTTAGTAGTTTTTGTTTCAATAAAATGCAGTTCAAAAATTAAGACAATATTCAACAATGAAAATAATACGAAAATAAAATATGAAAAAAAAATGCAAAAGAATCTAGGCGATATTTTAATTTGCAAAAGAATCTAGGCGATGTTTCAATTTGCAAAAGAATCTAGGCGATGTTTCAATTTGCAAAAGAATAGTTCAATATATAATAAAATCTAGTGATTTTCTAATATGCAAGAGAAACCAATCGGTTCTTCATCTTCAATAGTGGGAATGTTACATTGTCCTGCAACCCAGAGATCTAGCTCTCCTCACATCACGAATGCTCCTATTCTAGACATTTCTTTTTCTTCGTCTCATGGACCAACTCCTATTGCCTGGTTCATTCAAAAGTTCACTCATTTTACTCTCAGTGACAAAATAATGCTAACCTTTCACGAACTAGTGCGTATAGAAACTCAATATGATTTCTATTAACTGCTTGTACAAACGTTTACAAAACTCTATAGAGCTATATCTAAATTACTCACGTTTAAGTGGACACACGACACGCTTAAAGAAACTTCTCTACCATTCGAATAAAACAGTCGAGTGAGCACAGGTAAGGAATCTATTTATATACAATTAGCTGTGACGACAGTATGTTTTTATCTGCCCAGCATTCTGATTGGCCGCTGGCTTTAAACACGCCTTCCAATCGTTACGTGTTTGAGATCTATATTTAGCGGAAAGGTTTTCCTGATAAAATTCCCTCAAGAAAACATCTTCCAAAATCGATTTTTTTTCTAAGTCGTTTCAGAAGAAAAGTATGCATCCCAAGGCGCTAAGTACTTGGTTCTGAGTCAAATGTCTTACAATACTCCTAGAGGCAGTGGCGTAGCATCTCAAGGCGCGAAGAACTTGGTTCTGAGTTACGTAGTCAAATGTCTTACAAGACTCCTAGAGACAGTGGCGTAGCATCCCAAGGCGCGAAGAACTTGGTTCTGAGTTACGTAGTCAAATGTCTTACAAGACTCCTAGAGGCAGTGGCGTAGCATCCCAAGGTGCGAAGAACTTGGTTCTGAGTTACGTAGTCAAATGTCTTACAAGACTCCTAGAGGCAGTGGCATAGCAACCCAAGGCGCGAAGAACTTGGTTCTAAGTTACGTAGTCAAATGTCTTACAAGACTCCTAGAGGCAGTGGCGAAGAATCACTAGGCGCGAAGTACTTGGTTCTGAGTTACGTAGTCAAATGTCTTACAAGACTCCAAGAGGCAGTGGCGTAGCATCTCAAGGCGCGAAGAACTTGGTTCTGAGTTACGTAGTCAAATGTCTTACAAGACTCCTAGAGGCAGTGGCGTAGCATCCCAAGGCGTGAAGAACTTGATCCTGATTCACGTAGTCAAATGTCTTACAAGACTCCTAGAGGCAGTGGCGTAGCATCCATGGTGAGAAGGGGTTCAATGAACCCAATCCTACGACCATTAGAGGCCCAAAGCCTGTGGCGCACCAGCCATGACAAGTGTGGGTTTCGTTGCGTTTGGGCTTGGGACCAATAGGGGCCCACATGAGCCGAATGAAACTACTCCATTTTGAGTCCATTTGAATGTCTTTTTTTTTTGGAGGGGGGGGGGGGTAAATATACAGACTACACAAATTATTCGCTACACACTAAATTTGTCTTATTTTATGGGGTGGGGGGGGGGGGGCGGGTCCACCAACATATTATTGAACCCGGGCCGACGAGAACCTTGCTACGACACTGCCGAGAGGTCTAGTACCAGTATGCGGCCGGCTTTTTTAAAGCGAGGATTGGACTTGACATCTTCGAGTTCATATGAAATGAGAAAACTCCTCAAAGGCGTTCAAGCGTAACCTGGGGTGGCCTTCTTCCCCTCTCCCAACACTTTTTGCCTCTAGTTTTGATTAGTGGTCCGTGGGGTCAGGTGAGGTTGCATCTCCCTTCTCGGTGACCAACAACAAGGGCATTGCGTGGCCAGCACAACTCCCACTCGCCTCGACTTTCCCCATGGTACAGCGTAACAGAGTGCTGTAAATTACAAAAACTCAAGTCACTCGGTAGATTCAAACTCGGGACCTACGGTGTGAAGTCAAAAGTATACCGGAGTAATGCTAAACAAACTATTTTGTATGATGGATCCAGGCATACAATTCAATCACCGTTGTTGTATACAGAAAGTTAGTAAGGCAAGGACTCCTTGGGGATCTTTAGGCACCACTGAGTCCACCCAGCTCTAATGGGTACCTGACATTAATTGGGGAAAAGTAAAGGATGGTCACATGACACCCTCGTTATCCGTGGGTCACATAAGCAGATGACCTTTACATTACCTGCCCCATAGATCGCAAGGTCTGAAAAGAGGAACTTTACTTACTTAACTTTTATTTCAACCATTATTACGATCACTGCTTTCATAATCCTAAGCGAAGTAATGACTGAACATCGAGGTGTGATTTGCGGGACATAGCTTCAGACAAGACGAAACACCGTTACCAAAGACAGCCATAACATGGAGGCCAAAAAAAGGGAAAGCGAAAACAGGGCCGCCCATGTCTGACCTGGCGTCACACCTTCTTAGAAGACCTAAAATCCGTACGCACTAGCTGTGGAAGAGGTTGTGGAAGTCGTCTGCGAACGATCTCTGTGGAGAAAGCTTGCCGCCTCATGCGCTGAACGGCGCGGGATTCCATCCCGAGATCATGATCTAATGGTAGAGGAACCAGCCATTTTGCGTTAGACACGCTTTTCTTCTAGAGCTGAGACCATTGTTTTTTCGCTGACCATAGCTTTCTTTGTCCCCCAACTCTCTCCCTATAGCGCGGTCTAGGCCTATGTCTTCCCAGAAGTCAACACCGACGTCCACTGCATCGAGGTCTCGTTTAATTACATTCACATTTCGGAGGTGGAGACGACCAGTTGTTTTTTTTCTTGAGCCCATCATGAGTTGTCCGTAAAAGATGTCTTTCGGGATGCGTACATCCTCCATCCTACGGACACGATCAAGCCAGAGTAGGCGGCGTTGTCTGACGATTGTTTTCTTGCCATGTGATTTTCAAGTGAGATGAATTTAATTTCGCTTTGAGTCCATGACTCACTGCCGTACAGTAGCGGGCTCTAAACACATGCCGAAGTCTAAGCTTTCATTTATCCATGAGCATAAAGATATCTGTTACCCTTGTACTGCCTGAATCAAAGATCCTACATTGAACGTAATTGTAATAAATTATTCCACGTGATCAAACTGTGCTCTAGTGCCGCCATCTAACATGAACCAAATTACAATACAATATGGGGCATCACTATGCTTCCCATGGCATATGTTTTCGATACAATAATAGCGTTCAGTCAGTCATAAGTTTAATACCTTATAGCACTCTGTCATTTAAATGGGGAGTTGAGGAATATTAAACAAAATGATTAAGCTTTTGGGGTATTATGGAGTGTTTGTGTGGGGGGGGTTTTTGTGACGGTAGGAAGAGGTTAGCGATTGGTTGTGAATGGTGCAACATAGTGGCATTGTAATTTGGTCTTAGAACAGACGACTCCAGAACGTGAGACTGAAAGGTTGTGTTATTGTAGTTCGATTTTATTTTTTAAAATTATTACTTAAGTCTAGTACATTTACTTTATTTCATATGAACTTGATTTCGTCTATGTTATAATAAAAAAGTTACTCAAGCCATTTTTAGATATAATAAGCTTACAGCGGTTTAGTTGTCTACCAGCAACAACAAAGGAGGAGGGGGGGGGGGGGGGACAATAAATATAAAACACCTACTAATGTTCCCATGTATAAACAATGAAACAAATAAGATTGAGGAAAAGAAAACCACTTGGCTAACAATAAATATTAAACTTCCTTTAGATCAAATCATTGGCAGCCATAGAGCAGAAATGGAAGCACTAGAAGTAGCAGCTATCACGCTAGCAGATCCTCCAAGTACCCCACACAGTCAGATTGCCTTTCTAACCGATGCGAAAACAATCCTCCAAAGCTTGGAAAACTCTGATTCCTCCTATATTAAACGGCTCTGGACAGCACTTATAAAGCTCAACAACAACTGAAAAAAAAATGTTATTCAATGGATACCAGCACATATAGAACTACAAGGGAATGAGAAGGCTGACACACTTGCCAAGTGTGGGAGAGCAAACACACAATTAAACATTGCACTCTATCCAGGAGAAATGAAGAAACTAATAGTGAATAGAATAAATGAGAAAATGGACAAGCTCTCATCCGAATCACAAGAAAGATGACGACTATTTTAAGCTATCCTGACGGGATCATGGTCTAATCTTTCGACTCAGAACCAGACACAACAGAGAGAAACAACATTAGTACTGGAAGCTCAAAGTTGGAGATAGTGAAATCTGCCCAGAAAATGTTGACCGTGTGCTTCAAAACTGCATTCTAATCCAACATGCCTGAACAAGACACTGGCCCCAAAACATCCCTATAGAAGGAAAACTTCCTGGTTAGGAAACCACTGTGCAGTTCATCTCATGTATTGGTCCAGTCATCTGTACGCTCCAACATAACAATGAGAACGAGGAAGAAGAAGAAATCAATGAATAAAAAAATGCTGGACTGGCGTTGATATCAAGGGGATATGAGGGAAGAGAATGCCCAACAGATAGTTACATTAATATTGCACGACCAGGCAGCCAGGTCTATTGGTGAGCTTATAATATACTGTCAACATAGTGTTAAAATTGCAGACAGAGTTTAGACAAATCACCATAGCTGCCTTTAATTATTATGAAACAGAGCTACTGACTGCCCTGTCCAAAGCTCGCCTCCCAGGAATCAACCTACTGATGCTACGATGGCTGAAGAAACCACCAGCACCACCGAAGACATAGACCGTCGGAAACTCAAGCAGATGAAACTAAACATATATACAATCTTAGGGTAAGAAGAACTAGGCCCAATTATAAAGAGTTCATCAGCTTACTAGAACTCTGAAGTGGACATTCGATTGGTCAATACTAGTCATGTGTTTCTGTCTTCCATGTGACTTGGTCAATGATGAAGGCTTTCAGAGAAGCTTTGAGGGTGGCCCTGAATCGTTTTCTTTGTCCATCTTGCGAGCGCTTTCCTTCCCTTAATTAGCCATACAGGAGTCGTTTAGGGATGCGGCGGTCTTCCATTTTGCTGATGTGGCCTGATCAGGATTGTGTGGATGCTTTGCAGACCTGCTCTTGGAAGGACTTCAGTATCAACTATTTTTTCGTGCCATTTAACATTCAGTATTTTTCTGAGACAGTTTTGTTTTTGTTTTTTACATGTTTGCTAAATACTGTCCACGTTTCTGAGGCATAGAGCAATGTAGGGGGGATGGCAGCTCGATAGAACCCTAGCTTTGAATTTAGGTGATACCTCGTCTATTCCAGACATTTTTATACAGTCTGCCATAGGATGCACTGGCCTTGGCGATACCAGGTCGATTTCCTGATTTCATTATCAATCTTTCCGTTTCTGGAGAGTGTATTCCAGTGTAAGTGAAGTGTCCACTGCATTTATATCATGTCCATTTATCTTGATGCTTGGATCCATTCTAAGCGGCCAAGGTTTTCCATACTCTATTGTGTTATTAATGTTATTGTTCATGGCATTAGTGTTAGCAGTCTCAATGCTTTTACAATTGCTGGCCATATCTTCAATCATATCTTAATGATGGCTGCCTGGCCAATGGGTATATGCTCCAGACCAATGGTTCTCAAACTTTGTTCACTCACAGATCCCTTTTTAGTCAAAACTTGCCCTCCAAATGAAAAGGCTACATAAATTCATAGTATAAAGATCACAAAGAAAAAAACAAAAAAAACAGCAGCATGTTGAAGAAGTAATTATTGAAATTATCTTTTGTTTAAAATAAAATTTTTAAAAAATAAATAACATGGATGTATCGAGGTTTTATGAGTGTAACTTTTATTATAGCGCTGATGATGTAAAGGTTATCTGTTGCTGTGGCCTAAGATTAGCAAGGGTGTCATGTGGCCAGCACAACGACCAACCACCTTTACATTTACCCGGCTAATGTCAGGTACTCTTTAGAGCTGGGTGGACTAAGAGGCATCCAAAGATCCCGAAATAAAAAATTCCAGTCTTCACTAGGATTTGAACCAGGACAACCGTTTTGGAAACCAGGCGCTTTATCGCTCAGCCACCATGCCTCCTCAATTTGAGTGATATCTGCAAATACCCATGCGCACTATTTTCTTTTTTTTTTATATGAAGTTCATACCAAATAGAAAGACAACAACCTTTGTGCAATAACCACGGAGTCTCTGGGTCGTCAGTTGGAAACTTTAAGATGAAGCTTGGCCTACTTTTTTTTAATGGCATGATAAAGCATAGACATTGAAAGAAGGATGTTGATTGGTATGTAAATTAAGTGAATTATATTTTGATATGCAAAATAAAATTCTATCACAGGACTGTTAATAATCATTGTTTCAACAATGACATCATCATTAAAAAAAAGTTTGTTATAGACATATTAAACAGTAGTAAGGGGCAGTTGATTATTATTTAAATTTTCCAATAAGATAAATGGCTTTTAACGAAGAAGTTATTTTAATTTTACAATTTTAATCTTTCTGTGCACCCCATATGGTCGTCTCAAGGAACCCTGGGGTTCAATGGACCACAGTTTGATTACCACTGCTCCAGACTTCTCAATAGAATCCTCCCCACAACAATCCTGTGGTATGGTATCAATTAAAAACTAATTTATAATACAATGAATTGTAAAGCATGTGCCGATAATGTGGTGGCACCCCTGACACAACTTCCACTCTCTTCAATTGCTTTTATTTTTAAAAAATACTGCTTCAAAATGCTCTTCCTGTATGAAGATAATTGACTTCCTTGTCCAAACCTCCTGCAGGACAACGGGGAATGGCAGAGGGCTGGTATGAACCCAGGACCATCGAGATGTCCGAACAACAGTCCAGCGCGCATACCTAACAACCAGACAGCTGCCTGGTCGTGCGGTTTGCGCGCTGGACTGTCGTTCGGATTTATCAATGGTCGAGGGTTCAAATCCCGCCCGCTCCCATCCCCTGTCGTCCTGTGGGAGATTTGGACTAGGAAGTAAACTATTTTCAACTCTGAAGGAACATCCGAAACATGTAAAACATTTTACAAGCACAGCAATCTATTAGAATTAGATCTAAGACATTCTCAATCTAGAAAAGTGTATACCAGTACGTCTCTAGTTTTATCATCTAGACCTAGATATCTAATAGTAATAATAGTAATATCTATATTTATAGTATATTCATGAATTGTACAACTAAAACCTCTAGTACAGAGTCTATATCTACTCTAGAATACTCTACTCTCTAGATCTAAACTCTAAATTAGTTTTTATCTAGAATCTAAATGAATATTAATGAATCTAATGTAGATCTAAGAATTAGTCTAAACTCTAATTACTAATTACTCTAAATCTAAACTCTAATTTAAAATCTAGATCTATCATCTATGTAGATCTAGATTCTAGCCCATACTGGCTTACTCAGTGTGACTTAGATAAGTTTAAATTAAAAATAATAATAGATCTATCTATATAGATCTAGTCTATTTTCTAGATCTGTAGATCTTTTAAAGATCTAGATCTATTCTATATAAACTATAGATTACCCCAGTATAAATCCGTTCCAAATTACCTTTATATATCACAGTATAGGTCTTCATCTATGTACAACTTGTACTTTGTAAAGAATTTTCATTTTGTTTACAGTCTGAAACGGTCAAGTGTAGATAACTAAACTATTTCCGCATAATCATTGGCATTCGATCAATTTTCTGTTGTGGCAAAAGGGACACAATAACAAGAATATTTTAATATTAAGTAACTATTATTATGCCCTTGTGATATGAAACGCCAAGTAATAACTGGATCATTGGAAATTCGATTCATATAATTTGTAAATTACTATTGTAACATTCACTTTTCTACAATTCAGAGATAATTATTCTTTGATTTTCATGTAAAAAAAAAAAAAATAAGGCATAACCAACCTCTTAGATGTAGGCACACTTTAAAGCAAAGAGTCTCCAAAACTTGTTTCTTAACAGAACATCCCATATATTCAGTGTAACACTATGCCTATATCCCAGAGAGGTTAATTCACCTAGTGGCCTACTAGCTAATTATTGCATTAGTTAGTGGAACACATATTCAGGCTTCGTGGAACAACTGGGGAAACACTGCTCTAAACTACCTGACATTCAGAATTTTAAGACATGCATGGCAATAGAGACAGCAACAGAAAATTGGAGGCCCTAGAGGCGAAGTGATTTGCTGACCCCGACTGAAAAAAAATGTCCCAAGTCTTCAGGCTATGCAAGACATGTATGTCTTTTGAATATGGATCTATTTCAGGCTATGCAAGACATGTATGTCTCTTGAATATAGATCTATTTCAGGCTATGCAAGACATGTATGTCTTTTGAATATAGATCTATTTCAGGCTATGCAAGACATGTATGTCTTTTGAATATGGATCTATTTCAGGCTATGCAAGACATGTATGTCTCTTGAATATGGATCTATTTCAGGCTATGCAAGACATGTATGTCTTTTGAATATAGATCTATTTCAGGCTATGCAAGACATGTATGTCTTTTGAATATGGATCTATTTCAGGCTATGCAAGACATGTATGTCTTTTGAATATGGATCTATTTCAGGCTATGCAAGACATGTATGTCTTTTGAATATGGATCTATTTCAGGCTATGCAAGACATGTATGTCTTTTGAATATGGATCTATTTCAGGCTATGCAAGACATGTATGTCTTTTGAATATGGATCTATTTCAGGCTATGCAAGACATGTATGTCTTTTGAATATAGATCTATTTCAGGCTATGCAAGACATGTATGTCTTTTGAATATAGATCTATTTCAGGCTATGCAAGACATGTATGTCTTTTGAATATAGATCTATTTCAGGCTATGCAAGACATGTATGTCTTTTGAATATGGATCTATTTCAGACTATGCAAGAATCGGCTATGGGTCATCTCATAGAAATGAGATGAATGCCTGGGCATTAGTTCTGGTATGAACGGTGTAGCCCACACAACATTTAGCCACCCTCTCGCAACGCAGCTGATGTGTCCAAAGGAACAGCAAGTACCGATACAGTTTGGGAGCAGCTGCGTTGCAGGCTACGCCAGGATGTAGCACTTATGAGCTCTGCTGAAATTTCAATTGCCGCGGGTTCTTGATTTTTCCTCAGGGTTGATTCCAGAAGCCATTCCTATGTTTGGGTATACTTGTAGATACAAAGAAACAGAGGTTTCAATTCAGAGTTTTCCCTTCTCCTATCTGGGTAGCCACTTTAGATAAAGCGAGACATTTATCATTGGGACACTTTGTTTAGCCTGTTTTTGTCAACTTTATCGTAGTCTATTTACAACCCAATAATTAGAATCTTATCTCATATAATACAGACGTTACTTCAAAAAACAAGATGATTATGTCCTACGCGTTATACATATTAACCAATGACTTAAATTCTGCCAAGTCACTGGTTTTCCTGGCTAGCTCAGGCAACCCATTCCATGCTCTAATAGCACTAAAGAAGAAGGAGTATTTGTACAAATTTGTCCTAGCATATGGAATGAGGAGTGTGCCTTTATCTTTGTGTCTTTCTGAGTATTTTATTAAATTTTGTATTTGAAGATTATGGTTGTTTTTTTTTATGTATAATTACTACTTTACTTTTGCGTCTTCTGTCGTGGAGGCTTTCTAAATTTAGAGATTTTACTAAAGGTGTTACTCTAAGTCAAATGTGATGATTTGTTTGTTATGAATCTCACTGCTCTATTTTATGTCTGTCCCAGTTTCTTAATGTTTTCTTGAGTTGAGGGGTCCCAAACAGAGGATGCATATTCTATTATTGGCCTAACCAAGGTTAAATAATATTATTTATTATTTATTTGATTTATAGAAATTTTTGGAAATAAACCCTAATGCTTTGTTTGTTTGCATTATGGCAATAGAGCCGGCCATAAATAATTGGAGGCACTAGAGACGAAGTGAATGAATATTATATTCACCTTGTTTATTATTGTGATCTCCCTTTGAAATGCTCATACATTTTTAAGCTTCCATTAATTTAAAACTACTAAAATAATGAGGTTACTGGTGTATTTGATGAAATCAGTATATTTTGTGATGTAATAATGCTATAGGCCCCGGTTTTAATAAATACTCGAGAAAAACAGCTGGAGAGCTCTCACGAAAGAAAAGACTTTGCAGTATATGGGTGCAGAAGATGAAACAGTTTTTGTCTGTACTAAATGTGTCTAAATATTTAGGTCACAACTGGGTTAGCGTTGTCACATGACATACTGCACTCGAAGACAATGCTTTGTCATATCATAGTTGTGAGAATTAGAAATCCCTAGAATCACCGTCATTGGGGTGAATTGTGATATGCAATAGTCGTGAGTAGTAGCAAACTCTATTGAATCTTGGGTACAGATCAAGATTGAATTAGTGTAGCTCAGGACCTTGAGACAAACGGTCAAGTTTTATACATAGCTAAAGATGGTCAGTCAGAGGCCATTGTTTGGTGCATTATCTTTATGCCTGTAGAATTCTTTTTAGTAAGCAAAGTATGAGTGGATATTTCATCTATTGTAAATTGTATAATATTTCACTTTGGATTTATGCCTATACTCGTGTAAAGAAAAGTAAAGTTCCCCTTTCAGTCCTTGGGTCTACAGGGCAGATGATCTAAAGGTCATCTGTTTCTGTTGCCTACAGTTAACGAGGGCGTGTCATGTGGCCAGCACAATGACCAACCACTTTTACTTTTCCCACACAATGTCAGGTACCCATTACAGCTGGGTGGACTCAGAGGCGCCCAAATATCCCAAAATTAAAAATCCCAGTCTTCACCAGGAATCGAACCCAGGACCTCTGTTCGGAAGCAAAAGCGCTTTACCACTCAGCCACTACATCTCTATACACTCGTGGTGTAGTTAAAAGTATTATCTTAAAGTATTTGGTGATAAAGTTTTATCTATGTGTGTCTTAACAGAAGTTTCTTAATTCTAGTAAGTTATATCGTACAGGTATTATACATCCTTACATCATTGACGTTAGATTGCCTACATAATGGATGGCTGCCTGCTCATGCAGTTTGCGCACTGGATTGTCATTTGGATTTAATGATGGTCCCGGGTTCAAACCCTGCCCATTCCTATCCACCGCCGTCCTGTGGGAGATTTGGACTAGGAAGTGAATTTATCTTCAACTCTGAAGGAACATCCAAAACATGTCAAACATTTGACAAAACATTTGAAATTGAACCCAGTGTAACCTTAACAACAACGTTGTATTATGATTCGCTCGGTTTATTTCTAGGATGATAAATAGAATGCAAAAAAAATTGGGGGGATAAAAAAAAATGACTAAAAAAAAACAACATAAAAACATTCATCTCTTGTATTTTATTAACATTTGTATGTATATGTACAGGGTTTTTAAACTTGACAAGTAGATCCCCATACAGCAAACCGTAAACAAAAGTTTATGTTTGCAAAGTATTACACAAGTTCAACAATCAACACTATTTACATTGTAAATTGCAATAAAACAGGAACATATGTACATTATAAAGGATATATCACCGGATCATTATGATATTCATATGGGTAAAAAAAAGGGGGGGGCAAGGGAAATGAAATGATCATATATGATCCAATTTACTGTACAGGCACAATGTAGATGGTCAGAAACAAACACTTTAATCATATGTACAATCATTGTCAAATTTTCATTATGAAAAAAATTTCACTCATAGCTAAGATTCTTATTCAATCCAAGCAGAATAGAAAAATTCAACTATTCAATGAACACTCCCTGCTCTGATAAACTTATATACAGACCCAAACATAACACTGATTCCACAGAAAATACTAACACATCATTAGTGGCTAAACCCCCCCCCCCCCCACACACACACACATATTCTATTTGGCACTAGACTTATGCAATGGAAAAAAAAATAACTGCTATTCAAGTGAAAAACATTTTAAAAGAATAAAAAAAAAGAAAATATATGTAGGTCTATATTTACCTAGAAAATAAAACGACAAATACATAGCAATGAAAGCCCTGGATGGTTAAACATAAGCCATTTAGTGTTAGGAACATTAATAGTTCTAAATAAAAGTGGACAAGGCATATTTGAATGATTTATCAGATCCATATACATGATTTCAATGAAACATGGGGTCAGAGTTCACCCAGTAGATTTTCATTAAAATTTATTTTTTAAAAGGTGTTTACTAGATATAAAAAAAAAAAAAAAATGCATACAGAATAAAAATTTATAATGAACTAAATGAAAATAAAATGGAATATCATTTGTTTTTTTTTAACAAGATTTTAAGCGTGTGTATATATGATAGAAATTTATACTTGCACACTGTTTTCTTAGCCAGTCATAATATAAAACAAGATTTGTTTTACCATGACTGAAGGGAATGCTTACAAAATATAATGTACATGATATACAAAGCTATTTATTATCAAATATATTTTTTTCAATATATATATAACACAGGATAATCTCAGTTCTCTGACAAATCCAGCAACAAAACAAAATCAACAGCTTTTCTTTTTTTCTATAATTCAGTATGGATTCTTTGCTCCAGATTTTTCAGTTCTCCGATTATTTCTTTGGGGAGATCATCATTGACCTGCTCATCAAAATACTTGTAAATGGCATTCACCTCATTCTCCCAGAACTCTCTGGGCAAACTGAAAAGGGCATCAAGATCGACTGGCTCCTCAAGGCCTTCAAGATTGAGAGAGTCGAATTTTGGCACATAGCCAATGGCAGTTTTCTTGGCAATGTCTTCATTGTTGCATCTGCGAACGATCCAGTCTAACACTCTGGCATTCTCCCCGAAACCTGGCCAAAGGAAACTGTTGTTAGGGCCACCCTTGCGGAACCAATTGACGTGAAAGATCTTGGGGAGAACTAGTCCATCTTTCTGCCCAAAACTGAGCCAGTGTTTCAAATAATCTCCAAAGTTGTAGCCAAAGAATGGGCGCATGGCAAAGGGATCATGCATAATTTGCTTAGCTGAAAAGAAACAATAATTCAAATTATTTATACCTGCACTTTAGAAAAAAATTTAAAGAGCACATTTACGTTTGAGATCTAAATGCCTATAATAATAGTTCATAAATTAAATTATAAATTATATGAAAGAGTAGTATAATGTTGCTTGAACAATCCTCATTTGCCTTATGTAATCCCTACAGTGAGTTAAACCTCAAAGCGTCTTTGAGTCCCACCTACAATCCTAGTTCTCAAAGCTTGACAGTAAAGTGTTTTAACTGCCCATCAACTACATTACCAAATTTTTAAATTTAAAAAAAAATATAAAATGTTCAAACCTACCAACATGTTCAGCTGCGGCGGTCGACTCAGACCGCATAGAAGCACCAATAAACACACCATGCTGCCAGTTAAAAGATTCATAGACCAGAGGTACACCAGTGGGGCGACGGCCACCAAAAATAATGGCATCGATAGGAACACCTTGAGGGTCTTCCCATGCAGGATCCATGATAGGACACTGTTCAGCGGGAGTACAGAACCTGGAACAAATTTAGCATGCATACATTGTCATGTTGACCATCTAATACTAAAAAACAAAAATGTTTCCATTCCTATCAAGAGACAAAGGACTACGTGTAAATGATAATCAACCCTTAAAGGTGTTGTGCCTAGCACAGTGACCAACTGCTTATTAAAGTTCACTTATGGATTTATAAGCCCATTATAAAAAAAAAATAAAAAATTCCTGAAATACATTACAATGTCGAATGACTAACAACATAGTCTTAATAAATTGAATTTGTTTTGAACCTGATAGTATGGAAAGCAAAACTTTTACATAAAATGTACTTAGAAATTTCCTAAAAAAAAAATTTAAAAAAATGCCAGCCTTCACTTTTACCAAGACTCAAACCTTCAACAACCAAACAATTTACAACTGTCTTCAAAAACATCTTACTCATGATGAGAACAACTTATGATTTGAAAAAAAAGGTTACTTTAATAAATTACCTTGAATTAGCATGAGCAGCGGGTCGGTCAGATTCTTCTTTCTTCCAGTCTTCATCACCGAGCCAGGATTTGATTTTCACACCTTGTTCAATCTCTTTCTCTAATCCTTCCCAGAATACTCCACCATCACTGGTCTCTGCTACATTTGTGAAGATTGTGTTGGCTTTAATAGTCTGCATAGCAATAGGATTTGTTTTCATAGATGTTCCTGAAGAAACAAAATAAATCATATTTATTTTGAAAACTTTGTATCATTGCATTTTAATTACAATAACAGGTAGCTGCAAAATGCAAAACTTCTGAAGACTAAATTTTTAAATAATTTAATTTTAGAGAATCATTATGATCCCAATGGGAAAAGTATAAATAATTGAAGACATATTTAAAATGCAAAAAAAAAAGGTAATTTTGAGTCTTCAATTAATTTTAAAAAGCCTGAGGATTTATAAAAAAATAATAGTCTAAATCTCATATTGATAATTATAAAAAGTAATTTGTTAGAACCATTTTTTAAGACAGGACAAATAGATTAGTTGAAAACAATTCACAAACCTGGAGCAACACCAAAGAAACCAGCTTCAGGGTTAATAGCTCTAAGTCTTCCCTTGTCATCAAAGCGCATCCAGGCAATGTCATCTCCAACACACGTGATTTTGTAATTGCTGAGGGTTGGGGTCATCATGGCCAAATTTGTTTTGCCACATGCACTTGGGAAAGCTGCTGCAATGTATTTTTTTACTCCTGTGGTTTTATTTTCAATTCCTAAAATCTGAAAGAAAAATAAATGTCACTGATGATTACGCATGTAAGCAAAAACTATATATTATGAGTGAGTCTGGTATGAATTATACAAAATGTATTCATGAAGAGCAGGAAAAGTATTTTAGAAATTTATTTAGATATACAATGGAGTTTAAATTTACCAGCATGTGTTCGGCTAACCATCCTTCTCTATGACCGAGAATTGAGCCAATACGAAGGGCAAAGCACTTTTTGCCTAGCAAAGAATTTCCTCCATAGCCACTTCCAAAGGAACAGATTTCATTTCTTTCTGGTAAATGAGCAACCAAAGTCATTTTGGGATAGCATGGCCAATTATTGTGTAGAGGTGCTGTGGACAATTAATAGATTATTTAATTTTTGGTGTAATTAACTTGTAGGCATATTTATATTTAATATGAAATTGAACATTTTTAAAAAATATGACTCTAAGTTAACATTAAACAAACTTATTTAAAAAAAAGGTTATAGGTTATGTGCATGTGTTAATGAGGTTGTTCAGGTTCATATTTATCAGAGATTTGAATTTAGAGAAGCCATAGATTTTACATTTTGATTCAATTAACTCAAGTCGAGCGAGACCTGCCCTTGTGGAGCATCACCAGAGTATTCTCACCATGTCCTTCAAAGCTGCATACTATATCAAATGGCCCGAACAAGACTCTGGCCCCTAAACCTTCCTATAGAACAAAAACTATATGGAGAACTGCCTGATCTGAAAACCACTGTGCAGTTCATCTCGAATATAGGATTACTGATCTGAACCCTCCAACATGTAAAATGAGAACAAAGAACTCATTCCATGCTTGAAAGATAATTGAAAGAAAAGTTGTTTTTAATTCTATCTCATGAAATAAACTTGTTGCTCGTGTCTGTGTATCTTTATGAGTATTTATTTGATAATTCTTTTATGAGTATTTATTTGATAATTCTTTTATGCTTTGTTTAGTGCAATAGTACTATTTAATTTTCTTGAAAAAAAACAAACCACTAGACTACTCACAGGTAAGAGGGAGAGGTCGACCAACTGAATGAAGACATTTGACAAAGTTGTCATCTTTGAGAGCCTGAAGAATATTTGTACCCATTCTAGTCATTATTCTCATACTGGCCACCACATAGGCAGAGTCTGTGAGCTGGATGCCAATCTTGGACATCGGAGACCCAAGAGGTCCCATGCTGAATGGAATAATGAACATTGTCCTCCCTAAAGAAAATAAACAAGATATAGTAGAATTAAGTAGAACTCAAAGCAAAAAAAAAAAAAATGTTTTCACTTTTACTGTAGCCTAGTTCTGTACAATTCTCTTGCATTACCTTTCATACAATCAGGGAATCTCATGTTCAACTCATTGTCCATGTCATCAGGGGACATCCAATTACCAAGCTGACTTTTGGCTCCATATTTAGGCATGGGTACTGTGTCCCTCTGCAAATCTGAGGAGATGTAGGTCAGTCTTTCAACACGGGCTACGTCTGCTGGGTCTGTTTTTGCCAACCAACTGTAAAATAAAAATTCGATTAAATCAGGAATTCAGATAAATTATAAATATACACATTTTTGCTCTTCAATTTTCTCAGTTCAGTAAGTCTAGAGCTATGTCATACCTAAGCTAAGAAAGCATTATCACTTACAATATTGGATTAGACTAATTTTTTAACTCTAAACTTAGAAATAGTAAATAGAAAAGGGAGGTAATCATACAAATTACATATTGACAATTATTTGATAATTGTGTTGCCTTTAATTTGAAAAAAAAAAACTGTTTTAATATTTAACATATATATATAGTACTGACCAATTGTTATATTTGGGTAATTTTTTAATGATCCCATCTTTCTGTAAAATATACGTCAGCAGTTCATTCTCACGCTCTGAGCCATCACAGATGTGAATTGTGTCTGGTTTGCACAGGCGAACATTTTCCTCAACGTAGTGACGCACTTTGTTGGGCAGGGCATTGAAGTCGCCGTAGATGACCCTTGTGTGGTCGAACAGTGCTGGTGTGGTCGACAGTGGAGCTGTGATAAAATTTGGCCTTTCATTTTTCAAAAGCCTTGCGGGAATACGTCTGCAAAATACAAAAGTTGTTTCCCTTTGTGATTATTTCGTAAAATACGTTAAAATCTATAGCCAGTATAATATCTTATATCATTTGCCTTATGCGTGTGCTACGTAGCACATTTTTTTTTTATTTAACCACGTAGACCTAGATAGATCGAATCGGCTATCGTACGAAATAAATGCTAAAGCAGCATTTCTGGCTGAATCGATGGGTGTCGGTTGTGTGTAAGGGAGCTTAAGCGGCAATAAAACGAAATGGATAACGCCGAAAGGTGTGAATATACAGAAATGGCTAAAGTTAAAATATTTAATTAATATGTTTTAATTAATGATAATAACCCTAAGTTACAATTTTATTGTCTATCTATAATCTATACCTTTATTATATAGTATTTTAGTGCCATAAAATTATTAAAATCATAAATACAAGAATGGATTACAATCGGGCCCACTTCCCAACTCTTATCCTAGGCCTACATTGTATTACATTTTTTGTTAAAAAGTGTTTTTTATTGATGATACATATAGTACAGTAGTGTTAAGCGATGAATATAGTCTAGAAAAATATAGAATCTAGATCTAGACATTTCTAGATCTATTTAATTAGTCGTCTATTAAAATAGTTAAAAATGAGCTTGTAAATTACTATGCAGCGCTCTAATTTCTATAGTAGTCTATAGACTTGTAAATCATTCATACAACCATAGATAGTCTAAATAAAATCATTAAATCCCTACACTATTAAGAATACAATCGATTCTTTATAGAATCTAAATCTAGATCTACATCTAGACTATTGCGTCGGTATTCAACAGTCGCCGGTAGGTGTGGCAGCTTCCAGTGCTTCGTATTGGTTAACTTATATTACTTTTAAAGTCCCACGCTATTGACATTCTGATCTAGGCCATTAATGACGTGGTTATAACGAAAATGTTGATTATATATATATATTTTTAATGTTTCTTTTTACATTTGTAGGACTAAAAAAAAACTTACCTTGCAACTCTCAAAAGGAAAATCATTTTTACTTTCCTTTTTTAATACGTGAACAGAAAAGATACGAAGTTTGGTGATCGGCTTTTTTATTCTTCTGTTAAGGTCCACGACTAACCCCGCGCTTTGAACAGCTGTTCACCTCCCACGTTAAACGCGACAGTTTCTAAATTTAGACCCGCGCGTTCAGTTAGCTCGATATTTAAAACGAGCGAGAATCATTTAGATCTATATCTAAACTAGATCTAGTCTATGTAAAATTAGATTAACGGATTGAAATTTAATTCCTAAATTCATTTAGGTTAAAATTAGTTTAGAAATCGCAGAAGTAAACGAGACCGGCTTGGTCATATTATAGGATAGCAAGTTGTCATTGTAACCTATTCATGACCACATTTAATTCTGCTACTTCTATTGGTTGAGAATCTAGGTCGTTGTTAAGCTGGTTTAAAGGAGTTTCCCCCAAAGTTCACGCCAAACAATCTTATCAGTTACAGGGCAAATGTGTCAGAACGAAATTCTCTTAAAAAATACTGCTCTTTGGACAGTCATTTGTTGTTAGTTGGCCGATTAAAAAATTTATTTCATGGAAAACAATTTATTTATGTAAATTTTAATGGAATAAAACAGGATCGTTTGAAGCCACTTAAATTCGATTGCAATTAGTTTGAACGATCATTCCATCTAGTTCTTGTGATACATTTCTTAAAATACACATTTATGCCCACTATATTTTAATATTATAAAATGAAAAGAGGTTTAGAAAACTAGTTTTTTTTAATATTATATTATCTATTAGATTAGATGTATTAATTTTAAAGTAATATATTTTGATAGCTATATTATGACATTTATAAAAAAAAAAAAAAAAAAAAAAAAACTTACGATTCTTCCATGACTTTTATAGAGCCGCTGTCAGTTTCAGGCATCCTAGGTGTTTCTCCAATTTTTCTTCTAGTATAATCCTTCTATCTGTAAATTCATGTTGTGAAATATTATTTTTTCTTACATCTTTTATATACTCTTTTTTATAGTGTAAGCACGCGCGTTGAGATCACGTGGTAAAGACGCGGAGGGATTTGCAATAAACCTCGTAAAACGATTGGTGGATACGATGACATAAGTACAATATAGGTTAAGAGAGAATGCGGTAATAATGTACTTTGAACCTGCGTCCACAGCAACCCCCCCCGCCTCTACCCCCTTTCAGGTCGCACTCAGCCGTATCCTGTTAGAACTGCAACACACAACGGGGGAAAAACAGCTTATTGTCATGACACAAATGTGGAAATCGATTCTCGCGAAATGTCACACCGAAGCCAAGGCCATCTTGAAGATTGCTAACAGACAAACACTGTCATTGCTGTCAGCCGGGCATATCGTGCTGTGCGCTACTCTTGTATTCTTTTGATTATTCAATCAAAGGAAAGCATGAGACGAATATCTCTTTTTTGAAGTATAAAGTCCACTCAATAATTGAGACCCATGCCGTAATGCTATATTCTTTCCCCTTACAAACCTGTGCAGGACCGAATTTGGACTTGTTAACTCTTTCTCTCCGTAATTATTTATCACATTGTAGTGGAATCAACGTTGGTATCGTCAGTTAGGAGAGAAAGAGTTAAGGCACTAGAGATAAGTGCCCTCTAATAATCAGCATTTTAAAAAGAGTCAAGTTCCCATTTCAGACCTTGGCGATCTATAGGTCAGATGATGTTAAAGTCATCAGTTTCTTGGCCAATGGTTAACGAGCAGGGTGTCATGTGGCCAGCACAACGACCAACCGCCTTTACTAAAGTCGGGTGCCCATTAAAGTTAGGTGGACTCAGGGGCGCACTGATAATCCCAAAATCTCAGTGTTCACCGAGATTCGAACACAAAATCCCAGGTTCGA
Source organism: Biomphalaria pfeifferi (assembly GCA_030265305.1). Lineage (NCBI taxonomy): Eukaryota > Metazoa > Mollusca > Gastropoda > Planorbidae > Biomphalaria > Biomphalaria pfeifferi. The sequence continues at coordinate 245,924 of JASAOG010000103.1, read as the reverse complement.
AAGCTAAGTGCTTAACCACTCAACATTAGTCTATTTTTGTTTAAACTTTGCTTTCTCTTCAAAATGATTTAAAATATCCCTATCTGTGGCTGTAAGGACTAATATTTGGATAGTACCACTAGGTCTACTTATTTTTGTGTGTGGGTCTTCACCTCAGAACAGTGACGTTCAAACTACGGCCCGAAGACCATCTCCGACCCGTGCTGCAGTTCATACTGTTTGCTCACCGTGTATAATGAGGCCGTTAAGGGTAGGTTCTTTTGGATTCAATTTTTTTAAAAATGTTTTTGTTTTTCAATAATGCGGTCCATGTCACACGTGTAGAGAATTCAAATGTGGCTCCCGGACTGGAAAAGAATGCTGGGAAATGGTTGCTCATGTCTTACAGTGTGCTTAAACATCTTTATACAATTAAATTTTCCTGAAACTCGTTTTATTTATAAGGATTTCACCCTCAAAATGGCTACAGTCTTTAAAATAATTACGAGAGTATAAAAAAAAAAAAGAAGTGCTAAGTTTGTGATAAAGTTTGACAAAGATAAGACTCGTTTTTATGCACTGAACCTTTGGACTAGTTTGCGGACAGCTCGTTCGACTTGACGGGCGTAGAGGTTTATGGTTTTGCTTATTTACTTAATTTGCTGTCTCTATTAATAACAGAAGGAAATGAATTTAATATTGCTTAACCGTAACGTTTTTATTTCATTATTTAATTCATTTTTTTCGTTCGTATCGGTTCCTAGGCTATATAGGCCTCTTTGCGTCCCATTTCTATACTTCTCTCTCTCTCTTTCTCTCTCTCTCTCTCTCTCTCTCTCTCTCTATCTCTCTCACTCTCGCTTTCTATCTCTCTCTTCTTTTCGTCTATTTTTTTTCTTGTTTCTTTGTTTCTATTTCTTTCTCTAGCTCTTCATTTCTTTCTCAACCTCTTTCTCAATCTCTTTCTCAATCTCTTTCTGAGTCTCTTTCTCAACCGCTTTCTCAATCTCTTTCTCAGTCTCTTTCTCAGTCTCTTTCTCAGTCTCTTTCTCAATCTCTTTCTCGATCTCTTTCTCAGTCTCTTTCTCAGTCTCCTTCTCAATCTCTTTCTCAGTCTCTTTCTCAATCTCTTTCTCAGTCTCTTTCTCAGTCTCTTTCTCAGTCTCTTTCTCAGTCTCTTTCTCAGTCTCTTTCTCAACCTCTTTCTCAACCTCTTTCTCAGTCTCTTTCTCAGTCTCTTTCTCAATCTCTTTCTCAATCTCTTTCTCAATCTCTTTCTCAAACTCTTTCTCAATCTCTTTCTCAATCTCTTTCTCAACCTCTTTCTCAATCTCTTTCTCAACCTCTTTCACAATCTCTTCCTCTCTTTTTCTTACACTTTAGCCCCATTTCTCTCTTACTTTGGTATTCTTCTCTCTATCATTTTCGTTCTCTCTTTCTCCCTCTCTCTCGATCTGTGTCTCTCATTCTGTCTGTCTTTTATTTCCTACTCTCTCTCTCTTACTTTCTCCCTTACTCTCTCTCCTTTTTGTTTTTGTCTCGTTTGAGCCCTTTTTTTCTCCCATCTCTTGCTCCCCCCTCTCTCTCTCTCTATCTCATTCTCTCTCTCTCTCTCTCTCTCTCTCATTCTCTCTCTTTCTGTGAACTTTGTTCCCACGATTGATGACCTGGGTGGAAGAATGTAGGTCAAAGTTCTGACCAGACCTGTACAATACATTTACTGAAGTGATGCAGCCCTAATTAACACCTGGTAGAAGCACTATTAACAGAGGGGCTCTAAAGGGAACCCACAGCTCTTGCAAAATATACAGATGTATATATTTCCCATGATACAATAGTGAATTAGCATAATCTGATAACGATCATTTTCTTTTAGATTGGAAAAGCAATGATTGGAAACAATATAGCCATGTTAATAATATAAAAGACACTTTTTTTTTCTATCGGAATGGTTTATGATTAGATATCCCTACGCTCGATTAACCTACTTGACCATACAGTAAGCCCAAAACCTTGTCATGTGAATAAAAAAAGGTTATATCAAATTTACAGTTAATTCGAAGTCTTTAGTCTCGCTGTGGATCAATACAAAGGATTTGGTTATTTCTGTATAAATCCTTATATACAAATTCCAAAAAGTTTTACAAGCTATTTGTTGACATTGATGAAGACAATTAAAGTACAGATTAACTGCGCATGCTCCGAGTCACAAACAATGTTTCATGTTAGCACACGCACATCCGCACACACACACACCACACACACACATACATAACTAAAGGATTCAGCAACTTCACCAATGCTCGATCTCAACCCTGACATTCATAACATTAAAACGGTGGCCAGACAATTCCCCACATCAGTCAATTCCCCACATTCCCAACTCCCCACAATTACAATTCCCCACATCACAATTCCCCACATTGCAATTCCCCACATTGGGATAATATAAATTGCACTAAATTAATAATATAATGAAGGAATTCTAAAATGCAAATAGTATTAATTAATCTCCAAAAGTTAATATCATGACAATTTATTGAAATGCATTACTGATTACAAAATACAAGTAACTGATATACACAAATGAACAAATGAGTTTAATACAAAATATGCTTGGTACAAAATAATGAATTAGATAAGGTCCTATTATCTAATAAAAGAAAAATCATTAAACTAAATGTACAGTACAAAAACTATTAATAATTGACAAGAATGACTAAAGTAAACAGAAACTACTAAACACAAAGGTTACTTTGGAAACTGCATGTTGGCCAATTTTCTCAAATACTTAATCTTATCCTGTTGATTGGCATACCCTTGGACAGCCTCAATTACTTTGCTATTTAGGGTCTCATACTTCTTCCTTTTTGGCTGTGGTCTGCCATCATCTGCATCAGCCAATGTCTTGCTGTGGATGGCCATGTCCTTCTTCAGACCTTCCAGAAGATCCCACACACCTGGATGACTGCAGTGAAACAGGGCTCTCAGTGAATTGTGGTATCCTTCACAGCAGTTTGTTGTTCTTGGTAGGCCAGTAGCAGCAGCTTCAAAATGATTCCAGATTCTAATGGGAAACACTGCATCTCTGCCTCTTACTCCAGTAATGTAGGTTGATTCAAAGTAGGCAAGAAGGTCATTGTAGTTATTTCCCTGTATTGCTCTGGGATCTCAAACTGTGCAGTGACTGGATTGGGGATGTGATTTCCTCCTGCTTTCTTGACTCTGTTCAGAGTTCTCTCAATGGAAGACTTTTTTGGCATGTGGGCTTTTACCTCCTGAGATAATTTCATCTCTTGAAGAACTGTTCCCATCACATTTCTTGGATTGGCCCCAACAGAATTCATTGTTTCTTTCATCATCTGCATTGCCACATTGGCTTTGATTTTCTGTGGGAAAGAATCATGTGAGTGTTCAGTTGGTTCAGCAGTAACCTCATGGTTTTCATCATCAATGGTCCTCATTTTTGAATGGCAGTTGAATTTTCTGTAGTGCCTGCACCTCCAGTGTACAGTGCCATTGATTTTTCTGTGGAAGATGTACTCATGTCCCTGAAAACCCAAGACCTTTCCTCCCCTCTCACTCAAGTAAAACTCCATTTTTGCGTAGGGTAGGCTCTAAAATTAAAAATAAAATACTGTAAATATGTACTGTAATTTTATTAATTAAACAGCTAGTAGCAATTGCAATTTTATTAATATTAAAAGATAAATGCAGATGCTGCCGATTGCCTACACAAATTCAATGGGCAAATTGCCCATTGAATTTGTGTAGGCAATCAACAACTGCGCAAATACATGAAGATCTTAAGATCTCCAGATCTAAATCAAAATTAAACTGATAGCGGTCTTACCTCGTCAACAGTCAACTCAGACTGTGGCAAAATAGCATGTAGATGGCGACACCACTTTCGGACTCCCGACTAGGGTAAGTTCGCTACAGACTATCAAACGTGCAAACTTGGTGCGCGCGACGCGGAGCACGTAGATACGTTGTAAGGCGCGAAAAGAATTTTATTTGATTTATTTCGTGTTTTTATTTTTACACCATAAGTAGAGTCTATTATTTTTGAGAACTTTAATTTTGGTAATTTAAAAAAAGATAAAAATAAAAAATGTTACGTTTTAGCATGTTTTAAGAAAGATTCAAAAAATAATAGAATTTAACTTACCTGTTTCAAATTTTTAAAAGGCAAATTGTATATAAAAATGCATGCTTGGATAATGTATTTTTACATATTTATTAACAAGTAGCGTTTTTAAATAAAATAATGCTCGATGTGGGGAAACGGAGGGCACGCTTTTGTATCATTATATGGACTGTCTTATATAGTACATTAGTCTATGGTTATAATAAATATTATCCCAATGTGGGGAGTTGTAAACGTGGGGAATTGTGAATTTGGGGAATTGCAATGTGGGGAATTGTGATGTGGGGAATTGTAATTGTGGGGAGTTGGGAATGTGGGGAATTGACTGATGTGGGGAATTGTCATGGAACCCATTAAAACACGCTTATCAACGCTCATCTCATCAGCAGGTCGATATATTACTTCCCTTTGTCTTAGTCTTACATTGACTTTAAAGCAGGTTCTATAAATAGCGTATGACGTATTAAATCACAGACCTATATATATATAGATAGAGAGAGAGATATATATTGATATGACGCAGTACTACACGCGCATTAGCGTTTGGGCCTCGCCCTGTCTGATCAAATGTGAGAATAATACCGGCTTGTTTCCCCTTTTAGAAATACGCTGTACTAAAACAAAATTAGTATAAAAAACGTTTAGGTCTGTGAGACTCAGACTGAAGGTGTTAACCAGCAGAAGTCATGGACTGGACAGCGGTGGACATTAGTGGTCGAATCATTGTTTGACATTTCACAGAGAACACGAGATTTGAGTTCTCTTCTCTTTTCTTTCTGTCTTCTCTATCTTATCTTTCTGTCTTCTTTCTCTTTTCTTTCTCTCTTCTTTCTCTTTTCTTTCTGTCTTCTCTATCTTATCTTTCTGTCTTCTTTCTCTTTTCTTTCTCTCTTCTTTCTCTTTTCTTTCTGTCTTCTCTATCTTATCTTTCTGTCTTCTTTCTCTTTTCTTTCTCTCTTCTTTCTCTTTTCTTTCTGTCTTCTCTATCTTATCTTTCTGTCTTCTTTCTCTTTTCTTTCTCTCTTCTTTCTCTTTTCTTTCTGTCTTCTCTATCTTATCTTTCTGTCTTCTTTCTCTTTTCTTTCTCTCTTCTTTCTCTTTTCTTTCTGTCTTCTCTATCTTATCTTTCTGTCTTCTTTCTCTTTTCTTTCTCTCTTCTTTCTCTCTTCTTTCTCTTTTCTTTCTCTCTTCTTTCTCTTTTCTTTCTGTCTTCTTTCTCTCTTCTTTCTCTTTTCTTTCTGTCTTCTTTCTCTTTTCTTTCTCTCTTCTTTCTCTTTTCTTTCTCTATTCTTTCTCTTTTCTTTCTCTTTTCTTTCTCTTTTCTTTCTCTTTTCTTTCTGTCTTCTCTATCTCATCTTTCTCTCTTCTTTCTCTTTTCTTTCTGTCTTCTTTCTCTCTTCTTTCTCTTTTCTTTCTCTCTTCTTTCTCTCTTCTTTCTCTTTTCTTTCTGTCTTCTTTCTGTCTTCTTTCTCTTTTCTTTCTCTCTTCTTTCTCTTTTCTTTCTCTTTTCTTTCTCTTTTCTTTCTGTCTTCTTTCACTTTTCTTTCTCTCTTCTTTCTGTCTTCATTCTCTCTTCTTTCTCTTTTCTTTCTGTCTTCTTTCTCTTTTCTTTCTGTCTTCTTTCGCTTTTCTCTCTCTTCTCTCTCTCTCTTTTCTTTCTCTTCGTTCAGTCTTTTATTTTTCTCTTCTCTCTGTCTTTCATCTTTCTCTCTTCTCTCTCTCTTTCTGTCTCTTTCTTTCTTGTCTCTTTCTCACTCCTTATTCATGTAAATTAATCTATTGATGTGTGCATTATTTTATTAATTTATTCATTGCCATCAGGGGCGGACTGGGTATCACAATCGGCCCGGGCATTACCATATAAACCGGCCCACAAAGGGCATGTCATATATTTTCGGTGTGGTGGGGGGGGGTGGTTAAACCCCCACCGCAATTTATATATATTATATATATATATTTATATATATATATATATATATATATATATATATTATAAATATATAAATTATTATAAAGATTATATATATATAGTAGAACTTTATACCCATATTGAGCTATGAATAAGTTGGGTGGTTTTGCAATTTCGCGGCTGTGTGTTTGTGTTTTGTTAAAGAGCTAATTGTCTCCCCTTTTGCCGCGTTTTATCCAATGTTTTCTAACTTCTCCCATCCCTCTTTTTCGTTCACTGTCACGGAACCATAAAAAAAACGGGTGAGGGAAGGAGCAAAACAAAAAATAGGAGTGCCATCAAAGGCCCATGCCGACCAGCAAAACGATCAGGCCAAACACAGTCTCGATGACATCAAAGTCGTGTTGAAGGCCATGCCGCTCGTGCGTAGCAGAAAGTACGGTCTAACGTTTTTACAAAAGATAATACGTACAGTGTACACTGGCGGATCCAGGGGGGGGGGCGGTAGGGGCGATCGCCTCCCCCCACTCGGCCGACCCCTCCGAAGGGGGGGGGGCGGACGAATTTTTAGATTAGAATTCATACAGTTTGTATACTAATTTATTACTTATGCTAATAATATATACTAATTATTTATATTTTTAACATATTTTTAGATTATTTCACCCCCCCCCCCTCTAGTATGTTGGCCGATTTGGTGGGGTCGGGAGGGGGGCGATGACATCAATCCAATTTATTTGTAGAAATCACAGCTTGCTAACAGAATCAATTAAATATCTATATGATTAAAACTTGTTATTGATATTTTAACCGATCTTTATATTATGTCGTTCCTCTGTTGAACGATTGGTGGGAAGGGGCGAATACCTCTACTGCCCTTCCCACTTAAACCCTTTGAGTTGGGGGGGGGCGGTCCTACTTTTATGGGCAAATCATAGTTTGTGAACAAAATTAGTTGAATTAATATATAAATTATATATTATGTCGCTCCCCTTCTGGTATTTTGGCCGATTCGGTGGGGTAGGGGGGTATGCGATTGCCTGTACTGCCCTCCCCACTCTAGCCCTCTTAGTGGGGGGGGGGGGGAGCGATCCTATTTTTATGGAGAACTCAAAGTTTGTGAACACAATTAGTGGAATATCTATATAATATAAACTACATATTGATATGTGAATCCATTGTGGGCAGCCCAGCACTCGCAAATTTACCGCCCAGGCTTTCCCCCAGCAATGGAGAGGTCACTCCATCTCTGACAGTAATGTCTTTGGAAAAACACCTGGTGATTATATATGCCCAACCTGCGATCGCAGCTGTGTATCAAGGATTGGCCTCTTTAGTCACACAAGAAGTTGCAAAGGGAAAAGATCGTCTCTCGAGACGTAAAATGCCACAAGATGCCATTGTATATTATATCGCACCACACTCTAATCTCAAATTTTATCATTATTAAATATAAAATGAAGAAGGGTTGTACCAGGTGGGAGGGGTGATACATGCAATCACCTTCCCTCCCATCGGACAAACCAAATACTTTTTCTTTTTGTATTATAGTTAAGAAATTACAAAATAAAAAAAAAACTGTCACTGATATAATTTATACATGCTATAAATTAAATTCTTATATCGAGTCGCCCCACCCCTATTCTTTAATGCCAAATGCAATCATTAGCAGAAATTATAAAAAGGAGAGAGGATTAATCGTTTTCACTCTATCGCCCCTCCCAGACAGAGTTTATGTAATTTCACATGAATTTATCATAATTATTTTAAGAAAAACTTTGCTTTGGAAAAGTTAGAATTCAAACGAAATTTTTCAGTACTAGAGTCACGATTGAGATGAGTTCTAAACCAAAAAAACAATTTTCTAGTCGCCTTTTCCAACCTTTGCTCAATCTGATATCTTCTAGTTACATAAATTTGGGACTGTAACTCACAATTTACGCTTGAATTATATTAAATATTATTTATCGAATAATTTTTTCTTCGGCGGCGATCCTCAAAGCTTTAATCTAAATATGTGGGGTATCTTATCTTTTCAAGGAACAAATCGGTTTTATTTGCAATGTATTAAGGGCCTATAAATTAATATTAGAATAGTTTACAAAATTATTCAAAAGGTCCTTTTTTAATAGGGAGCTTTATGTCAGGGGAATGCGTTTCTTCAGTGAAGAATGCAAGAAAACACTTATGTGGTTGGGGCTTCGCCCCGAACTCCACTGATGAGTAATGAGCTATAGATGTCAGGAGATTGCGTTTCTGCAGTGAAGAATGCAAGAAAACGCTTTTCGCGTCGGGGCTTCGCCCCGAACTCCATTGATTAATAATGAGCTGTAGATGTCAGGCGAATACTTTTCTTCAGTGAAGAATGCAAGAAAACGCGTTTGGCGTCGGGGCTTAGCCCCGAACTCCACTGATGAATAATGAGCTGGAGATATCAGGAGAATGGGTTTCTGTAGTGAAGATTGCAAGAAAATGCTTTTGGAGTCAGGGCTTCGCCCCGAACTCCATTGATTAATAATGTGCTGTAGATGTCAGGAGAATACTTTTCTTCAGTGAAGAATGCAAGAAAACGATTTTGGCGGCGGGGCTTCGCCCCGAACCTCACTGAAGAAGCATACAGCGTTCCCCCAGACCCCCAAGCTTGCAAGAGAAAGGCCTCAACATGACTGGGTTTTTTTTTCGCCGTTGAGAAACACTGCTTTTTAAAAAAAAATTCTTATGTATATATATATATATTATCACAATCATTAATTAGTGGATGTCAGATGTCTAGGAAGATGCAATGATAAATGTCACGTTGAAGATTATCTTAGTCTACATCACACTAACAATGATCGTGATTGCCGAGGATCTTGAAATCTTCTTTTAATAAGATGATCGTACAGAAGTAGCTAGATCTAGTTGATAATACGATCATTCAAAATGTTGCCAGTTGATCATCTAGAAGTTGTCTATCGCTAAGTCGATCTAAATATATTACTGTATTCAATGAAGAAACTTCTCTTCGTCTAAAACAATTACTTTAATTCAGAACTTGAAAAAGCTATTCACAAATAATTACAATGGTTCAACGTACTTGAATAAAATGATAGATCTACACAATAATATAATTGAGTTCTAATACAAAGCTTTAGTGGATGTTTCACTTCCAAGTTCCATACAATGACTGCCTGAACTTTTCCCGGGTCCAGCACTGTCACGTGTCCAACGCAGCTCATTGCAACCAATAAATGCAGCCCAAGTTACACTAATTAACATATCTCCGCGTGAGAAATTACCCGAGGTTGCTGACGAGCTAAATATAGACACTGTGTACGTGACATATATATATGCTGTACGCACGTTTATGCATAGGGTTAGGGTTTACTGGGCGCTAGGGTTAGGGTTTGAAAAAAAATCGCCCCCCCCCCACTCCAAAGTTCTGGATCCGCTAGTCCACTCAAATATCTGCTCCAAAAATTGCGTGAAAAGATAACCGTTGCGACTACCGTTGTAATGGTTACCGATTCCCAATCCTGCCTCCAAGCCATGGCTGGCTTAGGGGGAAAGTCCGAACTGGTGGAAGAGGCATTAGGCGCCGCAAATAACATCCGCCTATTTATTGGAGCTGTCATCTTTATGCAGTGGGTGCCCTCGCACTGCGGCGTGAGGGGCAATGCCGTGGCTGACGCTCTAGCTTGAGAAGGAGCGCTGGCCGTGCCCACTTTCGAATCACCAAGTACGTTTAAACAGGCTACCACAGTTATACGAGAGTGGGTACATGAAAAGTGGTTGAAATCCTGGGATGACTCCAACACTGCCAGGGGAGTCTGGCAGCACATGCTTCGCCCAGATCGAGAGGACCCGTGGTGGAGGCTAAAAAGGTCGGAACAAACAATAATAGCGCAGTGGCGCACGGGACACTGCCTAATAGGTGCGTACTTCGCCCGGTTCCGACCAAACTTTGATGCCCGTTGCCGACACTGCGGGGAATCAGAAGAGACGGTGGCGCACGTCTTGCAAGAGTGCCCGCAGCTCCGCGAGCTGCTGGAAGACGTATCAAGTGGTTTACTATGTCTGTATGGAAGCTATGAGGCACTACGCCAAACAGCAGAGTTCCTTACCAGGGCACTACGGGAGTCCTAGGTCTCCCTACCTTGTCACCAATTGGAGTTCATCTCAGGATCCGCTAGTCACAGTGTATAGTGTAATTCTTAAAATTATATTCTTGTTGAATTTCAAACAAAATTAATTGTAATAATAATTTAAAAAAAAACAAAACAAGAAAACATGTTCGGGCCTTTGTGTCTTGTTGCTGTCATTTTTTTTTTAAAAGTTGTCTGCATTGATTTTTTTTCCTTTGGTCGCGACCAGACCGGTCCATTTGGTACCGGCCCACCGGGCATTTGCCCGTTTGCCCATATAGCCAGTCCGCCCCTGATTGCCATGTATTAATTTATGTATATGTTATTTAAATTAATTGATTAATTTTGTATGTATACACCATAAAATATATCTCTATTTCATTTATTAATAATTATGTATATTCTACTTGGACCTAGGTGTTCCATTCATAAGCTACAATACAATCAATATTATCTTCGTGTGGGACGCGTGGATGAGCATTAAACGCTTGGCCACATAACTGAGAAGGCTGATTTCGCATCCTAATGTAGACTATGTGCTTAGCGCCAAAAGGCAGCACGGATACGTAACCGGGTCCCCCCGCTCCCACCCCACCTCCAATAAGTAAGATATAGAAGCATGGAAGATGCCTTATACAACAGTTATAATTTTTTGTAAAATATTATATATAATGATAGCAATACCCACCGGCTTCGCCCGTTGATTTGTTCCCAGGCTGTTTAATTTGCCACGGACACCCCCTCCCTTCTTTTCTTACTTATAACAATATAATGATGTTAAGTTATAAATATTTGAAAAAAAAAATCAGTTTTAACTTTTATGTAGATGAAATTAAAATGTATGCGCGATTAGAGACTTGAAACCAAAAAAATCTTGATGCTCTACCGATTGAGCTAACCGAGTGTTATTAATGTTAAAGGAGATTACGCACTTAAAGTAAAGTGCTTACACTGAAGTATAATCGTATACTGTTTAGTAGCTCTATGATAGTCTATATGACCAAGGAAATCCTCAATACTGTGTCTGACAAAAGGAGGAAGAACTCCTCAATACTGTGAAGAGACGAAGGCTGAGCTGGTTTGGTCATGTTGTAAGACAAGACTCACTGTCGAAAGTCATTCTTCAAGGTCCAGTGGAGGGAGCACGAAGAAAGGGACCTCCAAAGAAAAGCTGGCCGGACAACGTACAAGAATGGACCGGCCTCTCTCTTGATGTCCGGCTTAGAACAGCCGCTGACCTGAAAAAGTGGAAGGACCTTGTTATGTGAATCGTCACAGCAACCCTACGACAAAAGTCAAGGGACAGGTCACAGCTGATGATATGTCTCATATTGTGTGAGAATTTATTGGATTTTTAGTTTTAGATCTATAATACATGTTCATCTAGATCAGGGGCGTAGCTAGGAATTTGCCATCATTTGGGGGCCCATGCATTTTGCGTAATATTTAATGTTTATTGTAAAAAAAAAACACTATTTGGGGTCCCCCGGGGATTTTCAAATTCTCCCCTCCCCCCCCCCCCACCCTAGCTACGCCACTGATCTAGATCTAATCTCTCATTATAAATCACAGACGTTTCTTTGACAGAAGATAGTCTTAATAAGATAGTACTTCAGATGCCAAAGACTTCTTGTCAAGAGCTACAAGGGTTAAAAAGAAACCTCTCTAGTCGACGATGAAACTAAAACTGAAACCAAAATAAACATTACGGAATGTGCTCAACGTCACGAAAATCGAAACATGAAAAATTAAATGAGAAAGTTATAAATTATAATTATTAAAATTATAAAATATATTTAGTTAAAATAATTAAAATATGATTGGTTAAATATATATTTTGCAAATTTGGAGAAGCGATTAGGGACTCTAGCTATATAAACAATAGAGTTAATGTGAAAAGTTAGTAGTCGACTTGTCACTGAAGTCGTCGTCTACTGTGCGAGACAGTAGTAGAGAGATGTGTACGACTCGATGCGAGTTAACTGGAGTGGACTACAGTCGATAAAGTCTATGCATCGAACTACAGTGTGCCTCCGCGGCCCGAGTCGAAGTAAGACGTGTATGGCTCTGATTTGGTAGACTTGAGTACGACTTGGAATAAGGCTCGACGCAAGTTTAGAAGAGATTAATTGCAACGAAGTACAGTGAACTATTAACTACCAGATAGTGTACAGTCTTCTACGCTACTCGTTACAGTGACGAGTTTATAGTCAATAAGATTATATGAAGCTGAACGTTGAGTTGTCAAGTTCTTTGCATTGTTTTAATTTGTGTTTATTCGTACATTTAGCCAGAAGAAAGAGAAATATGTAACAATATATATAATATAAGAAGGGTGAAAATGCAACGGTGCCTGGTGATTGCATTTACCCAATCTCTGACCGCAGCTGTGTATCAAGGATTGGCCTCTTTAGTCACACAAGACAGACATACATACATATATACATATCATGGGCGTAGCCAGGATTTTTTTTTTTGGGGGGGGGGGGGGGGGGGGGGTTGGGGGGGGATTATTTTCTCTCCCCCCCCCCCAAAAAAAATTATTATATATATATATATATATATGTTTGTATGGATGGATGTGTGTGTGTGTGTGCACATAATTAATCTCTATTACATTCTGACCCTTCATTCTTTTGGAAGACGTTTATTGTGCCTAAGAAAAGGTTCTTTCTTGAGTTAGTGAAAAAATTGTAGATTACTAGCCCTTGCCAGCAAGGGGTCTGGGGGAGCTCTGAGAGCTCCCCCAGGGCGGGGTGAGGCCCCGCCGCCAAGCACTATTTCTGGTATTAAAAAGCTAACTAAAGGCATATTCTGAGGTACCTACAGTGCATTATTTTGCTATTAAAAAGTTTTATTTAAAAAAACAACAACTAATGTGCTTTTCTTACTGATTTAGACCCTCCCGCGCTGTTCGACGCATTTGCTGGCAAGCTGTTTCCACAAAATCTGTCACTGGCAATGTCCGAAGCCTCTTCCCACCTGCTCTGAGGACCTCCACGAAAGTGTGGCGCCAAGTTGTACTAGTGTGTCATCGCAACTCTTATTATGTGTAATTCATTTTGTCGGAGAAGATGTTCCGCAAACCTCATGCGACGCTCTGTCACAACCTTACTAAGGGATCGACTGAAGTTTGGCATAAGATTTCGTTGATTTAGACCCGATCTCTATATATGACTCCTAAAATCCGTCTTAGCCATCTTTGTAGAGCCACATTTAGTGCTTTTCAATTTCATTGCACTTTATTAATGGAGCCCAGCCACTGGTAGACATGTGTAACTTCTCTTGACTACGATTTTGGAATTAGGTGACTATTTTGCTTTAGATGTTATATCGAAAAAGGAAGTTTTATCGTCAAAATCATCTGTTGGAAGGTTTTAAACTAAAATATATCTGGAGTTGTTTTTTAAATTCAAAACCACATTTAGCTACAGTCATAGAATTTGGTGACTGTAGTTTGCTTTAGAAATAATATTGAAGAGAGAGGCTTTCAACCTTAAAACGCTCTGTAGGGGGATTTTAAACTCAAAACTATCTTGAGAGGTTTTAAACTTTTAAAAAAGACATCTGGAGGCATTTGGATTGTGAAATTTTTTTTATTTTTTATTTTGAAGATTTATTTTTTAGCTTCAAACCCCGCTGGCGGACGGTTTAAACTCAAAACCCCTTTGGCTATGCTCATAGCATTTTGAGTGGTAATTTGCTTTTGTATATTGCAGAGGAGTTTATCGTAAATTTTGGAGAGGGGTTTAAAATCAAAATCTTCCTTAGATGTGCTCTTGGAATTTTGGGATTGTCGTTTGCAAACCCCTGGTGAAAACCTCAAAACCCCCTGGTAAGTGGTTTTAAACTCAAAACCCCTGGTAGGGGGTTTTAAACTCAAACCCCCTGGTAAGTGGTTTTAAACTCAAAACCCCTGGTAGGGGGGGGGGTTAAACTTAAAAGCCCTGACAGGGGGTTTTAAACACTCACATTATTCACGATAATTCTCTCCCTTTAAAGTGAAACATTTTTTAAAATAGATAAATAATTAAAATACCGGAGTATCAGTTAGATAGAGCCTTCTATTGACACATTTTATTTCGCAACGAAAAACAAAACTTTCAACAAGTTCTTCACTTCTACAAAATATAGATAGATCTATATTATCAAATCATGATTATAATAAGGCTTGTATTGGAGTCCGAAGATTAATGAGAAATGCAGTATTTCCCGTGGCTACGCAGCCTCAGATGCGACCTACATATTGCCACATTTAGCGCAGTCAACGTCTGTCCTCAGCAGCGGATTTTCTTTACTTAAATGTGTATCCCGCGGCCTTTGTTAGTGACCTCTATGCAGCTGTCTCGTTCTGAAGCCGCCTGCAATCAGGTGCTCTCTTTTATGTCAGTTAAAGCGCCTAAGCTGGTCTTTAAAGACCAACTGAAGAAGTTTTGGGCTCAATCACAGAAACCGTTTTAATACCTGTTATCTGTAATATGATGCTAAAAAACAACAGGTATGCAAAATATTTTCAATAACTCAAATATCAAATGTGTATCCAGCGGCCTTTGTAAGTTACATCCAGCTGTCTCCTTCTGAAGCCGCCTGCAATCAGGTGTTCTCTTATATATTAGTTAAAGCAAGTTGGCGCATAAGCTGGTCTTTGAAGACCAAGTGAAGAATTTTAGGGTAAATCACAGAAACCGTTTTAATACTTTGATATCTGTAATATGATGCTTAAAAAAACATGTATCCGAAATATTTTCAATAGTATCTAAGCCGTTATTTAGATATTAGTTAGTTTTTAAGAAACAAACAAAGAATCTAATATAAATCTAGTCTAATTAATTGTCTAGATGTAGAATCTAGAGCCTAGTCTAGAAAACGTAGAGAATAGAAATTTAAAAAAAAAAAGGTTACAAAGAAAGTTTGTGTGGAAACACAAACTCAAAATCGTCCCCCCCCCCCCCCCCCCCCCCACGAAGTGGTCCGCTCAGGTAGATAGAAAGGCAGGTTTCAATATTTTCAGAAAGAATATCAGAAACTATGAACTACAAACTATCAACAACTACAACCCCATCTCCGTCGATACAAAAAGAAGAGACATGCTGTTGTATTGTTAATTCGACTAACGACTTGCTACTACAGAATACGACTTCCATCCAATTGCTGTCTTTCAACCAGACATGGTCAGAACTGTTACAAATGCATTACAAATCATGTTACAAAGCTTTTGTGTTTCACATGACATTAGACAGCGACTGATTCCAAGCCTTAGGTCAATCTGACTTTAAGATTGCTGCCACGCCGACGTTTTATGGATTTAGGGTCAAAAGAACGCGGTCATGTCTTGGAAGCATGACTTCCTTTCAGTAAGTGCAATAACACACCGTGTTGCAAGTGTTCACTACACATCAATGTGCAGTCATGCGACATTTATGATGTAAAATTAGGCCTAGCAGGCGGGAGGGGCAAATGGGTAGGCAGAACTACGTGTTGGAAGCTCGAAATTTACAGGATATTATAATTAGAGAGGCACGAGGAACAGGAGCGTAAATTGTCGGGGAATAAAAAGGAAGGCAGGTATTTCGAAACACCTTTATTGCCCAGTTTTTGGAAGAGATTCGATCGTTAACAACTGAATAATACGAAGAGAAAACTACGTCAACGCTTTGGGCCGGAAGTATGAAACTCCTTCCCTACCACAATACCAAGTGAGATAACTCTTAACTTCAACGTTCTAATTCCTGTACGAAATTAAATGTTAAGAAGGTTGAGATAAAATATTGGTAAGAAAGTAAGTACCCTTTTCAGACCCTGCGATCTATCGGGGCAGCTGATGTAAAGGTCATCTGTTTCTATGGCCCACTGGCAACACTATTGCAGACTCCTTGGCCCACCAGGGAGGGCAAACTCCAACCACTGATCAGGCTGTAAGTTTTCATCATGCTCTGGCTATAATTTAAAAAACAAAAAAAGAATTGGAAAAGTGATTTGAGTGCTGGGACAAGTCCCAAAAAGCCCGTGGAGGCGCCCTGACCGCTCTTCTTCGTGGTGGAGGCTGTCCAGGCCTGAGCAAGCTATTATAGCACAGTGCAGTACAGGCCACTGTCCTGTTGGCTATGGCCAAATTTCGATTCACGGTACCCCCGCTGCGGGGAAGAAGAGGAAACCGTGCCTCATATTCTGTTTGACTGCCCCAGACTTGCTGATCTCCGCCTCGGCTGGTCTGAGAAACCAAAAACTCTCGACCTGTATGGTGACGTGTACGCACTACGCAAGACAGCAGGGTTTCTGTCCAGGGCTTTTGCAAGAGAGGATTTAAGCCTCTCAAGCCTCACTCAAATGGAGTTTGATGATGATGATGATGATGGCGATAATGACGATGATGATGATGATATCCGACGCTATGAAAGGTGTAATGTGGCTAGCGCAGCGACCTATCGCCTTTCCTTTTCTCCATCCAATTTCAGATACCTATTGTCGATGCGCCCGTGGTTTCAGTTCGCCCGTTGTAATTAAGTAATAATATATTATTTTTGCTTCTCTCTATGATCTAACTTTGATTTTGTTAGTGATAGACTGTAATTAGAATTTAATAGTCTGTGTGATAGAGACGAGGTTGACTCTAACCGCCCAGTTCATCAGTGACGGCCGTGCTCGCGGGTATGATCGTGAGAGGTTGGAGAGGTATGTGGCAGAGCAGAAGGTTGACTATGAGAGAGCCAACAAGGAGGAGTTTGAAAGAGAGACGGCTAGGCTTGAGCGAGAAGAGAGGTTGAGAAAAGAAGCGAAGGCAGAGGAAGAGAGGTTGAGAAGAGAGGCGAAGGCGGATGAGGCCGCTAGACATGGACGGGAGGAGAAGGCTAGGCGTGAGGAACACGAGAGGTGGAAGGAGAGAGATGCTAGAGAGGAGCTCAAGAGAAAAGATGAACTGGAGTTGGCACGGCTTAAAGAGAAGTCGGCGCCAGAGGCAGGTGCAGTGGTAGGTCAGACAGTTAAGGTGCGACAAAAGAGTGTCTTGGACAGGCTAGACAAGAACTTCCAAGGCATGAAGGAAGAGGATGATCTTCTGGCATACCTGACGCACTTTGAGGCCGTGGCAGCAAGGTGTAAGATTGAGAGTAAGGAGTGGTCCCTGCTGTTGTCGTACAAGTTGACGACATCGCTCAAAAAATTTATGTTGAGGGACAGTCTGTTCCTTAGCGACAAGTATGAGGATGTCAAAACGGCACTTCTCCGCCACGCAGACATCAATGCGGAGACATGCCGCAAAAGGTTCCATCGGGTCAAACCACGGAAGAATGACTTCCGTTGGTATGTGACCGAGTTGAGGAGCGCACTGGACAACTAATGTAAAATGGCCGAGGTAGGAAAGACAGTAGATGAGACCAAAGATCTCTTTATTAAAAACAGAATGCTTGAAAGTGTATCAAGTGAAGTGTACAGGCAGCTTGTCTTAAACAAACAGAGTACGGTAGAGAACATGCTGGAGGTCATCGAAGGTTTTAAGGTAGCTGGTTCGAATGTATCAATTAGTAAAGAAGAAACTGTATATGTGGCAGCAGCATGTTGTGAGCCTGTGATTAAGCAGAGCCCAGTGGTTAAAAGAAAGGTAATTGTTTGTTTCAGTTGTGGTGAGCAAGGTCATAAATCAGTTAAGTGCCTTAATGAATTTGGTGCCCAAAATAATGAGACTGATGTTGAGAATGTGAATCCCAATATTATCAATGACCAAGACCAGCGATCTAGACATAGATGACTAGAGGGTCGTCGCGTTTCTAAAGGTCGCCGTAGGTATAAGTTAATGCCGGATCGCTATACAGTTACTATTAGGAATTTGCCATTCAATGTTAACTGGCAAAGGCTTAAGGATAGGTTTAGGGAGTTTGGTTTGTTTGGTTTTGTGGAGGTATTAGAGGCAGATGGGAAGTCCATGGGTATTGGACATGTAAGGTTTAAGAACTAAGCAGACGTTGCTAAGGCGGTTAGATATTTGGACAGGTCGAAATTTGGTAGTAGAAGTATTGTGGTGGTCCCTCATCGTGTCCCTAAGCGCGAGAGGTTGACAGGATGGTTAAGTTGGTAATCTGGTCGCATCGGTAAAGTTTGCGGGCGTGGTTTGATAGGCTAGCACACACATGAAAGTATTGCGTTACTATTTTGTTGAGTAATTGGTAGTAGAGTAAAATGTACATGATGAAGCTGATGTAATAGAGCATATACTATCGTAAAATATTATCCTGTTTGAATTTAGCAATGGGATCTGGGTTACGAATCTAGTGGCATTTTCTGTCGTAAAGGATGAAGATAACTAATGACATGCTTAATTGTACCGCGGGTGGTATAATAGTAGCATTTTCTTGATGAATAGACCTTCTTAGATGAATAGACCTTCTTAGATGAATATACTTACTTAGATGAATAGACCTACTTAAATGAATAGATTTACGTAGATGAATGGACCTAGTTAAAGAAGTTTTCTATACAACACTTTCCTAGAAGGGCAGATCTAAAAGGGGTGCAATAACACTGCACGCCGGCATTCCTTCCTTGACGACAAAGCACATTTTCGGAAAACAAAATGCCCTTGACACTGTCAGCGCACTGGTGTAATGGAGCGAGAAGCACGGGATAAGTCAGTCAGTCATCGTATGATACTGAAGCACACATTCGAATTACACGTACACTAGTAGCCAGCCATGCTTGGAATAGCAGGACAGTGAGACGTCTGCGCCGCGGAATTCCCAGTCCTCTCACACATCCATAATACGAGGACAATAATTTGTGTTCTATATAAAGATATTTAAGTAAGCTTGATAGCAAAGTAATATTCATACTACTATAGTAACATCATAAGTATTATAGGATAAAAAGTATAGTGGCTATTTGCATAAAACAAAGGGGTCTCGGGGTTCAAATCTCGTTGAAGACTGGGATTTTGAATTTCGGGGTTTTAAGGACGCCGATGAGTTCACCTAACTTTATATGGTACCTGACATTAGTTGAGGAAAGTAAAGGTGGTTGGTAAGTTGTGCTGGCCACATGCCCCACCCCCTCGTTAATGGTTCGGCTGTAGAAACAGATGACCTTTACATCATCTGCTTATAGATCGGATGGTCTAAAAGTGGCACTAATAATACACAAAATACTAAACCATAACCTGACGAAATATTCTTGAAAAACACACACACACACACACACACACAAAGACAAAGGCACATTTCTTATTATATATGCTAAGACAAATTCGTGCAAGTGGTCCTTCTTCCTTAGCGCCATTATAGCATTGAACGGGTTGCCCAAACCAACAAATGACTTAGCAGACTTTAAGTCTCTTATTAACATGCACGACTAACACATGGATAGGACGTATCTTCTCTTTTAAAGACGTTTGTCATTTATAAGATAAGATAAGAGTGTGATCTAGGACTTAATGGAAGGCACCCATTTATCAAATAATAAGATACTATCGGAAAGTAACTAAAGAAGCTACACAAATGTAACATTATATGAGCAGTGTTAAGGCTTTACAATCTAAAAGTAGGCTGAACTGTCACATAATGTTCAAACTAAACAGCATATATACCACTTGTAGGCTAGCTCAAATGAAGCTCCTTGTGTAATTTTTAATCTTTATATTATTTATTGCATATTACCAAACCTCATAGATAATGTCACTAGGTATTCTTTGTTAAGTTAGTCTAAATCAAGAGCAGGGGCATTTTTTTTTTACTAGCCTCGATCTATTAACCGAAAATTCAAAACCAGTCGAGCCAACAACCTTCTGTTAGCTGGGAGGTGAAATTCAGGACAGCGCATTCGCCTTGACCTTACCGGCGGGCGGTGTGGCCAAGAACCTTGACGCTGATTGGTCGGCTTGCGCACACCCCCAAAACTGGATCAGCTGTTCGAGTAAACAAAGTGTTTTTCGGACTGTAAAATGCAACAAATTGTCGTGCAGAGACCTTGATGACGCTGCAGATCGTCTGCTACCTCTCTGCCATTAACTTTTTTTTTTCTGCACAGCTATTATTAAAGTATAAAAACTTTAAAATAAAATTTGGAAAATCAATGAATTTTTTATGGGTCATGTAATCTTAAAAATAATATTATTTAAATAGAAGCCATAATAGTGAATTAATGAAATGTGAAAATGCATTAGAATGTTTGTTTTATTGATGTCGCTATAAAGACAGCCACTTATGGCAGTGGCGTAGCTAAGGATTTGAAGGCCCTGGTTGGGGGGGGGGGGAGGACTTGACCTCTTTAGGGGCCCCTGCATTTTGAATTCGACATCATGACATGAGATAATGGCATAATATTTAACGTAAAAAACTAATTTTGGACACTCATTTGGGGCCCTGGGGGGGATTTTCCTATTCGGACCCCCACACTAGCTATGCCATTGACTTATAGCTGCTGTAACATAGCATATTTGCATTTTATATATCAGTGGACCCCCAGTAATGTTTCGTTAGAGTCACTTTCTAATTTCCAAAAAATCAAGGTTGACCAACAACTAACCCTTTGTCTGTTGACAGTTGGTGCACCACGTATGATCTGTCGACCGTCTTTCTCGATTCCTCTCTGACTTTCGCCTTGACCGATTATCTTTCAATGACAACCCCATTGATATTTAATATTGTCTTCCCGTTGCTTTCTTGGTCTGCTTCCTCATCTTTTCTCTGGTACTGTCCCCTGCGAGAAGGTCTTTGCAGCCCCGATGACCACGTGATATGGCCATACAAAGTTTGCTTATTTCGACACTCGTCAGCGGGTCGTCGTGGGGCCCAATCACCATTGTGATGATTTTTCGAATTTCCTCATTAATGATGCGGCTAGAAGAAGTAATCCTTGTATTAATCTAATCCTTGTATTAATCTAATCCTTGTATTAATATAATCCTTGTATTAATCTAATCCTTGTATTAATCTAATCCTTGTACTTATCTAGGTCTAACCTTGTTCGGATTAGAGGCCTTATACTGTTTCAACAATTTGGACACACCATCGTTGATTCTAATGGAACTGAGACTGCGGCTTTATCCTGTACTGTGGGCAAATGTTTTTGAGGGACCGGATAGCTCGCATGCCTGGCCGGTCATGTCCCACGGTTCGTAGTTTGGGCATCGTCACTGATCTAACTGGTTAAACAAGTAAAATTTTTAAAAAATACTTTTAAAAAACCCACAAAGAACTGCACATTTACAGCCATATCTCACAATACTGTAAGATGTATTTCCCTCTTTCTATTTTAAACAAAATTAATTAGTTACCACTAACTAATTAATAACTTGGTTATTTCTTTATTGATTCATGTTTTGTTTGGAACAATTAATAATTTTTTGACGTGATCGAAGAATGGGAAACGAGAGAAATAACGTGTACAAATTATTTAAGGGGACGAAACCCTATATAGTTAGCCGTATATGTGAATACTGAAGGATTAATTTCCCTTGTTGGTATCAAACCAAATAATTAATTAATAGTAATTAATTGACTAATTGTTTTTTTTTTCATTGATTCATGTCTTGCTTACGTCAATGATCCGAGAATGGAAGTGGGAGAAATAACGTGCACACATTTTGGACTAGACAGACAGACAGACAGACAGATAGAGTGAGTTGGTACTAGCTTTGTAAACAAGAAAACAACTCCTCCTTAGGTCTAGATGTTTAAATATTTATGTTTCGGGACGGCTGGCCACTAATAACAATGTACACGTTGGGCTTTGCATATTGTATATTAGTGTATGTTCAATGTGCGCCACTATATGGAAAGCGAAGACTAAATGCTTTAAATACTTAGGCCGAGTGAAATATCTTAAAGCTATATTTGATCTGTGTAGAACCTTGGTTTATCTGAGGGCTGGTTCTTATGGTTTTGATTTTTAACTTTTATAATACTTGGGTGTAAAATACAGCGCCAATAAAAAACATAAAACACGTTCTTTCTTTCACTATGTTTCTACCAAGGACTGATAAGTCTCATTTAAATGTTTTAGTCTCCCCTGATTTAAGGCTGTCCCTTAATTCAGCCCATCCCTACGTTTTTTGTTTGTTTTGTTTTGTTTTACGCGGCAAGCCTAAACACATACACATATATATATACATACACACACACACACTTAATAAATATGCACTCTCACGAGATTTTTTTTTTTTTTTTTACTTTAACGCAAATATTAGTAATCCGAGCATGTGCAAACAGACAGCTGTGGTATATCGTTCAAGGCTGCTGATTTGAAGTATTTTATGGCTTGTTTTAGTAACCCAAGCACGAGAGCTACATATTTAATATATACTTTTTTAAGGAATCAAACCTCAGCCCACTTGATACATAACATTCAAGTATTTTAGCTTATACTCTCCGATTTGAAAGGTGGTAAAGTGTTAAAGTGTTTGCCTACCTAACCGAGCGGACGTGATTTCGAATAAGAAGATAATTTCTTTGGTCCTACCGGCCCATTTGGGTACCCGCCCACCGGACGTTTGCCGGTATAGCCTGTTCGCCCCTGGATTGTGTGGTACCGAAGTTTACATTTTGGTGTTCTAGACAGACGCAGGAATCGGAGCTAAGGGAACTTAAACTCCCTTCCCCTCCCTAAAGAAACAATCTTGGTTTTTTTTTCTGAAAATAAAAGTCGGAACCAGGCCCGCTCTTACTCTTATACGTAGGCTATGCCTTATTATTATGATAATTAGGCCTATTAGTATTTAAATATCAATTATTACTCATTCTCTGTCTCGGCCAGGATAAGGCTTGGTTGAAGAGAAATAAATTTAATGAAGTCCCCCCTCCCCCCCGCAACAGTGTCCACTAAAGAATTGTGCAAGCACATACCGCCCTCTGAAATGTAAAATGTTTAAGACTAAGACTGCTTTATTGGTCATTATGGAAATTTGTGGTGATTAAAAGGACTCTTTTCTCATATAAAGACAACACAACAGAAACATTCACATAAATAAATCAGACGCAACATAAAGAGTTCCTTCAACGACAACACACAGGCATCTTGGTCCTTTTCATGTTATGTTTCTTGATCAACGAGTGGCGTTAATAAAGTCTGTACGAACGAGTTTTTGTACCGCTCTGTTCTTGTCTTAATTGACAGAAGTCCCCCACTTCGCGAAGACTTGACATAGTTATGATGGAGCGGGTGGCTGTTGTCTTCCAAAATTTTTCCGATTTTTCTTAGACATTTCTGTTCATAAAGTTCATTCATATATAGTAACGTTGTGCGTGTTATTTTTTGATGCCCTTTTTATAATGTATTCTAAGCGGCGCAACTGTTTAGATGAAGCGGTTGCCCTGCCAACAAGTTATTCCGTATGTTAGCAGATTTTGTATAGTAGGGCCCCGGGCATGCTACCCTGCCTCATAGTGGCGCCCGGGTGGAAACGATCGTAGGAGGAAACGATTAGGCTAAACGGTAGCAAAACAAGACTCCCGTGGGGGTGGCCTAAGGGGGTGCAAGAGCAAAAAAAAAAAGCTCCCACAACCTTGTCACAATCCAGGCGTTGTTCCTCAAGGGGCCGTTTCATAATAAATGGCGTGTCCCGCACGGTTAGCCTGGTATAGAAAAGGAAAATGGCGTGGGTCTTAGTGTACGCGGCCTCTTGCCACGAGTCTGACCCACCCGCCAGACAGAGCAGTGTACACTGTTCTCATTCAGGGCGGTGAGAGGGAGCTCTTGTTCACTTTTGCTGGCCTAGAGTTCCAAGAGCCAAAGGCTCAACTCTACCTGACAGTTTCAAGAAGAAGAAGAAAGTATAGTAGGCCCTCAGAGATCATTTCATTTCTCACAGTTTAACAATTTTATTTGTTTTGCCACAAAGCACAAGTGTTACAAAGTTCAGTCAAAATTAACAATACACACATAATCAAAGGAAAACGAAAAGGTAATAATAATGTAATAAAAATTGTAATTTGTAATATAAATCACAGGTCGTACGGCGTGGCAACGAGCTATTGGTTTCCACAGCCCACTGGTAGCGACATGGCAGGTCAGTGTTGAGGCCTTCTCGAACGAGTGGTCTCAGTTCTCACCACTGCTTAGCTAATATTATGGATACCGCAATTGGGTCATTATAATTTTAATTACAGTTATTATTTTTATCATTAACCTTTCATCTTGAACGAAAATCGCATATGTGTCGATGTAGGACCATGGCCGGCCTGAGGCATAGGCAAACTAGGCAGCTGCCTAGGCCTTCCGATTGAAAGGGGGCTCGCACATGATTCGAGTTAATTTTTTTTTTAGAGAAGAAATAGCGAGACCTGTGCCCAATATTATTGTCGGAGTCACTAGGTTTTAAATATTTTGCTTCATTTTATTTAATTTATTTTTTTATTTTTTTTATTTGGGGCCACTAAATTCACTTGCTTTAGGGCCTCCAGTCTTCTAAGGCCGGCCCTGCAAGGACGCTCTATATTATGAGCAGTGGTAGCAGTTAGTGTATAAGAAATTCCCTAAATCTAAAAAATATTTGACTATGGCTTAGTCTACTCTTCTTACCATAGCGATCGATTCCTAAAACTACAGTGCGTGATAAATCTTAACTTCTTTTAAAATTGTTAAGCTTTAATCTATTTATAGATCTTGTGGTGTATTTTTAAAAAGTGAATCTTCCAAGATCTTTAACCAGAACAAAAATATATTTTTATTTTATTTTATTTATGACGTAAGGTATATTTCGGTGCCAAATTGTATTCGTGTGACGCCTCTATGTAAAAATTTGAGATCCTGCGATGTAAGATAAACCCGATTACGTAGCTACAACCTTGAAGTACTGAGAATGAAGTTATTGGAAAGGAGAGTGGTGGAGACGGCGGGGTCGTTAGTATGCGCCTTGTAGTTACATAGTGTGATGACCTAAAAAGAAAAGGTATCACCTTTAGGATCAGCTGATCTCATGACCTCGTTTTGAACCTAACTAAAACCTTTACTTCCCAAGACGCAATTTTACGCATGAGATACTTCCAATGCAATGGAGTTCTAGATCTAGATCTAGACTAATAGAAGTCGAACGACGAAATAATACAATATATATAAATTCCTCTTTTTAGCTTGCAAACTCTTCATGGTTGGAACAAAAAATCTGGAACCTAGAGTCGACATGGACAAGGATTTTGAAAACGGTTCTAAAGATTTTTGTAGAAACTTGACATTTTATGTATGTCTTCGAGGGAAAAAAAACTACCTAATTGGCCCTACAGTGAAAGCTCTGGTTCGACCGTTATAATTTTTCAAGCTATAATCATCTTTAAATTATAATGGGTCTCGTTTAAAGAGTCAGCGGGTATTCCCGCATGTCGTCAGTAAAGAGTCAGGAACATTTTGCGCACCGTCTTATGTAGAAATTATTAGCGGGACTGCTAGAATTAATTTGTAATAATATACATGTGTATTAGATACTTGATTACTTGAATTATTCATTAATACACAATATCAATACTATATGTTTAACTAGATCCAGTAGGCCTATTTTAGTATAGTCTACTATTGCTTAATGTTTCTAAGTCTGGGTCTATATTTTTTTAAGCACAATTTTCTATACTCTGATAACATTTTTACATGGGCGTAACCAGGATTTTTTTTCAGGGGAATGGAAAGGGAATCTGGGGTGGAGTAAAAAAAAAAAAAAGACAAACTTTTTTAAAAAAATCTTTTGGTACTTGTTTTAATGCTTAAGAATAACTTTTCAAAAAAAACTTTCTATCAGATATCTGTTCATGTTGGTGATGGATAGATCTGTTTTATTTCTTGTCAAGAAAGGGTCTTAATCTTAATCATTATAATGATTTTAACTAAATGTGTACTAAACATGTCAACACGTTCTATTTCTTTTCTGTAACAGCTGACGTAGGCCTGGAAGTGATAAGGTTTGTAAGCTTTCAAATTGGAAACAAATAGATTTAAAAATTGGTTTGTTTTATTTGTTGTAGTAATACAATCAATGAGGATTCATTTGCAAAGGCGGGAAGGGGGGGCGGTTAGGGAGAAGTGGGGGGGGGGGGGGGTAAATAATAAGAATAAACTAACTTGGTCACTTAGTCACTTGGTGCTAAAAAGCTAACCAGTAGGTCACGTTTACCATTCCTTTGTTTTTATCGTGGAACACAGGGCCTCAGTAAAAACACGCCACTCTCCACGGTCTTTTGTTAGTTTTTTAATGGCTTCCCAGCTCTTTCCGGTCCTCTCGGCTTCATCTAGTACACTGCGTTGCCATGTTCTTTTTGGTCTTCCTCTGCGTCTCTTGCTCTGTGGGTTTAGATCTAAGGCCTGCCTAGCTCTGTTGTTGGCATCTTTTCTTTGGGTGAGACCAATCCATCTCCACTTTATTTCTAAGATCTGCACCTCTATATTTCTCTGTCCACCCATCTCCTGGTGTTTTCTACTTTGTTATACCAGTGTATTTACAAGATATTTCTCAAACATCTGTTGATGAAGTTCTGCACAGTAAATATGAAGGCATTAAGGCAAGCACATGTGTTGGATACAGATAACCAAGGGCAACTAAAGTTCAAGTTGTTCTTAAAACATCTTCCCTTATCTCATCATCTCTGCCTGTGATTCCCGTCTGGAGCATTAGCCACCAAGAAGCTTCTTCCAGCTGTCTCGGTTCTGGGCGAGTTGCTTCAACTGTTGCCAAATCTTGATTCCAAATCTCGATGACATCTATTTTTGGGCCGTCCCCTAATCCACTTTTCTTGGGGGATCCGGGTGAGGTCTTGTCTTATGATGTTGGATGCAGAATATTTGTTTGCCATCTACATCTAATCCCAGGAGCCCGCATTCATAGCATGTCTAGAAGCCTGAGAGTAGCAGACGTCAATGTAGATAAACGACATCGAGGCAGACTTGATAAATATGCCTATGTATCAACCAATATAAAGGGTAAAGTACAAAGTACAAGGATGGGGGTGGGCAAAGTGGGGCTTGATAAGTTCGTGTTTTAGGGAGCTGTCAAAGGCGTAGCTGATTTTAGGTGGGCCCAATTCATTGGCAAAGAAATAGGCATATTATTCCAAAGTGACCCAGATAAACAACGAGATATTTAAGGCAGAAAATGTGTGGGTAACAGGTTGTTTGGGAATTGAAATAAAATGTACGGAGCTGTGATGTGATCTGATGTGTGGAACGAGACAGGAGGGGTAATGCGTGGGAGAAGATAATGCGTGTGTGTATGCGTGTGTGCGAGTGTGATTATTGAGATTATGTTGGAGTAAAAACAGAAGAATGCGACCGGCATAAAGATTAAATCGCCTTGTCCTTCCCAAACAAATGGCGAGAGTCCATTAGAGAGTTTGGTGGCTGAGGCTGCACTCAGGGTCGGTTTTAACATTCTGGTCTTCATTAGCATTCAAATTCTAGGCCTCTTGTTTCAGGAGCCCTTTACCACTCAGCCAACATGTTCGTGCGTCACGTGTTACATGTTACAGCGTGTTACTTATCTCATTCACTAATCCGGTTGGCTCAAATTTAGAACAGTGCTTCTCAACCTTATTGTCAGTGCACCCCTGTGTTTTTAAGTAATAACATGCACTAAGGCGTTACCAATAAATCAGCCAGTTACTGCCAACCCAAGGCTTGTATCTTATCTTATCTTATAAAATACAGACGTTACTTCAAATAAGAAGAGGATTACGTCCTACGCGTGTCCCTAGGTCAATCTAGTCAAGCATGTTAATCAATCATTTAAACTCTGTCAAGTCATTGGCTTTCATGGCTGACTAGGGCATCCCATTCCATGCTCTAATAGCACTAGGGAAAAAATGGATTATTTATACAAATTTGTCTTGGCTTATGGAACAAGGAATGTGCCTTTATCTTTGTCTTTTGAGTATTTTTGTTGTTGTTGTTTTTGGTATTTGAAGGTCACAGTTCAAAAGTTGTCTTTTTTTTTTTTTTTTGTAGGATTGCTACATTACTTTTCAGTCTTCTATCCTAAATGATTTTTACTAAAGGTGTTACTCTAGTCAAATGTGAATAATTCGTTTGTTATGAATCTCGCTGCTCTATTTTGTGTCTGTTCTAGTTTCTTAATGTTTCTTGTATGTCCATGTACACGCTCCCTTAAAACATGTTTTCTAGCTACCCCCATGTTATGGTGTGTGTGTGTGTGTTTCTATGGTGACGGCGAGAAGAAGTTAGCGATTGGTGGCTATGCAGTGTGAATGATGCAAGATACGCGACATTGTCGTAAGCTGTCTCCAGGATGCCAGAGTATAAAGACGTGTTTTTACTATGAGTTAGATTTGTTTAAAATAAAAATTGATTTCATTTCATCTCAAGAGAAATAAGTTTAAATAATTTTTAAAAAGTTCAATTTCTTTTGTTCACAATAAGAAGTTGTTCAGGTAAGTTCAAGTTTTATTAGTTTAAATATAATATAATACACGTACAGAGGTTTAGTTGTCTACCAGCAGTTTGGGTGCTACAAGTCAACCTCAACAGTTTAGTTGTTCACTTTGAGTATACCCAAACCAAGGCCTAGAACAGTAGTCACTGGTTAAGCACTGCCAAGCCCTGCAACATTAGACACTGGTTATGCACTGCCAAGGCCACAGAGCGGTCATTGCTACGTCACTTCTGCTAATCTACCAAACTAGTCCAAAGGCCACGGCCCATACATTTGGCACCCCTACAAAAAGGAATGTTAGAGAAACAAGGAGCCGACCACGAAAAAAAGATCTCTAAAGTAGACCCCCGACATAAAATGGTTTTGTCAGCGCCAGATGTGACAAAAAATGTAGGTAACAGCTGGGTCTTTAAAACCACGTGAAATCCATTCTACAATGTTATCATTGCCTCAGCGTTTGGCTAAAACTAACGCCCCATTCTACTGCTCCCCCAATTATCGTTTAAACTAATTGCAGTTTGGGGCGTCAACTCATTTTATCCCATCCTGCCTCCCCAACCCCTTAAAGAAAGAACACAACATTATTATTAAGTGACTCCATCTCTGAATTAAGCTTACTTAGTTAAATTGCTGGCCTACCTCGCCTGACCATTGCGGCTCTTCAAATTGGTCACAGCTGACCTACTGGCATGGTTCAAATTTTTAATTCGCAACGGTAGGGGTCAACTTTCCCGGTAAAAAATGACGCCATACTAACTGTCTCTACCAAAGCTACACATTACTAGATAACACCTTTCTTATTCCATATGCTAGGACTAATTCATATAGAATCTCTCTTTCTTTCATGTACCATCGCAACATGGAACATGATTCATAAATCATGAAAACCAATGAGTTAATAGAGTTTAAGTCTCTAGTTAATATGCATCATTAGATCTTAGAAGAGCTTAAGTCTCTAGTTATTATGCATCACTAGATCTTAAAAGAGTTTAAGCAGGGGCGACTGGCTATATGGGCAAACGGGCAAATGCTCGGTGGGCCGGTCTGGTCGCGACCAAAGGAAAAAAAATCAATGCAGACCACTTTAAAAAAAAAAAGTGACAGCAGCAAGACACAAAGACCCGAACACGTTTTCTTGTTGTTGTTTTTTTTAAAATTCTTATTACAATTAATTTTGTTTGAAATTCAACAAGAATATCAAAAAAAAAAAAAAATACACTATACACTGTACGTATTATCATTTGCAAAACGTTAGACCGTACTTTCTGCTAAGCACGAGGGGCATGGAGTGCTTTGATGTCTTGGAGGTTGTGTTTGGCCTAATCATTTTGCTGGTCGGCATGTTCCTTTGATGGCACTCCCATTTATTTTTTTTTGCTAATTCCTTTCCCCGTCTTTTAATGGTTCCAATGAAATTTAACCAAAAAGAGGGTTGAGAGAGGTTAAGTTACAAAACATTGATAGGCGCGACAATTAGCTCTTTAACAATACTTAATAGAAATTAACTTTAACACATACACACAGCCAAAAATTGCAAACCACCCACAATATGGGTATACAGCTCTACTTCCTGCGATTTGAAAAGAAAAAGTAAGTTTCTTTTTTTTTTTTTGATAACATAGATCTAAAAATACTATACTTAAAGCTTACAAAAAAAATATTTAATTAAAAAAAATATATCTAAATCAATTTTTATGCTATTATAATTAATGGCAAACTTATGCTTAGTATGAAGTCATTAATGCTGAAAATTATTACAATAATTTATATAGCGCTGTCACATCCTATATTTAATGAAAGGAGATTTATATTTTAAATAATGGGTCATGGTATATTCATATACAAATCGCGTTTTTACTAGGAGGAAGCAAGAGCTTTTCACATTAAGTAAGTGCCTCTCTAACCGTTCTTTTTCTCTTATCTTTTAATGGAATGTGGGTTGCCTGAGTCAGCCAGGAAAACCAATGATTTAGCATATTTTAAGTCACAGATCAACAGGCGTGACTAGATTGACACATGAAATGCGTAAGACGTAACAATCTTATTTTTTGAAGAAAGGTCTGTAATCTATATGTAATACCAAAAAGCTACAAACTCATAAGGCTGCTATTGTATTGTTTATGGTTTTCAGACTACATACATGTATAAATAGAATGCATTATGTAATCCTACGAATGCATACATTCAGTTTTCGATGCGTTATCAAACTTTATCAAACCTCATTGTCTGAAAGGGAAACTTTACTTTCTGCCCTAGTGCAGTCAACGTTAACAAACTACAGTCAACAAATTTCATGAGCGTAGCCAAAAGGGGGTTTTGTGGTTTCCCTTCCCCCT
Source organism: Biomphalaria pfeifferi (assembly GCA_030265305.1). Classification (NCBI taxonomy): domain Eukaryota; kingdom Metazoa; phylum Mollusca; class Gastropoda; family Planorbidae; genus Biomphalaria; species Biomphalaria pfeifferi. Next base: position 215,077 of record JASAOG010000103.1, on the reverse strand, counting down.
CCAATACAAAAACTAAAGCATTTTACCATTTTCTAGCAGTCGCTGGACTCCATTGAATAGCAGATTTGGTTTTTGAATTTTTTTTTAGCGGAAGAGTAGCAGGCTAATTGCACTGCAGATACCTCAGAATATGCATTATTAAAGCTTAAAATAACGGAAATAATGCTTGGTTCCGGGGCTTCGCCCCGGACACCACTGGGAGGAGCTCATGAAAGATCAGAATGTAATGAAGATTAATTACATATACACACACACTAATATATATATATATATATATATATATATAAATTGCGGAGTGGGGTGAAAATCCCCCCCCCCCCACCGAAAATATATGACATGCCATTTGTGGGCCGGTTTATATGGTAATGCCAGGGCCGATTTTGATACCCAGTCCGGCCCTGAGTTTAAGTCTCTAGTTAATATGCATCATTAGATCTTAGAAGAGTTTAAGTCTCTAGTTAATATGCATGACTAGATCTTAGAAGAGTGTAAGTATTTAATGAACATGCACAACTAGATCTCTGGGGAGTTTAAAAATCAGGATAGAGGGCATTTAAATATTAAAATATAAGTCAAAAGCTTACCGACTGTTTGATTGTTTTAAATTTGGAAATTGTGACAATGAGCCCCTTTGTTATGTTTTGCTTCATTAATACAATTTCTGAGATTGTGCAATTTTAGGGTATCAACATGTTATATCACATTAAATTTATATAGCCAATCCGTTCAACATATGCTGAGTTTCGCTTGATTAGTTGTTAAATAGGATCTTAAGTTTTCAAAAATTCTGAAACATTGTTCAAAAGAGAAAAAAAAAACATTGTAAAAATCATTTCTTTTGACAGCCATCGTACTATAGTAGAAAGGAGCAATTGATGACATTTCGCAGCAAAGAGAAGTTCTTGGTGAATTTCTAATCTAACGAACAAATGCTAATAATAATTGCTTCATTACTAGGCAAAAATTGTAGAGAAATATTTTGTTTGCAGCTTTCAATGTCATAACTCATTTCACCAATAACCTTTGAACTATATTGTTACTTGTGAAGCTTCACTTTATGATATCAGTCTCAAGTTTATTTATAACAGTTTTTGAAACTTCTTCAATTGCTGGAAAAAATCAATTCGTCCCCAATATTAAATGATCTCCCGGAATTTGATATAAGAAGAGATAGTGTAAGAAGCTCGTATCTCTATCGATTCCCGGATAATTGTTTTCTTTAATCAGGAGGAGATAATTCTGACAGTTTCTAAACATAATACTTTCCAAAATTCAAGTTGTTTAAGCCATTTTTTAGCGTTATATTTTTTAATTCAATAATATTGTAATTGTAATTTATTTCTTTCTTTAATTTATACAGTTGTATGTAACTGAGGCTGACACTAATGACTGCAAAATAGCAGAATACTGAAAAGGGAATTGGCGATTTTCGTTTTGAAATATAATGAATCAATTCAATGAACCTTAGATTTACATTAAAGGCACTCACAAATTCTTCATTGTTATAAAATATGCTGTGTAGTATCGATTCCATTTAATTAGTTTTAGAAAGTCGACCACGTTTATATAAAAGTAACGAACTTTACGGATTTACTAATCATTTTTTTAAGTTCAATAGATTTACATTCTAAATAATATTGATGTTGTATTAATAGAGTTGTAAGTTATTTAAGTTATCTACAGACCAGTATCACTTACCAGCATCACATGTAAAATACTAGAACACATAATATGTAGCAATATCATAAACCACTTAGACAAACATAATGTCCTCACCCCATACCAACATGGCTTTAGGAAATATAGATCATGTGAAACACAACTAATAGGACTAATTGATGATTTTTCAAAAGGTTTAGATAATAGTGAACAAATAGATGCTATCTTACTAGATTTTTCCAAGGCTTTTGACAAAGTTCACCACCATAGTTTGCTTAAGAAATTAAAATATTTCGGCATTAACGGTCCACTGCATCAGTGGATTAAAGATTTTCTGATAGGGAGAGAACAAACTGTAATAATAAATGGCTCTAAATCAACACCAATAACAGTAAACTCAGGTGTACCTCAAGGAACAGTTTTGGGTCCACTGCTGTTTTTGATTTACATAAATGATTTACCAAATTGCATTAGTTCAGGAACAAAAGTCAGATTATTTGCAGACGATTGCATAATGTATAGAACAATAAAAACAAAACAAGACACAGATATTTTACAAAGAGAATTAGATGAATTACAGAAATGGGAATCAAATTGGAGCATGTCTTTCCACCCAGAAAAATGTCAGTTGTTAAGAGTAACAAAAAAACTAAAACAAATTAATTCCACTTATCTTATTCATGGCAGACCAGTAACACAGACTGAAAACTCAAAATACCTAGGTGTTATAATAAATGAAAAACTGTCATGGAATCCACATATTGATGAAACTATAAAAAAATCCAACAAAGCATTAGGGTTTATTAAAAGAAATTTCTATAAATCAAATAAGAACATAAAACTAAAATGTTATTTAACCTTGGTTAGGCCAATAATAGAATATGCATCCACCGTGTGGGACCCCTCAACTCAAGAAAACATTAAGAAACTGGAACAAACACAAAATAGAGCAGTGAGATTCATAACAAACGAATATTCACATTTGACTAGGGTAACACCATTAGTAAAATCACTAAATTTAGAAAGCCTTCAGGACAGAAGACTCAAAAGTAAAGTAGCAATTATACATAAAACACTGAACCATAATCTTCAAATACAAAAACAAAATTTAATAAAATACTCTGAAAGACACAAAAATAAAGGCACATTCCTCGTCCCATATGCTAGGACAAATTTGTACAAATACTCCTTCTTCCCTAGTGCTATTAGAGCATGGAATGGGTTGCCTGAGCTAGCCAGAAAAACCAGTGACTTGGCAGAATTTAAGTCATTGGTTAATATGCATGACTAAATGCATGACGCGTAGGACGTAATCATCTTCTTTTTTGAAGTAACGTCTGTATTATATAAGATAAGATAAGATAAGATTTCAGTGGACGGTGAACTTTCATTAGAGCGCTTATACAGCCAGCTCTATGTCTTGACCAACTGTCAATTTGGTTGAAACCGGTTTGGATTGGAGTAGGCCGAAACAGAACCAGAGAGTATCGTTGTTTACCCGTGGCTATTAATATCGATACTTACGTTTTAATTACATGATACGAATCCTTATTATTACACGCCTAGGTTAACACACAATAGGTCAAGAAATAAAAAAAACAACATGTAAGTTGAAAACAATAGATCTAAATGGCCACCCTGTGTTCCACACTAAGGCAATACTGGAGGGGGTGGGGGTGGGAAATGCTTTGTATTATGTCTAGTATCTAAACGTGACCGACAAAAAGTGGAGAAATCCCCTGCCCGTAAAAGTAGGTTAAGGGGAACTCCTCACTAGTCGTCACAACAACAAGAAGAAAAAAAAGTAGTTCGCAAGGATTCCCGCTTTACTAGCATAAGTGAAGTTAGTGGGCAACGGGGAACATAGGTAAAGAGCGGGGGGTTTTGAAACAGGACTAAACCAGACAAGGTTAAACTATGCTACGGTCCAGTGACTGTCCCCTATGTCCAGATGTGGATGACATACAAATTAATACATATCCATTTTGTAGTGTGGTATAACCCACTTTACATGACAATTCTGATCCAATTACAGGTAACAAAGCTTGGGACAACAGGCCTAATTAAAAGGTCACAAGAAAAACAACTCCAGCATGTTGAGATGGCTGGTTATTTGTTGAATGAAGCGACCGGACTAATACTTTCTAATTGTAGCAATATGGCGTTTGATTTGTTGCTAAGACATTTAGATCGAACAAGGAAGAGAACAATATGAAGAGTTTATGCCCCTGCGCATTTCATTGCGACCATTTGGAGGTACTAAAAATAGAAACAAAGTCATCAAGGAAATGACTATGGGAAACAGTACATGATTTTTTTTTTTTTTAAATTTTATTTTACCCGGCATCTGGAAATTTAGGCCCCGGTAACTTCAGCGCACGGCCTTCAGGCATCCGGAAAGCTTGACACAGATAATATACTAACTAACCCCAGAAAAAAAGACCTTTAGAAAGTCAACTGAAAAGGGAGATTTTCACAAAAACATTTGGATTCTAAACAATGTTTACACCCAATACAAAAACAAAATTTAATAAAATACTCTGAAAGACACAAAAATAAAGGCACATTCCTCGTCCCATATGCTAGGACAAATTTGTACAAATACTCCTTCTTCCCTATTGCTATTAGAGCATGGAATAGCTAGCCAGGAAAACCAGTGACTTGGCAGAATTTAAGTCATTGGTTAATATGCATGACTGAATGCATGACGCGTAGGACGTAATCATCTTCTTTTTTGAAGTAACGTCTGTATAATATAAGAAGATGTTTAGGTTCAAAGGTCATTGTTGCCAACAAAACAGTAACAAATCAAAAGTACAAGTGCTTGTCTATTTGATTTTAGACTGCTAGAAAGTGCCCAAAAGTTATCGTGTACTTTCTAAACTACATAACTAATCAAAACTTCCATATTTTTTTTGTTACACCGGATACACCAAATAACTAGCTATTTATAGTTATCATATAGCTCGTTACCACGTCTTACACACCATTTACTCAACTAACTGGCTAATTTTTTTGTTGATTCATGTGGCGTCAGACCTGTGACGAGGCAACGAGCTATTGGTCTAAACTGCCCACATGTCCTGACGTTGCAGGTCAGTGTTCAGGCCTTTTATAACGATTGGGCTCGACTCTAGCAGCGTTTCCTCTATGGCTATTTTTCTTCCTTCGGTTGTTTGTTTACCCTTGCTGCAATTAATCTTTTTTACTTTCAATAATTAAACGAAATTCCTTCTCCCAAGTTCATTGATTGGTCAAAACGACCTAGATTATCAGACTTGACCTTTAGCACTGACAGTGTGTTGAACTAAAGAAGCTGAACATGACGTTACGTCTAAAGATCTACTCGAGCCGTGCTGTGACCTAGAAACTTTCGTTACATATAGTACTAACTAGAGAAAGTAGTCTACTTGGTTCAATGCAGCCAAATTTAGATCAATTCTCCCTAAAGAAAACAAACATGACAATCAGATAACAGCAATGCTAACTACCGTCTGGTAAAGCCATGGTAAAGACTGTAAACTGTATATCTTACAATTCTCAGATCTATAATAGAGGAACTAGCTAAAGCAAGGTTGGACAACGTTTTTCTATGGAGGGCCGCATTTTAGAAATAGTGGGCCGCATAAAACGCTCTGGCGGGAGCATGTGGCCCGCGGGTCGTAGTTTGCCCACCCCTAATCTAGTGCACATGATTAAAACATTCTACAGAAGTAGAGGATAGTGGCATGAAGGCCATATACAACTTCTTGTGTAAATATGTAATGTTTATGAATATAATTATAATAATAAGGCTAGTCTTCGAGTCCGAATATTAATGAGAAATGCAGTATTTCCCGTGGATACGCAGCCCCAGCTGTGACCTACATATTTTGCCATATCCAGATACAGTAATACAGTTTAAGAATAGAAATGAAGATAATTGATGAAGATAATAATAATGGCATTGTCTTCGATTATGAAGATTACGTGTTTCACATGACTACGCAAACCCAGCTGCGACCTGCATATTTTTGCCGTTATCTCCTGCGCCTGTCTTCAATACTGGCTTTTCTTTGATTTTCAAATGTGTGCCCCTCAGCATTTGTGAGAGCTCTCCAGCTCAGGGCCGTAGCTATGAATTTTCCTTCGTTTGGGGGCCCTGGGGGGCATGACCTCAATGGGGGCCCCTGCCTTTTGCGTAATATTTATTTTTAATGTAAAAAACACTCATTTTGGGACCCCCTCAAGTGGGGGCCCGGGTGGATTTTCCGATTCTCCCCCCTCTTTCCCCCACCCTGGCTACGCCACTTTTCCAACTATACCTTTAAGAGGCCATTAGCTGCAGCTACTTTCCACTATGCCTTTAATGCCAGTGACGGTGAAATAGCGTTTGAGTTGATCTTGGTGAGGCTAGTAGGCAGACGAAGATACTAACAAATATATAAGTGATTAACTGATGAAGTAAATAGATATGAAAGTATTAGATGACGATATTAGATAAAGATAACAAGAAGATAACAGATAAAGAAAATATATTTCAAGAGAATAGATGAAGATAACAGAGGAAGAAAATAGATGAGTTTTGGGTTGGTGAACAATAATAATAATAATAATTGTATTTATAAAGCGCTGTTAACAAACAAAATGTAGGCTCAAGGTGACATGAAAATGAAAGATAACATAGTAAGGCTCGTAATTTTGTGGGTGTTTGTGTGTGTGGAAGGGGGGGGGGGGTTTATGGTGTGTGTGCGTGTTTCCAAGGTGATGATGAAAAAAAGGGAGCATTAATTGTTAGCCTTGTAGAATGATGCAAGATAAGATCTGTCATAATCTTAATGTCATACTGTTAAGGACGGGAGACGACTCAAGGAAGCGACAGTGTAACACTTGTTTTTAATGTGAGTTCAATTTATTTTTATATCAATGTATTTCATCTCAAGTTGAATTTGTCTACATTGTAATCAGTGGCGTAGCTAGGGTGGGAGGAGGAGGGGGGGGAGAATTTGAAAATCCCCCCGCCCCCCACTTGAAGGGGGCCCCCAAATGAGTGTTTTTTACATAAAAAATTAAAGATTACGCAAAAATTCAGGGCCCCAATTGAGGTCAAGCCCACGGGCCCCAAAAGGATGGAAAATTCCTATCTACGCCCCTGATTTTAATATATAAATTTGTTTATTGAAGAGGTTTATTCAAGTCATTTCAATTTCTAAAATGTGAAATATGCAAACAATCTTTGTGCTCAACGATCGTCATGAACGGGTGGGGGGGGGGGGGGGGGGGGGAGGCGGTGGAAACGGACCGAAGAGTAATGGAGTGGTCAGGAGCTGTAATTGTATACGTCTGCAAAGCCTTGACAGTGTAGGTTGAGGCGGCTAAACAAATTCATCCCTTGAAAGATACGACACTGAAAAAAAAAGGAGCTAGCGTCTTTAACGTGTTACCAATCTATAATTGGGAAGGGGGGGGGGGAGGAAGAGCTCTTCAATGTCCTAAACCCACAAAAGGATTTTTAAATGTTTTTACATGCAAAATTATGATTCGGTGCGTAAGAATATCCTTGAAGGTACCGCAGAGGGAGGAGGACATCATCGGACGAAAAGCTGAATGGAGCGACTTTTATTAGCGGCCCCCGAAAGGGGAAAAGACGCTATTAGTTTTGTGTGAAATGTCTGTCCGTCCGTCCCGTTTAGATATCGTAAACTAGAAAAGATATGGAAAATCGGACATCACAATATTTTAGACCATTCAAAGTTCTGATGCAATGGCTACTTTTTTCTTTTTTTGAAAACGAAAAATCTAATTTTTATGCAAGTATTTTTTTAAAGAGACAAAGCTAATTAGTATGCATTATAAGTTAGACATAATTTAAAACGAATAGTAATCTTATATACTTCATTTTCCTGAACTTTTGTTTTTATTGTGGAATTTATTTATTTTTTATTTTTTTTTGCCTTTTCAAAAAGGGGAGGCTCGGTGGCTGAGCAGTAAAGCGCTTGGCTTTCGAACCGGGGGTCCCGGGTTCGAATCCTGGTGAAGACTCGGATTTTTAACTTTGGAATATTTGGGCGCTTCTTTTTAAACCATCACTCAACTCATGTTTACATCGGAGTTGAGGCTCGGTCGCTGAGCAGTAAAGCGCTTGGCTTTCGAACCGAGGGTTCTGGGTTCGAATCCCTGACTGGGATTTTTAATTTCGGGATCTTTGGACGCCTCTCAGTCCACCCTCCTCTAATGTGTACCTGACATTAGTTGGGGAAATGTAAACATGAGTTGAGGTTATAAATAAGGGATTGAAAGTTAGAGTTTGGATTAAAGGGGGGGGGGAGAGAATCTTGAGAGGAGTGACAGATAGAATGGTCGTTTTTAGAGTCAGTTTTTTTAAAAATTATAATTCTTTCACTTGTGTTTCTACATAGTACAAACATCTATATTGAACAGGAACACTATGTATATATAGTCAATAAAAGTGATGGTTTAAAAAGAAGTTTGTTGAAGTTTTATACAAGTTCTCCATTAAGTATTGAATGCGCATACGAAGGTTTAGATTTTAGATGGACTGCCTGAATATACAATTCAACTACTGTGTATCAACATATGGTGTCAGAACAAAAATATTCCACTCATGGTTAGTCTGTGTAACATTCATAAAGTGTCACTGTAACATTCATAAAGAGTCTGTGTAACATTCATAAAGGCTCTGTGTAACATTCATAAAGGCTCTGTGTAACATTCATAAAGGCTCTGTGTAACATTCATAAAGTGTCACTGTAACATTCATAAAGAGTCTGTGTAACATTCATAAAGGCTCTGTGTAACATTCATAAAGGCTCTGTGTAACATTCATAAAATGTCACTGTAACATTCATAAAGAGTCTGTGTAACATTCATAAAGGCTCTGTGTAACATTCAGAAAGGCTCTGTGTCAGTCTGGGGTCTAATAGTTCAAATCCCACACCAGCTAACACTTGTCTGGTATTGTTTCATTACTTTAACAAGGTTGTTCTATAATTAGACCTCACGTGCACTTTGAATGATGACATTGATCTCCGAGAGACACACGTACACTTCACCCACCGAACCACACCCTCTCACAAGTGCAAGTGGAAGACTGCGTCATGACGACGCTCAGTAACGAGTCAGTATAATAACAGTGTAATACTGACGTTAGGGTCAAAGTTCATGTAATTAGACTCAGCGTTTCGTTTAGAGTCAGGGCTAGTGGTTTGGCAAATACTAACATACAATCACACTTAGCAGGATAATAAGAAAATAGTATTATCAGCTATAGGCAGAGGAGTAGTGAAAGGGGGAGGGGCAAGGGGCACGATGGCCCGAACGCCACCTTAAGGGAGTCGCCACATGCAGAGTGGCGCCAAAAAATATTTAAGTAATTTAAGTTAAGTAATACATTCTAGGGGTGTTTGTATTATATTATAATTAAATTCGTTTATTTCTAAGAATATATTTCTATGTTGTTTATAAAAAAAATGGGGTTGGGGGGGGGCGCCAATAAAGTTTCTTGCCCCGTTTTGCTCACTACGCCTCTGGCTAGAGGTACTACCAAAGGCATTAGTTTTATGACACAATTGAGGGAGATGAACTATCACTCTAGCTCATCAAACTTTTAGGAAATCTTAATCTGCACGAGTCTGTCACACTCTTCATATTCTGACTTTCTTGGAAATTTAGTCTGAGAACAGACTTCCTTTTCACAGAGCTTATATTAACTCACTCCATCTGTCTGTCTGGCACAAATGTTGTACAAATTATTACTCCCTTGTTTAATATTGAAAAAGGGAAATTACTATTACAATATTTAGAAATATATCTGTAAAGGTGCAGTGCTTTACTTTATACGCTTTAAAAAAATATTTTGCTTGATAATACTATCTTGTTTTTTTTATACTGTCTTGCCACCCCGACAACCCTCTGTTGCAGTCTTGACACCCAGACAACCCTCTGATGTAGTCTTGACACCTAGACAACCCTCTGATGTAGTCTTGACATCCCGACAACCCTCTGTTGCAGTCTTGACACCCAGACAACCCTCTGATGTAGTCTTGACACCCAGACAACCCTCTGATGTAGTCTTGACATCCCGACAACCCTCTGTTGCAGTCTTGACACCCAGACAACCCTCTGATGCAGCCTAGACATCCCAACAACCCTCTGTTGCAGTCTTGACACCCAGACAACCCTCTGATGTAGTCTTGACACCCAGACAACCCTCTGATGTAGTCTTGACATCCCGACAACCCTCTGTTGCAGTCTTGACACCCAGACAACCCTCTGATGCAGCCTAGACATCCCAACAACCCTCTGTTGCAGTCTTGACACCCAGACAACCCTCTGATGTAGTCTTGACACCCAGACAACCCTCTGATGTAGTCTTGACATCCCGACAACCCTCTGTTGCAGTCTTGACACCCAGACAACCCTCTGATGCAACCTAGACATAACGACAACCCTCTGTTGCAGTCTTGACACCCAGACAACCCTCTGATGTAGTCTTGACACCCAGACAACCCTCTGATGTAGTCTTGACATCCCGACAACCCTCTGTTGCAGTCTTGACACCCAGACAACCCTCTGATGTAGTCTTGACATCCCGACAACCCTCTGTTGCAGTCTTGACACCCAGACAACCTTCTGATGCAGCCTAGACATCCCGACAACTCTCTGTTGCAGTCTTGACACCCAGACAACCCTCTGATGTAGTCTTGACACCCAGACAACCCTCTGATGTAGTCTTGACATCCCGACAACCCTCTGTTGCAGTCTTGACACCCAGACAACCCTCTGATGCAGCCTAGACATCCCGACAACCCTCTGTTGCAGTCTTGACACCCAGACAACCCTCTGTTGCAGTCTTGACACCCAGACAACCCTCTGATGTAGTCTTGACATCCCGACAACCCTCTGTTGCAGTCTTGACACCCAGACAACCCTCTGATGTAGTCTTGACATCCCGACAACCCTCTGTTGCAGTCTTGACACCCAGACAACCCTCTGTTGTAGTCTTGACACCCAGACAACCCTCTGATGCAGCCTAGACATCCCGACAGCTCTGATGCAACGATTGTGTGTGTGTGTGTGTTTGTGTTACTGGACGGGACTTGCGCTATCCGGCCCCCTAAAACGTCTGCCCAATACGGACGCTGGCGATTGGTTCCAACGGAATCGGCTTCTTTTTTTAGTTGTTGATGTGGCGCGTGACATGCTTCGGAAATTTAAAGGGTTCCCAGACTGTGAAAGTGATAGACAAAAATTTAAGTTATGTTGTTTGTTGTTTTTTTTTCATTTCTCACACACACGCGCACCCATTTTAGGTTTAAAAATAGTCCGATTGTCAAAACTTTGTAAATTTAAGATCCTTTTACAATCAATCACATAAGAATTAGAATAATATAAATTATTTTATAACACCAGCAGAAAGGAAGTAGTGCATCAAAGAGAAAGGAGTCTACAAGACTAAGGGAGCTTCAATAAATGTTACTTCCTTTGAATTAATATGGATCCTGGCAGCGCCAATGGGGATGGCTAGTAGCTCTTCATTCATGAAAATAATGTCTTGTCTGTGTGGTACTCTTTTTAGCTTATGAGCGCAAGCTTTACGTATAGCTGACAGAATTTCTGTTTAAAAAAAAGGTGTGTCAGTACTTGAATATTGAGGCTTGCGGATCACGTGACCAGCATTACCTGATGACGTGAAAACCGAAGGTCACTGCATGTTCCTGGGCCCTAGATTTAAATATGTAACGAAATCATTCAATTGTATAAAGTGTGTCTGCTCTCATTTCTATTTTTAAATCGGCCTCTACAAAAAAATCAATTAATCATTTTGCCGGCTGCTAAATTTAAACTTCAAGGGGAAAGATCTAGTCTTCTAATAGGCAAAAATGTGTGCGATCTAGAGATAAAAGTGCACTGGGTGTATCCATCTCGGAAGAGCTGAAATTTATTTAAAATAACCCAGGGGCGAACTGGGTATCAAAATCGGCCCGGGCATTTCAATGCAATCCGGCCCATAACTTGTCATATGATGGGCCTCCAATTCTAGATCTTCTTGTCCTCAAAGTCATTACGTATCGATAACAGTACACATGCATACAATGAACTCTGTATCTTTAAGTACTATCATTATCATTAAGTGTATAGGTCCTAAAAGGATGAAGCTTACTAGTAGCACTGTGTACGGATGTAGGCTATTACATTATTTCGGAAAATGTGTTACATTAAATTAGTATCCATGGTATTCCTTGCTGCCCTTTCGATGGCTCTACAGGCCCATTTGGGTACAGGCCCACCAGACATTTGCCTGAATGCCCATCTAGTCAGTCCCCCTCAGAAGTGACCTAGATATACAAACGAAAAGAGCTTGTAAAAATAGTTCATATATCACCATAGCCTTCATCATCATCATAGTCATCAACCTCATCACTGCCATCATCATAGTCATCATCCTCATCACTGTCATCATCATAGTTATCATCCATCCTCCTCATCACTGCCAGCATCATAGTCATCATCCTCATCACTGTCATCATCATAGTTATCATCCATTCTCCTCATCACTGCCAGCATCATAGTCATCATCCTCATCACTGCCATCATCATAGTCATCATCATCATCAGTGCCATCATCATAGTCATCATCCTCATCATCAATTTCACGGTCCTATTCGTATCGTCATCATCGTCTTTTATCCTCATCATCAGCTTTATCACCCTTACCATCGTCTTTATCATCATCATCATCATCTTCAGCATCAACATCAGCTTCGCGAGTGTGCTTTGATGAAATCAGCTACAAACGTCTTGACAGCCTCCAATGTGGAATCATAAAACTAATAAACGTTCTGGCTTCACTGTGTTTTACCTACATGGTGTCAAGATGAATATAAACAACTAGTCGACCGGCGGCGACCTATGCGACCGCAGTGGGCCCCGCACTTTCATAGGACCCGCACTCTCATAGGACCCACGCTAATTCAAGGTGTATAAATTCTTAAATTAAACCATTTTATAATTTATAACAGATTTCCCGCTCTCTCATGTCGATTTACCAGAAGCGCCTGGAAATCTCCCGAAATTGCAAAATATACCAAAAAGTCCTTAAAATATACGGAATATATAGACAAAAATTGTCATTTTGAGGTGTCATTCAATATGGAAAAAGCCAATCCTACGCGCGATAAATAAAAACGCCATTATGCATTAGCCGTAATGCTTGTGGCAAAATATGTGGGTCACAGTTAGGGCTGCGTATCCAGGTGAAATACTGAATTCCTCATTAATCGTCGGACTCGAAGTCAAGCCTTATTAACCCTTTAAGTGCTGAGCTTTTTTTTTTTACAATGAGTGTATACAAAATGGAATTACAGTCCTAGTGTTTAGACTCCTTAGAGGCTAAATTACAACACGCGTCTAAAGGGTAAAAGCGGAAGTCTAGTTTTGTACTTTTTAACATTTGCATGTCGCCTTTATGAAAAATGCAATTGAACGAACTATGGACGAAACTGACAAAAATATATATTTATATCATTTTGGGGAAATTTAATGGCTGTCATTTCGATCGAGAAAAGGGTATATCTGTTCTCTGTAAACGATAGTCACAAAGGGTTAAATTTTCGTATTTATTTATCCAACTAATGGGGGGGGGGGATTATTGATGAGTCAACCATTGAGCTGGGACTTTGGCTTTTATATACAGAAAACAATAATAATAATTAATAGATCAAGTAATGAATACAAAAGCATCAACAAACAAACAAAATAAAAACCGAAACAGATGACACCAGCAGTTTAAAACTCTAATCATAAAACTCTTGTTTGACCTTTTAGCCGATAAGACAGCAGACGTCAGATTCTCTTTCAATCTAGTTCAATTCTAGGTAGATTAAAAATTATTTTTTTTTTAAATCGACTTTTCGTTAGTTCTAACTTAACACTGACCTGGTTAGTAGTGAATCAATTCTATGCTCAGGGGAGGGGGAAGGAAACAAATGGGGCTTCCGTTATGTGCGTGTGTGTGTGTGTGTGTATGTGCGCGCGCATAGGAAAAATAAAAAAAAAAGAGCAAAAAAAAAAACAAACAAACAAACAAAACTAATTTAAAAAGTTTCTTAAAAACATGAATTTTTTGGCGGCGATTCAAAGTAGAGTCCAGACGTGTACTTCAGGTTTTTTTTTCGGTTCCCTGGTAGGCCAGGCTGCCCTTGAACGCCCCGCCACCATCTCCATATCATGCACCCAATCACAAAGTAATAGATCAATACTCATTTTGATTTTTGCAATAATTTTTTCTGAAATAGATTTTTTTAAAAAATTTGTATGTTAAAGATTTAAACTTTCTAATTAACATTTGTAAGTAGATTAAATACATTTAATTAAATAGTTTGTTTGTATACTATTTTATACTATTAATAGGCTAACTAAGGGATAAAAAAAACAACATCATAACAACTATTCCCCCTACCCATAAAAAAAACGGCAGACATACCGGTAATAGAAAAAAAAAGGGGGGGGGGGGCAACCAAGCATAAAAAAAAATTAAATATCAATAATTATTCTATATTATTAAGATAGGTATAATATAAAATAAGGCGAAGCGGAAACAAGGCTTAAGCTAAGAAACAACATTCGCAATTTTAATTCACATTGTGGATTGCAATGCTAGTCTAATAGATGTTTTAAAAAATTGGTGGTTATATTTACATTACATCACATTTTTTTAAGGTTGTCTAAATGCTTAAATTGTCAGCTATTATATTATATTTGGTATATAATGAATTCATGAGCAAATATTAAGAATAAAACAGTTTTAAAATTCTGATCAGCACAGCGATATGGTTGTAATAACAAACTTTTCAGTGTTCTACCCTGGGGGTAATATGGAAACCAAGTTGGGGGTAAATTAGGGTACGATGTTTTTTTTTTTATGTTTAAGTGCTTAAATATTACATAGAGATCTTAATTGGTGATGAATGCTCAAGCAGAAGAAAACCCAAAATAATCAACTCATATAAAAGCTGAATTAGCCGATATTATTTATTAAAATGAAGACAATTATTTTTTCACACGCACTGTGCGCGCACGTTTCACTATACACGGCCTCTTTTTTATTGTCTTTTAAATAGAAAATATTTTTAACCTAATAAAATTTTTGTGATGTTTTAAACTGTTTGTTTTGTTTACTTGATATACATAATTATATTTTGATTGTATTTTTATAGTTTTCATACATTGATTGAGTATCACATATTACCCATTTATGGAGGGTAATATGGGAATCATAGACATATATAAATATAAACTGGGCGAAGGAAGTAACTTCATGTAACTTGAAAACATGTATATCTATTGTATTCGGATTTCCGAATTATGAAAAATTGCATGATCTTCATTCTTAGAGATTAAACAAAACTACACTGCCTCCTTATTTACAATATATTTAGGTGTGTGGCTGAACTAGATATGAATACTTAACTTTTATACTGCTCATAAATGCTGTATAATAAAGTACACAAAATTGCAAGTCACAAATTTTCGTTTCATAAAACTCATTTAATTGGCCAGTCTATATTTATTTATGTCTATGTATGGGATACTAAAATGATTTCCTTTTGTTTCTATAACTCAAAATGTAATGCTCGAATCCATCTGATCTTTAGTGGAAAGTTTATTTCATATATACTGAATCCATTTTATATTAGCGTTTGGTAAAAATATATCAATTATAAGTTTTATAACTCTTTAAAGCTAAGTATCTCATATTACCCCACTTTCCCCTAAGTAAACATGATGTCTCTACGAAATTTAACCGCCGCCCCCTTCAAACACAGAGATGGGAGGGGGGCAGTTGAGGGTTGGGGGTCGCCCCTTATATCTTACTTTAATCTATGAGTCATTGGATTTTAAAATTATGTTTCATAAAAAAATAAATTTAAATGTCATAATTAAAAGCATGTGTTTTTTTTCTTCAAATTTTGACTTTGACGTTGGCCCCATTCTGATCACGTGAACACAAAGTGGAGGGTCCATAAAAACCAACATGCTATGCTTGCTTGAACATTTGAGGGCTAATGACAGAAATAAATTGTTGTATGTGCACATACAAAAACACAGACACACACTACACACATATATACACACACATACATACACACACAATTAGCCTATTAAAAAACACATTAATTCCCCCACGTATATCCCTCCCACACACATTACACTTGTTGTATTCCTATTAGAATTATGCCTATTGCCTAAATTTAAAGATAGGTCGGCTGTTTATATTTAATAAAATATACATTTTAAGATGAATAGAGTGGATGCTTTCAGTGGCGTAGCAAGGTATCCGTAGGCCCGGGTTCAAAAATATCTTGCTAGGCTCGCCTACCCGAAATAAGACGAAGATAGTGTGTGTCAAAACCACTGAGTAATCTGAATGTATCGGTACATTCATCAAAAGACATTCCAATACTTTCTGTTCTTTATGTACATCTTGCTGCCCACTTTCGAACATTTCCAACACAACGCTGACTGCGCTTAGAATTTTATACTCGAAAATAAGCAGAACAACTAAATCGAACTTTCTAATTTCCTCTTAATTGCTGCAGCCTCCAGGCGATCTTTTTCCCTTGAGGAACACAAAAGTAATTTGTGTGAACAACTTTAGGACATCAAAATATCTCAGTCTTGTTGTTCTATTCCTTGCGGGTAAAAGTATTTGAGTGTTCTATTAACTATGCCCTCTCTCTCTATTGGTTCAAGACGAGCCCATCTTGAGATGCTGTCAGCAAAAAAAAACAAAAAACCCACACATACCAAGCCATATAATAGCTGCAACGTTTTGAACACAGCTAACGGAATCAATTAAGACAAGTTTAACTCGCAAGCGGCTTCTTTTGATGAAGCAATGCCCGAAGGCCATTGTACTATCTACTCCTATTGGAAGCACCATCATAGCTTTAGCCTCACAGTTTAGTCTGTTCTAATGATGACGGCAACAGTTGTTACACCATACAGAAGACGAAAAAAAAAACGACGTGATGAAAAACTTCCGAGGATGCTGTCGTCCTAATTAAGTGTTAATTAATGCAAGTGTTCTATAGTATTTACTTCAGTGGTTAGGATACACAATTTTTAGAATCAAAACTAATTCTCATCAAACCCAGTAGCCCCCAAGCCCTTTTTTTTTTCTGTACCACACCTTAAAATTTTCTTAACCAAAATCTCTTTCCCCCCCCCCCCTCTTATTAATACTAATACTATCAATGGGAAGATCTGGCAACAAGAGCCGCAATAGCCGCCACTACAATAAACCTGATGGAAAGCTGTTCCTTACATTAAAGCAATCCAAGCCGCTGGTGCATACAATCTAGCTTAAAAAAAACGGGTTAATGTTTTAAAATGAATATGAAGTTTCCTGTAACGTTTAGGACATTTTTAAGGGAACTTTTCGGGTTCTTTTTTTTTTTAATAGGCCTTTACTAAAGTACATCTTTTTCCCTTAGTGTCATTCGTAAGTTCTCACGTAGGCCTCAACTAGTCAAGAGTTATGGGCCCAAGTGCAATGAACCCCTTTGCGCGATCTTCCTTACGCCACAGGCTTTGGACCCCTAATCGTCGTGGGCCCGGGTTCCTTGAATCTCTTAGCGCCATGGATGCTACGCCACTGGATGATCTGTTCCTTTATTCGACGTTTGTTAGCGGCCCCGAAAGGATAAAAGAGGATATTAGTTTTGTGGGGTCTGTCCGTCTGTCTGTCCGTCTAGTTTAGAAACCAAATACTAGAAAACTTGCAGCTTGAAAAGTTCAGGGGCAACGAACAAGTTTACCTTCTGAAAATGAACCGTTTTTTTTTCTTTTCATTAAATATTTTAGGAGTTAGTTTTTTTTCATAAAAAACACTATTTTGAAAAATATTCACTACTAATAGTAAAAAAAAAAAAAACTATAACAAAAAAACAAAAAAAAAACAACAGGGGAGGAAAAATTACAAAATGATTATAGACATACTGTCATTTTTACAACATTTATGAATGTAATTTTGTCACACGCCAAAACAAAGTTATATATATATATATATATATGTGAATCAGTTGTCTGTGAATCAAATATCTGTGAACCCGGGCTAGACATAGAGTGACATAGTTGTTCTGGGAATAAAAAAGAACGAGAACGAGAAATGCATTGATTTCTTTCTATAGATTGAGATTGCCAAGTGCAATTAAACTAGGGACTATTTTCTGTCCGCTTATTATTGTAGTTATCACCATGCACGTGTATTTTTTGAGGGACTATTTTAATTTGACCTCTTTTCGTGGAATAAATTAACTCAGATAGCATACAACTTGGCCTATTTTCAGCTGATCAAGGGAAGACAACACTTTGTTTACTCCGAAATCCCTTATGCTATTAACATTTATTTTTCTGTTTCTATCATGCAGAGTTGTCTTTCTTTGCATGCGAACAAGCAGATTACAGGGCGACACTTTATAACGCTAGACTGGACGCGTAACAAAACCAAAAGTAGAGTGAAGAAATTAAGTGTAAAGTGTGTCAAGGTGACAGCTAATGAACACAAGCGTACCTCTGCTGCAACCTTTGTTCTTTTTTTTTTCTTTTTACATATAGATCTAGCCTACTTTCTGCGAAGTAATTTGCTCACTGTTTTATTTTCGATTCTGGCCTTGAACGAAGTATTGGAAGAAAATAAAAAAAAAAGACGGCTGCTAGCACACGCACGATTGGAATAAGTGCTCTATTGATTCTCTTAACGCTGGACCAATATATGTAGTTCATAAGTGCTATCTTTCGTACTTTTGTTTTCTAATTTTAAAGCAGAATGGATTTCTGGACTACCAGTATCTAATGCAGATATGCCTATATGTATATGCCACTTAAGTCATCCTGTGGGCTGAAGGCTTTGCACTGGGGTTTTGTGCCTTCTCGTGTAGCTGGTGAGACCTAATTGAGCCCAGAATGTTCGGCTCCACACCGGGCAGATTATTCCAGCTGGAGCTTCTGTCAGTTGCCCTAATTTAAATGGCAGCTAATTAACTTTACAACAGTCTTTGAAAAAAAGAAAATTAAAAAAAAATAAAAAATAAAAGCCAGCCTGTTAGAATTCTGACATATTATAAATTTAAAACTTGTTTTGAACATAAACAAACGAAGCCGCATATGAAATATTCTATTTAGGCCTCGAAACTTTTTAAAAATCCAGGCCTAATCAATTAACTTTATATTGATTTATCACTCAAAAGAGTTCCATTTAGCTCTAAATATAGTAAAGAAAAGTTCCCTCTTTCAGACCTTGCGATCTATGAGGCAGATGATCTGGAGGGTCATCTGTTTCTGTAGTCCACGGTTAGCGAGGGTGTCATGTGGCCAACACAACGACCAACCGCCTTTACTTTCCCCAACTGAAGTCAGGTAACCATTAGAGCTGGGTGGACTCAGGGGTACCCAACGATCCCTAAATATGCCTTACTTTAAAAATGAAGTGTACATATGAATTGATAATAGCAAATGAAAACTGTTTATGGCTTAACAAGTCTGTTATGGATATCATTGAAGAAGGTACGGTTCTTCTGTTTTAAATGACGAATTCATGTTAAAAATATATTATGTACGCTAATATTACCTCACTCTTTCTTCGCTTCGTGGCGCTCGTGTCGTTTCAGATAAAAACAATAATTAGGCCCTTAGTTACCAAGAAAACAACAGAAGGCAAGGACGTAGTAGAAACAGACCTAAAATGTTCTAGGTAAATAGGCTTACAATCTACATTGCTACTTCAGTATTGCGTAGTTGGATAGCATTCATTTTTCGATTTACTTTTTGTAAAACTGTTAAATTAGATTGAAACATTGATTTGATCCTGAAGACAGCAGACGGAGTGCAGACGTTTATTTAAACACGGTGGCGCCATCTATTGCTGGTGTGAAGGCCGCGTACTCCTTGAGAACCTTTCTTAAATCCTCGGCAGGTGCAATTTACTGAAGCCTTCAGGATGTCTGATTCAATTACTAGTCGACTCAAAAGATGTGTTTTTTTTTTCCTTGAATATCTTCTGAATGTTTTACTAAAATCTTTGCCAATGCTGACAATTCAATTTATATTGTTGCCTGTCATGATATATCAACTCCTATGGCCTCTTTCAGTCGCGAAGCGACTATGAATCATTTCATGGAAATGAGATGAATGCCTGAGAATGTGGTCGGAACGATGTCGCCAACACATCAGTTCCCCCCTGATGTATCCAAAGGAACAGTTTGGGGTCAGCGGCGTCGCAGGTTCTGCCAGGGTGTAGCACCGGTGCTGCAAACTGCCTTAGTGTCGCCAGCTCCTGATTTTTCCTCAGGGTTGACTCCCGAAGCCTTTCGCATGATTGGGTGTAGCTGCAATGCAACAGAGGTTTGAATTCAGGGTTTTCCTTCTCCTAGGTGGGTAGCCAGCCATGGCTAACGAGTCTCTTATGCCCGAAGCTTACTGGTTAAGGCGCCAGTTACTTGCCTTTGCCCTTTCTCCTGTTAGTGAGAACAGTTCCGCCAGACTCAATATCTGAGCCACACGTGAAGGCCAGAAGTTGGACTGGTTGTCAGAGGCTATTTGAGACGCATGCCATTTTTATAGGTAGTGGAGTGCTTACAACCATTACCACTTCCGGCAATGACAACCTTGCGGAACCAACTGCATGACTAGTTTAAACATATAAAGATAATATTGGCTACTCAGTCAAAGGGAAGTAATCATTTTGCCTAACCTCATTTTTATTTATACATAAATTTGATCTATTTTTATATTCTAATCTCTTCGGTTTTACCGAGAACTCACGATAAAGTTCTTTCAAGCAAGAGTCTAACACTTGAGGTCGAAGATCGAAGTCTACATCGGTCCATCTAAAAAAATGACGACCTATATCTAGAGCTACAGTGATACAGGGTGCAAAGACATGCCGACCAAATTCCCCCCCCCCCCCGACTTGTACCCTAGGGTAAACAAACCAAATATGTCGGTTAACATCAGCGATAAAGTAGCTATCAATATATTGACAGTATTATCACTGGACCACTGCTTACATTAAAGATCGATCTAGAGATGTGCAGTGGCGTAGCAAGTAATTTGCTATCAATCGGGGACCCGGGGGCTTGACCTCATTGGGGGCCCCTGTATTTTGGGAAATATTTCATGTAAACAAAAACAATTTCGAACACTCATTTGGGCCCCCCTTCCAAATGGGGGCCCGGGGAGATTTTCAAATTCTCCCCTTCCTCCGCCCACCCTATCTACACCGCTGGAGATGTGCGTGGGAAAAAGAAGTAATAGCTAGTGATCTACTACGGTCTTCAGTAGGCTAGTATCCCCAATTGTTTGTGATTATGAAGGCGGTATCAGTAGTCCTTAAAAGATTTTTGATTTGATAGAATAGAAAGTTTTGGCCGGGCTACACGGGGCCGAAAGAGTTTGAACATATTAAATTACTGTACACTAGACACGTTATGTGGGGAATTTTCATAAATGGAGTCTTTGGTGTAACAGGTGTACAGGATACGGAAGTATTAATAAGCATGATAGTTTTTTTGTAAATGTTTTGTCAAATGTTTAACACGTTTCGGCTGTTCCATCAAAGTTCCACGTTTCGGCTGTTCCATCAAAGTTGAAGATAATTCATTTCCTAGTCCAAACCTCCCGCAGCTGGACGAGGGATGGCAGCGGGCAGGGTATGAGCCCGAGACCATCGACAAGTCCGAATGACAGTCCATCGCGCATACCGCACGGCCAGGCAGCCACCCTGTGCACTTTTTACAAAGCTTAAGTGAACTCACTTTGTCTATCTGTCTGTGCGTAACAAAATATGAAGCAATAAACAAAAATATCAATTAGTAAATTAATTACTTGTATGTTATTAGCCTATTTTTATTCTTTTTATTCGATATCGAATAAGGGAAATAACTTGTATATTGATAAATATAGTTTTAAGAGCAGAGTGTTTCCCCTTTAGATAAGCTTTGTTTTTTTTTTTTTGTTGTTGTTTATTTTTTCTAGGATTTCATATATTTTGCTTGTTAGCACTGCAAATTAACATTTTTAGCACAGTGTAGGTCAAGGCAAAATCAATTCATCCGCTGAAATGACTGAATAGATATAAAACAGGACATAACAACATGCGTTCTTAGCGACCCACATCTTAGCACAAAGTAACTGTATAATTTAGAGGGTAACAATGATCTTACAACATGGGCGTAGCCAGGGGGGGAATTTGGGGTTCAAACCCCCACCCGAAATGAAATCTGGTGGGGGGGTGTCGGAGTTTAGTGACTGATCTTTTGCTTTAATTTTGTTTATTTTAGGTGATATTTTAATACTAAACCATCACTTGCCCTAGTACAGCCAAGAGGGTTTTGAGTTTCAA
The DNA here is from genome assembly GCA_030265305.1 of Biomphalaria pfeifferi. Classification (NCBI taxonomy): domain Eukaryota; kingdom Metazoa; phylum Mollusca; class Gastropoda; family Planorbidae; genus Biomphalaria; species Biomphalaria pfeifferi. The sequence continues at coordinate 193,014 of JASAOG010000103.1, read as the reverse complement.
AACCCCTACCAGGGGGTTTTGAGTTTGAAACCCCAAACCAAGGGGTTTTGAGTTTGAAACCCCATACCAGGGGGTTTTGAGTTTGAAAACCCCTACCAGGAGGTTTTAAGTTTAAAATTCCCTACCAGGGGGTTTTAAGTTTAAAACTCCATACCAATGGGTTTTGAGGCATTGACAAACCCACCTACCAAGGGGTTTTGAGTTTAAAACCCCCTATCAGGGTTTTTTTGCATTTAAATCCCTCTTCTATAAAACAAAACAAAAATGCAAACGACAAACCCAAATTCCAAGAGCACATTTAAGGGAGATTTTGATTTTAAACCCCTCTCCAACATTTACGATAAACCCGTCTTCAATATAAAAAAGCAAATTACACACTCAAAATTGTATGAGCGTAGACAAAGGGTTTTTGAGTTTAAACCCCTCTTCAGCTGGGTTTGAAGCTTAAAATACCTCTTCAATATAAAAAAAAAGCAAATTAGGCACTCATAATACTATGAGCATAGCCAAAGGTTTTTTTTAGTTTAAACCCCCAGCCAGCGGGGTTTGAAGCTAAAAAATAAATCTTCAAAAAAAACAACACAAATTACGCAATCAAAATGTTATGAGCGTAGCCAAGCCTATTGGGTGTTTTGAGTTTCAATCCCTCTCCTTCAGATGTTTTTTTTTAAAGTTTAAAACCCCTCAAGATAGTTTTGAGTACAAAATCCCCCTACAGAGCGTTTTAAGATTGAAAGCCTCTCTTCAATATTATTTCTAAAGCAAACTACAGTCACCAAATTCTATGACTGTAGCTAAATGTGGTTTTGAATTTAAAAAACAACAACTCCAGATATATTTTAGTTAAAAAAAAAAAACACCAGATGATTTTGATCATAAAACTTCCATTTTCGATCTAAAGCAAAATAGTCACCTAGTTGCACATGTCTACCAGTGGCTGGGCTCCTTAAATAAAGTGCAATGAATCATCTGCCGAAATTGAAAAGCACTAAATGTGGCTCAACAACGATGGCCAAGACAGATTGTAGGAGTCAGTTCTAGAGATCGGGTCTAAGTCAAGGAAATTCTATGCCGAAGTCAACCCATTAGTAAAATTGTGACAGAGCGTCGCATGAGGCTTGCGGGACATGTTCTCCAACAAAATGAATTACGCCAAATTAGAGTTGCGATGACATCCTAATACTACTTGGCGCCACACTTTCATGGAGGTCCTCAGAGCAGGTGGGAAGAGGTTTCAGACATTGCCAGTGACAAATTTTTGTGGAAACAGCTTGCCAGCAAATGCGCCGAACGGCGCAGGAGGGTCTAAGTCAGTAAGAATAGCAGATTATGTTTTTGAAATAAAACTTTTTAATAGCAATATGTAGGTACCTCAGAATATGCATTTAGTTAGCTTTCAATACCAGATATAGTGCTTAGCGGCGGGGCTCCCCGCTCCCCCAGACCCCTTGCTGGCAAGGGCGAGGAGTCTACAATGTTTTTCACTAACTCCAGGAAGAACCTATTCAAGGGCACAATAAACGTCTTCAAAAAGGAATAAAGGTTCAGAATGAAATAGAGATTAATTATGTACACACACACATCCATCCATCTATATATATGTATATATATATAATTTTTTCGGGGGGAAGGGACGGGGGGGAGAGAAAAAAATCCTGGCTACGCCCATGTCTTACAATATGGCGTCCCTGCCAACTTTGTTTAGTTTATTTCTAAATATGTTCCAATCTTCTTAATACATTTCTTCACATCGCTTCCTCTTCTTTTTCTCTTTGGCAGTAATTTATTGCTTAACGCACTCCATCCGGATTGAGAAGGTCCTATTGTAAATTTTAAAAAAGAGCATGTTACTGTGATTAAATTTAATATGAAAGTTCTATGTAAAAGTTCCCCTTTCAGACCTTGTGGTCTACAGGGCAGATGATGTAAAAATCATCTGTTTCTGTGGACTTCGAGAGTGTCATCTGGCCAGCACAACGACCAACCGCCTTTACTTTTCCCCAACTAATGTCAGGTAGCCATTAGAGCTGGGTGGACTCAGAGGCGCCCGAAGATTCCAAAATTTAAAAAATCCCAGTCTACACCAGGATTCGAACCCCGACCCCGGTTTGGAAGCCAAGCGCTTTACAGCTCAGCTACCGCGCCTCCTAAAGTTCTATGTGATCAAAGTTATTTCACAATTAAACACAATAAATACAATATTTACTGTACACTACGGTATTACGTTATCCAAGTTACGAAGCCATTTAATCTCTTCAGGTTTTCCCGATGACATCACCATTGATCAATATGAAGAAAATGACGTAATAGGTGGTAAAATTTCACAAGGGAAACCGTATGGGTCAAGGAATTAAACAGACTAGGATTAGAATTTTGGTTGTGATTTTGACACTCAATGAATCCTCCTCAGCTGAACAATCAAATTTTGGGGTCATTTTTAATTGCTACCCTAAAAAGGGAGATAAATACATTTGATTTTAAGGAGGGAAAGTTCTAAACTACGGTTTCTTAAAAATCAGTACATCAGCAAGACAGGTTGAATTTATGACATTCTTGACCGAAAAAACAAGTGGGGTTTATGATTATCTATGCTTACTTTAGTAACAGACAGATAAAATAAGTCACTGGAAAGATCAAAGGTAGACGTTGCACAAATGTTTAAGGCAATGCTGAAATCTATTATTAATAGCTCTTTTTGTTAAAACGGGACAGACGGACTTCGCAAATACCATTGCTTCTTTTCCCCAAACGTGTGTCGCTAAGAACGCGTGTTGTTTTGTGGTCCTAGTTTTATATCTATTAAGTCATTTCAGCGGGTGAATTGATTTTGCCTTGACATGTATCGCTGTGCTAAATAAGTGATTCGACTTTTTTTCACCTGATTAAATTTTGAGACTTTATGTTTTACATGTTTTGTCGCTGTTCGTTCAGAACTGATTGACTACTACGCCCTAGTTCAAACCTCGCGCAAGACGGCTGGCTGTTGGGGGAGGTGGGGAGAATGTGACGGGAAAGGTTCAAACTCGGGATCATCGAGTCGTAAGGGCGCACACCACACGACCAGGCATCCACCCGCTTTCCTTTAATGGGGGGTGGGGGGTAGATTTAGGATCTACTTTTCTAAGCCTGCTCTATTCTTGAACTGCATCAAGTGGACATTCTTCTAAATTACAGCAAGAGAATAGAACCGTGACCTTTTTTTTTAAAAATATATAATATACACTTCTTAATGCAAACCACACGGCCTTCCAGCCACCCAGCCATGTGGTTTATACACACTGAACTGCTAAGAGTGTCGAGTTTGATTCTTGATGGATGCTGTGCATTTGAAGTGATCCTAGTGTCCAAAATACCATTTTCTTCTTCCCTTTATGATCATCAATACAATAAGATTGGGTCGAAGTGATTCAAGCATGTTATGATAGCACAGAAACCAGTGCGCACTGAACATGTTATAGTAGAATGGAGACCAGAGAGCAATGAACATGTTAAAGTAGAATGGAAACCAGAGAGCAATGAGCATGTTATAGTAGAATGGAAACCAGAGAGCAATGAGCATATTATAGTAGAATGGAGACCAGAGTGCACTGAACATGTTATAGTAGAATGGAGACCAGAGCGCACTGAACATGTTATAGTAGAATGGAGACCAGAGCGCAATGAACATGTTATAGTAGAGTGTAGACCAGAGCGCACTGAACATGTTATACTAGAAAAGAGACCAAAGGCAATGAAAATGCTAAAGTTACAAAAACATGCAATACGCACACATTATTGTCCCATGCAAATTAATCATAAATCTATACACCATTTATTAAGAAACCTGAGAAGTTTCCATAGCAACCTTTGTCATCGAAAACTATACGCAAAAAGAACATATGTTGTACTGATGAGGTGAATCCGATTACCCTACCGTGATCTTGCCAGGAATCCCAAACAATCTGATGCAGTAAGCCCAGAGATTACTTTTTGAATGCGAAGTTAATCCTTCAATAAATACACAGAAACAGATGTGACTAGAAGAGGAAAAAAAAAACACAGTTTACAAACAAAAGTAAAGAAACCAAGAGCCGTAGGCTTAAATCCATATTCCCAGGGGCATTAAATCCTTAGAAAAAGACAAAATGAACATAGATAAATGTAAAAGGAAAACACACTTGTTTTTTTTTAAAAGACCACATAAAGAGGTTGTGGGGATCCAACGCGGACACCAGTTTTAGTAGGCCTACTTTTGTTTTCATCAAAAACCCTCAGTAGAGATTGTCATTAATGGCGGGAAAAACTATAAATAGCTAGCGATTGTTTGTTTTGTTCCTTACTTCCTAGTCCAAACCTCCAGCAGGACGACGGGGGATGGGAGCGGGCAGGGTTTGAACCCTGGACCATCGATAAATTCAAACGACAGTCCAGCGCGCAAACCGCACGACCAGGCAGCCATCCGATTACGTGTATCCGGTGTTTAAAATGTAGGATATGCTAATATTTGGCACTAACACTTTAATAAAAAGACTTTTTATTTGGGACTAACACCTTAAAAAAGACTTCTTATTTGGGACTGATACCTTAAAAAGACTTCTTATTTGGGACTAACACCTTAAAAAAGACTTCTTAATTGGGACACCTTAAAAAGACTTCTTATTTGGGACTGATACCTTAAAAAGACTTCTTATTTGGGACAGACACCTTAAAAAGACTTCTTATTTGGGACTGACACCTGAAAAAGACTTCTTATTTGGGACTGACACATTAAGATTTATTTGACTTGCTTTAACAAGTAGATCCGAGTCGTGTCGGGGGGGAAAGGGGGGGGGGGGAGGCTTGTCTATGCTTCTGCTCTTTTCTTGACCGTAAATCTTCACCGCTTTAATAACATTGTTTTGAACACAAATACATGACCTATATAAACAAAATGACATTAATTTTCTGTTCTTACTTTTTTTTTTTTAACTTCCTGTGATAACAAAGTTGTCAGGGGAGATAACTTGTCTTCAGACGTCAGTCACTGGATAGTAATCAGTGTTCTTAATTAACATGGCTAGTGGTTAACACTGCAATGTGTAGATTTATGTACTGATTGAATGCATGCAGCCACAAATGCACAAACTGAAGGTAAAAAAAAAAAATTGAACTATCAGGGGCTGTGTCCAACAATCAATGTCAATATGCGTACCGTATGTGTGCTACTGATGACGTACTGACAGAAGTAAGGGAATGAATACCAGGAGGCAGACACCATTTAGTTCATTGCAAAACGTCAAGGAAAACAAAGAAAGCTATATATAAAAGCATAATTAGTGGTAGCCATGTACCTATACTGTATGCAAGTGAAACCTGGACACAGACTAAAACAACAGAAAATCTGTTTCATACTTGAGAACGGAAAATACTTTTAAAAAGCTATGGTGCTACACAAGAGGAAACCAAGTGGAGGACACCCACTAACCATGAGATATATATATCAATTGTATGAAGACCCACACCTACACTGACCGAAATAAAAAGAACAGACTTCGCTGGGATGGTCACCTTGAAATAATGCCAGAGAGCAGAGGAGCAAAAATTGTATAGAAATAAGCATCCCAAAGGTAGACCACGAACACGATGGATCGAGGATCTAGATATACAACAACGTCAAAGTTCCGACGTGAAGATGAAAAGCTCAAGAGAGATCTGAATGGAAAGATGTGCTTAAGCAGGCCATGTGCTGTAGCGCCACTGGAATGGATGGATGTGTTTAATTTATGTGCCACGACTTGTGGTATGGGTTAGAACCTCTACCGCCATCAGCAGGAAGCTTTGTTTAGGATGAAAGTCTGAAGCAGTCTCAAGTCATCTGCCAATAACCCTCCTATATCCAATGATACATTATCTCGAGATAAAACTTGTTACATGGTTCATCAGTTTTGTTGTTTTTGGATGTTTGCTAATAATTATTGAGATTATCTGCAGTTGCTAAATCGATGAAGGCAAAACAAACTCGAAGACAAATTTAAACTTTTAAAACACTAAATTATGTTTCAAACATAAATAAGTTTACACAAATTTTATTGCAAATCATTTTTTTTTAATTTTTTTTTTAAGAAACTAGTTAAAAGCCAAATTATTTCTTTTCTTCCTCTAACTCTAAAGAGGGACTTGTAAACTGGAACAATTTAGAATCAAAATATTCTTCTGGTAGAGGCTCGGTTGCATCTTCTTCAAACCAGGTTGGCATGGGCACTGACTCGTAACTGGACTCTGGCCTCTTCTTGCGGGGCAGCACAGTGTCATACACTCTGACAAAGGTGTGCGGCCTGCCACAGACAGCAGTGCCAGTGACATACAAGACATTATACTTTGTATTTATTCTCCAGATCTGAGAAGACAAAATTTAAAAAATTAAATAAAAAAAAAAAAGATAAAAAAAGATTTTTAAAAATATCTTAGCTAGGAAACACTTTCCACTGCTTGCATCGCCATCATTAGAATCTTGTCTCGACTAACGAGGGAAATTTCAGTCCTTGAAAATATATTACCATCAGTCTTTTGGCTGCCTATTTTCTTTTTTACTGGTATGTTTTTTGTTACAAAAAAATATCTTTTGCCAATCCTAACAATCTTCTGACATGGTAGTACTGCCTTCATTTGTGATGCCTTTCCTATAAGTTGTGCCAAATGACTTTGTACAGTAACTCAACTATGCATCATGCATCCAGTCATGCACTTTGCACTCCATTCTGTTGACAGAATCCAAGATTGACAGGCACATAGAAATGTGGTGTGGATTCAACTTTGGTACACCCAAGTCTTATCTTTAGGTTTAGATTTGTCATTACCAAAACTTGAAGATTTTCTTATGTACAAATGAATCCATTAAAAAAAAATGACACCCAATGTTTATATTAATGAACAAAGACATGAATGTATTTGTTTCATTTGTTCTGGAGATGTGTGTTCGCTTGAAGTCAAGCGGTAGTTATTAGCTATTCATAAACAAAATTTCTAGGTCTGTATTAAGATCTTATAAGTAAAAAAAAAAGAATGGACCTCATTCACCAATCATAAACAAACAACATTGAGCCCCATGTTTCTCTTCTATACAAATTATGATCTATATTTAATCAACAATGGTTATCACGTGACAGTTTTTTTTGTTGTTTTATCAATATTATCATGTGATCGTTTGTTTTGGTGAATGAGGGCCATTCTCCCAGTCATTGGGTCAATAAATAAAAACCTTAATTTCTTTGTAAAACTTTCAATTGAAAACCTTTATGTAAAAAAAAATATTATTCAAACTAGGTCTGATTTGTAGAATATTTGCCTTAGGGCTGTAAGATAAATCCTCCAGGTTTAAATTTTATATTCCCCTACCAACATTCAAAGTTCATAAGTGACAGTGATGAGTTAGAGACAGTGTCTTCTCTAGTTTTAGCTTGCTCAGTGTGCTCTGGCCCATATTTACATTTATTGACATTTTGGGGAGGAGCTGGATACTTAGGATTCACTGCTGACTCTTAAGCACTTTAAAACCATACCTCATTCATATTAATCTTGAAACACACATCTGGTTTTTTTTTTAACTATTGACCACCCAGAGTTCTAAGTAATGATTTCAACTGAGCATTCTTACATAACACACTGGATCTTCAAACAACTACATAAGAAAAGTGTAACACTTCATTTAGAGAAAGCCATTCAAGGACACCCTGAAGTGATCCAGTTTTCAGAACCAGTTCGTCAAATATTTGTTGACACAAGATAAGAACATTTCACAAAGCTGAGGCTACAGCTGGTGCCCAGTGGCTCTCAGCTTACCAAGTATTGATTCAACAAGGATCAGTATTCAACAGGGCCAAAGTTCATGTACTCTGTGTATCTAAATACATCCAAACATTCAAGCTCTCACTTCTCAGTATTCTCAACTTAGCATGGAGTCTCACTCAATGAATATGTTTATGTCCTGTCAATCACATATGGGTTTAAAAAAAAAAGCTCTTATTGATCATGAATAATATCAACAAAACCAGGACATTACAACAAATTAACAATATCCAGAAGTTCAATATAAAAAGCTTAAAAACTCCTGCCAAAGCAAGTGAAGCATTTATTTTATCATACTTGATGTCATTAAAGGTTTTTTTTTTTCGTTTTTTATTCTACCCTGTAGATCTAGAAAGATTGCAGGCGCCAAAAGTAGCTGTTTTCTGCAGAAGGGGGAAGCAGCTGATTGGGCCACATTTCTTTTTTGAAAACTTTAATATGGTCCTCACAGCCAAAAGATTAAAGTCGGGACAAGCGAAACTTGCCCATGTGGAGCATCAAGAGAGAATGCTGACCATGTTCTTCAAAGCTGCATACACTATCAAGAGTCCCAAACAAGACTCTGGCCCCGAAACCCTCCTATAGAAGAAAAACTATATGGAGAACTGCCTGATCTAGAAACCACTGCGCGGTTCATCTCAGATATAGATACTGATCTGAGCCCTCCAACATAAAAAATGAGAAGAAAGAAGAAGGTCCTCACAGCATGTGCCCCCCACACCTTTTTGATAGAACTTTTGAAACATGTGCTTCTTTGTTGCAATGCCCTGTTTTTGGCTCAGGAAATATTTATTTTCTTTTTAAAAAATTTAGTCACAAAAGGGATCTTTATATCTACTAAGTAATGCAGTCCTGTTTAATCTGGGACAAATGTTACACCACAAAGTTGATGAAGTGTAAGAAACAGTAGGACTAATATTAGTGTTTCAACAAGAATCAATAGTTATGTGCAGGGCTTAGTGGTGTTTCAACAAGAATCAATAGTTATGTGCTGACATTGGTGTTTCAACAAGAATCAATAGTTATGTGCAGGACTTAGTGGTGTTTCAACAAGAATCAATAGTTATGTGCAGGACTTACTGGTGTTTCTGTATTTTTGGTAATAAAACAGACATAAGATGGAGAGTTGTAATAATTAGATCTATATATAATTGAAGTATAGCAGACACAATAATAATTCAGGCTGTTACACAAAGTTTCTCAAAAAAAAAACCCAACAACAACACAAAAAAAACTCATCAAGGAAACAAATGAAAACAGATTCCTATGGTAAGTTGTTGTTTTCCTAACTCTATGAACAGCACAAGTACACACTTACTTTCAGACCATACTGTGTTCTCAAGATATCTCCCATAATTCCTGGCATGTGCTTGCCTTTCCAAATACCATCTTTATCCTGGACAACAAGGAAATGAAAATAAGAAGATAGTAAAAAAAAGTTTGCATTTGTGTTACACAAACTCAAAGGCAGACCAGCGGGTCAGTTTTACTGAATGTCCATCTGTATATTAATATCTATGCCCATATGATGAGGTGGTAAGGTACTTGGCTTCCAATACAAGGGGTCCTGGGGTGGAATCCTGGGACTTTTAATTTTAGATCTTAGGGCGCTGTGACTCATCCCCCCCCAGCCCTAATGGGTACCTGAAAATAGTTGGGGAAAAGTAAAGGCAGTTGGTCATTGTGTTGGCCACATGACACCTTTATCAACTATGGGCCACAGAAACAGATGACCTTTACATCATCTGCACCATAGATCGCAAAGCCTGAGAGGGGAACATTATTTTACTTTAATGGCAATAAATCCGTTTCTTTGCAACACTGAACCACTAAACTTTGTATATTCTTTATAAAAAGTTTTAAACTTCTTTTAAAAAAGGTATGTGTGTATTAAATTTTGAAAACAAAAAGAATTGCTCCTAGTGCACTACAACAACTATTAGGAGCAAGATAAGTTCAGTGATCAAATCTGATTTCTTTTTGATATAACATAATGCGAGAACATAAATAAGCCAAAAGGCCACCTAACAACAACGCAGCAATAATTCTATCAATTTGATATATCTGTGAAAAATGATGTAACTGTAGTAAAAAGCCTCATTTAAGGAAACAAACATTTTAAATGCATTTGTTGATGGTGAAATTTGTATAAGAGCCTATATAAAATTAAAACTTTACTTTTTTTTTTTTGTTGCTCCAGACATCTAGAAAGATGGATGCTGCATGCGGTGAACGACAGATTGAGAACTACTGATCTAGCTTACCAAACTAATGTCTAAAGGCACTAAAATGTTGACTTACACCACCGCCGCCGGTTGAGCCCATCTTTCTGTGAGACTTTGTAACACCATGAGATGCAGGCATTCCCTTCATGCCCCACCTTTTGCACACGCCCTGAAATCCCCAATCACGTCTGCAAAATGAGGGGGAAAATAAAAATGTAAACTCATTACTAAAGAAATGGAATTAAAACCACAAGAAGATAAATGGGCCCAAAGAGTTATAAATATATTATGGTTATTTGTTACAAGGATTTGCTACAAGGTTACAAATACATCATGAATACAATGCAGGCTCATAAAAAGAAATCAGGAACTTGATGCTTAAAATGTTGATATATGTATATGAATTAGTTATGTTTAAACAAGTTTAATATCAACAGGCACAGCAGTTTCCCATATACAATGATTCTGAGTAGTAAAGTTGCATAGATTAAAAGAATGCAAAACATTTAGAGTCACACTCTGCTAATCTCTTTACATTTATAATTGCTAACAATAACCAAATTTCAAAATCTGAACATGGCAATTTTTTATTTCTAGTTTTTAAAATTAGCAGAATCTAGCAACAATCTCATTTCTGTTTGAGATACAGACAGTGTGGGTTCCCATTCATCCCCGATTAAATGAAAACAGAATATTTTTCAACAGTTTGATTAGACTTAAAGAATCAATGCACTCCCCACAAACCCCTTTAAAATAATTCAGAAGCATGATAGAAAAACAATAGCATAGCTTAGCCTATGAAGGATTTGAACCCGGTGTCTAACAGTTTAAAGTTAACATGATCACCTCACTAACTATTGTCTTAATGAACTTTTTTTTTCTATTGCTTAAAACATTTCGTGGGAATTTCATTCAAGTGTCAACATTTCATCATCCAGCCACCATTATATACACAAATAGGTCAATGAACTGGACCTGACAAGCCAGCTGTCAAGTTGAAACATAAACAACAACATTCAATACATCAACTGGTCCAAAAAGGATGACGCAATGCTGAGCACACAAAACTAGCAGTTTAATGAACAGCTGGGGGGGGGGGGGGGGGGGTAATGAAGATCTAACCAATATACAGAAACACTAGCCCTACAGATTGGGGCATAATGATAGGATCCAAATATACTGAGATATGGAATCAAGCTTTTAGTAAACTGGCTCACTAATTGGCTAAGCGGGGGATAATTAGTGGAGAAAATTAAAGGGAAGCAACTTGAAATGATCTTCAGCTAGCAACTAAAAATGTGTATATGTGTTATATGTTAATGATTAAAATATAACATCTTTTGCTCAACATGTCATTTGTGGGATGCACAAAGGCCCATCAAAAAAAGGATCTTTTAAAACCTTTGATAATACTGACAACAGCAATGGAATCATAAAAAATGGCTTTTTTGCTTCTAGATAATGAGCATGACACAGGAACATAACTTTCATACTAAAATAAAATCATAATGTCAGACTCTGATCTAACGTTCATGCTAATTTAGCTAATACTTTTTATTGTTTTTCCTAAACTTCTCAATGTTTTCATAAAAGTTATTGTTCTCTCTACATTTCCCACGTGAAGCACTCCTTTGAACTTTCCCTCAACACAAATATAACTTTAGCAGCCTGTATTTTGACAGATAACTTATGAAGAAGTCGTCAAAGTTGATTCCAAGCTATGATCAAGGTATTGTGAAAATAGGAGTGAATTTAAATAAGGAACTTTAACCTGATGCTGTTTTTTTTCCCCCATCAAAATATCTCTCATAGATGGGACTAAAGTTATTTCAGTTGCCGAATTTAACATTTATTTGTTTAGCCACTATGCAGATAACCGAATACGCTATAGAAATATGTAAATCTTGATATAACTTTCAGACATTGGTATCAATATTTCTACACGACTATATTTATATATTTTCTATTAACTGTAACCTCTGTCAACATTTCATTGTCTCTGCTGTTAAAAGAAAGATAATGTTCTATTGTCAGAAGTAATTACATTCCTGACAGAATACAGAAATCCAATATATCAGCTCTAATAGTATAGGATCACATCCTGCAGATTCATAGATATTCTTATCAGGGTCTAAGTTTAGTTCTATTTTGAGATAATGTGATCATAAAACAAAAATTGTTTCATATTTAGATTACAGTTTTCCTTTTGTTATTTCACATTTATTGCCTTGACCTTTCATTTCACAATCATCTATACCTTTTTTCCCCCAAATTTAATGGATATTTAGAAAGAAAAAAAACATTAAGAAAATTTCTTAACAAAAACTACAATTTAAAAAAAATAAACTGTTTTTGTCTTTTATGACATAAATACCACTTATTGTTAATGTTTTATTTGGTATTTCCAAAAGTTCTCAGACCAATAAGGATAATAGACATAAAAAACTGATAAATATAAGTGTTTTGTTTTTAAATACTTTATACTTATATCTTACATACTATATTATCTTTTTAAAAGTAATGTAAAGTAATATCAAAGTAAGAATAATGTAGTTAAGGGGACACAACAACTGTCTTTATTTCAGTTTAGTCTTCCTACATGCTAACCAGTAAATGATTCAGTGGCCTAAACATTTTGATTGTCTGGCTATTGATATTATCAATACAGACTGATTGCAGAATTACACAAAAAATAAAAGGGAATGATATAGCAACTCACGTTCTTCCTTGAATATCTACATATTCGCCAACTTTGAAGTGATTTACACTCAGTGGAGTGCCTATAATAGAGTACAAAAAATAAATAAATCAAGAAGTTGACAACAGTGTTTTTAAAAAAAAGTTGATACATAAAAGAATTTAGCTATAATGCTTAAACATGGATGGCTGCCTGGTCATGCTTTTTGCTTGCTGGACTGTCGTTTGGATTTATCGATGGTCCCAAGTTCAAAACCTGCCCGCTCCCATCCCCCGTCATCCTGCCAGAGGTTTGGACTAGGAAGTAAACTATCTTCAACTCTGAAGGAACATCCGAAACATGTAAAATATTTTACAAAACATCACATTCATAAATGAAATATTTTAAAAATTTAAAAGCCCATAAAGCAACAACTAAGTTATATCTATGTATTTTATAGCTGATACTGTGAAAATGTTCAGATTCGATTTCACGCAAGTTGAAAAGAAAGTTTGATGGTTTGAAAATTTGTTTGTTTATTATGGAAATATATTTTTTGCCTCTCATAATACCATGCACCAACATGTACACATCTTTCGCATGTGAGCTCTAGTAGCCCTATAAAATGAAATTCCTTTTATTTTTCATTTAAAAGTAGTAGATAGTGTAATGACATTATTTTCAGCTAGATTTATAAGATTGATCAACCAACCACAACAAGTTTATCAACAATAGCAATTAAGTCACCATTACAGGGAAAAAAAAAAAAAAAAAAATACAAATTACAAATTCACATTCACTAAACCTTTAAATTTAAATGCCAAAACAAAGAATGTCTTACCAGGTTGGCAGGCAGCGTTTGGTGTAATTAAAAATCTGGTCAACCAACGTTTGGGTGGGACACCAGCTTTGATGAAGAGATTGTTGTAAGGTTTAGAAAACTGTGATATATAAAAGTGATACGCAAATGAAGGTGAATTGAATTTCTGGGACATTTATTGCATAGAAATAGTTGAACATTACAATTGCAATAAATTATGGCAGTTAAACAATAATTACAGTAGTTTGGTTGTACACAAAAATCACACATCACATATCTTAAGAATACATTGAACAAGAAAAGTTCATGTCTGGCATCTTTAGAAAATACTTAACACATATTAGTGACGCACTCACTTTCCCTGGTGGTGGCTCAGTGGTTAAGCATTTGGCTTCAGAACCTGGAGTCCTTGTTCAAATCTTGCTGAAGACAGGACATTTAAATTTCTGGATTTTTAGGGCGCCCTAGAGTCCACTCAACACTAATGGGTACCTGACTATAGTTAGGGAAAGTAAAGGCGGTTGGTCATTGTGCTGTCCACATGACACCCTGCTCATTAACCATTGGCCATAGAAACAGATGACCTTAACATCATCTGCACCATAGACCTGAAAAGAAAACTTTTTAGTTTTGTCCGGCAATACTTCTCAGCCTAAAGTGGCGCTCAGGTGAAAATGGTCACAAGAGGAGACAATTGGAGAGGCAGAACACCAGGGAAATAAAGTAATCCTTCCCACCTGCACATAACAGAAATAACAGAAACCTATAAACGCCTTATTAACCCTACCATTTGTTACTTACCATTCTAGGGTCTGAGCTCAATGCACCAACAATTTGTAAACCAAACTTCTGTCTGTGGTGGGGCAAGTGACTTGGGTAGGTGGCGTAGACCTCAGGGGGCACATAGTTAATCACATGGTTATCTAAAACCTAGGGAAACACTAAGTTACATTAGAATGGGAAAAAAAAAATTAATAGGCTGTTTATTTGATACAAATACTTCAAGTAAATATTATCTAGATCAGTGAAATGATGAAGCTACTTAAGTATTTATAAATGGATTCTGTCACTAAGGCAACAGACTATGTTATAGTCTCTAATACTATGGCTAGTGGTTATCTCGAAGACTGAGGCTAATAATGCAAACGTTCAGTTGTTTCTTAAGTCTAAGAAACATACTATTTTACTTTTTTATTTATATCACAATAGAACAATATATAAATGATTAAAAAAGGTTTTAAAACAATTATTACATAAAATATTTTCAAACATCTACCCTCTTGTAGTAGGAGTTGGCTTGAACTTTAGTCAGATAGCATATATATATATTTTTTAATTTTAATAAAAATTTTAAAATCAATTTATAATTTGTGGTCAAATGACATGTTAACAATGCTATCCTATTTAGCAATAGTTTAAGTATTGCAGAGGAAATTTTAATTTGGGTAAAAGTAATTTAATTAGTAACTCAACAGTTA
This sequence comes from Biomphalaria pfeifferi, assembly GCA_030265305.1. Classification (NCBI taxonomy): domain Eukaryota; kingdom Metazoa; phylum Mollusca; class Gastropoda; family Planorbidae; genus Biomphalaria; species Biomphalaria pfeifferi. Next base: position 178,011 of record JASAOG010000103.1, on the reverse strand, counting down.
AGGAAGCCGCACCAAACATACCTTCACTTTAATATAAATCCTAATTTAACTGCCTAAAACAGCAATGTGCAAACTATGGTCTTATTTCTACATCTTAACAGTTATACAGAGCAGGGCTAGCCTTAGATATTTGGTGGCTCCAATGAAATACAAAAATTAAAAATAAACAGAAAAAAAAATTAAATTATGCAATTTATTTAAAACCTAGTGTACTCCAAGAATAACATGGGCAAATTGCAAAGCTCCCACCATTCAGAGGCCCCAGATGGCTGCCTAATTTGCCTATGCCTAAGGCCAGCCCTGTACAGGGTACAAGTTAACATTTTTTTGTGGCGATGTAGTAAGTGATACAATTAAAAAATAATATGGCCTCAGGCAACACTGGGCTAATGCGATAGAATTATGCAGTGAGATGGTTGTATTTAAAACAAAAAAAAAAAAAAAAGTAAATTACTTGCAGCAGCGTAACCATGAATGGCTTGCCCTCCGTGGTCCATTGTAGCATAGTACCCAACTTCAACGCCAAGACTCCAGTTCTTCTTGTTCTGAATATAAACAAATTTTACAATGAAACAAAAAAAAAAACAACATATTTGTTAGTGCTAACTACTTATCTAGACCTTATTACACCCAAACAAAATGGGGGATCATCTTCATGTATTCATTTCTTATCACCCTTAGTGTGACACTTACATATAGTAGGAAAACAAATATGGTAGAGCAGATTAATGTGATCCAGCAAAAAATGTCTTTAATTTTTCTGTATGTTGTCTAGTCAGGTTATCAAAAAAAAAAAAAAAGGGTTAAACTGATAGTAGTTGACTTTATAAAAAGATATGTCATGTTCTGAGAATGTTAGAGACATTTCAAAAAATGGGAGAGAAAGATAAAATCTATGATCACCCAGAGAGGAGGACAACATATAAGAAAGGTGGGTAAATAATTCTCCAAGACCAGTGGCAATAAGAAGAGAGATATGTCAACAGTTTTGACTCCCAGTTGAGTTGAAACAACAAAAAGTAGTGGATTTTTTACATTAAAAATGTTTCAACCAATCTATGAGACTGTGATAAAGGACTTAAGAACCAATTGAAAAAACTCGTTTTTAATGGTCTTGCAAAAGATGCTTACTACAGTGTTAGTCTAAATGTAAAGACAAAAACAAATATTCAACATATAAAAAGTAATTGTATAAATTACCAGTAGTACTAATTGTATTAGAAATTACCCATAAACAGCTATTGTATTATAAATTAGCCATAGACAGCAATTGTATTATAAATTACCCTTAGACTGTAATTGTATTATAAATTACCTGTAGACACTTACTGTACTATAAATTACCAGTAGACAGCAATTGTATACATTACCTGTAGACAGTAATTGTACAAAATACCCATAGACTGCGATTGCGTTATAAATTAAATGTAGACAGTAACTGTACTATAAATTACTTGTAGACAGTAATTGTATAAATTTCCCTTAGACAATAATTGTATAAATTACCCGTAGACATATGGGTTCCTGTCCCATGGAGCATCTTTGAGTGGACTATCAGAATTTTTGGCGTAGTTTTCAACAATCACATCTTTGATAAATTGTTCATTGCATGTGAGAAGGTTGTCATCATACTTTTGCGTCCATTTACGAACATGCCATGTTTTGCGCTTGTTTTGACGTACGACAAATTTTGGGTAGCGTCTATGCCTTACTTGTTGAACAGAAACATAGCTGAAAAAAAAATTAAATAAAAATAATAACAAATGTCACTAATATATGCAATCACAAGAAGCATTTTCACTCAAGAATCAGCTAATGTAGCATTTAGACACTGAAGTCAGTCAAGATGCGTGTAGCTTTGAGAGTTGCAACAGGAACTCTGTAGGGATCTGATATTTAGGTAATACAGGTCGAGAAACACTAGTGAAGATGTAGACTAGAGTAAACCAACCATATAGTCATTATAGGACTTCATCCATTTGTCAATAAATATAATAATAACAGAAAGGAATTTGATTCTGAAGATAGGATGAGTGTAGTGTATCACAAGGCTACACAAACCCAGTTGCTAGCTCAGTAATAGCATATTTTTCCACAAGCGTAGTTAAAATAAAATCTGATGTCAAAGAGGGGTGGGAAAGCTATGATAAAATGTTAGCTTTATCAGACACATTTTTTCCCCTGACTACGATATCGACCGCCTTGTAAACCATATCAGACAATATGCATTTAACAAATGTTTTAATCATCTGATTCTTTCATTTCAGGTATTTTCTGGTCAAGCAAGAGGTGAACTACCAAGCGCAAAAGAAAAGAAAAGACTAAGTGTCATGCACATCACAGTAATAGTTCAAAATTTAGTCTATGGCAGGGGAGAGCATATTTAATATAACTTTTTTTTTGGGGGGGGGGGGGGGGGGGGGGGGGGGGGGGAAGAGAAAATCTGACAAACATTTATTTTAAAAAATCTGTACAATATAAATTCGTTTTTTTTTGTCAAAATAATGTGTAATAAACATGTATTTATAAATTGCTTGTGTGTTTTGTTGTCTTTTAGATACTAAAAATTTACTGATTAAGTTTACTTTTGCTTTGAACATCAAAGAAAACATTGCATAAAAATACATGAACACTCAAAAATTAAAATATGTAAAATATTGTAGCATTTTTTTTTTAAATGGCAAGGGAAGTGTAATATACATGTTCTCTTTACAATCCTGAATCAAAATATATAGGTCTTGCTGTCTTGCTTCGCTAATGCCTTATTAGAACTGGAAGCACCCCCATTCTTGTATATGAACTCAAAATAACACGCTTTCATACCAGTGTACTTTATCGCCTAGTTGAAAAACGATCTTGTAAAGGAATACAAAACTAAATGTGTTTAAAAACAGAAAATGAAATGCGCACCATAATACCACAGTATTTGTGTAAAAACCATCAAAATAAAGACGCATTAATTCATTAATTATTAATAATAAAAATACAGTGAGGGGGTGTCGATATGGCAGCTTTACTCTAGATACCTAAGATACCTTCTAGAGGAGCACCCAGTCCCAGGTCTTGACTCAAGAGATAGATCTTTATGCTTTATGCTAGATCTAGAATTAATCTAGAATCTTGATGATATGAGTAGATCACCATCATCATCATCATGACAATGATGTCATGTGGTGGTAGATAACTTAGAATTTTATCTTAGTCTTAGAAGTAGATCTAGATCTAGAACTAGTTGAGACCATGATGTGTATCAGTATGAACTAGATCTATGATTGAGTATGTCACTATCTAATAATATAGATCTACATCTAACTGAGTAACTCTAATCTATCTCATCTGAAGTGATTTAGAGTATTTAATTTAGTCTAGACAATTTAGTATTTACTCTGAATAAACTAAATAATAAAAAATAAACTTTTGTTTGTAAAACACGACCTAGATCTAGACTAAATTCTACTTTAAAAAACAAGTATATTTAAAATACCTTGTGGGAAGAAGAGATGCCACTGTTCCATTGCTGCCAAGTAAAGTTGTACATGAAGGTCGAAGAAAGCAAGTTAGAATTGACTTGGACGCCATTTTCGTATTTTCATGTACGAGCTTCCGCTTTCGGTTTTCTATTGATGTTTGGGGGAATTAAAAATATAAACGGAAATTTCGAATCATGTCTAGATCTACATCTTTACATAAATAGATATCTAATCAAGATCTAGATTCTAGATCTATAGTATACAGGTCTATATCTTACTTAAATAATTGAATATCTAGAATATGTTCTAATCTAACAAATCTCTAGCTTTTCCTGATTAGTGATGTACACCTTATTACTTTGATAATTATAAAATACGTTAGAGTTAGAGATCTAATAAATAATAATAGAACGAAATCAAATTAATTCTTGCTAATGAGCAGCTAGGTCTATAATGGCTAAAAAAGACTAATGACAAATTCTATTACCAAGTTGAAAGTAGATCTATTCTAGATATAGGAAGATCTGCCTATGCCTATTGAGTCTAAATTCTAGATCTAGACATATTCTATGGTAAAATAACATACAGATAAATCTAGATAGATCAAAAATCTAAAAAGAATTATTGCAGCAAGAATGTTTGTGAGCAACAACAGCTTCTATGATAATATTTTAGTCTATATCATTAGTTTGAATATAATATTAAATTTTAATACACAGTAGATATTATAAAGGTCTGCATGCGACGTACTGTTTGTATGACACGGGTTGGTTAAAAAATGTGATGTAACAGTGACAATCGTAAACTTATTGGAAATTGGTTAACATGCATGCTTAGACTTTAGATGTAGTCTTCTTCTTTTTTGAAGTAACGTTTGTATTTTAAAGGATAAAATTATAAGATAATTCATAAGTAGTCTACTAATCAATACTAGATCTATAATTTAGTTTCATTAATAAAGTATATTTATGATTATATATGCATGATACTGAAACTCAGGTGTGACGTATATATCATTTTAATCATACTAGTTTCATTGGAATAGAGGAGAGTAGCTGGTAGCAGATGGCCTCTAAAAGAGACAGTCAGAGAGCTCTCACGAATTCTGTGGGAAACGCATTTGAGGCTCAGAGGAAAGCCCTTGTAGAAAACAGGCACAGAAGATTTAAGATAGACTGCCAGCTTTGAATGCATGAGATGGGAAAAATTACTAGTGAATTGTGCTTGAATTTAGATTTAAGTAAGGAGGATTCGTGCAACACGTCAACCTCACTCTCTCATCCTAAAACCCATCCTTTTCTGAAAGCAACATTTGGCCAAGATGTCCCGGGACGAGTTTGGGTGCAATGGATGACCAGAGACTTTCTGTGTGTCTTGTGAAAAATATGCAGGTCGCAACTGGTTTGCGTAGCCATGTGAAACACTGCACTCAACTTTAATTTTTGGTATCGAAGACATTGTCATTGATCTATAAGATGTCATGATTGTAGGGTAGATCTAATCTATATGTAGTTCTATGGATACCATCCTTTATATGATTATACACATAATTGTTGTTTTATGAAGTAAAAAAAATCTAATTATTAATAATTTTTTTGACAGCCATGGAGCCCAAAAAATTAACAAGATTACAAGAAGAACAACTAAAGGCTATAAATGACACTAAAACTAAGATCACACAATTGTAAGTTATTGCAAGATTCTAGATATAATTTAGAGTACATTGTTTATTAATTTTATAAAAATATGAATGAATAATAATGACTAATCTCTCTGGAATCGTATCAAAAGCCATCTTAAAAATATTAAAGATAATTCAATACCAACAAAATACTCATCAAATGAAATAAATAAATGTTGGTTTAATATAAAATTTGATTAAAGAAACTTTGCAAACCGAAAAAAAAAACATATTTAAAGACATTAAAAGAAACTAATGCACAAACATAAAAGAGTTCATATAATATACCATAAAAGGCATGACTTGATCAGAGTGTAGTACTGAGGGACTGGAAAGAAGCTAACGTCACTCTGAGAAAAATCTGATAGGAAACTACAGACCAGTATCACTAACCAGTAAAACATGTAAAATACTGGAGGACATAATTTGTGGCAACATCATAAATAAAGATAAACAGAATGTCCTTACTCCAGCATGGCTTAAGGAACTATAGGACATGTGAAACACAACTAATTTTTCAAAAGAACTATATAAGAATGAACAAATAAATTATTATTTTTAGACTTTTCTAAGTTCATTACAGTAACTAGCTTAAAAAAAGTTAATATTTTTGAATTACTGGCTCATTATACCAAATTCAGGATTTCCAAATAGGAAAAGAACAAACTGTAATCATAAATGTCTCCTAATCAACACCAATAATAGTAAACTCAGGTGTACCTGAAGGAGCAGTCTTAGGCCCACTACTGTTTCTAATTTACCTAAATGGCCTACCAAATTACATTAGTTCAGGAACAAAAGACCCCGTTGGAAAAATAAAATTAGGATCTGTACATTACAAGGGATATGAACTAGAACTATTTTAATTGTGTCGTTCCCCAGAGAGAAGTATAAGGAAGACTACACGGCTCTACGAAACAAACTCAAGACATTTCCTGATGAATTGTCTCATGAAATTATGGTAAGCTAGATTTAAATAGCAATGGAATATATGACATGCCCATAACATATGGATGGCTGCCTGGTCAAGCGGTTTGCGCGCTAGACTGTCGTTCGGATTTATCCACGGTCGAGGGTTCAAACCCTGCCCGCTCCCATCCCCTGTCATCCTGCCGGAGGTTTGGACTAGGAAGTAAACTATCTTCAACTCTGAAGGAACATCCGAAACATGTAAAACAAACAAACAAACATACGTATACAAACATGTGAACCACCTAACTCTATTGGGTGCCTAGCTGTACTTGGTGGGAGGGAAAGGTGGTTGGTCATTGTGCTGGTCATTGTGTGCCCTAACCCATCGTCATTAATCATGGGCCACAGAAATAGATGAGCTTTACATCATCTGCCACCTGGATCGTAAGGTCTGAAATGGGTACTTTACTTTTTGTGAACCTGAGTGGCAAGTCATGCTAAAATTAAAGAATTTAATAAAAATTAAAAAATCTCAGTATCAGAGATATACTGCTGAGTAAGATCATAAGAATGGTATTCATGTCCTAAATATAAATTATTTCTCTAGCCCATAAAATCTATACTTATGACATCTTAAGTTGTGCGATAATTGTATCTTCAATAGCTATTCTAGATTTTAGTGGATCTTTTATTCTCCCATAGACTTAAAAAGTCTCAGAACTAAACAAAGCTCAGAACCTAACATGTTCCAGAACTAAACAAGGTTCAGAACTTAATAATGCTCAGAACTAAACAAGTCTCAGAACTTAACTTAACATGTTCCAGAACTAAGCAAGTCTCAAAACCTTATAAAGCTTAGAACTAAACAAGTCTCAGAACTTACTAAAGCTCAGAAGAGATCCAAGAATAGAAACTCAGTATACTTAATTAATGGAACCAACAAGAATAGCCACATAAGTTAGAATCACAATATTGAAATCATATAAACTAGCTTTGTTTAAGGTTAGATCACAAATGGGAGGCGCAGTGGTCAGGTGGTAAAGTGCTTGGCTTCTGAACCGAAGGGTCCTGGGTTCAAATCCTGGTGAAGACAGGAATTTTTTATTTCAGGATCTTTATGTGCCTTTGAGTCTGCCCAGCTCTAATGGGTGCATGGCATTAGTTGAGGAAAAGTAAAGGAGGTTGGTCATTGTGCCGTAATCCACAGAAACAGATGACCTTTACATCATCTGCCCTATAGACCACTTGGTCTGAAAGGGGGAACTTAGTTACAGCTAGGTTACAATGCCAAGTGTCTGCTCATTAATGTGACAGATAAGAGACTAAAACTTCAACAAGTGATTTAGGAAATACAAATTATACACAAGTAGTAGATGTCTGGTTGGGATGCTAGAGACTACACAAAAATAACATGATGTTCTATCTTGCATTCTTCAGGTTCCATTTGGCAAATTGGCTTTTATGCCAGGTAAGATTGTGCACACCAATGAGATTCTGGTCCTCTTAGGAGATAATTGGTTTGTTGAAAGATCAGCCAGTCAAGCTGCAGAAATAGCAAACAGGAGAATCAAAGGTTAATTAACTTTTTAATTAGAGCTATCTGTTTGTGGAATCTAATTTGTATATATATATATATATATATAATGAAACCTTGTTATATAAAATAACTCAGAGACCATGGGACCAATAAAGGATTCTTTTAGCTTTCTAAGTGTTGAACAGTTAAAAAGACCTTCAAATGCCCGCACAACGACTGTCTTTTAGTTACCACAAGAAATGCCAGACACCTCCAATTTTCTTGTCTTAAAATTGTGAATAACAATAAGTTTCTTCTCTGGGATTCAGACGGAAGACCTATGGCCATTCATCTAAGGTCTACCAATCATCCATAAAATCGCATCATCATAACAAATATGTGCTATGTTCAATTAAATTCTATTTCAGGGTCCAGTTTCGTGTATATTTTCACTGAATAATGTAATCTTCAGACAGTTTTTTCAAATAGCTTTGTCTGTATCTAATGTGACAAAATATGCAAGATTTGCATATCCACATAATTACTTCTTTCCTAAATCTTTGGACTCAATAACATTTACCATATGATCATTATAAAAGCAGTCCCATAACATTTAATATAGTTTTCAGTAATGTAATTTGTTTAATGCATTGATTATCTTTACTCATTAAGCTGCTTTCTCCTTGATGTTACTAGATCTTTTAGTGACAATAGCAAATCATCTTCATATGCTTCTAAATTCAAAATAAGCACTTTTAAAACTTTTTAATTTAGCAAATTAAAAATGTGTATTTTCAGATCTTGACACAAAGCTTGTTGATTTAAATAAACAACGAAAACTCCTAGAGCCTCGTTTAAATTTTACATCAGAATTTAGAACAGCTCTTGAGGTAAACTTAGTATAGATGACTCATCTTGTCGTGTGTTACAATTTAATGGCAGAGGATTTTTTAAATTCAATTTAGAACTTTATTATGTTTATTAAATTTTATAATTATAGGCTCGGAGGCACAGTGGCTGAGTGGTAAAGCGCTTGGCTTCTGAACTGGAAGTCCCGGGTTGGATTCCTGGTGAAGACTGGGATTTTTACTCTCAGGATCTTTAGGGAGCCTCTGAGTCTACTCAGTGCTAATGGGTACCTTACATTAAGTGGGGAAAAATAAAGGCTGGCCACATGACACCCTCTTTAACAATGAACTTTTTTTATCATCTGCCCCATAGATCGCAAGGTCTGAAAGGGGACTTTACTCTTTTTTTTTACTATAATTATAGGTCTAATGTATTTAACAATTATTTATCTTTTTCAACAGAACAGCAGTGAAGTGAAGGAAATAGTTGAAGAGTATGATGAAGAAAAAGAACGCTTGTGGGATGGTAATTATTATTTTAGATCTTAGAGTAATGTAAGTTTCTGGAATTAGTTACCTCCCTCTTGTACTATATATTTTGTGTATTCTTTTTTTATTAGATTTAAAAAAAAAATTAAATTTCAATGTTTCTACCCAAATTTTATTTAGAGCAACATCGTAGAAATGTAAGAAAGTACAAAGCCGAACTCAGACAAAGCTCCATCAATAAAACTATCAAAGAGAACAAAGCTGAAGGCAAGCCAGCGACAGATTTTGAGCTTTGGTCTCGTCTAAATGAATTAGAAATGTTGGAAAAAGAAAAAGGAGAATTAAATAGGTCAGTAAAGTTGTCATTTATTAAAGACTATACTGTAGTGGATGTGGCTCAGGGGTGCCACTTTTCCGGAATAACCCAGAAATCTGGGTTTTGTGGGGTCCAATTTTTCCCCCCTCCAGGTTTGCCTTTTACAATTTTGTTTTTAGTTGATTTCGAATTTTTCGAAATTTCTTATCATTTTCCCCGTTAATTTTAGTCTGCAGGTTCCGATCGTGTGAGCCGCCATTTTCAAACAAATTTGACTGGTTTCATATCTCGCGATTTGCAAGACTTTCACTTTGCATGCGCACTAAGCTTTATTTACAGTATTTTTTTTTAGAATGTAAACATTCTATAGATCTAGATCTACGGAACGTGCCTCGAGACTAACTAGGAAAGGCATACACTATTTTTCCTTGTTTCTATTTCAAATTGTTCATCATGGCTGCCTTGTCGTGCGGATTACGCACTGGACTGTCGTTCCGACTTATCGATGGTCCCAGGTTCAAACCCTGCCTGCTCCTATCCCCCGTTGTCCTGTGAGAGGTTTGGACTAGGAAGTAAATTATCTTCAGCTCTGAAGGAACCACCGAAACATGAAAAACATGTAACAAACTAACAGACTGATATAAAAGCCAGATAACTACATAACTCAAGATAATTATAATTTTCTTTATCATCAACAATTATCAGTCACAATTAATGAGAACATTGACCAGAAAATAGAATTAATTTGTATATGTTTTATAAAGTTACTTTTCACATAAAGGCCTAAAAAGCAAGGTTATTTCTCAGCATTGAATTATTTCTGATTTCCTGTTATCCCAATTTAACTACTCCATTGTATTCTTTGTAATTGTCCCAAGAGTTGAATGGCAGACTCCTGGCATTCTAGGCTCACAGAAGCTTCATTGGTCAGTCTGAAGAAACTGTCTGAGAAAGATCTAAGGAGATGTACATTTTTTACATCCCTGTTATTGATGGTTTGTTTACCATGATGGTAGGGTTAGAGGCATGGTTAAAGGTCACTAGGTAAACTCCCTCATATTCTTTTTCTTTACCACATCATCTGTATCGGTGTCTGGGTGTCTGCCATAATAATGACCCTTTAAGAAACGGAGTGTGGATAGTGACAGGTTTTTTAGGCTTTCATCCATCTCTGCCAGTGCAACAGACTCTGTCCTTAGGCGCTCCAACGTGGGTTCTGTTTTGCTTCCCTATTGGCCAAGTTTTGTTCTCTAACGACTGTTTCCACCTGAGCCCCACATTGAGACTGAGCAGTGTCCAGGCTGCTTCATTGAATAAAATAGTTAATTTTTAAAAATATTTTCAAGAAAAGTAAAAATAAACAGCTTTCTTTGACATCTTCAGTGAGTTTGATGGAGATTCCAATGGATCTGCTGATGACATCTCAGAGTCTGATAAAGAAAAGATTTTAAAGAGACGAGTTAGTTGGGCGGATGTTGAAGAGAAAACATTACAGAGAAATTCCCCTGTTGACCCAGATATACACGAAGCCCCCACAGATGAAGATGACACTGATGATAGCAATGACGATGAAACAATTAGACCTGTGCAGCGGGTGATTAGATTTACTCACACACCCACACCAACAAAGCTTGTAAGTATTTACCCATTTTATTCATCCCAACCCAGTGGCACTACAGCCCATGGAGGTCCCTGGCCTGCTTTAACACATCTCTCCATTCTGATCTATCCTGTGCTTTACATCTTCATGCCCGGACTTTGAGATTTTATAGATCTGCCTCTGCAGCTACCTTTCAGCTCTCTGGATAGCTGCCTTTATTTTTGAGTAAGTGCCATTGCCTTTGTGATTCCTTCCACTTCCTGCAAGGCAACACGTTTGATTGTGGTCCACCCCGGGTATTTTATTTCCCCTATGCCCACCTTATCTGGAGATCTGAAAGATCAAAAACTCCACATGAGTATTTACCCAATAAGTAGTATTTTTAAAATTGCTTTTGTATATTTTATGCTTATAGCATGCTCAGTGGGCTAGGGTCCAATCTCTTTTTGTGGGGTAAGGAGCTATCTGGAAGAAGGTTTCAGTGCTACTTTTAAGCGCTCAGTAAAAACAACTCAGCTCGAGTCGGGTTTCAAACTCAAGCACCCTTGATGGGTAGCCAAGCAGTTTTCACATCTCAGCTTCACATTGTTCTTTCAATGTTTTTCTGCTCTTCTTGGGTTGTAAGTATTTTGTCTGCATGTGTGTGTGCAGGAGCTGGGAAGTGGAGAGATGAATTAGAAATTAAAAGATCTTCAGGTTAAACTAAATCTGCTGCCTAGTAATCTGGCATCTGCTTTGGACTGTTGTCATGATGGTTCTGAGTTCTGGCCCCATCTGCCATCATCCCCTGCTGTCCTGTAGAAGTTTTGGGCTAGGATGTAACAATCTTCATTCATGAAGAAATGCCAAAAAACATAAAAATGCCCTTTAGTATTGTAACCAACCTTACTTGAATTCTCATCTCCTTGTATGCAGACACCTGGGGATATTTTCATATAAGTTTGGGTATTGTTTTGAATTTTGTGAGTTTTTAAGATCAAAATCTTTCTGGTGAGATATTATTTCTATTAAATTTGATGTTAACTTAGAGGCAAATTATGATAAAAATTAAAGGTGTAGAAAAGGTTTATGCTGTAATGATTTATGGGACAGATAAAGCTCACTATTATATCTCATTCTATTGCATTTAAAAACAAAATCTTGATTACTTGATATACACAATGAAATCCAACTTGTTAGCTCAAAATGTATTCTCTGGACTAATTAATAACATGCACTGATGAATGGTAAACTAAGGTTAGGAAATAATTGAAGAGACTTATCATTATCATTAACCTTTTTTTCCCCCTACTATTGTCACTTATTTCTGTTTTCTTTAGCTATTTAAATGTATACTCCTCAGTCACACCAAGTCAGTGATAGCGGCGATGGAAGGATACAGAGCCCAGCAGACCTTTATAAACTTTACAGTCCAAAGTCCATTCTAAAAAAGACGTCAGGTTCTGGTGATGTTTCTGTTGCATGTGTGAAAGAGACTGACTCAACAGTATGTGATAACAGCGGAGCATTGGAGCCATTCCATCTTTCAGAAGAAGTAGAGCCGCATAAGGTTATAACAGAATCACTCCATGATGCAGATGTGCCACTGGCATTTTCTAAAGACATTCTTCCACCTTCAAGTTCACAAAAGGTATGTGACAGTACTCACAGGCAAGAAATTATCTCTCTATTATGTTGTGTTTGTGATATAAATATATCTATTGTTATAACTCTGCTCCCACACCCATGCCTATGGTGCGTAAAGCGCACTGTTCAACATGAGTGTTAGACGACATGTTGATACTAGAAAGAAGTACTGTTGAGATCTGGCTGAAGTGATCAACCCAAAGTAGTAGTTTGAGCTGTTTGGAAGTAAGAACTGTCCTTCGTGCTACCTGAGAACTGGATTAACGACCAGGAATGACACTGGGAAGTGTGTCAGTGATCTGTATTAAGGTTTGGGTTGGAAAGGACTGGTGAAACTAAAAACTCCTTTTGTATTGATGGCTGAAGTCACTGTCTGTGTGTTTTTTAAACACATCATCTATTATTCATTTCCTTTAATTGCTTGACTTGGTTTTTTTAAATTTAATCTAATGGATTTTCTTTCAGGGTACTAGTTAGTGTCCATTCTATTAATTCATGATTCGATTTAGCAATGAACTCGTACCAATTATGATTTTTGTATTGTCACAAAAGTCTTAAGTATTGTCATTGTAACTTGCAAATTTACTTTCTAACTGCAATTTATATAATTCTGAATCAAATTAACTATATGCAAAGACATTTTATAAAAAAAACTGCTTTGAACTTTTATATGAAAGTAAATTTTACTGGAAACACCAAACTTGGTTGACACTGTGACTTACATAAATAATTAAAGCATGTTAATGAACCTAAGTAGCTTACATCACATTTATTAAAGAAAGTAAAGATGGTTGATGGGTGTTGCTACTTTCTGACACCATTGTAAGTCATCAATCAACGAGAAGAGTACATGTATCCTATTTCAAACTTCTACAGACTATTTGATCCTACATGAAAACCAACTTAGTGTAACATGATTAGTTACGATCATGAATGGGTGATTATGTTCTAAAATCGTTGTAAAAAATCTTTGTGTCTACAGGCTTTCACTGGTTTGGTATTAGAAAAATCTACAACTGGACAGTTGAAAAGTTTAGAAACTGAGAAACATATAGTTTCAGAAGTCAAAACTTCTGCTCAAGATCCTCCAAAGAGAATTTCTAAATTTAAAGCAGGCAGAATGTCTCAGCAGTCACATTGAGTTTGAAGCTAATTGTTGATACAAAAAATAACATTTTAACTTGTAAATGGTACATGTTGATGTATGTATGTTAATGTATAAATAAAAAAATTATTTTAAATACAGATAAACATTGTGTTATCATTTATTTGTAAGTTTCCACAAAGAAAAATGTTCTTAGTTCTATGCTAGGTTCATTTTTGGGCAGCGATTAGTTTTTTGAATTGCTTTTGTAAAGTAAATCTTTCATGAAATAAGGACCCATGCATTCATCCAGCTGAAATATGTTTCATTTGGACCAATGGTTCTCAAACTGTAGTGGGTCCACAGAAAAATGAAATGTGAATAAAATTAAAATAACTACTTGAATAATTAACTCGCTCCACACTATGTCTCTGGCGTATTATTCCATGACAACCTAAACCAGAGATTGGAAGACATTCTTCACTTGGATTTTCCCGGCTGGTTGTTAAAATTCTTTTGGGCGAGGATAAAGTCCAATCTCAATCACAGATGAATCCATTCTAATACAGGAGCAGCTTATTAAAATACCCACCAATGAGAAACAAACCAATTATGGAACAGGAACACCACAAATTCAGATTCCAATTGCATTATTAAAAGATTCTAATTTCCAGTCTTCCTTTTTGGTGGAACGAGGATTTAGTGCAGATACAAACCTCATCACAAATAAAATAAACCTACTAGAAATTTGTGCTGTTGAGATTTGCAGTTGCTACTTACAAGCATTGAGGGGGGACATACACTCACAAAATCTCATTAACCTCATTCATTAAACAATAGTTAAACACTCCTAGAACAATTTGTTTTTTTTTACTTTTATAATTTGTATACCATGCATTTATGTAGCTTTTTTACATAGGATATGTGGTCAAGTTTTGACTATAAAAGGGTCCTTGGGTCAAAAATGTGTGAGAACCACTGATTTGGACCACCTCTAATGACAGCACTTAGAACATTATGTGCAGCTGTTCTTCATTCCCAGACCATTTACAGAGACTACAGGTGTAAAAGGAAAAGAGTATTATTGGTCCTATTGGCAGGGGGTTTGCCTGGTGGAACATACAAAACTTGAAGTCTATAAATAATTAAAAAATAAGTAGTTTTTTTTTTTACTGCATGATAGTAACACTTAATACAGCTTTGATAGTTAGTTTTCACAGCTTGATAGTATCACTAATACAGAAGTAATTGAAAACAAATTGTTAGTCCATGACCGTTCAAGTTTTTATTTGCCTTCAAGTGGGTCTTAATGCACAGAAATTATACATTGAGGAGCTGCTGTGACTTCGGTGCAAAACATGATAAGGTATAACTCCCAAAGTTTACATGATTGAAAATTACAGCTCTGCAGTGTCCTTGATCAGTAGGATCACTCTCATTGGGTTGTTTGGCAAATTACAAAATAAGATAATTGGACATATTAAACAAAAAACTTCAAGTTTTTCTCAAAAATTTTATTTTCAAAAGAAGAATTCCTTTGTTTTAGACTATGAAAAGGCAAAGTACACACTTGTTAATAAGCTCTATAGCAGTAATTAAAAACAAAAAAATGCCAGTGACTAACACTGAACTAAATTCATCAGTAGCTAGCTTCAACGCAGCTACATACAGGCATACATTCACTGGACTGCTACATGTCTTGATATATCACTCATCAAAACATGACCGTTTCATGATTAGTTGACACAATATCTACTTGCCAAGGGGCAAAAATAACAAATAATTACAGAGCACTTATAAACTTCCAAGATAGCCAAAATAGCTCAAAATAAAATAGAATTTTAAAAAACAAAACACAAAAAACAAAAATTGGACTAAATTGTTACAAGTTTGAAAACAAAAGTTTTAATAAAATTTCTTTTTGTACTATAAAAACAGAATCAGATTTAAAAAAAAAAAATTAAAATCTTTCAGTTAAAGATAAAAATTTAAGTACTGGATCCAAGCCCAAACAGTAGTAACACAACTCAAAAGACTATGCTCGCAATTAATATGCTATTGCAAATTACTACAATCTGACAAAAGGTGGTATAAAGATTAGAAAAAATTTAAGGAGTTTTTGTAAGTAGCTAAATGTTAAAGTGTTACAAACACGCAGTATGAAGAACTGTTGATAAATGTTCATAAAAACATTATTATATTTATATATAATTCTGTAAAAAATGTGTATTTTAATAAATACTCTTTAAAATGTGTATATAATTTATAGATATTTATGGGCCTAATTATGCAGTATTGTTGTAGTACTTATTAGACATCAGTAAATGATGACACTTTTTGTTGGAAGCCTAGGTTTTAAAAGTTTTATCAAAGCTTTGGCTAAAAAAAAACCTATGCCTTGTCAATTCTTTCTTTCTTTAAGTTATTAAGTTGTGGCATTTCTTTAAACTTTCGAAAATAATTTTTAATATACAAATAAAATGTATGCAGACATACTAGGTAGGTAAATTATAAGTAGCAGCTTGTGATCTCTTGATATCACTAATAATCACTAGAATGGTCAAAATCAAGATGAATGTGAAATGTTTACTGTATTACAAAGAGATGAAGATTACAGCTCAGAATAAATAGAAACCTACAAACTAGAAATGATTTTCTTTCAAAACAACAGACACATAAATGGTTTAGAAATAATGTGATTATTTCACATGGAGTTTTTATGAAGTACATGAAACGATAAAGTAATTAACCTGCAACACATAAAATAAAGCCTACCTGACATGATCTAGACAAAGGTGTACTCAATAAAAACCATTTTCAAAACAAATCTTTGATAAGTTGCCACTGTTGAGGATCTATGGAAGACCCATCCCACCACGTCCAAATAGTCTGAATATAAATAGGCAACAAATGAGTGTTATCTACTCATGCAATAGGCATTGAAGGGCTAACTGGCATTGATGTTAAAACTTAATCAACTTTTGCTGGTTTAAATGTACAGCATCCAAATAAGCGAATCAGACAATTAGTACGAGGGATCAAAGAATATTGTAACTGCATTCAAAGCAACACTGTTATGACTAGAGTTATCCACCTTTTTTTCGTGCTATGAAACATTTATAACACCATTGGCATGCAACAAATCTACCAATCCAAATTCCCACAATGAAAAACAAAATAAAATTGCACAAATAACAAGATGCTTAATATAGACGCATGTATGTACATCAGTACCAACCACATATAGGAGGATATGAATCTGTGACCCACATGTTGAAAAACAACCAACAAATGACTGTGCAGAGCTTCAGCTCAAGTCAGTCCTCCCCGAGAGGCATTTCCCCGATAGACATTTCCATCATTTGCGCAATGAATTCTGCTTTAAACTAATGAAATGCCACCAAGAAGAACTGATTATGAGCGTCATAAATTGCTCAGATACACAGAGTGAGTGTTGCAAGTAAAAGTTAGACCCAAATAGTGGATAGCCTCCACATTGCTTGCCAGGATAAATACATTAGGGAAAAATGTTTAAAAAAAAAAAAAAAAAAAGGTACTTGAATCTTGATTGTGTGTAAATAGATATAAAAACAATGTTGAACAAATAATCCAATAATTTAGTCAAACATTGGTTCACTAGGTGATCAAGCCACTGTTTGAGGGAAAATAAAATGCACATCGTCAGAAGCCTTGGGAGAGGTGCAAAGACTTGGGAACAGAAAACATTCAATGTTAGCTGCCTAGAGGTGGTGGTGCATGTGTACCATAGAAGCAAGCTGTTACACTTTCTGTACAAATATATCACCTAGTGATATCCAGTTTGCTTTTACTGTTTATAATGCATTACATTTTAAAGCTTTACCACATTTAACAATTAAAAGTCTCTTAATTATAACGAAAGATTATACATGATATATATCAACCAGATAGAGACACTTAGTGTATGCAAATAGACCTAAGTAAATGTATTTTAAATAAAAGCTTAATACAGTTCCCCAGTTAACTTGTAAAAAAGGATTGTATCATTACATTCAACAAGACCTGTTCTAAAAATATTAAAACATCATCAAAGTACAGCTTTAATAGCTGAAATCAATACTTCTTTAATTCAGCTTCAAGAGACTATGAACCATTTTCTTTAGAACTATAGGCTCTCAGCAGAAGTTCCGGTTTTAGTGAGATCATCATTGATCCATTGACTGCTGACTCTTTGGTCTGAGTACACAGAGCAGAAACAGCAAGGAACACCATTGGGAAGGACCGCATAAAAGAAAAAAAAATTAAAAGCCAAAACTGGCCTTTTCTGTTATGGAGAGTTCAATTTAAAAGACTGTGCTGTAATAGATGAAAATGAGTTCAAGCCACAATTATAGCAAGACTATTGTAGCTCTGTACATTACTGCCACGCGAGTTGAAACAAAATGTCCTATTGAATCAGTTATCATAATTATTTAGTCTTGGCATGAGGGCAGAAAAAAAAAGCTTTTAGATGGCACGGTAAATATTGATACAGGAAGGCACATCAACAAATAGTCTCTGTAAACATACTCTTCACATCAAGAAGAGTAAAAGTTCATCTGACAATTAACACAGAGCAATGAAATCAAAGATTTTAAAATATATAGTATTTAGAGAGAGAGATAATTTTTACAATATAATTTTTTTTCAAACATATTTTGGCCACTTAAGATAAATACAAGTTATTGGTGTAAAAGTTAAGGCTTTAGGATTACTCTTCATAGAATGTAAACACTTTTTAAAATTTACCTTTTTTGTATTGTATAAAGAAATTCCCCTCAAACTTTTGTTTAACTCACTAGAATGTTGGGTCAGCCCATTACACATGTCAAGAAACACACACACACACAACAAAATAGGCAACACAATCATATCGAACGTTTTCTTTTACAATTTTGTTCAATTCACTGGACGAGGGTGCCTGAGAAACTTTTATCAAAGCTAAACGCTGAAGGGAAAAAATATTTAGACACTGGAACTTATTTCAGGAAGCCTAGCTATTGTCTTATCTGCTAAAGGTTTTGTCTCTTTTGAATTCCCTGATAATCTGTTTCTTTAAAATAAATCTATTAGAGAAAGATTTTTTTTAAAGCAATGCAAGTATCAAACAAATATTGGATTTCTATAACTCTTGAATACAGTTGAGCATCAGTACATAGAAAAATTCATTCCACTGACATATATTTATAGATAATTTGGAATTTGTCTGGTTGATATATTTGTTATTTAAACCTAAGCTTTCTGTATTTGTCATTTTTATGAATAAAATTGAGAGATTAAAAAAAACAAAACTTGTTTATATAAATACACAATATCGATTTTGTGGAAATTTTTTTTTTGCTATTCCATAATTTGTATCCCGGAACAGTCAACGTTATGAGCCCTAATGAATGATTTAGTTTGAACATACCAAGCAATGAATTGATAAATACAAACATAATGACTGGATTGCAAAGCTGGTTAGTGCAACAAAGTTATGCAGGTAGATGTCAGGTTGTAGGACTCAACACTGGAGGTTTCATTGCCACCCTAACATCTTGATACAACAAATTAAACATTCAGGAGGCGATGGCGGTTGGAAAAAAAAAAAAGAAGGGGGGAGTGGCTATGGTTAAAATGCCAATAATATATACCCAAACACGACTATAATACAGTGCTAATGATTCAAACAGTGATAGCCTATATAAAAAAAGAGCAACACGCAGCCATATTAAGACTTACAGTGAGCCACTGTACAGCAACAGCAGATGAATGTATCACAAACAGAAAGAAACAGCTGTACTGCTAACAGAGAATATCAAAACAGTTATTTGGTAGACATTAACTAGACCAGGCTGGTTTTTATAAGAAAAAGAACATGTATGTTCCATGAATAGACTGTATGTGGTCCTTCAAGAAAGTTAAGAAGAGCTTGGTCAGATGTGAGACAAGATACTGAACATATGATAGGGAGCCTAACAGAGGAAAGCTGTCTTAAACCTTTTATGCTGGACAAGTATGTTAAAAGAATGATGGTACAGAAAGCTAAAAAAAAGTTACAGAAAAATATAGACAATTTTAAAGCCATAAGTCTATACAATACAAGTATATACCATGTATATAGATATATTAAAAGCCAGATTTGAAAGCATTAAGAAGCATTAAGAAGCATTTTATTTGGTTGTGCTACACTATAATCTGGTCAGTCACCATGCACTTTCCACTAGAAAAAAAGTTATAAACAATAAAAAACTAAAATCCTCTAACAAAACATCCTTGTCTTGGCAATTAGTCCTAATTATTGTCCCATTGGAAACTATACATCAAGTAGTTAAACAGCCAATGAATCATGACAGCAACTAAAATGATTTCTTTCCCTTCCAAGCCACACCTATTAAAACCAGAACAACCCAAGGTGACTCAAGGCTACAGATGTTAAGGGCTTCATTATAATACTAAATGCCTTGTATCTTAATTCCGTGCTATCCTACATTTTGTTTTAGTTTTGTTTTTGGCAACTAAGTCTTTACTTTGTCCTCTTCAGTACATCCTGACATTTCACACTAACTATATCTGATCAACAAACAAACAAAATATTGTAATTCTTATTGTAACAAATAAAGCAATTTTTAACAAAAGGGAGGGGGGCAAGACAAAGGAAACTCAATCACCAATGAGACGGAGGCGGCGATGTTCTACTCTATCCCTTTACAGAATATAGTTCTACAGTTTGTATTGTGAATATCGTCCTATCAATGTAATTTGAACTCAGTCAGGTACTGCTATATGGAAAGTCATTTTGAACAGAAACACTAGAACACTGTTTCTTTTCTCAGTTATTTGCTGAAGTATTTATGACACGTGAATACCAAACAGAGTTTTAGTTGGCTGTATTGCTGTGAAAAAATGTTGATCACTTCTACAAATTTCATTATCCTATGCAGATGTTAACTTTGAAGTAATCAGCAGAAATTAAGAAACACAAATAACAAATGTAACAAAAAACTGGAAGAGTAACACAAAAAAACACAGTCACCAGCATTGGTTTAAGTTGACATGTTATGTATGTCATCACAAGTTTGAATTCGGTGCACCGGGGGATGGGTGAGCCATGCCAAACATCCATTCAATGTTGGCTTAAAATTATTTTGCTACAAGTGAACATAATGGCTATAAACAAGGCAGCACGTCTTGCTAAACAAGGCAGTACATCTTGCTAAACAAGGCAGTACATCTTGCTAAACAAGGAAGTTCAATTCCGATGGTGAATGAAGAATTAAAGAGCTAGAGCCATTTCCAATTCATGCATTATTTCTCTTAGAGTACTTTCCCCTATTTTAAGTTATTTCATTCTATACCGGTACTTCATAATATTGTGGGCACTGATTAAAACACAAAGCAAGGTTATGAATCAAACAAGGTTGAAAACCTCTGGTCTTAATCTACTTCAACACAGACATGACAATGAAAATGTCATCATGCAAAACAAGACTTTCATAATAACCCCAAGGAAACCTAATACACATGCGATATAGAAGTATGGAATTCAATATTTATGCTAGTGATTATGTATTGATGATAAATTCTGGCTGGATGCTAGCATCAGTATATCACAATGTACTTGCTGACACATAAGCATATTCACTATGCTACTTAAAACTTGACAAGACTTCATATCTGCATAAAATGAAATGAATAAACCTGAAGGAAGATTTGAGAAAGCTGATGAAGAAGGTTTAGGCTTATTAACTCTAAGTGACACACAAAGTGCTGGATTTCAGATAACTAGTTAAATTACTCAAAACAATAAGGGTTAAAGCAAACACAGCAGTTCTTCAGCTGATTCATTTGTCTAAGAGTAGGTAATCGTTTGCACTAAAACAACGGTGAGACTTGATACAAATCAATACAACTTTTAACACAAAATTTTTTTAAATGCTGACAAAGGTACATGGTAAAAAGTGACAACAGAATTCAACAAAATTAAGCCGGGGGTGGGAGAGCACCTGGAGATGAGAAAGCATGATGAAACAGAGCATGAAATGAAACACTTAAATATTGCCTAGGATGAAAAAGTGTAAATAATCCTTTTCTGTTAAAATTTGATAGGATAAAAAATCAATTTCAATTACCGCAGTGACATAGAAAAAATTATCAATATGCATAATTAAAAAAAGAAGCTAAATAGATTTTAAAAATAAATATATTTACATAATACATAAATACAAGGTTTTCAGCTACAGATATCTTTTCTTTCCTTTAGTATATTTTTGTTACTGGGTTACAAGCGATACATGACAAAGTAGTACATTGAAATCTGTGTTAATGATATTTAAAAAAAATTACAGTCAACTTGTAGAACAAATTAAAAGTTAAAAAAACAACTACATAGACTTTTATTTAATACAAATTTGAAATAAAAACAATCTCATAATTTGCCAACAAAATCAAACTGTAATGAACAAAAGAAAAAAAAGTCAAAACAATGATAGAACAAAGTCAATATCATCTGAAGGTTTAACTCTATGTTAGTTCAACAAATATAGTTTATAAAATATAGTTTATAAGAAACTGAACTGGTCAAGCCAAAAAGAAAAATCATATCAATAAAAAAAAAAAAAATAAAACAAACAGTTAGCTTAACTACTTTCATATATTTGTTCTATGTCCTTAAAGGGCGGTGTCAACAAATACATCACTCAATGTATAAATAAATAACATTATTCTAAAGACTTATAGAATTGTATGGTACAAGCTCTCAATAACAAAAACAGTTTGTGAAAATGCATCACCAAAAACAAGAGTGTGTATATAACAGTGAACCAACAAATCAGCATAATATGCGATGAATAACAAAATAAACACATCAAATTAAAAAATTAAATTGGATGTACCTGATTGAAGCCACGCTAAAATAAAATTTAAAAACAAAAATTGAGGGAATAGTTCATGTACAATCACAAAATATGGGAGGTGATTCTATGAATGTTAGGGCATGAGCAACATGAGCGATTTGAATTGTAAAACTTGTGATTTTGTCTACTTAGTGTCTCGAGTAGGTTCAAGGTGAACAGATGGAATCAAATTACATTCTGCTAGTGCTAAGTTTAAAATAGGGACGAACTGAATATTTGTGTGAGAGACTCATTGTGATGGGGAAAAACTGAACAATTTGTGTGAGACTCATTTAGTTGGGGAAGGACTGAATAATTTGTGTGAGAGACTCATTGTGATGGGGAAGAACTGAATAATTTGTGAGAGAGACTCATTGTGATGTGGAAGAACTGAATAATTTGTGTGCAAGACTGATTGTGATGGGGAAGAACTGGATAATTTGTGTGAGAGACTGATTGTGATGTGGAAGAACTGAACAATTTGTGTGAGAGACTCATTGTGATGAGGAAGAACTGAATAATTTGTGTGAGAGACTCATTGTGATGGGGAAGAACTGAATAATTTGTGTGAGAGACTCATTGTGATGGGGAAGAACTGAATAATTTGTGTGAGAGACTCATTGTGAGACAGAAGCATTTGTTGGAAATAATTTGTATTGTACTAATAAAATGCTTTGGTTCGAAAAGCTAACAATAAAACTTCACACTCTTGGCACAAACTACATTTTTATCATAGACAGGTCATATCTTATTCTTTACGAGGGTCAAGATTGAAATGTGAGATGTATCAAGTGTATGGATGTTTGATAAATCACACCAATTGATAATTGACAAGTCACATGTTTTGATGTTTCACAAAGTCAAGTGTTCATCTAGGACTCATGAAACAGAAGAAAAGACTACATTTAAAGATCACAAGACTTTTTTTTTTTCATTTTATTTGAATATTCCAGGGAACAAAATTAGGGCACGACTGAACTTTTGTTTTTGTTGCAACCAATTCCCCATTAGTGAACTGATTAGCGGAGAAAACAAACAAAACCTAAAATGACATGAGCTACACTGAACATGAAAAATACTAAAGCCCTAAATTGTAACAAACTATTAGACAAACAAATTGATTGAGCTAGGTATGTTGATCATTGTAATTTTTTGTCTGACTCATCCACCTGTCCATGCCATTGTTTAAAGTCAGTTTGACCTTTGCTAAAGAGCTCCTTCTCTTTGCCAGTGAAACAATTCTGTTCTTTCAACTCTTGATATGTCATGAACACTCTGGCGTATTCTGGTTTCTTCTTTGCATAGTTTTTAAATTCATCTGAGGCAGAGAAAAATGAATCATAAAAAAAAAAAAAGCCTTACTCTGGAAAAATTAAAAATTGATAACAGTGATAACAGAGTACTACTTATTAGATGAGGTGAGTGGTTACATATTCAACTGCTCATTTAAATGACTCGGGTTCAAGCCCTGGTGAAGACACTTTAATTTTGATTCAGGATAACAGAAATGGACTAGATAATCACAGTGACCCAGATCCCCATAGTCTTTTGAAAAAGAAGGGAGCTGGTCTTTGAGTTGCTACATATTAAATATTAGGTTACGATAAGAAAACACACATATCAATGTAATAAATTCTTTGACTAACATCTCATTAATATCAGTTAGTTACACAAGATGTCAAAAGGATCCTACCTAAAGTTATTTTACCACTGTGGCTTGTGTTCAATTCCTTGAAAATGTTATCAATGTCTTCATCAGATATCAGGAAAGCTCCCTTCAGTATATGAGTCAAGTCGCTCTCTGTGATGTAGCCCTTGTTGTCATCGTCAAACAGCTGGTTTAAAGAACATTATAACAGAACTATTAGAGAACCAAGACAGTAGAGAGACATTTGTCGATAGACAGTCTGCATGGGAGTAATGGTGAGATGGAACAGAGGTAAAAGGTCGACTGAAGGGTGGGACTTAAGGGTGGAAAAACAGACACACACAAAAAACACAAATAAACTAGTGGGATGTCTCCGTTAATTGTACCCACATACTACATTCCACACAAATAATAAAAATATGGCTTTTATATAGCGTTACTTTTATGCTTATAGCATGCTCAGAGCGCTTTGGTCCAATCTCATTTGTGGACCAGTGGGGGGAGGAGGTATCTAGGAGGAGGTTTTTCCGTGCTGCCTTTAGGAGGTCAGTAAACTCTTTCGAACCTCGAGCCCCCTTCATAGGTAGCCAAGCCAAGCTAAGTTCAAGCGCACTTAGCCTCTCAACCACACTTTTGACTAAGGATTAACATGACCTGCCTTTTAAATCCAAAAGACAGAAAGGAGTGGAGAGAGACTTTTGTGTGGTGCCCCAATGGTCTAACAGGCAAAGGGACAGGTAAAATGTTTTTAAAAAATGGTGCAATACTCTTACATTTGTTAGAATAAAAAATGCAGACTTCTGAAAGAGCCTAAATAGCTGTTCAAACTACAGATACACAAATTTTAAATTTTAACGTTTTTAAAACTGTTCCATTTGTTTAAAAATCTACCACCCAACAGTTCCCCACACAGTTCCAAGCAGATAATGTTTCCAAAGGAATGGTAAATGCTAATACTGTTTGGGATCAGCAACATCGCAGGCTCTACCAGGGTATATCCCTTTTGCTGCAAGCTTCTTAAGTGTCGCAGTTCCTGATTTGTCCTCAGGTTGACCCCTGAAACCTTTCCCATGTTTGAGTATGGCTACAAGGCAACAGATGTTGGAATTCAGAGTTCTCCTAAATGGGTAGCCAACCAAGGATAACGAGCCCCTCCTGCTTGAAGCTTACTGGTTTAGACGCCAATTACTCGCCTTTGCCCTTTCTCCTGTTAGTCATAACAATTATGCCAGAACCAATATGTAAACCACACCGAAGGTCAGAAGTTGGCTATTTGAGCATTTTATATATGTATGTATATATATATATATATATATATATATATATATATTAGGGGTGCACCGGATAGTACTTTTTGATATCCGGCCGGAGCCGGATATGACCGGATAGTAAAATTTGATATTCGGCCGGGGCCGGAGCCGAATACCTAAGTGTCTTGTAAATAGCTTGTATTGCTGAGCATTTTACGAAAGTGTTAAATAACATACCTATATTTGTTGGTATTATTTTTTTTCCTTTTATATACCTTATTGTTTTAAACTCTTTTACTGATGATTTATTAAAGATTAACAGTATTTATAAACATAAATTAATCTGTAGCATGAGCATGTCTGTGTGTATGTACGAGGCCACCAACTATAAAGGCTGTGTGTTGGAGGGTCAATGTAAAATATGTTAGTATATATTTAACTAGTTACTAATGTAAATCTCTCGTCTGGCTTGTATGGTGGTTGGATGTATGTGTTCAATAATTTCTGACCAACAACTGGTCATCAGACTTGTAATTTTAAGTCCAAAGGCTGCTTCTGGTTCGGGCTTCAAGGGCTTAATACTGATAGCTGTTAGTTAATCGTTGGAATCTGAAGCGTAGTACATAAGCATATGCACATATTAGTTTTATTTTATTGTGCAACGAACGTGTGTTCAGCGCCCTAAATGACATTTCTCTACAAGTAAACAAACTTAGTCTCATCATCTAGTCACCTCTAGACAGTGTCAATATTTCTCAACAATCTGCGTTAATCCATTCTGGCTTAAGAATGGTCAATGTCTATCAATACATTGTCATGGATTAAACAAATAAGAAGTTGGGGGTGTTGAGCCCTCCCTTTAAAGATACCCCTGGTCAGTGTCTGTTTGGCTTGTAGTCCAGCCTCCTAATTGAGACTTAAAGTAAACAAACTTATTGTCCCGGCCAATAGTATAAAAGGTGTGGCTTGATTGACAACCTATCTCATAATAAACAAACTCATATCAGATTAACCTTATAGAGATTTGGCTTGTAGTCCCGCCTCTAATAAAAAATTCTTCTGCAAGTAAACAAAACTTAGTTCTCTCAGAAGATGTGATCTCTAGACAGTGTCAACACATTGACATCTGGCTTAATGTGGTCAGCTGTCTATCTGTGAACTCGATGTTATGGACTAAACAAACAAAAGGAGGTAGGGGGGTTCCTCATCTCTAGAGATATGCTCATCTCTACCTCTGGAGATATACCCGCACATCTAGACAGATTATCAGCGTGAATTAGTTAAGAAATATTACATGTTTACTAGACCACTCAAAGGTCAAGACAAGCTTTTAAAATGTGCCAGACATCGCTGCTACGTATGTAATGCGAATTTATATTGTACAGTTGTATTTCTATTTAGATTAACACGCCTTGTCTTTGTACTAAAAAATATTTGGTGCATAGTCATAGTTTATAGTTTTAAAAACAAATCCTTTTATTTGAAACAAAAACGTTAATGTATTTCAGAACTGACATTATTGATTCATGTCCACTTTATGAGTATTGGTTTATTTTTATTAACATGGAGATTTAGTTTAAACTTCTTGTTGGACATTTATCAGCATCGATTACCTTTATATTGTTTGCCTTTCGACTGTGTTGTTTCGATATTTAAGCGTTACCTCCGTTTGGAGTATCTGGAAATGACTTAGCGCGGAGGCGCATAACAATATTAATAGAAATACAGGTGTAGCTTTTACTATCCGGTTTACTATCCGGTAGTGATATCCGACCGGAGCCGGATAGTGCCAGATAGTGAAAAAGTGCTGAACATTCGGCAGAAGCCGGAGCCGGAGGGACTATCCGGTGCACCCCTAATATATATATATGTATATATGTTATACAAAAATAATTTTAAAAAACTTAATTATTTCCCTTCTTAATACATTACATAGCTTACTATAAATACTATAACTATAATGATAGTAAATTATTTTTAAATTGCACTCTCAGTTGTTAAGCTCTGAATGTAACAAAGAGTCACGCCAATTGCAGCTTTTCACCATAAAGATGCTGAAAGTGGTCCTTTATCACTTACTAAGCTAAAGATTTTACTATCATTTCGTTAAATATTGTTACCTGGAAGGCCAATAATATTGTGTCATCATTGTTTGCTGGGGCCGCGACTAGTGAAAGACCAATCACATACTCCCTGAAGTCTATAGTACCTGAACCATCCTGTGACATAGATTACAAAAAAATACATGGACATTGATTAGCAATGCTACTAGAAAATCAACATTAAGTAGTTTACACATTCTTGCCCTGCCCTTTCTTGCCATGAAAGATGTACTGATCATTAGCACCTGAAAGATGTTCTGATTATTAGCACATCTTTTGAACCAAGAATTATACCAGTGGGGGTGATCACATTGTAAATTGCACTATAGTAGAGTTGTCCTAGAACTTTGTAAGTTGATAAGGAATTACTGGTTGCTCAAAGCCAGCATAGTGATAAACTATAACAATCAATTGTGTATCAATTATGTAAAAGTAAATTAAACTTTTACTTTAATATAAGATCCAGACAAACAACAATAACTTAACTATTCAAAATCGCATTACAAAGGGATAATGTGTTATTGTACATTTATTTTACATATTATTACATTGATTTGGGTCTAGAAAGATGAACTAAATAACTCCTAAGAATGATATTGTGGGAAGTGTGGTCGAGAGGCTAAGTGTGCTTGAACTTGGCTACCTAGAAGGGGGCTCGAGGTTCGACACCCGACTCGGGCAGAGTTGTGTTTACTGAGCGCCTAAAGGCAGCACGGAAAACTAACTCCTAGATACCCCCTCCCCCACACCGGTCCACAAATGAGATTGGACCAAAAGCACTCTGAGCATGCTATAAGCATGAAAGTAGTGCTATATAAAAGCTATAATAATAATATTGGTGCATATTTAATCTCCATAACATTTAATAAATCTAAACAATAATATTCTATTTTCAAACCTACTAACTATAAAGCTTAGAGGATGAGGACTAACACAATCAAGACTTTGTAGAGAGACCAAGATTTGAGCTTCACATTTTTTGTGTATTCTTAATATAAAGTTAACATCCAGCTAGTGGTCATCGGTTGGACACACAATACTCTTTCAAATGGACAAATGTGAACTTGAATTAGCTTGTGCCATTAATTGTAATGTCTGGAGGAGAAGTTTCCTTCTTGGTAAGCCAAAAATAGCTGACACAAAGAAGCTGACACTAAAATAGCTGACACAAAATAGCTGACACAAAAATAGCTGAAATTAAAAGGGTGACACACAAAAAAAGGGAGAGTACTGACCCTGTCATAAAGTTTAAAGACTTCCAAAAGAGCATCAGACTTGGGGAGGTACAGGTACTGGCTGAACTCATCGTATGTGATCTGTGCCACTTTCTCTTTTTCTTTGCTGCCTTTGATGTCACGAAACCTTTTCAAATAGCCCTGAACTTCCTCGTAAGAAACACTGACATCAAATAAAAGACAAAACTTTCATTGCACAGCATTATCCACAACATATCAGGAATAAAAAGATAAAGATTTCAACAAAAATAAAAGCCACAAGTAGGGATGGCGTGCAAATATAAAAACCTTGAATTTCTTTAAAAAGAAAAAGGCTGGATAAAATTACCATGTTGAGTCTCAATGTAACTAATAACATTAGCAAGTGTTTCAGATTAAACTAAGAAATTAAAAAACAATCCTGCTTGATTGTCAGGTTGTTTCATAAATAGTTTCACAATTAAAGGGTGGGGAGACGGTGGGTTGGGGTGTGAAGCAAAGAAAACTCAGGTGTGTCAAAATAAACTATTATTTTCTTCACGATTCAAACTCTACCTCCCTTTGTTAGCCCAGCTGTTTATTTCCACTTGTTTACACAAGCTACAAAACCCATCTAGTTCAAGGTTTCCTACTGAAACATTTCTATGTAACATTCTATTGAAAATTGCTATGGAACATTCTAGTAAAACTAAAAAAAAAATAAAAAATGATTGAAGTAAACACAGAAGTAGATTGGAAAAGGAAATGTATAAAAAAAAATGTTTTTATTTAGATTTAGTATACTAACTTGAGCTTAGAGTGAAGTTTCTCAAATTCAACAATACCAGCATTCATGGGTAGCTTCATTTTATCGGCCTCATTCATCAGTCGACAGTCATCATAAGTGTGGTCAGTCACTGGTACCCCGAGGCAACTAAACAAACAAATAGTGGCATTAGTAGAGAAACTACTTTGTCGCACAACTGTCATGAGCTTAACTGCTTGGACCAGCAAATGAATAATTTAGTCAAATTTAAGCTTCAATACTGATTCCCTGCTAGTCATTATTCCAAAGAGATTTGCATTGCATCATGGAAGATGTCGATGATGAATGTTAAAGATGTCACTAAAAAATTGTGAAATGTAGTGGGTAAGTCTTTGATGCACATGACAACTAATCACTGCATTGAAAAACAGTGCATAATAGAATAGGCCTTTGATAGCAAATAGCTATAGAAGGATAGGCCTTTGCAGGCTATTTGGTCGCAGAATAAAGTCAATGTTTTGTAAATAATTAGGTAGGACTACTGATTTACAGCAAACAACATTACCAACTTCATTAATATATTTTCATGTACTAAGATTTCTTTTGTTGTAAAGGAAATCAAATAGCATCTGAGCCCAAAAACTAAAGTGTGCAATTTCTTTATTTTAATCTTTAACAACTTTTATTTTTAACCAGAACATTTCTACAGCATCTACTGTATACAGCTCTCTCTCTCTCTCTCTCAAACCTGGAGTCACTAACTAAAAAAGTCTTTATACAGAAACTAGTCCCACATGTTCCTTAAGATATTACACAGTCAAATTAGTTTTCACATATATATTTTAGTACCAATTTTACTCCAGCCAAATAGGGTTCTAAAGTAGTTCCGCTTTCAGACCTTGTGGTCTATAGGGCAGATGATGTGAAGTTCATCTGATTCTGTGGCCTATGGTTATTGAGGGTGTCATGTGGCCAGCACAACGACCAACTGCCTTTACTTTTCACCAACTAACGTCAGGTACCCATTATAGCTGGAAATAAAAAATCCCAGTCTTCGCCAGGATTCAAACCCCGGACTTTTTTTTAAAAATAGGATTCTAATTCTCCACAATAGTCTACATTCACAGTTGCTGATTAGCTCCCTTTCTTTCATAAACTAATTCTAATCGAGACTAATCATTTTAGTAGGCCTGTACAGTGACGTGGCAACTTGTGGTCAGTGAAGCTTGTTGTCATGTCTGAGATGTACAATGAGCTACTGGTCTCCATTGACCACAGGTTGTCATGTTCCAGGTCAGCGTTCAGGCCAATTATGATGATAATAACAGATAATAACTTTAGCCATTCTATCTTCTTTCCAAGTCTTGCAAGGTGCTAAGTATCCTAAAAATAACAAGTATCCTAAGGTTATGATTTTCATAGTCATCAAAATCTAGGAATCTTCTTATGACAAAAAAATAGCTTGCTTTCTCAATTATATTTCAATATGTGTAATAAGTAAGTCTAGTAAAAATATATGCCAGCACATTACCTGGCCATCTTCTCTCTAACATTGTTAGCAAAAAGTTTTGGATCTTTCTTTTCTGCTTCACTAGGAGTGTACACAGGTAAATACTGGAAATATATGGGCAAATAAGTGTTATGCAAATTTCACAAAGTTATTTTTTTTTTAAATCGTGACCTTAACTTAAAAGTCAAGTGGTCTTATAACAATAGTAGTAATTCAATAAGGAATAACAGAATTCACAGACAAAACTTTCAAAAGTCTATTGACCAAAACAAAGCACCAATTATGCAACATACAGGACAGTTTTACTTTGGAAACCAAAGTAAAATTAAAAAAATAAATTGCCATAAGACAATATAGAAATAAAATATTACAATGAAATTCCATTGAATATTTTTCTTGATGACATAGATAAAGCAATCCAACTATAAAAATAAATTTGGTACATACGAGTACATATTAAAGAAACTTTAACAAAGATTTGATAAGCTGCAGAAAAGACATCAATGAATCCCCAGTGACCCCCCCCCCCCACATAAATACAAATATTACAAAATGTTTAAACCAGCGATGCCCAAACTTCGGCCTGTGGGACGTGCTTCTATCTGGCCCGCCAAAACATTGGGAAAAAATGTAAAAAAAAAAATGTAAAAAATTAGAATGTTCAAAAAATATTCTCTATAAGTTAGGACTCTCACTCATTCTTTGATGAATTCCATCTTTATGTTTGGTATTCTAATATTCATAGTAAATATTTTTTTTATTGTAAGAACACAAGTTTTTCTCAATGGCGATAAAATTTGACAGCTATTTTTAATTCTTGGAGTATTCTGCTGTCTTGAGCTAGCCGTGTCCTTGACACTTTGAGTGTGTGCAACACAGAGCTTCATTAATGCATCATTTGGGCCGTGTACTTTTGCTATCAAAGCGATTGGTACTGTAGCGTTTAACGTTTGTGATTTAATAAAGTGGGAGAGCCTAAGAAACGAAAAGTGGGCTCTGAATGTAGAAACTTTCAGGAAACGTGGACAGATCTTTACTTTTTGTGGAATATGATAGTAAGCCAACATGTTTGATTTGTAAAGAAAGTGTGGCTGTTTAGAACATAACATTAAAAGGCATTATGAAGCCAAACACATAAACACATATGGTGGCATTCTTGGTTTGAGCCGAGAAAACAAGATTGCCAAGTTACAACTAGAGATTGGGGGGTTGACAAGAATATTTAACAAAAAAGGAACAAGAAAATGAGTCGGCGATAAGGGCCAGCTACAGAGTTGCTCACATCTTAAGTAGAGCAATGAAGCAATGAATGTGTAAAAAAGTGGTTGCTAGCAGTGATGGAAGAAATGTGTTCTGAAAAGAAGAATGCAGTAGAAGCTGTCAACCTTTCTCGCATGGCAATTACAAGGCGAGTGGAAGATATGGGTGAAAATTTTCATTCAGAATTAAAAGACAGAGCAGCAGAATTCGAAATGTTTTCTATTGCCGCTGACGAGTTTAATGACATAACTGATACCGCGCAACTCTTGGTATTTATTTGTGGTACAAACAGCAATTTTGATATAACAGAGGAGTTAGCAGCTATGAGGAGCATGCATTGGACTACAACTTGAGAAGACCTGTTCAAAGAAGTGTCAGCCATCATAGAGGACTTTGCTTTTCCTTGGAATAAATTAGTTGGAGTGACTACTGATGGCGCTAGAAATATGGCTGGATGTCACAGCGGACTGACAGCAAGAGTTATTTAAAAAGTTGTTGAGTCAAATGGAACTGAACCCCTGCGGTTTCACTGCATCATTCAGAAACAAAATCTCTGTGGAAAAGTTTTAAATCTGGACCATGTCATGATGGTTGTGGTCAACACTGTAAATTTCATCAAATCACAAAAGCATTGAATCGCAGAACGTTGAATCACAAGAGCGTTGAATCACAGAACGTTGAATCACAAGAGCGTTGAATCACAGAACGTTCAAAGATTTTCTGACAGAAACAGAGTTCTATTTCCCAGAGAAGTGCCGGGGGGGGGGGGGGGGGGGGGGGAGGGGGGCTGGTTAAGCCGAGGAAAGGTGTTAAAACGTTTTTTTGATTTGAGACACGAAATTGAAATATTTATGACGGAAAAATCAAAACAAGTGCCACAACTGAACGACCCTCATTGCTATGGGATTTGGCTATTTTATGCGACATCACATTACATCTAAATGAGCTCAACACCAAACTACAAGGAAAAGACAAATTGATTTTGCATGTGTATGCAGACATAAACGCTTTCCAAACAAAATTGCAACTCTTCATTTAACAGGTGGAAAAGGTGCATCTTGTCCACTTTCCAACCTGTACCACTTACAAAATGATAAGCAGCTAAATATGATCCACGTTTCCTGAATGATCCAACTTCTGAGGCTCTTTATGAATAATTTCAGTTAAGATGTGTGGATTTCAGAATTTAAAAAATGAAATCCAAAATCCGTTTGCTGCCGATGTGTCAAGTGCCCAGATAGATCTGCAACTGGAACTGATTGACTTACAAAGCCAGACATTCCTGCTTGACACATTTCAAGTGATCCAGACTTCTACTCCGTGTTACCTGCAAAAACGTTTTCTAAATCTTCGAAAACAAGCGCTAAAAATGATCACAATGTTTACATGCACTTATTTGTGTGAACAAACTTTCTCAATGATGAAACGGCGAAAACCATGTTATGTAATCGCCTCAAGAATGAACATCTAGATTCAGTACTCCGACTTGGTTTTTCATCTATGCAGCCAGATATTCAGAAGATGGTTTTGGATAAACTTCATGCATCACATTAATTTATGTAAGTAGGTCCACAAATAAAACTATTAGAAATAGCTTATTGTATTTTTTTTTCTTTTTGATGATATGGCCCACGACACGAATCCGAAAATTAAAATGGCCTGCAGACCAAATAAGGTTGGGCATCACTGGTTTAAACTATAAAAGTGGCATGGGGTGAACAAGAATTGTGCTCACCTCTATTTCTATTCTTGTATAAAATTGACAAAGAGTAAACCATAGCTGTGAAAATCTGTAGAAACAGGAATAGAAGAGGTGTATAATAGAATTTTTTAAAATTTAAATTCACTAAAACCAAAATTAATGCATTCATCTAATTTACAAAGTCAGATAATTCATCTAATTTACAAAGTCTGATCATTCTTCTAATTTACAAAGTCAAATTATTCATCTAATGTACAAGTCAGATCATTCATCTAATTTACAAAGTCAGATCATTCATCTAATTTACAAAGTCAGATCATTCTTCTAATTTACAAAGTCAGATCATTCATCTAATTTACAAAGTCAGATCATTCATCTAATTTACAAAGTCAGATCATTCTTCTAATTTACAAAGTCAAATCATTCATCTAATTTACAAAGTCAGATCATTCATCTAATTTACAAACTCAAATCATTCATCTAATGTACAAGTCAAATCATTCATCTAATTTACAAAGTCATTCATCTAATTTACAAACTCAAATCATTCATCTAATGTACAAGTCAAATCATTCATCTAATTTACAAAGTCATTCATCTAATTTACAAAGTCAGATCATTCATCTAATTTACAAAGTCAAATCATAGATTTTAATTTACTAAGTTAGATTGAACCAAATATACATGCACTTACGCTCCTGGTCCTTCCCATGTCCAGGTCACAGTATCCTGAAATCATAGCATTTTTTTTGTGTTAATACAACATTGAAAAGGGAAGATAAATAGGTTTTGTTTAGCTGACACTGTCATTGAGCTAGAAATATATGACTGATTTGAACTTCTACTGCAGAAATATGTTTATATATATGCTGCCATAATAATGCCAACACTTACCAGCCTATTGGGATACTTGACACACACAGGCTGCACTGGGACACCAGGATAGAAGGCACCTAACGCACAATGAGAGCACAATGTTAAGTCACAGAGTTCTTTCAAATACAAGTTACTATGTGGCTATAAATAGATTTACATATGAAATACAGGAAATCAAAATTATTTTGTTATTCTTAAATAGAACTAATGCCAGGTACCCATTAGAGCTGGGTGGACTCAGATGCGCCTAAAAATCCCGAAATTAAAAATCCTAGTCTTCACCAGGATTTGAGCCTTAGATCCCCGATTCAGATGCCAAATGCTTTTCTTCTCAGCCACTGCACCTAAGTCACAATAATATCTTTGAATGTTTTCTTTAATCAAATAGTGATTTTTTCCACTTCTTTTGGCACAATTCTGGAAGCGAAATGGTCAGTATAAAGTTAATTGTCATAATTTATTGGAGAATAACCCAATCTTCTCTTTCAAAAAAAGTTGATTCTATAAAACAATTACCTGCCCCAAACTTGAATACAACTTTCATATAGACAAGCCCAAACAGTAATTTTGTAAAATAAAAAAAGGTTTCAATTCTCACAAACCCTTTACCAAACTCATTTAAAAGAAGTCTTGTTGTACATATCTTTTGCCAAAGTATTTAAAAGAAATCGAGTCTTGTACAAATCTTTTACCAAACTTTTTTAAAAGAAGTCAAGTCATGTTGTACAAATCTTTCACCAAACTTATTGAACAGAAGTCAAGTCTTGTTGTACAAATCATTCACCAACCTTGTTTAAAAGCAATAAGACAGGTTCTGTTTGTGCAAGTCCCTTCTGGGAAGATGATAATCTGTGGCCACTGGCCACCTGACTGGGCCCTGCGCTGGATTTCTTTGATGGTGTTGATTCTGGAATTAGGATCTTCACGCTTAAC
The DNA here is from genome assembly GCA_030265305.1 of Biomphalaria pfeifferi. Taxonomy (NCBI): domain Eukaryota; kingdom Metazoa; phylum Mollusca; class Gastropoda; family Planorbidae; genus Biomphalaria; species Biomphalaria pfeifferi. Next base: position 142,338 of record JASAOG010000103.1, on the reverse strand, counting down.
AAGGACGGGTTGAGAAAACTTTGTAAGGGCTGCAACCGAAAAGCATTGAGTCAGCACCTAGACAATGTGTTGTTTTGTAAAACCAGTCTAAAAATTAGACTAATTAACCTAAGTGTGTGAATTTTGGGTGATAAATTTAGTGAACAAAGCGAAGTATATTGTACATATTGTGTATATGTGTATATTGTATATATATATATTATATATATCATAAAATAACCAAGAGGTAGAAAGGTAATGACTAGAAATAGACACACTTTAAGTTTAAATAATAATACCTCAAAATGGAAAAAAAAAATTTTTTTAAATTGAAATGTAATTTTCTTAAGATGTACGTCACTGAACCTTGTTTTCAGACTACCATTAAAAAAAAGTAACACTTTTTGCCAAACTTAATTTTAAATAAAAAGTCCTTTTCCTATGTTAATTACAATTAACAATTAATATTTAACTTTCTTAAAAGCAATCTTGAGATGGATATTTCAAAAATTAGGAATGAAGGTTTTCAAAGATTATACCTACAATTAAGCAATACCAAGTAGAGTATTTCATTAGACACACACACACACACAAAAGACGTAAAAATAATTGTGGACATAATAAGCAGGCTCAACAAGTTTTCTAAAAATAATTATATAACCTAGATATACCTTTCATTAAATTTATTTCAAATTATTTTGTGAAATAGAATGATATAAAATCATATTCATTGCCCATAGCAAGTACAGTTTTATTTACCTTACAAAGTAATTTCAAGTTATGATTTATATTTATATAAACAATGTCTTACCTAACATATAAAAAAAAGCCAAAGACTTAATTACTTAATTATCTAAACTTATGTTAGCATGTGCTGGATAGGTTAAAGTCATAAAACAAATTGTAAACATTGAAAAGAAAATACTGAATCAGTGATCAAAGCCTTGTGTTGTTTTTTTAAAACTATTGCATTGTTTCCTCATTGCTTTTTAGATAATGGTAACCGTGGAAATAGCTGTATGCATAAAGTACTGTTTTGTAACTTGTAAATTGGTGAGAATAAAAGTAGTCAGTGTGAATTAGATTCAAAGTAAATCTTTAAAATAATGAATTATCCATAAGTAGTAATAATCAGTATAAGTATATAACCAGTAGGTGTTAATGTTAAGTAATGTCTTATGACTTATTTTTAAAACTTTGTTAGAATTTTGTCTTCATACAATACATTTTATTTCTTTTTTAAGTGATGATTATTTAAAAACATTTCTTTTTTTTTTTTTTAATGAAAAGGATTAATAAATGTATTGAAAAGAAGAAAAAACTACATATAAAGAATTTAAATTTATATATATTGTTTTTTTTTTATTTAATTAGTAAATTAGCAGTACTTTATGCTACAAGTTTGAAAATTTAATCTTCAGTACACACACACAGACAATTATAACACTGTAAATAATTTGTAAAATTATATATATATATAATTGGCAAAACAATACAAAAGAATTTCTCATTGAAAGGTAAAAAAGATTATTGACTAGATCAATTACTTAAGAAACATAGAACACATTCAACCATCAGGACACATTTTTATCATTTCAGCATATACACACACTTTGAAACACTTAGAAAACAGATATAATACATACCCCCCAACACACACACACACCCAACAGCCCTGTTTAAAAAATAAAAAAATAAAAAATAAAAAAAAAACAGAGTAGGATCAAACCTACTAACCAGCCAGTAGAAACACATGAGCAACCAATACATTTACATAACATGAACAGATGAACAGTGAGAACAAAAAAAAGATTCCTTTTTGCCAAACATGTTTGACAATCAATCGTACAATATTTATATTAACAATAAACATAACATGCTTTTGGCAGAAATAGCAGCAATTCTGAGATGTAGACATAGAAACGTTTTGAGCATATAATTGAGTCTGCAAATAGCAACGAAACAATCCATAATAACTCTGATGGAAGCAAACTAAACGTAAACATCTGCAAGGGGAAAAAAAAATCTATTTCTAGACAAGCGTGGTGCTGGCTGCCCGACACCCTCCATAGGGGACATATAATTATACATAAATACAACAATTGTGAGAAAACAAAATTTCTTCCCACACAATGACATGATGGAATGTTATTTCTGTGACTTTAAATAGCAGATTTCAAGAGATGTTTAATGCTGAGATGCAGAAAAGAGTATTACAAAATAGTTGAAATAATTTAAAGGTTAAAATTGAAATAGAGTGGGATAGTGAGTGCAACACCAATGAACAAATGTATATCCCAGTAACTACAACATTGGAGATTATGAAACTCAATAACTTTCAAGACTCCTTCACAACAGACATCAATGGAGTCATCCAGATAAGTTATATTCAATACACTGGCTTGAGATCATCCAGTAACAATATCCCTTAAGAAGAGCACCTCAATGGAGTCATCCAGATAAGTTATATTCAATACACTGGCTTGAGATCATCCAGTAACAATATCCCTGAAGAAGAGCACCTCAATGGAGTCATCCAGATAAGTTATATTCAATACACTGGCTTGAGATCATCCAGTAACAATATCCCTGAAGAAGAGCACCTCAATGGAGTCATCCAGATAAGTTATATTCAATACACTGGCTTGAGATCATCCAGTAACAATATCCCTGAAGAAGAGCACCTCAATGGAGTCATCCAGATAAGTTATATTCAATACACTGGCTTGAGATCATCCAGTAACAATATCCCTGAAGAAGAGCACCTCAATGGAGTCATCCAGATAAGTTATATTCAATACACTGGCTTGAGATCATCCAGTAACAATATCCCTGAAGAAGAGCACCTCAATGGAGTCATCCAGATAAGTTATATTCAATACACTGGCTTGAGATCATCCAGTAACAATATCCCTGAAGAAGAGCACCTCAATGGAGTCATCCAGATAAGTTATATTCAATACACTGGCTTGAGATCATCCAGTAACAATATCCCTGAAGAAGAGCACCTCAATGGAGTCATCCAGATAAGTTATATTCAATACACTGGCTTGAGATCATCCAGTAACAATATCCCTGAAGAAGAGCACCTCAATGGAGTCATCCAGATAAGTTATATTCAATACACTGGCTTGAGATCATCCAGTAACAATATCCCTGAAGAAGAGCACCTCAATGGAGTCATCCAGATAAGTTATATTCAATACACTGGCTTGAGATCATCCAGTAACAATATCCCTGAAGAAGAGCACCTCAATGGAGTCATCCAGATAAGTTATATTCAATACACTGGCTTGAGATCATCCAGTAACAATATCCCTTAAGAAGAGCACGATGGAACAAGGCAAGAGGAAAAGCAAAGACAAATGTGGACATGTGGCACTAGTGCAAGAAGGTCTCACGTTTCTTCTGGCCGCCCCCCCCCCCCCCCCAAAGCAACAAATCATGTCACATCTACATCGTTTCTCTTACATATATATATCTTTTTTTAAACGGAGGGGGGTGAGTACTTGGGGCCTTTCTGTTGTGTGTATTATTAGATCTCAGCCTATCGTATGGGAATGGTGGAAGCATCTGCTTTGTGGGTCGTTAGAGATTCAACTAAAACAACAAACTTGACATCCGAAATGAAAGAAAATCAGCCAAGAAACATCGCGACAATATCAGCCAAGAAACATCCTGACAACTTAGAATTGTCGCTTTAACAAAGAATAAAGGCAACATAATCTACAATGTACCAGGGAGGGAGGGCAGAGGTAGATCTAGACGTTACCAAAGGATGTAAAATGGGAAGGGGGGGGGGGGGGGGGAATACAATAAAAAGGACTTAGGAGAAGGTACATTGTTTCCGCATGTCAATCAATAGGATAATTAGGTCATGACCTTATCAGAAGACAGATCCAGTCTTTCCGTTACCCACATCTTTCATATGACTAGTGTACCAACACGCACGGGTCAGTCAGTCATGTAGAGTATATTTTCCTAGATTCTTAAGCCTAATTTATACACAATTATGTAAAAAAAAATAAAAATAATCTGTCTTATTTTACTTATACTCGGCACAGGTATAAAGTGGGTCAAGCGGTGCGTTTTAAAGGCGACCGACATGTGTGAGAAAGATTTTGTTTCCTTATTTGTGGTGTTCCATTTTTTTAAAAAACGATTTCCCTGTTGTATCATCCATTGAATCAGTCACTGTCATGCTGTCACTAGCACATCTTTCATTGGACAATTAGATCCACACAGTGTAACCGTTAACTGATGAGATAGATTTCTAAATCTGTTGAGACTAAGTGTTAAAGGAGGACAGGAGTATATCACGATGCCTGCTGGGCGAATATAAATATATAAATACACACTTGTCCATAGTTTCGAACATTGGCGTAGCTAGGGTAGGGTGAGAAGGGGGGAGAATTTGAAAATCCCCCCGGGCCTCCACTTGAAGCCCCAAATGAGTGATTTTTACATTAAAAATTAAATATTACGCAAAATGCTAGGACCCCAAAAGAGGTTAAGCCCCCCCGGATCCCCAATCGATGGAAAATTCCTAACTACGCCCCTGGTTTCGAATGGAGGGAGGTAAAGGAGGTAAGAAGGAAGTTATCCCTGTACCACGTCAATGATTTCTTAGAATGTGTCGGTTACATGCCGACAAACAAACAGATCGACCGCACTAAAACATCTCATTTACTATAACTCACACAAGTAAATCACTACAGGTAAATCACTATCTACTAGTCTATAGCCCACAGGCCTATCTATCTTAGGCCGAGGAGAGGGGAGAGATCATCCATTCCTGACGTCCAGGTGGGAGAGAAATGCCAATTACACGCAACCCAACTTAAAACATCTCGCCTATATTTTGATAAACTGAGATTTTTTTTTTCAAATAGGGTGATAGTGATGGGGAAAGATTCGCATTTTTATGTGCGATAGTTCTAACAAAAAGAGTGTTGCAACAACAAAGCCGTTCCACCCTTAGCACAGTTTCACCGAGTTAACCATTGCACGCATACACACATAACAACAGGCTTAAGCTTATAGTATATTGTAGTCAACCATAAAATGGGTCAAAGTGAGAACACAAAATCCATAACGTAACTCTTAAGGCGTTGACATTCCTTGCGCCCCAGCTACTTCAACCTTTCGACACGGGATTAAGACTACTATCTAGTATTACCGGGGGAGGGGGGGGGGGGACTTAACATTCTATTTATTCAAGCGAAGTGATCGTTTAATCTGAGCGATGATCGTTTCCGTGGGTAGATCGATCTGCGACGTCACGGGGGACGTCGCTAAGGAGCTGGCCTACTTTCAGCCCACGATACAAAAGGTCCACGCGGCATGGTTACTGCACTGGTCATATCTTCCCACCACCACCACACACGATTTATTTTTTAAATTCTCCCTCGGTAACCAGGTGTAAGTTCCCCCCCCCCCCCCTCCTCTGAATGTCAGTGTGACGCATAACCACACACGTATGACGGCAGACAAAAAGGAACCTATTTTTAAAAAAAAGTTGTGACAGGCAAGAAGCTATTCAGACAAACGTACGCTTACACTACACTACAATGCAACATTGACAACACAAAGAAATGTTCTATACTAGACAGACTAATGGAATGGCAGCAAACTTCCAACACTTGTTCTAAGCTTCAGTTTAAGAAGCGGCCAGATACGGTGAAGAGGGTCCTCGTAAGAAATGAAATATGGAGAAACATCAGTACCATTTAGTATTAATGTGCGGAGCAGCGGTAAAAAAACAACAAGGTTACAAAGATTGTTTGTGTCGAAACACAAACTCAAAATCGGTCCCCGAAGTGGTGCACCCAGGAAGGAAAAAAGGCAGGTTTCAATATTATCAGAAAGAATATCATAATGAAATTCTATCAAAGGCAAATGACAGAGAAGAATGGAGGAAGAAGGTTGACAGATCCTGTGTGGTGCCCCAAAGGTCCAGCAGACCAAGGGATAAGTGAACCTAGCCTAACTGATGTCTTATAATGAGTATTTAATTGATCTAATTGTTTTGTAAAGGGTCAATCTCTTATTCAACAACAACATTACAAACATAAACACAAGAGCTAATATGACAAACTAATCTAAAAAAGTTTTAAACAGATAGGTCTTAATGTTCTCCTTAAAAGTGGTGTAGCATGTTGTCTGTCTGAGATCAATGGGGAGTGAGTTCCAAACCTTTGGTCCGTGAACTGAAAAAGCCCGCAGACCGTAGCTTTTGAGGGAGAAACGTGGCACTACTAAAAGCGTCGAGTCCATTGAGCGCAGGGCTCTCTAGGGGACATAAGGAGTAATCAGTTCTCTAAGGTACAAGGGCATCTCGTTGTTATATATACACTGATGACAAAGTGTGGCGACCTTGTAATCGATTCTCGCTTTCACGGGAAGCCAATGGAGCGTGCGCAAGAGCGTATTAGCAGAATCTTGTCTATTTTTTTTTTTAACTTAGCAATACAATTGTAAAAATAATATTTTTATAAAAAATCTAAAACTACTTGCATAAATGTGTTAAAAAATGGTAAATTGGTATTTGTCTAACTAAAAAGCCTCCAATGTTTATTACTATTACTAGTGAGTAGTTGTAAAAATGGTATATTTTTTATGAAAAAAATTGCTTGCATAGTGGATTTAATAATAAGATTTTTCGCTTTCCGAAAAGAAAAAGTAGCCGTTGTATCAGGACTTTAAATGATCTAAAAAATTATGATGTCCGATTTTCATTTTCTCTTCTAGTTTCTGAAATCTAAACGGGACGGACAGACAGGCCACACAAAACTAATAGTGTCTTTTCCCCTTTCGAAGGGCCGCTATAAGCCATCGCTAACCCGTTTGTCGTTCGTAGGCATGTGTATGACTTCACTGAACTATATAATCTATTTCCATGGCGCTAGATTGTGACGCGTTGGAATACAACGCGCAAGCACACTGTACACGGCCAACGCTGTCAGTCAGTTCAATGACCCATCCAGTAAGAAAACACACACGAGCGCGTGCAAATCCTATTAGAATGCCACGAGCTTTAGCAGTCTAGACAAAACAATGATGAATAATGCATGAGGCGATACTAGTATATATGAGCATAGGTCACCACGTTCTAAGGCCTAACAGTTTATACCAGGGCCCGGCCTTAGACCGGTTGCTCAATTTGGGGCCCCCCGCACCTGGTATGGGCCCAGCAATTTAAATTTAGCATATCACTCTCAGTCATGGCTCTTGTCACAGGCTTTTGAAGATGTGGGGCTTAAAGGGTTAACATATTAGTATATCATACGATTGGCGTCACTTTAAATAACCCACTGCATTTGAGTTGCTTCCTGCACATGTTGTTAAATAAAAGAGGATCTAATGATAAGGATATAATAGTACTTTTTTTTTATTACCGGTAAGTAATTTTTGTTTAAAATAGAAGAGCGGCCTGGCAAGATTCCATTATATTGGGCCCCGCAATTAGTAAGGCCGGCCGGCCCTGGTTTAAACCCATATTCCAATACCATTCACACTAAAAGTATGGCAGAGAGGGGGGGGGGGGAAGGGCAGGCTCTAGGCACACCCATCAACGATTGCCACTGTTTCTATACTTATGAACCTACGCTTCATCGATATCATCTATAATCTAGATCTAAAACAAAGTAGAATAGACTTTATAATCTAGATTATCACAAACAAGGTTGATAAGAAGGTAGTAATAAAAAAACAACTTTTTAAGGATGTAGATAGATCTATTCTTCTTTCAACCTAAATGTTTTAGTTACGCCAAAGTGCATCGGCCTCTAAAATAAACTTTTGGCAGACGACTTTTCATACGCATTTCAAATGGGCACACGTGACCGGAAGAGGCGAGTAGCGCGACCTTCTATTCCACGCTGAGATCACGTTGTTAAAATAGAGTTGAGGGAGAAAAAAAAAGCAGCATGTTGTGCCCAATATTATTATTTACCTTGGCAACGAGGCGCGTGCCATAAGTTAAGAGCACATTACTCGCAGCGAATGTCGGGGCGCCTTGATAAACAATGAAGGAATGGCGATCACGTTGGATAAAGATTAAAAGCATAATGCATCCTTGCAAAATCGATTTTAAAACAAAAAATGTATTCTGCAGGACAGATGGTTTCAAACGGTGATGGGCGAGTAGAAAGTAGAGTGGTCCCCCTTTTCAGACCTGGCGATCTACAGGGCAGATAATGCAAAGTTCATCTGTTGCTACGGCCGACGGTTAACGAGGGTATCATGTGGCCGGCACAACGATGGGGTAGTGAGAAAAAAAAACGCGAATCAATGTAGCGCATACTGGAGAATTTCACAATAAAGTAAACAATGTCAAGGTCACTTTTCGGTTGCCAACTTAAAAAAAAAAATGAGCAATAATTTTAACACTCAATGCATGACAGTTGACCTTCGCATCAACTCCTTAGGTACCGCTAGTTAGTAGCTCATTTGTTTTCAACTACGTTTGAATTCATGGAGTACAAGTCTGATGCTTCTTCCACATTGAACTTACGGAAGAATGGTAGAAAATTTAATTCTGCAGTGCTAAAAAAGGGCACACAAAGTATCATTTACCAATAAAAAAAAAATATATCATAAACACTTCCTTTCATTGTGTACACCGGATACACTAGAAAGCTCGCTATTTATAGTTTTTTCCGCCATGTATGAAAATCTGCATTACAAAGACCCGCTTAGCTATTAGTATGCATGGAGTGTCTTATGAAAACTCCGTAGGACTAAGAACTTGTATGTGGAAATGGAATTGTGAAATCGCATCAAATATTTTAAATGTATCGTGTAATTGATTTGTAATAGGTCTAGACAAACAATAATAAATTCTTCGCCATTGGAAAAAAAAATTAATTGTTACAAAATGTTTAGTGAGCCTTTTGTAAATTCTGATTCTTTTTTGTGGGTGGGGTTATGGTGACTAGGAGAAGGTTTCCATGCAGCTATTTAATTTTTTTTTTAAAGTTGCTCACGTATGAATGGTAACTCGGGGTCTCGAGTCTCCATTTTGGAAGGCCGACGAGTTAGCCACTGAGCTTTACAACTACGTATTTTTTTAAAAGTAGGTTTAATAGTCTAAATAAAAGTCTATAGTTTAAAAGTGACCTAATTCTCTACTTTAAAAAAAATTCACTTAAGATCGTACATTTATATAAAAAACAAAATTAATTAATTATCGGGTACAGTTAATCTGTATACTAGACTTTTGTTTAGACTATTAAACCTACTATTTTTTAATAAGTACTTGTATAACTAATTGGTTGCTTTTTCTTATGGCTCGTGTGTTATCGTCGACGATGAATAGTTTCGCAAAACTTGATCCGAGAATGGGAAGAGATAGAAATAACGTGTACAAGACTCCACCCAGACAGACAAACAGACAGAGTGGCTTGATATAAGATTTGTAAAAATACAACAACAGATTCATGGCCGGGGTGAAACTTCCCCTCCCCTTATCGAAGGCTGGTAAAAAGGGCGAGGAGAAGTAAACAAAGCCCCCCCCCCCCTCAAAAAAAAAAAAGTAAACAAATAAAGCCCATTTCCCTACATCTCTTCTGCACACGTGTCTGACTGCCAGGTGTGGGCAGCGTGCATGGTTTTTGAACATCAGCAAACAAATAAAGGGGCATGGCCTCAGACATCGGTAGAACAAGAGACACACTTATAATGACTACGAGGCAAACAGCACAGGTATGTGTTTGTCCACCTTGACTTGGTCTACTGATTGATGACCTCGTCCAATAGACAATTCACGACAAATAAATGCGCACAAGAGAATGCGTTCTTTCTCACAGTTAAATCAAGAGAATGAATTCTTTCTCGAAATATTGCATTGTTGTTGTTTTTTTCAACAGTTTAGCCATGGGGGTGCGTTTTTTTTCTCTGTCCCACTCGTATTTTAATCAAGAGAAAGTTGTTATGAATACATTAACTCTTTCTCTCCTAATCGACGATACCATCGTTGATTTGACCTCATTAAATTAAACTAATGTTTAATTTTATAAACTTGACTTTGTGTTAGATAAAAAGAGCATGCATTCCCCTTTACTTCTATACGAGTTAAAACATTTTCTGATAATCGACTGTTATTGAAGCCCAATCATAACAGGGGGATTGAAATAGTAATGAGCCTAAGAAAAAAGTCCTTCGAAACGTGGAAAAATAATAACGGAGAGAAAGAGTTAATAAACAATGCGTTGGTTTTCAATTTTTATAGAAGAGAGATTGCATGTTTAACAATGCCAAGGCACCGTGCGTTAAACTGTGTGGGCTGTAGCAGTCCATACGTTTATCTAGAGCTGGTCTAACAGCGTAGCATCACCAGCAGAGATTCTGGTCCAACGAACTACCGTGTAAAATAAATTTAGCAAAAAACAGCTATAGCACTTTATCATGACGATGCGCAGGCACTTGATAATATGGATCGTTCCATGGAGTCAAAAGTTCAGACTACAGTTAGGGAAGGGGCTTACCTTTCTTAAAGACACAATACAAAGACATGACAGCAATAAGCTACGAGATGATCAAATGCTTAGCGTTAAAACAGAAATGATGAAAGAAGAAATAGGAATCGGTGATAGAAATTACGGTCAACTATTATAATTATTAACTCAACTGTTCTCCATTACAATACGTCGCTTAACACGTCCAAGTGCTCCGGCAGACAGTTCAGAGACATGTCTGATACACATATTGTGGTTGGGGATTACAAAGACTCTGTTTACAAATCAGACTTTTTCTGTCTGGAATCTTTTACGCGGTTTTCTCCCTGTTCCCATTCTCAGATTAAAATACAACTTTGCACAATTATTCAGTGTTGATGACAGCACACAATCAGTAAAAATATTTACTTAATTAGTGATAATTAACTTTGTCTTACATAGAAAAATGGAAATAAATATTGCATAATTATAACACTGATATTCTAGTTATTTCCCTTCTATAGGCTTTGTTTTTTTAAATAATATTTTGTATATTCTGCTTTTTTTATTTTTATTATTTTTTTTGTGAATCGCATGTAGACTTCAGATGTCTAGAATAACATAAACAATTAACTATTCTACAGATTGCAACCAACTGAACTCGAGGAATAGATGGCTGGTCGTGGAAGACCACGACAAAGATAAGCGTTTTTTTTTTTGTAAAGCAACTGTTACCAAAACAAAGTGTATCATGACCAGCTTCAGGCAATCTAATCATAAACAATCACAGAAACTCGGATATGTGTTTGCATAAACATCTCGCAGTGAACGCGTATACATGTCCAATAAATAGAAACTGTAAAACTGAGAGCAATGGTCTTTATGTGTGGGATTTCGAAGATCTGCAGTGCAACAGAAGTAGAAAGTACAAAGTAATCGAAATATTCACAGCAGAAATTAGAAAGTACAAAATAATGGAAACATTCTCAGCAGAAATAGAAAGTACAAAATAATGGAAACATACTCAGCAGAAATAGAAAGTACACAGTATTTGATACATTCTCCACATGAAAGACATGGCTGAAAAGAAGCGCTCTTGAACCGGGAAGATGGCGTGGAACTCGCCTGTGCTCAACAGATTATATAAAAGTCTCCATAGGCCTGGTAACTGGTAGAGGCTAAAAAAAAAAAAAAACCAACAGGAACATATAATAACTCTGGTTCATTTTCAATGAAAGATAAAAAGAGAGAGGACGAAATATGGACAGAAAAAGAGAAAACCGAATGTTAGAACTATCCACTGGTACACCATCACAATTACACCAACCGTGGAAGCTTCTGCAAATGAAATGAAAACACGAGCCGACATGTATTTATTGGCATCTCGGGATGCATCATTTGTATTGGCATCCTGGAGAGTAGGTTTTGGCATCACGGGATATGTGGCCTCTTCCCTTTCTTCATCACAAATCGACAAAAAAAAAAAAAAAAAAAAAAAAAAAAAAGAGTAAAAAATAAAAAGTCTAAAGAGAGTTCAATTACAAATATCATTGGTGAGTACAATACAATAAAGACATACGAAAAGAGATAATGTATCTATACGCCCGATGTTCTGAAATTCGACACCTTTCCATATATGCACCATATGCCACGAGCCTTGCCTTGTTAAGGTGATCTGTTTAAGGTTTGTTGTATAAAAATCACATACACTCTGAAGACCTCCAATCACACACACACACACACTGTTACACTACTTAATTGGTTGGAACGACAAATACAAACAATAGTACTAGGAAAATATTTGACGTGGCTAATAATAATTTGCTCCACACTGATGTTAGTTTTGTCTTTAGTTACTTCCCCTGGAAATTTTAAAAGCTTTTATTGTAGTTACTGCCCCAGGAAAATTTTGAAAGCTTTTATTGTAGTTACTGCCCCAGGAAAATTTTGAAAGCTTTTATTGTAGTTACTGCCCCTGGAAAATTTTGAAAGCTTTTATTATAGTTACTGCCCCTGGAAAATTTTAAAAGCTTTTATTGGTAAGGACTCGTTGAAGTCTCCTAATATGGTCGAGAAATTTCCTTTTCGTGACACTTTGACACGTGGAAGGCTTTTACTGCGTGGCCAGGATGAAAGATTAGCTCTTCACAGACCTCCCTGTCTGGAGGCCCCCGAAAGAGGAAACTCTATATACCTATAAAGTACCGACGATGAGGACAATCACCCCCCCCCCCCCCAGTATGGTCCTCAATCGGTGCGACGGATGAGACCGGGTTAGTGAGCCTTTCTTACAGGGCCGGTCCTACAGATTGCGGGGCCCTATGCGAAACGGGTTGCGCTGTGCCCAGTCTGGGTAGGGATAAGGATACTAAGTGAAAATTAAGATTTTGTATTAGAAAATAAATTCGTCTTTGCATTTTATTCATTCTTTACTAAGTACAAAATCCCTGTCAGATTTCCTTGACGAGCCATCTACAGTAGATAGTTGTCCAACAAAAAGCCGATCAACACTCAGATCTGTGTTGTAGATCGACTAACAAAATATCACTTTGGCTTTTTTTTTTTGAGAGGTCGAGATAGATTTATTTTTATGCCAGTGACTATTATTAAAATAAATTAACTATTTGAATTTCTTGTTTAGGTTAAAATTCGCCACATTATTAAATTTTTATTAAATGAAAGCTGACAATGCCGTTTTTTTTTCAAATGAGTAGGAATGGTGTTTTCCATATTGAATGACACCCCGAAAAGACAATTTTGACTGTTTTTAAGGAGATTTGTTTGAGTTTTCAGAAGATTTTAATCATTTCAGGAGATTTTCCTGACTTTTTCGTATACTTTGCAATTTCAGGAACCCTTTAATAATAAGTAAAAATGGTTTATTTTAATAATTTACACTTAAAATTTGCGCTTGGCCCACTGCGTCCGCATAGGTTGCAGCGGCCTAAGACCGGCCCTGCTTTCTTACATAGTTCGCCCATGCAATATTAGTTTGCTAGAACGTACTGTGGTAGTCGACTGAAGGCTATCTTCGCTCTCCTTCTTAGCCTATCAGACATTCGGAGGCGCCACGCTGAGGCGACTGGAGCTGGCATCCTCCGTTATTGGTAAGAACTAGAAAATGTGAGGAATTAGTCATTTGCAGGAATGGCTTGTGATGGGTAGACTTGGTGGACTCGGTCTTAGAAACCAAACCACACAAGAATATTCTATAACAACATTTCTAATATAATCACACTAAGACAAAATGTCCACTGTAGGGTGGCAGTCGAAGTGGATGAACATTGCCCCGATGAAGAAAGTAGTCCTCGCCGTGAACCATACCACCACTGTCGCTTTCTACATGACCCGATACTACCAACGAGGTTAAGATAACACCAAACAGTGACTTTTTGTATCTGCACAGATAGGGAACAATCCACCGATACCAAACGGACAAGAGTCCACGGACAGTTGACAAAGTGACACTAGTCATGATAACCGAGTAGTGGCACATAAACGGAGTTACAACAGCAGAAACTGAAAGTTGCCAGATGCTCGGATTACTACCTAGTTTATCGCAACAATTCCTCCAATAAGATTGTAAACTCTTTCATGGACGGACCGACCTGTGTGTTTGAATTCATGGAGTACAAGTCTGATGCTTCTTTCACATTGAACTTACGGAAGAATGGTAGAATATTTAATTCTGCAGTGCTAAAAAAGGGCATTTCCTAGAAATTTGACAGATTATGTAGCTTACGTCATTGTATTTTGCACACGACTTTAGCGGGAATACCCAAAGTCGATTTGTGTTTAGGAGTGGAAAAAAATAAATAGACAAACATGCGCAGTCTGCGCATCGCACACGTGCTCTTGTAAAAATCATGAGCTGGGCTGTTAATAGAACTTGATTGTACAAAGCTCACTGGAAAGTCTCCTTGCAATATGGAAGCATTAGAAGAAAGAACTAGAATGAGAAATTGAAGAGCGTGTTGGAATCATTTGTTATTTTTTTCAATAAAGTATTTTTGGTGGTAGTAATATTTTCTAAACAAAAAAAAAAATCTTCAAGGACAAATTGACGATAAGATGATGATGTTACATCAATGTGAATGCTCGTTTGACAAAGTAGAATTGACGCTCAAGTGATCATGAAGGAGACCATTACAAAAGACATTCAATGGGTTTACCGGTTAAAAGTGAAATCAACTCGAAAGCCACTTTTAAAAAATATGGCCCAATTAATATTTGCGTAACCACTTCGATTACAGGACAGATGTTCTGTTCTTGAAAAAAAGTGGGTTATCTGTGTCCTGACTTACATATAGACATAAAAGCTTAGAGAAAGATAACTCTATGAGAGATTAAGCTCGTTCAACATTCCCACTCAGAATGCACAGACTAGGGTCAAGGCCACTAAGTTGAATGCCCCCAAACACATGCTACACTTAATGGTGTATGATGCAGCAGTGACGGGAAAGTCAGGTCTAATGTTTTATTTTTCCATTATTATTTAATATTTTAAGTGGAATCGTGGGGCTAGCGTCAAGGAGTGTTCAGTGTTGGTCCAACATTCGGAGGGCTTCGAAAGTTTCGAGATCAAATCCCAATGAAGACAAGGATCCTTAGGACATCCCTACGTTCTCCTTACTTATTTTACTTATCGCTCATGTGAAATTCAACTTAAACCTGACAAATGAATGAACACTTTCACCAGTGACAAAATGGTATGCGACCGAGGACTGTCGTCACGATTCTGTGACCGAGGACTGTCGTTACGATAGAACCGACTTCAAACCCTACCCCCCCCCCCCCAAACCCTACAAGAGTTTTGGACAAGGACAATGAATCTAAAAATCTTTTCTGGGAACGTTCAAAACGTATAGACTATATCCCATGAAGCGATGACAAGGAAACTCAAATCCTTCACCTTACATCTCCTTCTGTCTTTGTGAGGGGGGGGGGGATCGTTGTGGTACATTTTGTATCATATGTAGGCTACTATAAATAAATGCAACTATGTGATTATTCCATTCCCTATATATTTTTGTTTTTAGCACAAATCTTTTCTTTCCCTCTCTACTTAACGGTATTTCATTTTCATATATTTGCTCACCACTCTTAAATGATCGTGTCACGTGATCGGAGCACCCCCCCCCCAAGCGGTGTTTGAACACACAGACCCACGCGCTCGTTCCAGACTCGTTGTTTATGGCTTGAGAGTGTTTAGACGTTTTCGTTCAGTGCTCGCTGCATAGTCCGAATCCTTTGAGTTATGGCCCCTGAATGTGAGCGCGTCTTTGGGTTGAGGGTTTGTTTGAAAAGTTGGCCTCTTGTCATTCTGTTATAATTGTTCGATAAATGAAAACCTGTGATTGATCTAAATGTTTTGAAGTAAGGATTAAAAAGGGTGGGGGAGTCTAGACATTCTTTCTATGGACAAAGAAATTAAGTTTTCTCATGCCCACTAATTTGAACAGTGTGACATGTTTCTATGTGTCCCTTGTACTAATTGTCAGCGGTTACAAGATATTAATCTTGCTTTTTGTATTTAATGGATGGATACAACAGTTGGACTCCACGATAAACTGCTAACTGCTGTAAAAAAAAAAAAAAAGGTAAACTATATGGCCATATCACAAGGTCTTCGGGACTCAGAAAAGACTTTCCTTCAGGGAAAAGAAGAGGCAGAGAAAGCAATAGGAAGACAAGATAAAAGAAAGGACTGGATTGCCATTGAAACAGATTCCATCCAAGGCAAAAGACAGAGAGCATGGTTCATACAACTTTTGTGAAAATATATTCCAGACATTAATCTATGTTTTCCAGACTCACACAACAGTAAAATGCATGGCTACCTGAGCTTGTGGTATGCGCTCTGGACTGTCATATTCATGGTCTTGGGTTCAAACCCTTCTTATAACTAACCCCTGCGTCCTGCTGTGGGAGGTGTTTCAACTAGGATGAAATGATAATCTTCAATTCTGAAGGAACATCCAAAACATGGTTTAAAAAAGTCACTAATCTTGCAGCACCTAGACTTAGGCAACTCAATTATATACAGATCTAGTTAGTATATTGCCT
The DNA here is from genome assembly GCA_030265305.1 of Biomphalaria pfeifferi. Lineage (NCBI taxonomy): Eukaryota > Metazoa > Mollusca > Gastropoda > Planorbidae > Biomphalaria > Biomphalaria pfeifferi. The sequence goes on along the minus strand of JASAOG010000103.1, from coordinate 125,857 downwards.
AATAAAGCTAACTTAGTTGTAAAATCTATTTTTAAATCCCAAAGAATTTTTATATAGATTTACAGTGGCTTAAACATTAGATACTGGTTAAAATGCAAAGAATTAGTCTTAGACTTCAGGTCTATCAAGCCTAGGTAGGTTAATTACCTCTAGTCGAGTTTAGTATAATTCTTTTGGAAGAGATAGCCTAAAGATCTAGAATCTAGCGAGTTACTGTATTGAAATTTAATGTGTAATAGTGGTCTATTTGTCTTATGTCTAGATCTAGTTCCCAATCATAATATGTCAATATTGATTTGATTGTGTTTTTTAACTGTATAAATATTGATATCTAGTTTAGATTGTCACGTATTACGAATTGAATTCTAATTTTTAAATGGCTTGCCTAGGGGAACGTGACAATAGAAAAAGCAGTTGTTGTGTCACTTATCTTAAGTCTGAATTTAATCAGAGACTTACAATGAATAACAAAAAAAAATGACACAAGAAATCGGAAGGTAAAATATCAACTTAATGTTTAATAAAATATAACTCGAATAGTACTTTTAACTGAATCACATAAAGCAAGAAAAAAAAAACATTTACTCAATACAAAATGGAAGGGTTGACCAAAACCCTTTTACAAAAATGGCATGTAAAAATATTACAATACAAGAGTTTGAAAATATAATTACAAATACAAGCAAGGCCTTGAAAAAAAGAAAAATCTTAACTTACACGATCAATTGGTATACCACGCACGGGTCACGCAATGTCTCCGCTATTCTGTCTCACGGCTGTCTCCGTATGTCTGTCCGTCAACGTTACACGGGCGGTCTTTATATAATATACCGCGCGTCGATATCAAGACAAATCTAGTAATTTCTAGAACAGAATAAGTCATCAACACCCAGATCTAGAACGCTCTTCAAAGAGACAGAAGAAAAAAAAAACCACCCTCCTTTCAACCAGAGGTACACACATAGGTCAAGGACCGGTCACTGTCTGTGTGGCTTGACTCACCGTGAAAAATAAAATTAAAAAAAACTTATTACACAAAGGGGCAGACAACCTACAGGTCAAGAAAAAAAAAATATTGTTACCTAGATACGTAACAAGATCTAAACTAAATTAAATGTATATCATACTAGATTATCTGCTATAATCTGTATTCTAATTTAAGAATGCTATATCTAAATCAGAACCTAGATCAAGACAAAATCTAGTAGTATACCTAGTGTAACCTAGTCATTCAGTTTAGACTCAAGATCTATATGCCTAATATAAATATGCTACATTGACTAGATATAATTTATTTTCTTTATTTTACGGGAAAGGGGGGGGGGCACTTCCTGACTTGCGATCTTTATTTACCGGTGCGGGGGGAGGGGGAACTAACTTCCCGACTCACGTTAACTAATTCAAGCGTCCATATTAATATTAGTGTCTAGAAGTTAAAATCTAAACATTTCTAATTCGATAATCATTAGATTAGTTTTGGATTTAGATCTAGAAAGTAGTCTAATAACTAATTTCAGACACTGAATTGTAAATCTAGATCTAAAACTAGTTAAAATAGATTTTCTAGATCCAGAATCCAAGCAGCACGTAGGCCGAAACGTTGTTTTATTGTAATTTGCTCTAAGCATTAGATTTTGTTTCAACTTTAAAAAAGTTTCATTGATCTTGAGTCTAGACCTAGCGTTATAATAACTACATCGATTTTAAATAACTTAGACATATAATCTAGCCTACATTATACTAGCTAGTGAATGTCGTGTCGTTGTTGTTGTTTTTTGTATAGAATACTAGATCTAGAACTATATGTAGATCTAGCGAAAGTCTGTATTAAAATTAATTATAGCTTCCTTAGCCTCGAATTGGTTCTGGATTAGATCTAGACTCTATATCTATAGAGAAAGTTTGATTGATCATGGCCATGGGTGTGCTCTGCAATCGACTGAATGACCAGTTGTTTTATTTTCAAAAAATGAAATTAGCTGGCATTTCGCCGACAAAGCCGTGATCGCGCGTGCTTTCAACAATGAAGTATATATAGATCTAATAATCTAGCCCCTATGTCCAACTAGATCTACCCATCTAGCGTTTTACCGGTCCACATTTTTTTTATGACATCGCATTTTTAATTTTCCAGACTTTTCCAGGTCTGAAATTTTATTTTAAAAATTCCAGACTTTCCAGACCGCGTACGAACCCTGGAGAGGGACGGAGAAAGATGGTCAACTGATCTTGTGTGATGCCTTTCACAGACTAAAGCGAGTAATTCCAAGTTTAAAACAAGTTCTCAGCATCAATCCCATCCACTTGTGTCTAAACTACCCAGTGACATCTACTGCCAAGCTACATTCCTTCGAACCGCATCAGAGGCGCATTGACATGTATATTTATTTTCACAATCTTCCAAAACACGGTGTCTCGGTGTTCTGAAACTTCTAATATGATCTCAAGGTTCATCATATGTGGCTGGTATAGGTTAGTCATGTGTGAATCGTATAGCTTCATCGTGTGTGAATGGCATGAGTTAATTATGTGTGAATGGTATAGCTTCATCGTGTATAAATGGAATAAGTTCATCATGTGTGAATCGTACTATAATCATCTAGTACTAATGTTTGGTAGACGACTTCCTTTATAGACACGCGACACGGAGCCAATCAATTCGCCACAGCCAGCTGCATGGTGTACTATTTTTTTCTACTAAACGGTGGCACACACCTACACACATTGAAACCAAAACATTTTCTAGGGTGAGGTTTATCGGAAGGAAAATAAATGGGTGGCAGAAAAGGGAATGGGGCAAAATATTTTTATTAAAAAATATATAATTATATATAAAAGATATAAAAAAAAAGATGGGTAAGAATCATAAAAGTATACAAGATGTTTGTTAATAAAAATGTTTGGGGTTTTCTTGGAATAGAGGCAGACAAGTTTCTACTTGCGATCCTTGTTTTCATTACTTCCAAAGATTGGGATGTTTCCATTTTCATTCCTGGAGACCGGGCTCGACATGGGTATTACCAGAAAGTACAATATGATATCGAAGATTCCCGAGTGGGGCGCAGCTACGAGAACAGGCGCTTGGCTGGGTGGCGCTCTGTTGCCCTTGATCGGCCATACGATAAAGCCCGCAGCAAAAATGATGGCTCTCCCGATGTAAACTAGCGGCCAGTTCATAAACCTGGTATCGAAAAGACGATCACATAAGGAACAAAAAACGAAATAAATCGTGCTTCCACTGCTCAGTATCGATACGCTAATATTCAAATGGTAGCTTACATCTGCGTAAGTTTTACTTTAAAACTCAAGATTTTTAGTTACAAAATATCCAGATCTACATAATTCAAGAGTTGTAAAACAACTGCATAAAAGCACCAAATAGAGTAATTTCCCCTGTTTAATGCATTAGTAAAAAGATAACTTAAAAAAACTGTAGTGCAGAGAATGGTTTTAAAATGTCAAGCTTTAGTAGATCACCTTAAATCAATTTGTAAATGCTAACTGCTATGTACTACACACTGAATGAAATATTGTTTTCAAGCCCTACTGAACTATATGTAACAGTCACATTGAGGCAGCTGCTGAAACATTACTGAGACTTTTAATGCTGGTAGTTAGTTGTTTATGTTAAAATTGTATTTCTCTTTTGTCAAAACATAGATAGTGTGTGTGTGGGTTTTTTTTTGTCAATAGTAATAATAATAATAATAAACATAATAGGCCTACCATTGTGTTATGCATATATGTCTAATGATCAATACGAATGAAAGGGAGGTAAAAATGTCACAGGGAAAAACATTTTGTTTATGGAGAAAGAATATTATTATTTTGTTTAACTGAACAAAGCAACAAGGAAATAAGTCATCTCAATCCAGATTAAGCTAAAAGCTATTAAAAATAAGAAGCTGGGAAATTGCGTTTTACAGGAAAAGGAGGGGAGAAGGGAAATAATGAAAACTACCTATATAAGTTGAATGCACTAGAAAAGAGTTCAATTAAAGCATAAGATTGCTTGTTGAATGTTATAGATTTATTTGATATAGGACCATAACAAAGATTCCCCTAGTCCTTTTTTTTTAAAGTGTTTACAAAATTCAAGCAAAAAATCTAGTGAAACAATCTATTAAATTTAGAGAAACAGTTTCTACAACCTAGTAAAATAACTTCTTAAATCTAGTTAAAACAGCTTTTTTTTAATAGTAAATTCTATTTGTTTTCAAATACTGTTTCTGGAGAAGTGGTTCTTAAACTTTGGTGAACCAGGACTTAATTACTTCATGTTGCCCCCACTGAAATTACCATACAAATTTTAAATAGACCCATGCTAACAACCACACAAGGAAATACAGATGATTTGTTTTAGATTTTAAACATTGTAGCTTATTTATTGTTTTTGAAGCACTATAGTATATGAAATCATTAAGCTGGGAATGTGAGAAAAATTTAAAACTGTGAGCATAAAATTTAGTTTGGCTCGCCAAACTGTTAACCAAATAGTTTTGTTTGGACACAGGATTAAAAATTAAAAAAAAATAAATCTAAGGACTATAACCCACAATCAATATAGCTCCTCCTTCTTGGTTGAAGATGAGCAGATTTCTCAGTTCCTATGAGTTCAATCCTCGCTAACAAAAAGCCAGCCACACACATGGCATGAGTAAGTTGGGTCTAATGCAGATAAGCATGCTACTTCTCTCAGCCTTTTGTTAGCTCTGCCTTCTTTCATGCTGGCTGCTCTTCTTGCATCACATATTGAGACATCGACACTCATGGCTTCACGCAGTGAGGAGCGATCGAGAGCTAGTGTTTCCCAGTCGTGAATGTCAATATCACACTCCCTTAGAGAGCTCTTAAGGGTGTTCTTATGACGCTTGTGTTGACCCCCCCCCACACGAGAGCACTTTCTTGCACAACAGCTTCCCATTAAGAAGTCATTTTGGCAAGGCCCACAATCTAATATAATGGTAAATTATTATGGCTGATTAGCAGCTATTGACTTAAGACAGTTATTTCAAGAACTCACTATTCTTACACAATTTCATGTATCACCCAAAACTAAGATCAGATAATGATAGCAAAGTTTGTTAAAAATCCAACACCAACAGTGCACCAAGTTTGGTTTTCTTCTACTAGAATTCGATATATATATATATATATATATATACATATATATATATACACACAGAGAGAGAGATACGCACACAACACATTTACTTGTAACAAAAATTACAAGTAAAAAAGAAAATTAATACCATATTTAAAAAGAGAGCGAGTGAATCCAGAGACCTATTAATACTTGTAAACAATGCACAAGGCCTACTACTATAGCTACTTAAAAAAAAGACTGCCAACAAAAGTACACTGCTTTAGACAGGTTAATTAGATTTACAACATGATACCAAAAGAAAACAACAAGAGAGCAGGATTATCTTGTGTGTATATATTATATACTGTAGTACAACTTAATATCAACCTCTCACTTTTGACTCCACTCATTTGCATATTTCAGTCTTTCAATAATAATGACTGAGACAAACACACAAAATGGTAGATCTAGAATGCAACATTAAAGAAAATGCATTGCCTTGTATTCTACTTTGTGTTGTAGAGAAGAAGAAAAGATTTTATGGCGAGAAAACTTTTTTGTTTTCGACAAATTCCTCATTTGATCTCATCTGTTTGAATGCTGAGAAGATGTCATTGATAGTTGAGCAAAAAAATTTAATCTGTCCAGCACATGCCAACAATCAATAAATAATTATAAGACAATATATATATATATAAAAAAAAGATATAAATATATAAATGTATGTAGCAAAACCTACTTCCAAATAATATCATATCTTGAGTGGAAGCTTTGGCGACTACAGACGTCAAGCCCAGAAACACTGTCGGCAAAGCATCAAGGAAGGATGAATGAGGAGCCAGCAAAAGCAATGGGGCCTCTTTTGAGCTGGCCTGCTTGCCTTTTGTTTTTACCCAGTACAGTCCTCCAGCGAAAAACACCCCCCGACAAAGAACTAGCACTATAGGTCTCAACAATCTAAAAGAAAAGTTATTTTTTTGTTCTGTGTGTTACAAATAGAGAAAAAAAACAGTGTGCAGAAAAGTGTATAAAACATATTAAACTAAGTGCTTTGCTTTCTTTCATGACAGAAAAACTAGAGTGATTCTAGCCAGTAACGATGATTAAAAGTTATGAAAAGTCAACAAAGTCTGCGCTAGCTGTTACTCACTGCACTGTTAGAGATATACGTGAGCATGTTCAAATAAAAAGAAGAAAATTGGAAATTCACTGTCACTGTGCTTTACATTATGTCTAGTAAAATTTGGCATAAAAAATAGGAAAGGGATGTCGCTTTTAAAAAATAAAATTTAGGAGAAATGGAGGGAAAAGACTAGGGGTGGGGAGTATAAAGCAGAACAATTCTATTGTTAAAGCAAAATCTAGAACTTAAAAAAAACAACTTCTGGTATAAATATATAATTTACATTTTTATATAAATACTTTTCTTGTTCCGTACTTATATGTATATTAATTATACTTTCAATATGATCAATTAATATCTAAATCATCCTATAAATGAGAAGGTATAAAACAATATCATTTACATAACTTTGGTTTAGTTTGTCTTTATGCTTGAAAAAAAAACAACAACTGAACAGCTCATTCTACAGCAGATTAATGAAGCAAAAAATAAAAAGACTTACAGACGCCATCCTGTAATTGGTTTTAATTTATCCTCTTCTGACCGAAAGGCAACAGCAAGAGCTGCAAAAGGCCATGCCAGGAGTAATAAAAGAAGAACTAAAAAAAGCCGAATGGGCGCTATTGTAACAGACATTATTGCAATCTGGAAAAGAAACAAAAAAAATCTAGGTTCAAACCATATCAATCCTATAAACAGTAGTAAAGAAAATTAAGATATTCTAAGTATAAGACGATTGCTCTGCTGTCTTCTCATTGTCATGATTCTAAGTATCTGGGTCAAATGAAGCATATAACAACAATTTATAAAACACAAATCCTCTCTCGAATATTGAAGAATAAATAGGCATACAGAATATTACACATATATTATATATATTTTACACAATTAAAACAAATTTAAGTGAAGATATTGTTACGAATCTCACTATCCAGGCTCTCTGCAAACTGCACCATACACCACCAACGTAAAGAACTTGACAACTCAGGGCTCCAGAGTAACGTAACACTTTAATAGTTGAATAAATAACAGCCAATACTGTACAATTGGCAACACGTACACTGTACAAATATCTCTCCGATAACACCACAGCGCCGTATCAACTCTTGCACTGGCCTCTCTGTCTCGTTCCGGGCTTGCACTGGGTTCGACAGTTCAGGACTGACTTCACATACTGGGCTCGTTGTGTCGGACTCAATCACAGACCAAGATCAAGATGCCAGTCATCTCAACTGTACTTTACAGTACTCCGCACTGAACCGTACAGAACCACACCTTTGAACTGTGCTGTAGTCGACCGTGTTCTGAACCCCTGCCGTGAACCGTCTTGACTGGACACCTCCACTCTTTATATAGGGTCCCTACTTGCCTTCTAGAACCGGACGGAACATCGCTCGACATTTCTAGCTTCGTCACATGACTACATCCCTCGTGACGCTCCTGAGCTCTGTTCACGACGGCAATCCTTCCCGAACCGTCCCGTTGACACTCGACTCGGCTGACCGTTGTAACTCGTCACGGTTGACTGCTCGTCCAGCACTGGCCTGGGGCGTTTTGAGTTGACTGACTACACTCACACCACTACCCCCATCTGTGCCACCACCAGGTTTATAGCAATATGTTGAAATATAGCAGTGAAGATTGATTGATAATCTTTCCATTTTTTCTCTTTCATTGCTTTTTTTTTTTAAAAATCTAAGTTTACATATCTAGAAAATGTGTCAACAGTCTCGAAATAGAAGTTAAAAGTTTTTTAAATTTTAATTATCACCCTTGAGCTATTAATAAGATAGCATTCAAAGTAGTGACCAGAAGGATCTCTTATATCTATAAATCTTATAAATTACATACTTCCCTTTAAATGAAAAAAAAAAAAAAAAAAAAAGATAATGTCCTATGCATATCCATGTCCTGGTGCTAATTAGAGAATCATTGGTTTTACTGGTTTATTCATGCAACCAGTTCTAAGTCTGCAGGCACGTCTAGGAGGAAAGAAGAAATCCTTGCACAAATTTTGTCCTAATGTAGTAGGACGTAGGAAATAAAAAATGAAATGATTTCATACCAGACAATTTGCCTAGCTTAAAAAATAATGTCACTAAACAGCTACAATAATAGTTATCAACAAGCAAGACATTTTATAAGCCAAATAATAGAACACTAACAAGATCAAATAGAATGGTAGATATCAAGATCTATAAATATTATTTAATTACACAAAGTGTCTTAATAAGTGAACTGACTAGATTTAGATTATAGTTATAGGCACAGTGTATTAATATAAAATAAGTATTACATAATTAAAGATGTATTATAATATAGCATCTAGAGCAGCGGTTCTCAACCTTTTACAATCCCCCACTCTGCCGCGACCCCTTCCCCCACATACAGCAATAGAAGAATAGACAACAATCCATATTTTCGATGGTCTTAGGTGACCCCTGGCTAATCGTCAATCGACCCCCAAGGGGGTCGCGACCCACAGGTTGAGAACCCCTCATCTAGAGTCTAGATCTCTACTCAAGTTTTCACTTACCTGAATTTTATCTCTCAAACTTAAATTAAGTTTATGCACGAAGGGATTTAAAACCTCAGGAGTACTTAACGATTTTTGACGAGGTATATTGTTTCTTGACATGATTTTTTTTTTATCCAAATAACTTAAAAAAAAAAAAAGAACAGCAACAGTCAACGTATAAAACAACAAGTGATCAAATCGACACCGCTTCCTGATTCATCATAGATGTGTACTAGCCTCTTTGTCGTCAAATGTACACGGAACTAAACTTCCGATTAGACATGCGCATTAAAGCGTTGTGCAGGATTATGGTAAGATAGGAACTGTGGGATACTATTGCTGTGCTGCAACACCCAAGATGGCAACCAGATTCTGTTAATGAAAAGGTCTTCTTTAGATTTAGTTTGCTTTGATATTTATGAATTTTCACCATGGAACAGCCACAAGAACGAACGGGAAAACAATCTGGCGAGTTTATAGTTGGCTTAAAGTACAGACTGGTCCGTAAAATCGGCAGCGGGTCATTTGGTGATATATACCTTGGGATCAACATAACAAACGGAGAAGAGGTTGCAGTGAAACTAGAGTCATGTAAAGCCAGACATCCCCAGCTACTTTACGAAAGTAAGTTGTACAAAATTTTACAAGGTGGAGTAGGTATTCCACACATCCGTTACTACGGCCAGGAAAAAGAATACAATGTTCTCGTTATGGATCTTCTGGGACCAAGTCTGGAAGACTTGTTCAATTTCTGTTCCAGAAGATTTACAATGAAAACAGTTCTCATGCTTGCTGATCAAATGATTGGGCGTATCGAATATGTCCATAATAAGAACTTTATTCACAGAGACATTAAACCAGATAATTTCCTAATGGGAATAGGAAGACATTGCAACAAAGTCTTTCTGATTGACTTTGGCTTGGCGAAAAAGTACAGAGACAGTAGAACTCGTACTCACATCCCTTATCGTGAAGATAAAAATCTGACAGGTACTGCAAGGTATGCCAGTATCAATGCTCATCTTGGTATAGAACAGAGTCGTAGAGATGACATGGAGTCTTTGGGATACGTTTTGATGTACTTTAACAGAGGAAGTTTGCCTTGGCAAGGACTCAAGGCTAACACAAAAAAGCAGAAGTATGAAAAAATTAGTGAAAAGAAAATGTCCACTCCTGTTGAAGTTCTCTGCAAAGGTTTCCCTGCCGAATTCGCCATGTATTTAAATTACTGTAGAGGCCTGAGGTTTGAAGAGGCTCCTGATTACATGTATTTACGTCAACTTTTCCGGATCCTCTTTAGGACCCTCAACTACCAGTATGACTACACATTTGACTGGACCATGCTGAAGCAAAAGGCAGCTCAAGTTGCTCAATGTACTACAGCTACTGCACCAACTGCAGGAAGAGGATGATCTTGAACGCAATCAAGTTATGAAAATGTCATCTTTCTTCCTTGCTTTTTTTTTTTGTACTATAACTCTTTAAAAAAACACCATCTTACCATAGCTATCAGGGATTTGGTGATATTTGTGTCTTTATTTCTTGATATATATTTTTAAAAATGGAAAACAGTGCTGGAACAATAGACATGAAGAGAATGTAGAGATGGACATGAAGGGAAAAACAAAGTGTGTATAACAAACAATGTAATAACACAAATATATATACAAACAGAAACTTGATGACTTCAAACATGTTTTGGAAATTTATTTCTTTTTACGTCAAGATGCTTGTCATTGAAACGGGATAATGGAGCCTCTTGTGATTAAAACAAGATATTCCGTTAGACATTTTCATTTCTTACTTTATTTTTTTTTTTTTTTATCCTTAGTACGTAATTGAATGATTGATACACATTTCTCTCCATATATTGGAGACAGTAAAAGATAAAGATAATATTACAACTGCTCTGATCTATTCTTTTCTTTATTTTTTGTTATTGTGATTACATTTGTACAATTTCCAGTTCAACTGCAATGTTCTTGTTAAAGTTTTGTTCAACAATTCATATTCATAGACATTTTTAAAATTATTATTTGAAAGTGATATAAATCTTTCTGAATGATAGGGGTTTTTTTTCGCTGTTTTTTTTTTGTAATATCAATCCAATACATGGAATTTTAGCTTTTCATTTATATCAATTATAAAGAAAATTATTTTTCGCTTTTCCTTTTTTTTAAAAAAAAAAACAGTAATAAAATTTGGTGTTTTCCTTTTTTTTTTTAAGTTAAGAAAATGTCAAAATAAAAGAAAAATACATTTGAACCCTTAAAATTTAGTTTTGAAAATTTATTAATTAATTTATTATGAATCCATTTACTTAAATTTGCTAGAGAGTTTCAAGTGAGAAAGTTACTTTCTTTTCCTTTTTCCTTGTGGTTTGTGTTTTATCTTTTCACCAATATATATATGCATAAATATATGCTACCCTTTCTAGTGATGGTAGTTTGTATGGAAACAAAAGAAACTTAATGAGTACATTTACACCCGTTTACTTGTTCCTGTTAAACAGAGGGCAACTTGTATTTTGGAAAACAGACATACTGTATGCCTCGTATTGGTTGTCATTGTTATATTGACATCCATGTGCATTACCCTTTTCAACAAATAAATGATGGCATGTGTATTCTTAGGTTTGTGGGCATAAAGATGTATTAAAAGACAGTTGACAGTACCCAATTCATTAATGGCTGTTTGAATACAAAAACAAAAAAAAAAAGATTGTGACCCAGTATGTACACTATACCTGTGCTACCTCCTTTGATTCATGGCTCTCTCTGTATTGTTCACCTTAACTTCAATGTTCTTTAGAATCATTAATTTATAATTAAACTACCAGTGTAAAGAGTTATGATTTAGCTATTATAGCTTTGCTGAAATGGTCTGCCTAATTACAATAGGAAAACTATTTTTACATTTAGGTTTTATATTATTGTGTTAAGATCTGGTATACATCATGTTTTTTTAGGACCACATAATTATGTCTGGCAGAAATGTTGAACTCATTAAAAAGTAAAAAAAAAAAAATAATAATAATAATTTTGTGACAAAATCCTATTATTATTTTTTTTTTTTGTAAATACTTTCCAAATTGTTCTAATTTCTTTTAATCAAAAATATATTTTTTTAAGAAATAAAATATAGATCTACTATATCTACCTAAGTTTGAAATTAAGCCTTTCAGTAGAATCAACACTTTTAATCATCAGTCTAGTTGTGACAGTAAAAAAAAAAAAATGGAGAGATGTTCATTATTATTATTATGTAATTGCCATTATTTATAATAATTGTTTTTTAAATATTAATAATAGATTTTTTCTTCTGATTAATTGAAAAATATACTGATTTCATAACTATGTCATCCAGATGTAATCAGAGTCAATGTGTAATTAAATCTTTTGTTTCAAACACTAACACATATGTATATGTTCCTCCTCCTTTAATGGCTCAAAAAAAAAAGGTTATTTATTATAATACATTTTCTCTGCTACTTGTAATTTTATTCTATGGTACTGAAATGAGTATAAATAACAGTAATGTTTAACTAATTCACTATTCTTATTTAAGCTTATTGATGTATTTTCAAATTGGTTGGTTTACATTTCTAAGTTTAAAAAAAAAATGTACCTAATTGAGTAGTTAGAAAATGACATTCTGCCACCTACGCCATATGCAGAGTTTTTGTTTTAATCAAGATGTTGTACACAAGTGTCTGTGGGGCCAAAACATTTGGATCCTTGACAGACAGGATTTCAGACATAACCAAAGCAAAGGCCATGTCCTTTGAGTATGCTTAACACACACAATAGTTAGTGTGGCTGGTGATTGGATTGGCCACACCATACCTTTGCCAACTTTTTTTGTAATATTTTCACTGGCCTTTAAAACCACAAGGTTTTGAAAGGTAAACTGGAATTATTGACTCTATTGCACTATTTCAAATTATAGTGTTACAAATTCTATATGGCTACCTTGTCTTTTAAAGATGTGACTGGAACTTTCCTTTTCATATCTGCATAGGCCTATTTCGATAATGTATAGGTCGGAACAGAGGGCTTGTTATCAATATGTCCAAACAGAATTTTACTATTTAACACTAGGTATTGTAAAGGTTTGCGGCAAGGAAAACAGCTGTTCAGTTAATCTCTTACCTTGCTTGTCTTTTTTTTTTTCAATTCTAATCACTAAAAAACTATACAACTTACAATACGTTTAACAGAAAGAACAACATGTTTACCAATTATCATTTATAGTGATGGGATGTCCTGTACATGTTGATCTTATGTAAGGTATATTTTTTTTATATCCCACCATATGTACACTTGGTCAGGCATTGTTTTGTTGAGTAACTGAGTTTACACCTTGCATCCTTTCTTTTTTTTTATTAATATACATACAGAGGTTTAGGTCTAAATATTTCAAAATATAATGTACTTTTTTTTTACTGTAATTTTTGTGGGATTTTTATGTTAGCAATCTTTATATAATGTGTGTTTAAACCTATTAAGGTCTGCCATATCATCTTTTTTGAGACATGTGGAAATCATGAAGTTAATTAGCTTTTAAATTGACTAGATGGTAATTTAGAAACTAATAGGTTAAAACCGAAAAAAAAATATGTAATTACTTTTTTCTTAGCTAGTTGCAATTTGTAATTATTATTATTTACCAGAATTTCTATACTATTTGTGTTATTCTTCTATTAGTCTAGTTTGACATTAATACTTGTGCACATTGAACAATATGCAATGCAACTTTCCCACTTTAGCAAAATTTCTTTTTTTTTTTTTGGATTGATTATAGTTCACCAGAAATAATATAGCAGGATGTTGTAACTCAATGTTTATCTGAAATATCAAAATGTTGTCATGCAAGTACAACACAATAGAAATACAAAGCATGCCCCAGGTGGAGTTCAAGTGTCCTCTGGTTCAAGTTCTAAACTCTTGGGTCCTCCCTTGTTGTTAGCAATCAATCCTGCCAGGAATGTCGAATTGTAACATCCTTTTTAGCATGTTTCAGAATTCAGCTTGAATGAATTCCTACATGAGCATTGTTAAATCTTATTCTTGAAGAATGCTTAGTTAAGTATTTTTGAACTGATTTTTAAAAAAAAAATTTTGATAGCCCCTATAAGAATTTCTTCATTTACATTTGAACATTTTTTGTGTGTGTAAAACTTATGTATGGTGGTATCCGATTTTTTTTCTCTTTGTGTATTTTTTTTTTCACGAACTCTTGTGGTCTTGTAAGTTTTAAATGTGTACAGATGTCCAATTTTACTGTTTCTGTATATATATATAAAATATGTTCATGGCCACTCTGTGTGCAGTGCATCATTGTCTCTGGTGCACACCAACACCCTCTTGTCATTGTGAAGTGCTAAATAATGCCATGGTTTCAAAATACATTTATTCAGCAGTGTGTGTATACATGGATAAAGTCAAAACACAGCTATTCTACAATGGTTTTTTTTTTAACTCTTTACAATTAAATCTACATTCCTTTGTTAGTTTTTTTTTTTTTTGATGAAGTTCTTGGCATAAAAATATGTTCTGTACACAAAGAACAGAGAAAAAAAATGTTGCAGTAAGCAAGTGATGGTAAGGCCATGATTTACAAAACAACATTGTAAAGCCATGATTTACAAAACAACATATTTAGTTGTGATTCATGGTATTTGTATATTACTACCCAACATTTCAATTTTTTTTTTTGCTCTGTAGAAAATAGGTGACTTTTTTTTTTTTTTTTGATGGTACTGTATTTATATCAATCAAAGCTTCAGAATGAATGATGGTTCTACGAATTAGCAGAGAACACTATAAAGTATCTTCTTCCATTTATTGTAGAGAACTGAAGACTGCTTCTGGCATCGGCTGTAAAATACATATTTGTGTGTGCTTCATATCCATGGAGAATAAATGTAGACAATTATACATGTGATTGTAGATGGCTTGGCTTGTCATTTGTGTGCCAGTGATTGTCTAGTATAGTTGTATCATAGAAGTGCTCCATCGTTGCTTGGCTTGTCATTTGTGTGCCAGTGATTGTCTAGTTTAGTTGTATCAAAGAAGTGCTCCATCAGTTGCCTGTTCCCAAATAAGGATTGTACTAATCCAGTGACTAATGCTTGATGAGATTTTTCATAGTTAGCTCATTTATAACTTCCTGCATTCTCTTCAAAATGAACTATTGGAAAAAGACATTTAGTTAGTTCATTGATAACTTCCTGTATTCTCTTCAAAATGAACTAATAGCTAGTGAATTGAGTAACTAGGAAACATCTTTGGATCATATGTTTAAAAAAAAAATACTTGTATGACAAGTTGAACTCAAAACCTTCAACTCAGCAGCCTAAAGCATAACTACTCAGCCATCATATCCTATTCCGGTATGTATAGAAGAACTTGCTATCACTTTTTTTTTATAGGCCAGCAGAGAATTATAGAATGGATAAATATTAATTGGATACACTTGTTACACTTCTTTTGAACAAGCTTATTCAAGCTCACTACGTCTATCTGGTACAAATTCTATACACGTTATTTCTCTCATTTCCCATTCTCGGAGCAAATTGAAACTTCGCACGAGTATTCATTGTCCCTAACAAAACATGAATCTATCTCAAAATTAACCAATTAATGTATTTATTATGTAGAAAAGGGAAATAAATATTACACTATCGAGACTATTGCTGTAAATGTGCAGCTATTTTCCTAATATGAGCTTTTCTTAGTTTTTTTAGCGGCCCGAAAGGGGAAAAGACGCTATAAGTTTGGTCTGTCTGTCCGTCCGTTCCGTTTAGTTCTCAGAAACTAAAAGAGAAAATGAAAATATTTAGATCATTCAAAGTTCTGATGCAACGACTACTTTTTTCTTTTCCGAAAGTGAACCATCTCATTTTAAAAATTATGTATGCAAGCAGATGGTTCAAAAATTACACCACTTTACAAATGAAAAACTTCAGGGGATGTAACTTTTTTTTTTTTTTTTAAAAAAAAAAAAAGGTCATGTACTTCATTAACCCAATAGTTACAAATGCGTCCATCCCAAGCTTCATTCATAGATTCGCGCATTTGGTACAAAAAAATTGTATCTAAGGTCACAATGGTAAAAGTGTCAAATGTTCATTGAATAGAATACTGATTCAAATGTTAAGAATTTTGATACGAACTTCGTTTTAGTTATAAGTTTAAAAAATAACGAACTACTTATATAGCGCGCAGTTTTGACATATCCTCATTATAGGGGCCTACATTTGACAGTCAAAATAAGACTAAGAGCCTAGATCTAGTTTTATTTATAATCTATGGCATTTTACGTCTCGAGAGACGATCTTTTCCCTTTGCAACTTGTGTGACTAAAGAGGCCAATCCTTGATACACAGCTGCGATCTCAGGTTGGGCATATATAATCACCAGGCGCCGTTGCATTTCCACCCTTCTTTCTGCTTCTGTTGTGTATGACATCTGCAATCTGTGACCCTTCCTTTATGCTCTCTCCATGAGGGTCTGTCCAGTGCCACCTCTTCCCAGTTGCCAGTGTCGATTTTGAAGAGCTTCATGTCGCGTTTGCATACATCCGTATAACGTAAAAGTGGGCGACCAGCGGCTCTCCTGCCTTCTATTAGATCGCTATACAGGATGTCCTGTGGAAGTCGACCTACTGGCATTCTGCGAACGTGGCCAAGGCGTCTGCTGCTGATAACAGAGCGGATGTCCTGGCACCCTGCTCTTTGTAGCACTTCCTCATTGGTTATCTTATCTTGCCACCTTATTTTAAAAATCCGCCTTAGGCATCGGAGGTGAAAAACATTCAGCTTTTTTTCCTGCCATGAGTAGGTTGACCATGTTTCACTTCCGTACAGCAAGGTGCTCAACACACAGGTCCGGTAGACTAGGGCTTTAGTAAGTCAGCAATATGTTGTCCCAGACTCTTTTCTGCAGCCGTGACATGGTGGCCATTGCCTTGGCTCTCCTGTTGTTTATGTCTTTATCCAGTAGAGTGTTGTTGGATATGATGGAGCCAAGGTAACAAAAGTGATCAACAATTTCTAGTGGTTGGCCATTAATGCTTACTTGAGGTGCAGTGTTTGTGTTTTGGACAAGTATCTTAGTCTTGCTTTGACTGATGTTTAAGCCGAACTTCTGGCAAGCAGCAGATAGTTTGTCAACCAGGGACTGTAGCTGAATATCAGAATCAGCCACAATAGCTGCATCATCAGCATATAGGAGTTCCCTGACGAGTAGCTTCCTAACCTTGGTTTTTGCCCGCAGCCTTGATACATTAAATAGTTTTCCAGAGGATCTTGTATGGAGAAACACACCTTCGTTTATGTCGTTGTACGCATAATGCAGTAGACAGGAGAAGAATATGCCAAACAGAGTAGGTGCGAGCACACATCCCTGCTTGACACCACTGCAAACCTCAAAAGGTGCTGATTGGGGTCCATTGAATTTGACAGTACATTTAGTTTCCTCGTGAAAACACTCAATGAACTTCAGTAGTTTGGGAGGGCAACCTACTTTCCTCAGGAGTTTGAAAAGGCCACTTCTGCTGACCATGTCAAAAGCTTTAGTCAGATAAACAAAAACGATGTAAAGGCGTCTGCCTCTCTCTCTGAATTTCTCCTGCAGTAGTCGTAGAGAAGATATCATGTCTATAGTGGATCTACCACTCCTGAATCCACACTGAGACTCTGGGTAGACTCAGCCTGGATAGTGCCACTTTAGCAAAGATCTTGCCCACTATACTGAGGAGAGAGATACCCCTGTAATTGTTGCAGTCACTCCGATCCCCTTTGTTCTTGTATATTGTGACTAGTTGCGTCACGCATGTCCTTTGGGACATGACCTGTTTCCCAGCAGCGGCAGAGGAGAATATAGAGTTCAGGGAGCAGGAGTGATTCGTTGACTTTCACTACTTCCACTGGGATACCATCACTCCCAGGAGATTTTCTATTTTTTTTTATGCAGTTAATTGCTTTTTTGAGGTCACTAAGGCTCGGAAGCTCATCTAGGCATTCCAGTACTGGAAGATCTGGTAGAGAAGCCAGGGCGACATCGTCTACTGTATTCTGTGTGGCATAGACTTCGAGGTAGTGTTCTGTCCATCGTTCTAGCTGCTTGGTTTGATCTGTATTTTTTTTTCTCCTGATTTGGATAGAAGGGGGTGTGTGTAACAAATACATTCTTCTCTGGCAAGGAACGCCATAAAGTCTCTTGGCAGCACCCACGCTCAAAAAGGTGGCACCAGCTTAACCTCTGCAGCACCCGAAGGATGGATCTGAAAAGTGTCATCCACACCCATTCATACCATAGTGCGGACTGCAACTCAGACCATTCACTAGTGCTAAGCAAAATGAAACTACTTCTCAAGAAGGCTTATAATTCCACTCAACCCAGAACTAGGCGAATTAACGTCAACCATGTAGGTGACCTAGAGAAGTGTGCACTCTTTGGCGAGCTCCTGAACAGTTCAATCCCCTCGTTAAGTGATGAAGAAGACATCTCTATCAGATGGGAGAAATTAAGAGATGTAATCTACATTTCGTCAATCACCGCTTTTGGGCCTCAAAAACACAAAAATGTAGACTGGTTTGAGGCGAATCTAGCACATATGGAACCTTGCATCGAGAAAAAGCGATCTGCACACCTCGCTCACAAGACAAAGCCAAGTCCATTTTCTTTGGAGGCCTTCAAAAGTGCTAATAAAGAGGCGAAACAAATGGCTAGAAAAGGTGCTAACAACTTTTGGAGGGATACCTGCAACAGAATCCAAGACAGTCTCCACTCAGGAAATAGCAAAGCTCTATTTGATGGCATTAAAGCGGCCCTGGGTCCAATAGTGTCTATTTATAATAAATGTATGAATAATTTGATGAAAATTTTAATTTTTAAGGTAATAACATCTTCTGACAGCTTAGGGGTGCAGATTTATTTATGTAAACAAGAGTATCACATTAAGAAATGAATCGGATACGAATAGCATAGTAGGCCTACACCAATAATAATGGCATTACCCGGTAACAAAATATTTGAAAATATCTACTATTCATAATCATAACATTGGCCTAGGTCTAGTAATTTTAAGATTAAACATGTAAATTCATACGAGTTCTAGTCTAGATACCGTAAAGTAGATTCTAGATCTAGAATTAGATTTACACTTAGATCTTGAATCTAGATTTATATCTAAAACTAGGTCTATATCTATGTCTAGATTGTAAGACAATGGAGATATTAAATTTTATTTTATGAGGGGAATGTCTGGTCCAAGTAGACCTACTCCAAGTCTTTTAACTCATTTCTAGCTTGCTCACTACCTAAAATAGGTCAAGGATTTAGTAATTTTTTTGTGTGTTGCCAATTTATCTAATTATGTAAGAAGAATAAATCTTTTTTTAGTTACATGTTATTAATTTTTAATGTTTAGATAAGGTTAATTATTATTGTTTTTAAAAAATAAGTGTACGCTAAATGAACATATGGAGATGATGTGGTTGAGGGGTAAAGCACTTGGAACCAAAGTCCGAACGGAATGAACCTTACAAAAGCCTACATCAAGTCACGTGGCTTCTAGTGATTCTAAATACCTACCGGTACCGGTATATTGAGAATCAACGTGTAGTATAGTGTGCATGAACTTAATATTTTAGCTTAAGTCTAAGTTTACTCAAGTGTATAGCATTTTTATGAAAGACTGTCTGGGTACTTCATTTTGTGGACGTCATATAACCCTAATAATAGCTATTTTTTACACAGTCAAACCCCATATGAAACACCTGATTATACTATCACATAATTTTTTTTAAACAGCCCATTCAGGAAGTAAACTTACCATCCCAGGAAACTAAACATAGAAATTAAGCGGTACCGGTAGGGCCTACTCGGACTTGGAGCTGGTGAATTGTCCTTTAATGAAGAAATTAATTTGTTGACTTTAAAAAAAGAAGCTTTTTGCTGACATGGTGATTGAGTGATAAAACACTTGGCTTCCTAACCGAGAGGTCTATGATTTTTTTTTCCCGGGATTTTCGGGACTCCCGAGTCCACCCAACTCTTATAGATAACTGTCTTTAGTTGGGGAAAGTAAATGCGTTTGGTCGTCGACCACATGACACCCTCGGTAACTGTCGCCCATAGAAACAGATGACCTTTACTACCACTGCCTTATAGATCGCAAGGTCTGAAAGGGGAACTTAACAATTGTTTAAAAAGTATTACTGTAGCAATGGCTGTCTGTAGTGATAAAAGAAATTATGACCAAAAAAAAAAATCTCTCCCTTGATGCCACACCGAGTCACTTCTAAGTTGTATAGATCGAGTGGCGTTAATTTGACTGTAAGAACATGGCACACACTGTATCTGACTTTGTAAAGAAAAATAGCTTTGAAAACCTGTCGGTTCGCGTCGACCAAGTAAACACACTACCGGGTACCGTACTAGAGGGGTTGACACATTTCCTGTGCAATTTACCAACATGTAGGCCTATTTCGGTACAAGAGTCAGCTATCAGAAAGATATTAATAGGATTCTAAAATTGTTAATGCTAGAAACTTCCTTTAATGGTGAAGCTATTCATTTAACATCTCTTTACTATACATGAAATGAGGTGGGATAATTAATTACCGGTATAACTTATTTCACACGAACCCAACCATCCCCTAATAGACAGTTCGTTAGTGCATTTTAGGCATACTAATATCAACAATGGTAACACTTGGGGAAAAAAGGGGGGACCTAGGGTAGGCACAAACTGACAAAAATAATTTATTTGATTATATTGTTACAAAATAGGGTTACCTCTCATACGCTCAAAAAAAAAAAGTTTTTTTTTCTCATATCGTAGATACTTTTATAAAAGGGGGCGCGATGGCTTCCGAACCTGGGGTCTCGGATTCAAATCTCGGTGAAGACTGGGATTTTGAATTTCGGGATTTTTAGGGCGCCCCTAAGTCCACCCAACTCTATTAGGGTGCGGTACCTGACTTCAGTTGGTGAAAGTTGGCCTAAAGGCGGTTGGTCGTTGTGCTGGCCATATGACACACCGCTTGTTAACCGTTGGCCAAAGAAACACGTGACCTTAACATCGTCTGCCCTATACATCGCAAATGGTTACGACTTTTATAAGAGCGAATCTCCTCACTCAGGAGGTAGGCCTTATATTGCTCTATGTTCTACCATTTGTCGAGCAGTCGGCCTGTTGTTGCCTATGAGGCGAAGGCAGCCCTTTTTAATCTAGATGTGTACAATATCACCACTATCGTGGAAATAGGACACCTTTCGTTGATTAGGGAAAAAGACAATTGCACAGGTCTTGGGAGCTGTGGGTGACAGGTTTTTACAAAGAACAGCCTTCAATGTAGCCTTCGAACATCACGAGTTCAGGAATAAGAACAGACACACACACACACACACACAAATGAGTTCACGTTGCGGTAAGCCCACTCATCCGTGACCTCCATGACCACATCGAAGGTGCCGACTCATCACGGCCCACTCATTATCACGTTGTACGTATAGGTCAATGTCTGCCGGAAAGATGATACCTTACACAGTGGCGTAGCATCCATGGCGCGAAGGGGTTCAATGAACAGCCCGTGGAGTAGCAACAATGACGCGTTGGGGTTTCATTGCACTTGATTATGACCAATTAGGGCCCACATGAGCCCTAGCGGGTGACACCAAAGTGAAAAAAAAAAACGCACTTTAGTAAAAGCAGACTAGCATCATTTCACGTTATTTTTTTCGTGGCCTCCCATGGTTTTAAGACTCTATTAGATGTACGGAACAATAGCTGAATCAAACGTAATGACTTTACTTGCTTGCATCGGAATGTCTTTTGGTAAATGTCCCGATACATACAGGCTTTTAGATTTTTGTCACACACTAAATTTGTTTTATGGGGGAAGGGGCCTACCAAAATATTCTTGAACCCGGGCCCACGAGCGTTCCTTTCTACGCCACTGACCTTACTTCTTGTATCTCTTGTTGTATTTGATAAATACTAAATTCCTTTTTTAAAAAAAGGGGGGAGGATGGGGACAAAAATTGGTTGCATGCATCAATCTCTTCATTGAACGAATTGCTTTAATAAATAAACAAACTATGAAGTGATATCGTTAAAAAGAGATACAATAAATCGCTAAATTTAATGTAAGTTTTGTGTATTAAATAGCACCTTCTGTGCTAATATGATTATATTGCGTCATTGTTTGTTGTAAATGTTTTTGTGAGAAAGACAAACAATGGAAAAACCTACAAACGAAATCAACGATTGTAAGACAAGAGTTTCGAAGAGGACATCTCTATGATACCTATGAAGACAACGAACAGCTAATTGTTAGAACAAACGAAACAGTTATAAACCAACGTCTATGGAACTTGTGCCATTCGAGACAACCAGAAGTGGTCGAAATGTTAAAGTTCCTAGTCTTAAGAACTTTAAAAGGAAGGATGTGATAACAACCTTAAAAAGGAAGGATGTGCCAATGCGTTTATATTGCATCATTGTTTGTTGTGAATGTTTTGTGAGACAGGTAATACTACTTGTTCTCACCCACTCTTTTTTTTTCTCCGTTTAAGTTACGTGGGGTAACTCTAGTCCGACTTGCAGAAATAAAAGAGTGATCTTTCCTTTACTTCTTGGTGTTCAGGATTTGTGTGTGTGGGGGGTTATGGGGGATTTTGCCTCTGCCCCCGGCCAAAAAAAAATATATGTGTACATAATTAATCTTTAATAAATTCTGACCCTTCATTCTTTCGGAAGACGTTTATTGTACCCTAGAATATGTTCTTCCTGGAGTTAGTGGAAAAATATTAGACTCCCCGCCCTTTTCAGGAAGGGGGTCTGGGGGGAGCTCCCCCAGAGCGGGGCGGAGCCCAGCCGCCAAGCACTATTTCCGGTATTGAAAGCCAACGAAATGCATATTGGGGTATCTACAGTGCATTATCCTGCTATTTAAAGTTTTATTTCAAAAACTTTATGTGCTATTAATAAAGATTTAGATCCTCCCGCGTCGTGTGGCGCATTGGGCTGCAAGCTGCTTCTGCAAAAAGCTGTCACTGGCAATGTCTGAAGCCTATTCCCACCTGCTCTGAGGACCTCCATGAAAGTGTGGCGCCAAGTTGTACTAGGACATCCCTGTTTGCGCTTTTCTCGTAATGGCTTACATGTCATCGTAACTCTGATTATGCGTAATTGATTTTGTCGGAGAACATGTCCCGCAAACCTTATGCCACGCTCTGTTACAACCTTATTAAGGGGTCGACTTCCAGTTTGGCATAAGATTTCCTTGATTGAGACTCGATCTCTATAACTGACTTCTAAAATTCGTCTTAGCCATCTTTGTTGAGCCGCATTTAGTCTTTTTAAAATTCGGCAGATGACTATTTACTGCACTTTATTAATGGAGCCCAGCCACTGGTAAAAAATTTTTAACCTCTCTTGGCTCCGCTCTTGAAATTAGGTGACTGTAGTTTGCTTTAGATTTTATAAAGGGAAGTTTTATCATCAAAATAATTTGTTGGGGGATTTTAAACTAAAAAAATCTCTGGAGTTTTTTTTAAATAAATTTAAAACCCCCTTAGCTACGCTCATAGAATTTGGTGACTGTAGTTTGCTTTAGATAATTATTGAAGAGTGAGGTTTTCAACCTCAAAATTTTTTTTTTTATATTGAAGAAGTATTATTTTAGCTTCAACCCTTACTGGAGGAGGCTTAAACTCAAAACCCACTTGACTACGCTCATAGCATTTTGAGTGCGTAAATTGCTTTTTTTTTTTTTTTTATTGAAGAGGTACTTTTTAGCTTTAAACCCCGCTGAAGAGGGGTTTTAACTCAAAACCCCTTTGGCGGGGTCACTAGTAAACATTTGAGAAACACGGTTCTAAATCTCACTAAATATACCGGCATTTACTAAAATACAATTTTGGTTTTAAAGTTTTTTAAGTTTTAGTACCGTTCTAGATATGGATCGACTTAAAGATCTATCTATAGATAAAACTGCACAGAATCAGTTCAGGACACCATAAGCAAATAGTTTTATGAAGGTAAAAAAAATCCTTTCAGGATTTCCGCCTACTCACTACCAAAACATAAACAAATCTGCGCACTACATTTAGGCCTACAACACCCACTTATCATACACGGAAAGCTTGCCTTTATGGAAATTAGTTAGTCGTCTGTTACGAATAACAAAACCTTCACCTTTGTCCCTAAGACAGTTCAAACGAGTTGATCAGGATCTCAAAACTGGACTACTCCTCGCTTGAAGTTCGCGCGCGCTTACGGAGTGTAGGGCCAAGTATCCTGTTGGCCTATGCCACCGGTACTATAATAGTATTAGATCTATAGCTATAGTCTAAATCTATAGAGAGGGAGAGAGAAAGACTGCGGGCAATATTATGTGGTTAGTTTGAGTGTTATAAAGTAAAATGATCGTACAATTTACAAAGCAGCAGAGGCGTAGCTAGGGTAGGGGGGAGAATTTGAAAATCCCTCCAGGCCCCCACATGAGTGTTTTTTTTTTACATTAAATATTAATGTCAACCCCACTTCCCCCGTGCCACCAAATTCCTTGCTACGCCTCTGCAGAGCAGGCTATAAACATAGAATACCAGGAAGAATGATTAATATCTAGGTATTTGACGTTGTATTTAGTGTTTTATAATTATCTTTGTTTTCGAAGGCATGTAAATAAATATTAATAAGAACTGGGTTTCAGTTTGTGTTAAATTTCAAACACCATGGGCAAGAAGTTACATGCAGGCCTGACCTATACAAAATCTTGTCAGTTCACTTAGTTTTGAGACGTAAACTTTGAGAAGACGGAGAACTCACCGTAGCTAGACAAGTGTAAATCCGACCCGGATATTTTTATAAAAGCAAACGTCCTATTTTTTCTTACAAACCCTATATCAACTCACTGTCTATTAAAAAGTTTGAACATGTTTTTTTTCTTTACCATTCTCGGATGAAGTTAAAACTTTGCACAATTATTCGTTAAACCTGACAAGATATTAATCAATAAATAAGAAAAAAATTAACCATTTAGTTAATTAATTGTTGGTGATTAATTATTTTGTTCGATTTTGAAATAACTTAAATAAATGCTACTAGTAATGAGCGGTGAATATATATATATAGGTTTAGTCCACTTATGACGTTTTTTCTCCCACTTCCGTATCAAGTTGAAATTTTGTATAATTATTCAGTCAATAACAATATAGGAATCAGTTAATTATTTTTTATTTATATAGCCGAAAGGGAGATAAACCACATAATTTTCAGACAAATGGAAGTACTGAGCAGTTTCTTCCCTTAGATAAGCTTTGTTTCTATTGCTGGTTTTTCATTTTATACACTAGCACTAACTTAGTGCATGTTTAGTCTGAATGGCAAAAAACAACACATCTAATACTATGGTGAAAATGGGCATACATTTATCAAAAACTGGTTTCCTTTAAGTAATGAATGGTGTGACCAATAAGTTAATCACCACCTTGAGGCTCTGTTTGCAATGGTTCAAATTGTATAATATGAAATAAGTCCAAAATGGAAACAAAAAATAGACACTGCATACGGCCAGGAAAAAAAATAAAATTTGAAATTAATCCTACTATATTGTTTGATGTGAACAGCATTTTTTTGTTTTAAACAAACACTGCATACAGCCAGGAAAAAAAAAATATTTGAAATTAATCCTACTATACTGTTTAATGTGAACAACATTATTTGTTTTAAACAGACGCAGCATCGCCATTAGAGAATACTAAAAACTTCTGTATGACGATGTTTTGATCAAAATTTCTTTTCAGTCCCCTATCGTTGAGTTTAAAATAAATCTCTGACCAAAACAGAAGCTACTCAATTTATAAATCAATGAAAAAACAAATTTCTATAAATAATTAATGTATTCATACATAACCCCAACAACAAAATTGTGTGTAAATTGTCAAACACCTGATATCAGTTCCCCATTAGCTGAGCATGCAAGAAATTTCCATATACAGGAATAGTTCACAGCATACTTGAGCATCAAACATAAAGTTCAATATTTAAAACAACACGAGTTTTTTTGTACTGGACTAAAACATTATATTTCTGTTTAAGGCATGTAGGTCTCCTCTATAACTAATGGCTAATTCTTTTGTCATCTGCTGCATCCATCTTTATCAACATCACTGCCTACAGCGCATTGTTTGCTAAGAAACGCATCAGAGGAATCTTCAGCCAGTTCACTTTTTATCTTTGTGCAGGACTGAGCTGCTACTTTCTTCTCAAGATCTGCATCGGTTCCACCACAAAGTCTGTTTTCTGCATCCTCAACTGAGCTCGGAGACACAATCTTAGAGTTGACGATATCCCTCCACTTCCTACGCAGCTCTTCAGTTTCATTTTTAGGCTCTCCAATTCTGCCGTCATCCAAACCATTCACAACCAAGCAGCAGACGGCAGCACTCTGTTCTGCCAATTGCTTTGAACGCTCCCTGAAAGAACAAAAAATTGTTTTGTTTAATATGTTTCGGTTGTTCCTTCAGAATTGAAGATTGTTAAACATCCTAGCCCAAACCTCCCGCAACATGGGGGAGGAGAGGGTTTGAACCTGAGATCATTGAGACCACAGTCCAGAAGACATATCACATGGCCAGGCAGCCATTCAAAGTTGAAATAGTAGGTAACAATTTTTTAAAAACTCAATACCTCTTTACAAAAATAATTATTATATTAAACTCAAAAAAATATTTCCCAGTCTTTATAAAAATTTTTGTTAGTTATGTTTTCATAAAACTCTCAAATAATTTTTGTACAGTAATTTTCATTTCTTGTCAAATTTGGTTACATTATACGATTCTACTTTATAAACCTTTTTTAGACAGGGAAGACTATTAGTACAAAATTTAGACATTTAAAGCAAATGCAATCCGCAAATATGACAAGTTTTAAAGTTACAATAGAACGTCTGTGCAAATAGAATTATATTTTAAAGAATAAAGTTTTGTAGTGTACGGGTATCTTGCAACCAATTAATAATGCAGGTATAAAGTATCCAGACTAAACTATTGTACCGGTAACTCATTATTGACTAAGGCTCAAACCACTACATACAATTAATGCGCACCAGAGATATTTTTTGTGCATTTCCATTGTATCCTAGTAAAAAGAAAGTTTGTATTCTAACAAATTTCATTACCACTTCATATCACATTGTTTAGAAAAGGCTAAAATAGTGTTGAACATTTGAACTAGGGAATAAGCATTTCTTAAAATGATCTATTTACCAAAATGGATTTGTGTACAATTTGCCTTCCAGTTGTACAACACTTTTGAAAAATCTGTCCTGATACCTCTCAGTCTGAAAGCATGAAAAAATACAAAGAAGTGACCTTTTTTAAGATTGACAAACTAAGATTGTATTAAATACTAAGAAGTCAAAGATCTCATCCTGACATGTCAATACTACACAAAAACTTACTGTGCTGTAAACTGGTTTCTCCTTTTGATGTTTGATACAGTAGTTGTTTAAAATTTGCTTTGGAGTCATCAGTGAGTTATAGAGCGTCCTGGCGAAAGAGGAACATTCTCAACATATTACAACCTGGATATAATGGTTTGTTAGGTTCACAATAAATACAATCATAAACTAAACACAGAGATGCTCCTAGTGCTAATAAACTAGTGAGCTAAGAGCTTTTACGAATGGGGATATGAAGTTTAAAATAAATGTATTGCACTGTGAAAAAACTAACTACCTTAGTCATGCTGCTAGAGTAATTTAAGTAAAATTACTCATGCCAAGCATATAAACATTTGTTAATTGTACAACAAGATGTGAGAGTGTACAGCAACAGATATTTGGCATAAAAGGCTAAGGGTGAACAAGAGAAACATGATGCAACACGACATGAGATTGTACACAAATATATTTATAGGATACAAGGCAAAGGACAAAACAAGAAAAACAATGGTTGGGAGAAAGCAGCACCACAAGATGGCTGCCTGGTTGAGCAGTTTGTGCACCAGACTGTCTGTCGGACTAATCAATGGTCCCAGGTTCAAACCCTGCCCGCTCCCATCCCTCTCGTCCTGCGGGAGGTTTAGAATAAGAAGTAGAGAAGTAGATTATCTCCAACTCTGAAGGAACATCTGAAACATGTCAAACATTTTACAAGAAAAAGGGTCTCAAGCTCATCAGGTCTCACACCAAGGAAAATTATCAGTTTTTAATTGAAATAGCTGATTTCTTATGAATATCTTAATATGTATGGAACCTTACAATCTGTTGATAGCAGTAAATAGAAAAATTGTCAATGGCTTATTATGTAGTTTTTAATTGACAACTCACTTGTCGTATCTCACTGGCAACTCAATTAGTTCAAGGCCATTTTCTGTTTTCTTTTTCTTCACCCCTCGACAGTCTCCACCTTCGGCAGCACTCAGCTCCATCTCTTTCTGCTGCCTCTCATGGAGGATAACTCTGTAGTCCTCTTGCAGATGCCAAATATCACTGCACATTAAAACAAATAGTGATTTCACAAGAAAGCTAATATAGATTACTAATAATCCAGCATATTAAAATTTTTGCAAAAGAATTTTTTGTCTTGTCTTTTTGTTTATAAAAATAGAAGTCTGCCTTGTCGTGTGGGTTACGTTCTGGACTGTCATCTCAATGGACCCATGTTTAAAGCCAGCCTACTGACATTCCTTGCTGTCCTGTGGTTGGACTAGGATGTAATAATATTCTTTTCTGAAGGAATATCCAAAACATGTTTTAAAAAAATGTTGTCATAAAAGAAATTTAAATTGTTTGCATCTTATATTAAAAAATTTTTTTAGTGCACATTTCACCTTTGTCACTATTCAAAGTTTTGACTTATGTACAGGATATTACGAGATATGGACTAACCAAAAGATACACATCTGTACAACAACATGCTCAGCTGAATCCTTTTGTTTTCCCTCAATCCTAACTTGCAGCGGTCTTTTAGCCTTCTAGAATTAATAAGAAGCTTGATTTTAGTGCAAGATCATTTTTTGTAAACTATTGATTTATTTCATTATCTGTAGAATATTAGTTTCATGCATCAGTTGATATTATAAAAGTAGCTGTATGTTTCCATTCTGATTGATTTGGTTCAAAAAACACACTTATCCTGTTCTACCCTGACTTGCAGACAAAAATATTGTTCCTATTCCTGAACTGTTATTTCCAAAAAGCATGTACCCTAATGTTCCTATACCAGTATGCACAGACACTGATTAACTAATTAAAATTTCAGCTTATAACATAAAAGAAATCTCTTTATATAAGATTGAAAAACATGGCCTTTACATCACTAGCCAAAAGTTAACATTCTGATATAACACCCATGTTAATGAATGATTAGATATAATTCAATACATTCACACAACTTACGCAAATTCTTGCAACGACTTGGCAGAGAGAGATAAGTCTGCTTCAGGAATTTCCGTCATTTTATCATGAATAATTTGTAAAACACAATATTTTGTATTCATCACATTGTTGTCATACAGAAAAGCCTAGAAAATATAAACATAACCATATAAATGTGTGGATTTAGAATATATAGAATATAACTTTAACCATATAAATGTGGATTTAGAATATAAACATAGCCATATAAATGTGGATTTAGAATATAAACATAACCATATAAATGTGGATTTAGAATTTAAATTTAACCAAATAAATGTGGATTTATTTTTCAATAAGCTAACTAATTTGTTGCCCAATATATAGGACAACATTCCTTTGGCTCACACTAGAAAGTTTAAAATAGGGTCCATGAGGCATGGGCAACCCATGATCTCCCCCCCACCCCAAAGAATGTGTTCTTAAGAGGAAATACAGATACTACTGCTCAGCATCTGAGCCAGTTGTTTATCTGGAAGCACCCATTATCTCTAGAAACAGAAGGGGACATATAAATCTACTGATATTATCAAGTTTCTGCCACTTCTTTCTAGTTAAAAGTATAAAGGCTGTCCAAAACAAAATAAAAGTTTGCTAAGACTTGAGATTATGGGATGGAATACATGGAAGAGAGAACTAATTAACCTCTGTCAGATAGTGAACACTAATGAACTTACATGAAAGATAACTTACTAATGAGCTTACATAATATATAAAACTTACTTATTAACTTATATAAAAAAGAACTTACTACTACTACTACTACTAATAATAATCTTTATTATCCATAAGAAAATTTGTCTTACAATTTGTACAGTACACCAAACAAAACATTATAGAAAACCAAAATATACATTCACACCAGACTCACTCATAATTAACATGCGAAAAGTTAATATCAGATATTTTATATTTAATGATTTTATTGCCAGGGGAACAAAAGAGTGTTAGTGTCTGTTTGTCTTTGCTATCAGTGTCTTGTATCTCTATTGTGATGGTAAAATCACAAAATCCTGACCCAAAGGGTAATTTTTTATTTCTAGAATTTTTTCATCAATGTTTGTCTCAAACAGTTGCCCTAATGCGGTTTGTTTTAAGGCCAATGATTTTACCAGCAGCGTTTAGTATTCTATGAAGTTTATGAACTTGCGTCTAATCTTATAAAATACAGATGCTACTTGAAAAAAAAAATATGATTATGTCCAACGCATGTTTCTAGGTCAATCACGTTGTTATGACTTATAATCTGCTAAGTCATTGTTTTTCCTAGCTTATACAGGCAACCTATTCCATGTTTTATTAGCACTAGGGAAGGAGAAGTATTTGTATAAATTTGTCCTAGCATATGGAACAAGAAATGTCCCTTTATCTTTGTGTCTTTCTAAGTATTTTATTAGGTTTTGTTTTTGCATTTGAAGATTATTGTTTAGTGTTTTATGTATAATTGCTACTTTACTTT
The DNA here is from genome assembly GCA_030265305.1 of Biomphalaria pfeifferi. Lineage (NCBI taxonomy): Eukaryota > Metazoa > Mollusca > Gastropoda > Planorbidae > Biomphalaria > Biomphalaria pfeifferi. The sequence goes on along the minus strand of JASAOG010000103.1, from coordinate 95,231 downwards.
TTAGTCTTCTATCCTGAAGGGTTTTAAAATTTAATGATTTAATTTACATGATATACAAAACTGACATAAAACAGAAAGCATACTAAAGAGAGAGCATTTACTCATGAACCTACATGAGACAGTGCACTCATGATCTTACATATCTAAGATAACTTTTCAAAACATCAATAAAAGGTAAAGGTCCATCTCTTCTAAACACAGAGCAGTTCCACATAGCTGCCCGAGCCAACATGACAGAGCTGGCTTCTGTATTGAGTCTAAAACTTTCAACCTCTGACAAGTTGCTGATGTTTTTAGAGCCTCCACTATTGAAATAAAAAAAAAACACCATGAAAAAAAAAAGACACAATAGACTACCATACATGTATTTATACAGTACTAAACAAAGTTTTACCAATGACTTACTAAGTTTTTCAATGCAGAATTACAGTTTACTTATATAAGTAGGTAGATGCCAAGCAGATGGGCAAGAAGACAGTTGGAGAGACTGGGAACCAAGACGCCTGGAGGAAGCTGGTTGGAAACCTATGCCTCAGGACCACAGGCAGAGATGAGATGATGTAGGCAATGATAAAAAGTAAAGTTCCCCTTTCAGATCTTGCGGTCTATAGGGCAGATGATGTAAAGGTCAAGGGTGGCCAGCACAAACAGCCTTTACTTTTCCCCAACTTATGTCAGGTACCCATTAGAGCTGGGTTAACTCAGAGGCGCCCAAAGATCCTAAAATAAAAAATCCTAGTCTTCACCGAGATTTGAACCCAGGATCTTTGGTTTGGAAGTCAAGTGCTTTACCGCTCAGCCACCACACCTCCTAGGCAATGATACTCAGTAAAAAATTATATTTTATCCCAAATGGCATCATAGCAAACTAAAATTTACCAACATTAATAATTAACATTTTTTACTTATTATTGGTGTTTCCCAATCAATGGCATAAATTCACTTAGTGACATGTGTCCAATGAAACCTATATTGCTAAAAGTACTTTACAGACTCCAAGCACTACCTTATTTGTACTCAACTCTTACAAAGAATAAAAAGACAATAATGCAGTGACTAATAGTAGATGGTAGTCTTACTTGGCAATGACTGGAATACTAACAGCATTAGACACAGCTTTGATGTAGTCATCGCGGTTTGGATCCCTGGACCTCTCGGACTTGGTCCTCCCATGAACACCTATTGCAGACACTCCTGTCGACTCGATCAGCTTAGCCAAGGCTACTGTCTCTTGTATCTGTAATAAAAACAATGCCCTAATAAAAATGATGGTACAATCATGACAATGGTTTATATAATGCAGATAGGGATTTAAAGAAGTAATATTATAGTATTTTATACTACAAATAGAAAGAGACTACAATGATGAAAAAAAACAAACAATGTTGTACTATAGTGATAAGAATCATATAGTCATAGATCTAAATTTCCAATCCTAGTTATAACTTGTAATTATTTATTTTTACACAGATCTAATTAGTGCTTTACAAAGATAGATAGAAGTCATTACTTTTCCTTTCATTGTTGTACATTGTTATATGGCAGAGAAACTGATATGAATATACTTGATTTTTTTAAAATTACCGGTAATGTAAATTTCTAAATCGAATAAAAAGTTTAGTACTTCCAAGAGAAATTGAAAAAAATGAATTTCAAAATGACTTTACAAATAGATTTCCTTTTTATTAAATTTCAGTTTAATTTTTCGGTATTAAAATAAAAACAACAAAACAAAACATTATTAATACTAAAAAAGGAAAAAAAAGAACTGTACAAATAGAACTGACTTTTAAATTTATTTCAGAACAATAAGCAAAATGATTTCATATTCATGACAGTCACACATTTTAAAATAATTTATTAACTTGAAAAGTAAAATAAACTTACATCCGGAAGCACACGAATTTTACAAGTAACTGGCACCTCCAAGCCATTGACTAGAGTTGTCAATATCTGTCATACAATTGAAATAGAATGTTAATTGTTATTTATTTTTAGAAGCTTAACTTAAAGGTTAAATCTTTTTTTTTTAATATCACAAATGTATGATTTAACTTTTAGAATAGATGACATCAACATTTTCTAATTGTAAGTACTGGTATTGATAAGAAATAAATGCAGAGAACCTACACTCTTCACTTTGTCTAGTTGAGTTAATAGTGCAGCGCCCATCCCACCCTGAAAAGAAAAACAAGTTTGCATGACTGTCATTAGAAAACAGTAAGGAAAACAATGTTCTGAAAACATAAAAGAATTTTTCTGACCTTGATAGAAAACTCTTTTGGGCATCCCATATTGACATCTACACCAGCAACAAGATGTTGTCTTTTTTTTGTTTTTGAAAGAATAAGAAGCAAAATATTAAAGTAAAATAAATACATACATTTTTACAATGTCACAGCATTTCAAGAGTAATTAATACAAAATGCTTACACCTCAACTGAATTTCACCGTTAAGATGAATGTTTCTGTTTTGTTATTTTAATTTTATTGCATAAATAATTCTTCAAGCTAACAAAATCAGTCGACTGTCTTTCTCCAAGCAGAAAGTAATGTTCTTTTTATTCACCTTGTAAACCAGACTTATGTTCATGTGTTTATCTTCTATGCTAGTTTGATAATTAAATTGTTTTCTCCTATGCTTGAGAAATACAAAGAAACTTACACTTTCTTAGCTGAAGCTAGAGCTCGTTTAGCATCCGATGTTCCCTAAGAGGAGAAGTCAAAAGATTAAACGAAATAAAAAAGAAATTTGAAAATATAAATAAATAAAAAAGTATCGAAATAATTCATTTTTCTTTGTATTTGCCAAACACACGATAGACCAAATGAAAAATTAAATCAGCCTTTGGCAGGAATTGTTTTTGTATGCATTGGATGTGTTAAAATATGTAGGACAAAGCTAGGTTTGCACAGTCATGTGACATTGTACTTCTTACTTTATTTTTAGACTCTAAAACAAGCCTTATTATAGATTAGACATTTCTTTTATTAAAAAAAAAGAAATCGACGAATAGAGCAATCAGCTGCTTAGGATGTATCTACAGAAATGTAATTAAATATGATATTGCAGGCGGGATGTCATTGAAATGTTGGTACCACAGATTTAACCAGTTGTTCATTGTAGTGAAAACAGAAACACTTATCAGGCTTTAAAACAATTTAGGCTACAAAAAAAACCTACAGATGATCATAACCGGGTAAATCTTAAGTGGGGTCTGGAGCCTGGCAAATAAAAGTTCTCAGCCTCAATCTTAAATGGGATCTGGCAACTAAAAGACACAAAAATGTTTACAACAAGATACTCACTAATTGAAAAATGACCTTTCCCCTTTCAGCAGCACATGTACGGAAGACAACGGTTCCATCTGACATTGTAAAATCTATTGTGCCTAATAGCTCTAAAGAAAAAAAAAGTCTTTCATGGATTATACGAATACTATAAAAGCTGAGCTTTAAAAATATTCTTTCTAAACTTACACACATTGTACAGCAGTTCTTAAATTTTTGTTTCAGGAAACTATTTAAAATTTTAAATTGCCAATCACCACTTGACTATATGAAAGGCTTCATACACTAGAACTGTAGTAGCTATAGCGAGTGGTGTTTGATCTTTGATGTATGATAAGTAATATACCAATGTAGCAAACCATTTTCAATGAGCATTTATTTATGAATACATTTATCATTATTATGCATATTATATAATAGATTTGTATATTACCATTTTTATATTCATGACAAATCAAAAGCTTTCTGTCAATTATTTCCTGCAATAAATAAGATAAGTGACTAAATATTGCAATATCTTAAAATATACTTAATTTAATTCTGGATTGAAATCTAAAAACTATTATTAAGTTATGAATTACAGATTTTCCTTCGGAAACAAAATTCCCCTATGCATATTTGTTATACCTGTTAATTACAGATTAAAATTTTACAAATGCCCTATCTATGCATATTAGTCATACTACCTGTTAATTACACATTGAAATGTTACAAAGTCATTGGTTTTCGAGGCTGATTTAGATAATCACCTATATGCTCTAATGGCATTTAAGAAGAAAGATCATTGAAATGAAATGAATCTGCGCTAACATTCGGAAAAAAGAATTCTTTTGACTTTTTGAGTATCTTATTGGGTCATGTTTTTGTATTACTGGGTTATGTTTTTGTATTTTTATTTACTATAATTACCTCTGTATAAACCAGATCAGCTCCATAATCCAATGCCAAGAGTCTCATGGGAAGGCTGCACACTCTCACCATTGGAGCCAACATCACCTTACCACTGTATAGACTGGACTGTTTTTCTTTAGACATCTTAGATTATTCAATAGCGCCTACACCAAAAATTATCTTGAGAATCATTCTGCAAAATAAAATTTAAAATTTAAAAATTTTGTGGGCAGGACCATGAAATTTTAGCTTATCTGTCCATTAATAAAAAATACACTGCTTTCCAAACTACTTTGTTGCACTTTGTTTTAAATGGTGAAAGAATCTTCTTGCGCCTCAAAGTAATACAGAAATACTTGAGGTCAACAATTCCCAAAGATAGATTCAACAACTAGGCAATTCTTGCTATTGAGTGTGATCTATGCAAGGAACAGAATTTTGATGGTATACTGTATGTCCGCTAAAGGCAAGGCTCGTGAAGATAAGTTAATTTGATCGTGATTTTGTACTTAGAAAAGAATAAATAAAATGCAAAGACAAATCTAATTTCTAATACAAAATCTTAATTTTCACGTATTATCCTTATCCCTACTCAGACTGTGCTCAGCGCAATCCATGTTGCATAGGGCCCAGCAATAGTTAGGACAGGCCCTGCCTACCAATTTTTTAAATTAAATATTCCTTCTACATCCATGTAGGGGAAGATTGTACTTTACGCTGGGTCATATTAGTTGCAATAAATTTTTGCTATCGATTCATGACTGAATTTAAAAAAAAATCGATTTAAAAAATTCAGTATGAGAGTTCTTTTTAGCACGTAAAACAGTACAGTGTAGTACAGCATTTCGTAGAAGTAAACTTTATTTTAGTTAGGTAATATATTTATTCTAAGGTTATTTGAATTTAAAAATTATTATTAAAACCATTTTATTTACAAGTCTATATTTCTATTTGATGTTCATGGCACTTGGGGGGGGGGGGGGGAACCAATAAGTTACCTTGACCCAGGTGCAAGTTTTGTTCACTACCCCTAAGATTATATGGCATACAATTTGTGGGCCTGATTGTATGGAACTGCCCATGCCGATTTTAACACCCAGTCCACCCCTGACAGCCTCTAAAGTTACTCTGGTATTACAATTCAACATGTTTTTTGTTTTTATAGTAATTTATTAATTTATACTAGATCTAGACTAGGATATAGATCTTACAGATTTAGATCTGAATAATAATATATAATTAGATTTCTTAGATCTATGTTATAATAGTACATATATAGAATTATAGATCTATATTGTGAGGACAGTCTCATTTACTGAGTTACGTGTTAAGTCATTAAATAGTTATTCAGCAATCATAATTGTAATACCAATCAATAAAAAATTTAATCAAACTTATTTATAATTATATATAAAATAGATCTAATTTTAATTATGTCGTCTTATCAATCATCATTATCATGTTCATGTCAAAGATTATATATATCCTCTAGCTAGAGATCTATCAATCTAAATCTATCGTTCTATGCATTCTGCCTTGGCTAAGCCGCGGCATGAAATAACAGATCTGCATTTAGTCAATTTAGACCTGTCCAGTGTCCTGTCCTATATATGTCAATATGATATATGATTATTCTCAATCAGTCAATGACATTGCTTTGAGTTTGATGATGATCGTCTGATTATGACTGATCGTGATACAGATCCATATATACACTTCAAAATTTATAGCTATTTAGATCTAGATCTATACAGTCACAGTGATACTACTCATTAATTTAACTTATGATAATCATATCATTATCATACTCTGGGACTGGGATGGGTGACACTCATCAAGACTACTCTCTCAAGACTCAGACTCACTGACAGCGTTGTTAAAAATGTTACTCGGTAGTTTTATTTTATGAGACTCATGAATTCATGATTATGATCATCATTCGCATGATGATGTCACAATGAGGATATGAATATAAATAATAGCCAATGTATACTTCTAAAAGTAATAAACTTGCCATTTATTTTTAGATATTTTCAATAAAAAATCATTTTTCCGAAACATATGAGATCGAAAGATAAAAAAATAAAAAATTTCCGGAATGATTTCCCTTACTCAAACTTACTGCCGCTGCCTTAGGTGCGTAAGCCATATCCTTATACGTTATAATAATCAAAAAAATTAGCTGTAAAATTTTATAGCTTATTATAAATTGACTTACAATATTTCGAAACAATCGAATTTAGATGAAACTGTTTTAAAGTTTTTAGTTTTAATTAAGTTCTGTATTATCTATCAATTCTTTTATTTCTAGATAATGTATAGATCTATCTAGACCAGTGGTTCCCAAACTTTTTTGACTCGTAGACCCCTTGCCATGTTTTCTGGTTTTCGGTAGACCCCCCCCCCCCCCCCCCCAAATAGGAATTTGTTGTTCTGTGAAGAAGTCCATCAAACATTAAATATTAATTAATTTGTCTTAAATATCATTGTAAAAGTTTTCGCAAAGAGCAGTTTTTCATGTATTTCTTGATCTTTCACGTATGGCTCAAATATTGGGTCCGCAGAACTGTTAGTGAACAGTCACTAACAGAAGGGGGCGAAGGCGAGTAACTGGCGCCTAAACTTAAACCAGTAAGCTTCGATCAGAAATGGCTCATTAGCCTTGGCTTGCTACCCACCTAGCAGATGGAAAACTGAATTAAAAACTTTGCTGCCTTGCAATTATACTCAAACATGGGAAAGGTTTTGTGATTACACCCTGAAGAAAAATAAGGAACCAGCAACCCTTAGGCAGTTTGCAGCACACAGCGCTACACCCTGTCAGAACAGAACCCATGACGCTCTTGATCCAAAACTGTAAACTGGGTATATGTAATTTGCAAAGAATTTTGTAACTCATGCAACTAACGTATTGTTGCTTAAAGAAACTCTTTTAATAATATCAGACGTGGTAAATTCAATGTTTTATCTATAGTGTTTTCTATATTTTGCTGTAAGTAAAGAGATTTTGTAAGACGCTCACAAACCACCATCTTCTCTATATGATGTCGAAGAGAGATTTTGTTGGTGTATTATGAACTTTAACTGTGACTGTTCAAAATTTTTTCAAATCTGTATCTATTTTGTCAGGGTGGCATTGTCTCAAATGATCCTCCAGCGTAAATGGTTTCATATCATCATTAAAGAGCAGTTAGGTAACCGCTTGTTTGACAAGGAAGGAACCAATCTCAATTTTAAATAATTTATGCTGTACATTTCTTTTTGTTAAACATCAGTTACGTGTAGACAAAATGAAGCTCTTTAAATAAGTATTGAAATTGAATACAACAAGTTTCTTTTCGAATGGCAGGATAAATATTTAAAGGATTAACTGAGATGGAAATTATATATTAGTGTTTGAAAGAGCTACATTAATGGAATATAAAAATTAAGTTACGACTTGCTAGGCTTTAAAAAATCTGTTATCGTAGAACCCCGTGGGCATCTCAGAGACCCCCAATTTATTTTTTCACTTTTGTAGACCCCTTGGAAGTCTTCGTAGACCCCTGGGGGTCTATATAGACCACTTTGGGAATCACTGATCTAGACTATACAGCAAAAATTATTTTCCTTCCAGGCATAGAAGATCTATAAAGACACACGCTCACTTCCGTTCTCAAGAAAACAACAACAAAAGATCTCTTAATTGGACACCGGGAACTTCCTTCAAGGAAGTAACAGAGTAAACAAACAATGGGGGACTTTGAAATAGATGCAGTTTTGCAATTCATGCTCTCTAAGGGAGGTCGTGTCCGAAATCACGAGTTGGTCACACATTTTAAAAATGTCTTAAATCACCCTGTTAACAAAGGTAAGAGTTAGAGTACTTATTTAACTTATTACTAATTTTTTTTTTTTTTTTTTTTTAGTCTTAGAGTGTCTTACTGACTTAGACTTAGTCGACTTAGGTTAGACTTAGACTAGATTAGATACTAGATCTACTTAGACTAGTGACTACTTTACTAACTTTAAACTTAGTCAACTTAGACTTAGACGACTTAGTTAGAGTTAGACGACTTGATGTTACCTAGTGATATTGAGTTAGTCTTAGACTAAAGTCGTACTCTTAGATTAGATTTTACTTAGTTTTAGAAGTTATACTGTTGACACTCACACACTGTCGTCTGTGACTTTACTAAAACTGTACTGTAGTCTTCGTTTCTCATATTACTGTCATTACATCATTAGTGTAGTGTTAGAACTTAGAGATAATAAAGTTGTTATTTTAAAGTTTCACTGAAACTGACTAGATCTATATTCTATATAAAGTATAACATATTATATCTAGACTCTAGATAGTAGATCTAATAATACTATAATAATAGTAGACTTTAATAAGTAATAATAATATACTGTAGACCTAGAATTAGGGATGTGAAATAAAATATTATCTTTGAAAAAAACAATTTTTCGTTAGTACATCATTAAAATACTTTAACAGAGCTTTCCAATGGGTGTATAAATTATGACTGTATATTTAACAGTTAGAAAGTTATGATTTTTTTTGGTGGCGTTTTGACCTAACATTGGTTGACATGAAACAAGAGAGAGGAGAGCTTGTCGCTTGCTAAGCTGGTGCTTACCCCAGCTCAAAAGTTAACAAGTTGAAATTGAGTTTCATAGACGATAGATCTATTTATTAAAAAAGAAATTTAATAGTAGATCTAGTATTAGTAAATTTCTAGCTCACAAAGCTGATTTCATTTATAGTTATGAATTTTTACGTATGAGTTTCAAGAAATGTCAGAGAGGTGGGACAAAATGGCGGCGTTGTGATGGCAGAAAATAACAAAATATTTTAAAAGTGGGAGCAAAATTGTCTGAAAATTTTTCTTTTCAAATGCGCTTTAAAATTCTTCACCATTCGTACATAATTGAATATATGCAGAATATTAGGCTTTACAAAGCCTAACTTGTTTTTTTATTGTTCACAAAATTTTTCTATATAGACCAAAACTGTCCATGGCCATTATTTTCTTTGTTAACTGGCATTTTCCACTGTTCTTACTGTTGCTTCTGTATGCTACATAATGTCAGTAAGGAGTGACCTTGGTTACCTGAAGTTGTAATCGTGTATGCAACTTACAAGATCTGCTCTAATGTTTCATTTCAGAGAGGAGGCCTGTTCTTCTTCTGCTTCTAGCCAGCTTTTTGCTGCTGAGTTGTCAGCTCTTTTGCAGACTGTGCCAAGGAAAAATAGTGTGCTATTTTCTTCAGTTGTTCAGCACTGCCCTACTGGGTGTTGGGCTGTAGTGGAAGTAGGGTCTGCCTAAGGTGGATTAGGAAGGGGCATTCAAAAAGGATATGGTTTACAGTTTCATAAGGGTGGGCGCAGTGTCTACCAAGGGGGAGTTGTGTGGGATTTATTTTATTGAGATGGTAATTTAACAGAGGTGTGTGTCCTGTCCTTAGTTGGAAGATTGTAGATTGCTCTTTGCGGGGGAGGAAGTTAATACTGTCCAGTTTGTTAGGCATGTTAATTTCTTTGTACATGAGTCTGCCTGTGTTTCCTGTTGCCCATTGGTTGAGCCACTCCTCTTTGTGATTGTTGATTAACATTGACCTTAGGGTGAGGTAGTTAATAGGTTTATCTGGTTGTTCCATAGATGATCCTGCCTTTGAAAGTTTATCTGCCCTTTCATTTCCCCTGACACCAATGTGTCCAGGGATCCACTGTAATGTGATGTTGATGTTTAATTTTGTCAACATCTGGTGTATTATCACTATTAGTGTTGTCAACTCTCTTGGGCTTTTTGAGGTGCTGCTGTTAGGTGCTTGAAGACTGGATTGGAAGTCTGTAAAGACAACAATATCTGATGGTGATTGTATCCCTTGGAAGTCTGTAAAGACAACAATATCTGATGGTGATTGTATCCCTTCATATAATTTGTTTTTGATTGTCTGCAAAGCTATGGTAATTGCCTCAATTTCGGCTTGGAAGTTTGAGCAGCAGTCAGCACAGGGTACACTTATTTCAAAGTGTTTTTTTTTGGGGGAAGACCAGGAAGGCACTAAGACCAGCATTGATGGTGGCTTTGAAGGCTAATCCATTGGTGTATGTTGGTGGATGGCTGTTTTTGGATAGCTTTCAATTGTTTCGAGCATGCCTACTTTGAACTCCAGTGGATTTGATTCTTTTGTTAGAGTGTTATTTATTAAATGTGTTTTAATGGTTGGTTGTTTGTAGTTAAGACCAGGAGTTATGTTTGAAAACCTGGTAATTTTTTCTCTGTTATTGGGTAGGTGGTGTTTTAGGGCTAGTTTGTCAGTAAGTCCTTTGCTTTTTTGGCTTGTTTTTCTTATTTCTCTGTGTTAGTAGTTTATTTGGATTGTTGTCCTCCAACCTTCTGTATCTCTCAATAGCTTCTAATGCTGCTCTGTTGCACCTTAACTCAAGATGTTCAATATTGGAGTCTATTTCACAGGCTGCTGTGGGAGTAGTTCTCATAACTCCACTGATTAGACGCAAGGCTTGGTTTTGGATTGTGTCTAAAGATGATTTATAGGATTTGTTGGCAGCTACTTGTATGGAGAGACATTTTTCCTTGACACATCTAACGTATCCAGTGTATAACTGTTTTAAGGTTTTCTTTTCAGCTCCCCAGGATGTTCCTGCTAGGTGTTTTATTATGTTTAATCTTTGTGATGCCTTTTCTTTTAAATCTGCCATAAAGTGTTTTAGAGACAGTCTTTGGTCTAATTTTACATCAAGATATGTTGAATTTTCTTCTTTATTTATTGGCTGTGAGTGTATTTTTAGGATGTAGTTTCTTTTTGCTACTTTGTTGCTGTGGCTAAAGATTGAATAAACTGACTTTTCTTTGTTTATTTCCATTTTCCATATAGGCCTGTTCTTCAATGTTGTTAATACTTTCCTAGGGTGTCTTTTTTTTTACCTAAGATGTTTTGGATCTAAAACACAGTATTATAATAATTTTAAATATACATATATATAGTAGGTCCATCGTGGTTCAATGATGACCACTTTGCCATCCAGGGGGCTGAGGGCTTTACACTGGGGTTTTGTGCCTCCTCATGTTGCTGGTGGGACCTATGTGAGCCCGGAATGTTCGGCTGCACACTGGGCAGGTTATTCCAACTGAAGCTAGTGTCATTGGCCTTGCTTTTCTTCTCTGGCTGCCAGCGTTGTTCTCTTCCTGAGCTACCTGTGCGCCAGTTTACACAGCGCGACGCCATGATGCTCTGTCATGTGCCTCTGTCTCCCAGGTGGCTGGGTCTATGCTGAACGCCTACAGAGAAGCTTTGAGGTTGTCCCTGAAGCATTTTCTTTGACCGCCTTGCGAGTGCTTTCCTTCACTTAGTTGGCCATACAAGAGTCATTTAGGGATGCTGCAGTCTTTCATTCTGCAGACGTGTCCTGCCCATCGCAGCTGGAACTGCATCAAGATTGTGTGGATATCTGATATTTTGTATTGCCATTTGACATTCAGTATTTTTCTTAGACATGTCATGTGGAAGTGGTTCAGTTTCTTTGCATGTTTTCTGTACACTGTCCATGTTTCTGTGGCATAGAGCAATGTAGGGAGAATGACAGCTTGATAGATCCCTAGCTCTGTATTTGTGGTGATACCTCATCTGTTCCAGATGTTTTTAGACAGTCTGCCATAGGATGTACTAGCCTTGGCGAAACGCAAGTCGATTTCATTATCAATCTTTCCGTTTCTGGAGAGTGTGCTTCCAAGTTATGTGAATCTGTCCACTGCGTTTATATCATGTCCATTTATCTTGATGCTTGGATCCGAGAAGGCTTTCCCTGGAGCGGGCAAATATAAGACTTCAGTATTTTTGGTGTTAATGGTAAGGCCAAAGTCTGAGCATGCTCTTGAGAAGTCACTGACGATGCTCTGCAGATAACTTTCAGAGCAGGCATTTAGGGCACAGTCGTCAGCAAATAGCAAGTCCCTTATTTCTGCTGATTTTATTTTTGATTTTGCTTTGAGCCGCCTCGGGTTGAATAGTCCACCATCAAATCTGTATGTTATATTTATCCCATTGTTTTCTCTATTTGTGAATGCATCTGTCAGCATAGCGGAGAACATGATACTGAACAGTGTAGGTGCTAGGACACAGCCTTGTTTTACTTACTTCTAAGCACTCTGATGGTTCTTCACTGTCCTGGACATGAGCCTTCATGCCATCATGAAATAGTCTTACCATGGTTATGAATTTTTGTGGACAACCATACTTTGACATAATCTTCCAGAGTCCTTCTCTGCTAACGACATATATTGAGAAGAGATCAGCATTTTGTTCTTGGCATTTTTCTTGGAGCTGCCTTGCCACAAAGATCATGTCAATGGTTCCACGCTCTTTTCTGAAGCCGCACTGGCTTTCTGGTAGACCATGTTCTAGGTCTATTTTGAAGAAGACATTTCAATATGTTTTCTAGGGTATACCTGTTTGTCAGAATGGTCACATTTCTTCAGAGTGATGTACTATTATATTGTTGATACCTTTTTTTTAATGAATAATTGTTTGAGGTATTGCTGAACATTATGGTGATTACAAACATATAAACTCTTCAGCTTCAGATGTCTCACAGTTTTGACCTGTCTCACACCCTCTTGATTTCACTTTACTTGACTCTTCTTACTAGGAGAAATACTGTACTGTAGATGACAGTGAAAGGAATTTCTGAAGCTTTAAATGCAGGAACACGTTTGGAGCTTCCCAAAACTCTCTAGCTAGCTAAATAGGAAATAAACATGCATCTTTTGACCGGAGGGTCACTAGGAATAGTTTGAGTAAAACAGCTCCAGATCAAATCTTGAACCAAAATATAACTCTGTTGGCACTGAACCTGAAAGTCCAGTGTGGAAGTGAATTACCCTAACATATTGGATTACCCTTTAGCATAACAGCTGTAGAAGACAAAATGTAATAATGTAATTGTTTTTAGTACCTGAATATAAAAGAACACAGTAGTGCATTGTATAGGCTGACATCATCATCATCAAACTCCATTTGAGTGAGGGCTTGAGAGGCTCAAATCTTCTCTAGCAAAAGCCCTGGACATTTGTTACATAATGTAGCTTCAAACTGCATGCCCTTTTTTTCTAATTCTTTGTTCTCAACTTTAAAACCAAGTATTAAATAACTGATAATTTGTCTGTAGTTTCCTTTTTCTTCATTATGGGAAAAAATGGGATATTATATTTCAAAATACCCAGCTTCAAAAGCACTACTCTATTTTAAAGAGATTTCAGATTAGATATATTGAAAAATACCCAGTTTAAAAATTACTGCACTATTTTAAAGAGATTTCAGATTAGATATAGTGAAAAATACCCAGCTTCAAAAGTACTACACTATTTTAAAGAGATTTCAAATTAGATGTAGTGTAAAATACTCAGCTTTAAAAACGCTGCTAGACACTATTTGAAAAATAGGAAATAGCTACTTAGCCAAGTATAGGTCAAAATAAATCAGGATTCAAAAGATTTATTTTTAACTTTATGGTATTCCCATTCCATTAGAAAAAAAAAAAAAGAGACTTGTAAATTCTTTTTGTATTGTTAAATTGCTTGATTGAATTGAAAAGATAAAACAAGGGGAACAAATGTGAATGTTCAAACAGGAGATTTTCTCTTGAAGGCTATTTATAGCTCTTTGAAAATAAAAATGTCAACATTGTAAAACTTTTCTAAATTTGTGTGTAAATAGTATTAAAACCTGTACTACATATTGGATTTTGAACAAAAAAATTTTGGTAGTAAATTAAGTTTATAGCTTTTGTACTTAGAGTAGGTGGAACACACCCAGTAAGTAGAGTTTTTTTTTTTTTATTTGGTTTAATAGAGACAAATCTCTTGTTAAATGTGAGTGGATAGAGATAGTACACTGACATGACATGCATAGAAGGAAGTTTTATTTTATTTGTTATAGGAATGACAACATGGCAAAGTCATAGACCAAATATGTTTAGAAGCTAAGCTCAACCATAGCACATCTTGATATCAAAGTTTTTTCATTGTATTAAAGATATTTGTGAGAAATTTTTTCCTAAGAAACATGGCTCACTTCAAATGTAAAATTAAATTAATAAATAACCGAGTCCACCCAGCTGTAATAGGTAGCTGACATTAGTCGGGGAAAAGTAAAGGTGGTTGGTGGTTGTGCTGGCCACGACACCCTCGTAAACCATAGGCCACAGAATGAGATGAAAAAAGAAAAAAAAAAAGATGGTGATTAGGTAAGACTTTGTTAGTGGCAAATACATCAGCTATTCTAGTTGCATCATTGTCGTAATAACCTTGATTCCTGAAAAGGGAAAATAAACCAAATCATTTTTTAAATGGATATTTTTTTCCTTGTTTGTTATCAGTTAATTACCATGTAGTATACTAAATATCTGTGATCACATAAACACAAAAATCAGTTGAATCCATATAGACAAGATTTTTAATGCAAGGGTTCAAAATGTCTTGAATCCATCCAGCCATAATTGGTACTTGAATACTGTAGGGTTAAATTTAAGAGGTTTGACCATGGAACTGAGTTCAAATAAAGGTTTGCTTTGACTTTCTTACCTAACTACAGAAGAAAGCATTTATATAAATGCAATTTGGGTTTTCAAGGTTATCATTTGTTTTCTTTGTGAGCGCATCTGAGCCACAAAGTTTGAAGATATAAATGCATAAAATTGACTGATCTCTTAGATAATTCAAGCTTTGTTCTCTAGGATCTGTATTTTTATGTTTCAAACTCTACATGCTATATGAACAGCTAGGGCACCATAACTCAAATTCTTTCACCTATTTATTTTTGTGAGAAAGATTATAAGAGTAGGTCTAGTGTTAATTGAATGGTACTCTAAATACTATAACAGTTTATATAAGCCACAAAAGTCTTTAGAATGATTGACTCTTGGTGTCTGATACTGGAATTCAACTAAAATATAATTCTGCACTGGATTTATTAATTTCTTAACAATGTCTTAGCCTTACATGAGAATGCAAAATAAAATTAGTTTTTTTATTCATCTTATACCTCAAAATTACTAAATTAAAGTTAGTCATATGAGAAAACAATAAAAAATGTTAGTACTATGTAAAGCACTACAATGATGTAAAAATTTTTCACTGTTTGTCAACCACTTCTACATCAGTACAGTTGATCAGTTCATTGTATCTAGTTTTTCATGATTACAGATGTTGTGAGTCAACAAAATATAATTAGCAGCAATGAATGAATTAATGACAAACAATTCTTAACATAATAGTCTCATTATTTTTCTTGTTGTGACATTTAGTCATTACTGCTCTATGGTCGACACAGATCAATAAGCTTGAATAAACCATCATTAGTGTTAGCAGAACTCTTTAGTTGTCCATATTAATAAATAGAATATGACATCCACCTTCATATGCTAGGACATACAAATATATAGAATGCGATATCCACATCCATATGCTAGGACATACCAATATATAGAAAGTGACATCCATATCCATATGCTAGGACATACAAATATATAGAAAGTGATATCCACATCCATATGCTAGGACACAAATATATAGAAAGTTATATCCACATCTGTATGCAAGGACATACAAATATATAGAAAGTGATATCCACACCCATATGCTCTCATTCTTAATATCTTTATATGATGAGGTAATATCTCTTCAATAGTTAATAGCAAACCCCAGAATGCTTAGAATTATTCTATGTTTTTGATAATCTGAGAATCATTCATTTTGATGCTGTGCAGTCTGTACCTTCAATCATCTAATTAAAATGTGAGCCCATATAGACTCTGATACATGTTATATTTGATTTGATATTTAAGATCATAAGTGCAATGTACCAGCCCTTGTCATTCAAACCAAATTGCTTACCAGCACTACTCTCACCTGCCAGTGCTTGAAATGCTGCCTCTCATACTTATCATTTGACCTATCGACTTGTAAGAATTCTGAACTAAATGTTTCTATATGGGAAACGGAATTATTTTGAAGAATTTAAATATTGTATTTTTTTTTCATGCAAATATAGTTATAGTATAGTAAATAGTAATCAAGGGGGAAAAAAAAAATTTTACTATTCTGTGTTTGTTCTTCTTCCCTCAGCACTAAACAGAGAGAGATTTAAGGATTATGTAAATGAGTTGGCAACAATAAAGCTTGATTTGGTGAGTTACACTTTGTTTAGAAATTAATGTGGAACATAAGCTCTATACTTGTTTGTTTAGAAATTAGTGTGAAACATAAGCTTTATACATGTTTGTTTAGAAATGAATGTGAAACATAAGCTCTAGCCTTGTTTGTTTAGAAAATAGTGTGAAACATAAGCTCTAGCCTTGTTTGTCTTTGTTTCAATTTCTTCCAATATTAAAGCAGTGACTTTGTTGGTTTACTTCCTTTTTTTTTTCAGGGCGTAGCAATGTTTTATTTTTCAGTTCAATAGCTGCAAAATTTATTATTCTATTTGTAGCTGTCTGTTAATTCACACACATTAGGCATGTTTGTAGTAACATGTTTAAGAAACGCAGTGTTGAATTTTATTTGATTAGAGTTAAATATTTTAAAACTTTATCAAATAAAATGCATAATCCATTGACAAACATCTAACATAAATCATTTGTATCAATAGTATAAATGATAAGGTACTTGACAGACTCAAAATTTGTCAAAAAACTGTTAAATTTAAACTATGAAAAGTGATTGAAGAATAATGTTTGACAACAACTGTACAACTACTGATCAAGCCTCCTAAAATGTTATTACTACTTTATCAATGACCTTTTCCATTCAAAATCCTCAAGGCTAAAAACATAAACTAGACTATAAAAGTTCTACAGTATCAATATTTAAAACTAAATAAAAGTAGAACAAGTTCATCTTTCAGACCTTGCGACCTATAGGGCAGATGATGTAAAGGTCATCTTTTTCTGTGGCCCACGGTTAACGAGGTTGTCATGTGGCCAGCACATCCACCAACCACCTTTACTTTTCCCCAACTAACGTCAGGTACCCAGTACAGCAGGGTGGACTCAGAGGTGCCCAAAGATCCTGAAATTAAAAAGTCTTCACCAGGATTTGAACCTGGGAACCTTGATTCAGAAGCCAAGCACTTTAACACTAAGCCACCAAGCCTGCTGATAACAAAATACAATAATTAAAACTTTTGTTGACTATAACTGTAAAAATTGTTTTTTTACTTGCAGGGTGAGAAAGTTTTGGTGTTAAAGAAAAAGTATCGTCCAGCATCTGAAAACCTTGAAGGTTCAGATTTAACATCTCAGCCACTGCCACCTTTGGCTTCATCAGTTGCTAAAACTTCTGCACCTAAACCTGCCATGTCAGAACCTAACTTAAGGCCAAAAGAAAGCAGTGTAGATCCTGATCCTCCGTCTATAAAGCCATCGACAAAGCTGGAAAAAAACGACTCTTTGCGTGCTCAGTCTGAGCCACCTGCTAGTAGGTTTCACATAAAATTTTCTAGTCTGATCCTTTCTACTTCTGTTATTTCATAATGTTATGTTGGAGGGTTCAGATGACTAGTCCAATACCTGAGATGAACTGCGGTGGTTTCCAGATCAGACAGCTCTACAAATGTTTTTTCTTCTATATGGATGTTTTGGGGCCAGTGTCCATGTTCAGGACTCTTGATAGAGTATTCAGATTTGAAGAAGCTGATTTAAAAAAAAAAATGTTCTGAGTTGCATAGTGCCACTAACGGCGTGGCTACTTAACAAGTGGCCCGGATTTAAATCCCAATGTATCCTGATATTGACCATGAATTTTAAATGGGAATCTAACTCAAGCTAAGATGTTTGTTAAGAAAATTCATTTTAGGACTACACCAATTTACAAAAAATGTTGAAAAAGATTTGATTATTTTCCCAAACTGAAAGTCGCATGTCACTATAAAAGAGGGTTGCAGGAACCAAAAAGAAAAAGAAAAGAACAAAAACCAGTCAAATATATACTGAGCATTGGGAAGAGATAGCCTTAGACCGCAGCAGTTGGAGAGAGACACTGACCAAGAAAGCTATAGACAGCGAGAAAACATGGGCCTCAGCTCTTGGAAGAAAAGCATGCCACTCGGAAAATGGCCAGCTCCTCTACCACCAAAGCGAAAGCTACCTTGACATGCAATACATGTGGACGGGAGTGTCTCTCCAAAATAGGGCTTCATAGCCATGTGAAAAAGTGTTCGAGATGAACCATAGTCGTTTCATGACTGAAGGAGGCTGACGAGATACTGAGCATTAATATTTTTAGCATACACATTTCATCATCTGTGTATATATTTACTTGTTGAAGTTAAGTTATCCTTACCACATTGTGTAGATAAATCAAATGTAAGCATTTTGTTGGGTCCATCCCACCCTATATCATTATCATGACATGCTTGATACTTATGATAAGCACCTTGACCTAAGTTATGTCCTGGACTTGGTTTAAAAGGAGCAAGAAGGTTTTAAGGTCATACTCTCATCCCAAGTAAACGTGGACTATTCAAAATTTAAAGCATATCCTGTTTCATCTTGCCCTGTCCTTAACCTGGTTCATCAAGTTCAATTTGACATTTTTTTAATTTGTTTTTAAATACTTTGTTACTGTCCCTGACTAACACTTATGAATATTATGAAAGTTAAATTCAGTATCTCTTTGACGATGTGACATCATAACTATTTAAACTTGGCAGCTCCTACAGAACTGAAGAAGGACCACCTGGACGGTCTAGCAATGTCAAGGATGAAAAGTGATGAAAATATGAAGGTGAACCTTATAAGGACTGACAGAGTTGAGCCAAGCATCAGGCCATCAGGATCTAATGCGTCTCTTGCTTCCACCGTAAGTAATGGGCATTTAGATATTCCTGTTAATTAAAATAATTTCTCATAAAATAAGATAGCTCCTCCTTCATGGTCAAAGATGATCACAATGTTATGTCCCAAGAGCTTGAAGATAGCTATGCAGATTTTTAAAGTTCACTCTTAAAGTTCTATTTTACATGGTGATTGTCATGACCTCATAAAAGAAATGATGAATTTGAGGAATTTGATACCTTTTTTAAGGACTTTTCTTGAAATGACAATTACTATTATAGCCATTAATTTATTTTGACACAGTAACCTACATTATGATTTGGAAAAAATTATTTTTTTTATCTTATCATTTATACTACAGATGTTCCTTCAAAATGGAAGATAATTTCTTATGTTTATCAATATGTTAATTTAGTCATCCATATTAAATAAGAGAATTTGCCAAGCTATTTGTTTACCTGGTTGATTCAGGCAACTGGTTAAATGCTCTAATGGCACTAGGGAAGAAGTAGCACTTGTATGAATTAGTCCTAGTATAGAATGTGCTTTTATCTTTGCATTTTTCTGAGTATTTTATTAAATTTGTGTTTTATGTGTAAGTTATGGCTCAATGTTTTATGTTTTATTTTTAGTGATGGGCAAAAGTTAACTAAAAAGCTAGAAACTTTTAGTGTAACTAAAAAAATTAATTATGGCCATTGTTTAACTAGAAAAAAAGTTTAGTTAAAATCATAGTTTAATTAATTTTTTTTAGTTACTAACTAAAAAGTTTAGTTAAAATTTGTACAACTTTTCAACATGTAGTCAGGGTTGAAACACACATCCCTGTTTTCTGGTCATGTGATATCAATAACTTTGATTATTACAAAAATGATGCAGTTAACAACTATTTAGATCAGAGGTCTCAAACTCATATCAGCATGTGGGCCACAGTGGAAAGTAACAATCAGTCAGCGGGCCACACCACGAAAAGATAATGTTTTTTCATTAAATTTTACAAACACTACTGTCACTGCAGTTAAATGCTAAAATAAAATTTTTATATAATTATTAATTACATTTATTGTAGTTTATACATGCACAGGCAGTTTAGTTTACTAAAATAAGTTGACGTTGCCTCTGTCACTAATAAAAAAAAAAGCAGAAACTGTAGTTCCCCCCCCCAAAAAACAAACAAACAAAAAAAACTATAATTACTAGGCCTACTGCAGATGGCTCGTCACTCATGTTTCTGTCCACTCAGCTGAGAGCGTTTGGCAGAGACCAGACCATCGACGTTAGGCCTGAAGTCGCGTGTAGTGGCAAGCCGCAAGGTTGCTCTCAGATGCTCATCAGTCAGTCTTGATCGTAATGCTGTTTTGTTGATCTTCATTCTGGAGAAAAACTGTTCCCAAACCTAAGTACTCCCAAACATCGCAAGAATTCTAGCAGCTGCGCACAATAAGTTTGGCAACTTCTCTCTGGGATGAAACTAGTAGAAATCTGGAACATCAGCGTATTTTTGCTTCAGAACAGTGTCACACTGCAGGTCCAGTAGTTCAATCTAGACTTCAACTGGAACGTTTTTCACGTCAACTGCGAATGGAGTGGCAACAAGGAAAAACTGTGGTTCGAGAGCAGTGAATTGCTGAAAGCGGTGTTCAAAATCTTCAAGTAGTCTGAAGACGATGTCTACGCTGTAGTTCAACCGTTATGCTCTGTAGAAAAGAGAAATGAGCCAGGTTTCCATCTGCCAGCTGAGTGGCCCACAAAGTCAGCATGCATCTGAATGAATCAAACATCACGGTAATCAGCTGCTTTGTGCTCTGTAGTTGTGAATTGATTGCATTGAGATGTTGCGTGATGTCAGTAAGAAAAGCAAGATCCGACAAAAACATTAGGTCACTGAGCTGAGGTATGTCTCCGTCATTCATTGCCTTGAACAATGCTATTTCCCGTCTCAGTTCAAAAAATCTCTGCAGCACTTTTCCATGACTCAACCATCTGACTTCCGTATGATACAGCAACTCTCCTTATTCCGTTTCTAAATCAGCTAGAAATTACACAAACTGTCTGCGGTTGAGACCCCATGCACGTATGAAGTTCACCATCTTCACGACAACATCCATCACGTTCTTCGTTTGTAGAAATTTGCCACAGAGTGCTTCTCGGTGCAGAATGAGAATGCAGTGTATGGCTGCAAAAGGTCCCGCCAAGCTGAGCTGATACCGTTTCTCTACCATTAATCCAACAACACCAACCTTCTCTGAACACATTGCTGGTGCACCATCCATAGCCACTTCAACAAGTTTTTCCCACGTAGCCCACACACCTGTCAATACAAGCTTCCAGTTCTTGAAACACGTCGCGTCCAGTCGTCGTTCCTTTCATTGCTAGTAAGTCCAATTGCTCTTCAACAATGTTCAAGTTTTCGTCGACCCTACGAATGAATACGGCACAGTATGCGGTGTCTGTTACACCAGTAGACTTGTCCAGTGCAATGGAATATACTACAAAGTCTTTTGCAGCGGCAATCAGTTGCTGTTGAACATTTGTTGCTGACTCGGTGATCCTGCTTGCAACTGTGTTCGCTGACAAACTTATGCCTTCGAAGGGCTTCTTTTTCTTTTCTTTTTCTCTGGGCAGATAATTTCACATGCCTAAAGCATACACTCTTTTACAAACTGGCCTTCAGTGAATGGTCGTGATGCCTTTGCTATCATCTCCCTAACAACAAAGCTTGCTTTCACAGAATCTTGACACATGTACCCCATCCCTCCCCATCTCCCTTTCTTTCTCCTGTTTCGCTAGCCGCGTGGCCTGATTAGCCTTGCGGCCAAACAGTCGGAGCAGTGATATAATGGTGGCCAGATTCTAGCCGCTATCGGCCAGTGGTAAGAATCAGGCCACCATTCACCCAGCTGAAAGCCTAAGCGGTCGGTGGGCGACAGTGACACCTCATTTACTGATTTGTGCAGTTGTAAATCATTTCACGGCTTATATGTGGTGGTCATTGTAAATTTTATCTAATTTTTTTTAAATTCGTGGACATGGTACCGGGCCACATAAAATAGTTTTGCGGGCCACTTGTGGCCACGTGCTTGAGACCCCTGATTTAGATCAAGTCAGTCTGCATTTGAAGAGGGTAAAGTAAGATGCTGGTAGAAGTTATGGGAGTAAATATTTGCAACTGAAAGTAGCAGTATTATAAAATGTTGTTAAACATTATTTGTCAAAAGCTTCTATGCAGTATAATGAATGAGGTTGTTCCGTATTTTTTTGTGAGCCACGTGGTGGTGTTTAATTTCTGTTTCTAGTGGGAATCTGATTAGTGAGTTAGGTCAATATTTAGTGGTTTTAATCAATTCATTTGCGGCAAACAATAATCTTTTAACTGCAGGAACATCAAGTACACCCTTTTATAGTTTTAAGACTTAGGGCTATTATTGAGATCTAAGTCACAGTAAGTCTAGGCCTATATAGATCTAAAAGCATTAGGATAACCAACTCTAGAAAAAAAAATCTTAATCCACGCCCTCTCTGACCATAAAGTAAATAGACTGTGTTCAACTGATTTTAACAACCTGGTCAGCGCTAGACATACACATTTAGGCCTAGTGTACTGTACGTGTGTAGTCGATGATACTACTACCATGCATTTTATTCATTACGCGTTATGCAATAGTGTTTGCTTAATGTGGAGTGGTCAGACCAGAAAATAACACACTGGCATGGCTAGTCAAGCATGTTCATAGAAATATCTTGACACTAAAATAGTTACACACCCTCCCTGCCCAGAAAGTAAATAGACGGTGTGTCCCACTGATTTTAACAACCTGGCCAGATAGACGTACACGTGTACTATATAGTGTACTGAGTGTGCAGTCCGTAATGACAAGATCACACAGTTTTTTTTCCCTTGCGCGTTAAACGGTTATGCAATAGTGTTACTTGTATTTTTAGTGGTCAGACAAGAAAATAGCACATCAGCATGGTGAGTCAAGCATGTATTTTACACTATAAAATAGTTATACAGGTCAAATGTTTCTTAAAACTCCAACGATTTCATTTCTATTTCTTTAGTTACTATAGATGTAAATTTGAAATTCTAAATCTATGTTATTTCATGAGCTTTTAAATTTTAATTTTAAACTTTACCAGTATATGTAAGATTTTCCGTTATATAATAAGTTAATATAATTTATTTAAAAAAAGAGTACCATTCTTTTCTAAAGGTTTTAATTCAAAGCAAAAATACAAGCACACATATATCTTTTTTTTTTTAATTTTATTGTTCATTAACGTTTATGTAAGAAACATATACCTTATTACTAATTTTATTATGTATAAATATTTCTACAATGTTAAAAGAAAAAGATCGAACTGTAGGCATACAATCAGATGATTATATCTATATAGGTCTAGCTCAACCCCCCCTCCCCCCCCCCAAAAAAAAGTTATGAAAAAGTTTGTATTAGTTTAATTAATTTCTTTTAGTTTAGTTTCACTATATTTTGAAATTCATGATAAACTTTTAGTTTAACTACTTTATTTTAGTTGAAAACTAGTTTTAGTTTAACTTTTAAAAGTTAGCTTAGTTCCCATCACTATTTATTTTATGTATTATTGCTACTTTTCAGTCCTCTGTCTTCAAGTGACTCTAAATTTAGAGATTTACTAATGGTGTTACTCTAGTCAAATAGGAACATTCATTTCTTTGGAGCTATTGCCTTAAACATGATGCAGTGAATTGGTGCTGAAGGCATAGATATCGGAAATAGAGATTGTGATTCAAAACTGATTGATAAATAGGAGCTTTAAAACAAGTCTGTCACTGCTGTCTGTCACATTCTATAATAGATCTATAATTGATTGCAGGCAACTTTCAAAGACATTCCTAGTTTTTACAGTTTAAAGCATATAACTATCTTATTGACCATGTCAAATAGCTATATAGGTGTGAGATATGAGAGCTACAGAGTGGCTTGATTTTTTTTTGGGGGGGGGGGGGAAGCTCATAGAATTGTTTTGGTAAACTTAATGTTTTAATATGCTCATTTTTTTTTTACTTCTGATTTTAAAAAAATTATTTATTTTGATGTTGATCTATCCAGAGTCTTTGTTTATATTGTTGTATCCATGCAGGAATCTCACAGGTCTACAACATCCAGCACATCTGAAACAGCATCCATGGATGATGATGTCAATGCTTCCGTTGTGAGTGTCAAGGACAAGATTATCAAAATGAACAACATGTCCGTCAGCAACCTTCAACTTGCTCCAACCTTCAACAAGAAAACTCATAAAGTAACCAAGGTGTGTAAGTCATTGGTCTATTTGTTTAACGGTGTAGGTTATACCTGAATCTTTTACAGATTATGAGTTCAGAGCATGACATTCTATCTCTAGTATTTTTTTAGTCTTCAACTGTGTTTGTTAGATCATTAGTGATGGAAACTAAACTAAATTTTAAAAGTTAAACTAAAACTAAGTCTCAACTAAAAGTAAGTAGTTAAACTAAAAGTAATTAAACTATAACAAACTTTTTCATAACTTTTTTTTTGGGGGGGGGGGGGGGGGGTAATCTAGACCTAGCTTTAATCATCCAACTCTATGCCTGATCTAATTCTTTTAACATTGTAGAAATATTTATCCATTATAAAATCAGTAATAAAGAAGATGTTTCTAACATAAACGTTCAGGCCCAAAAAATTTGAAAAAAAAAAAAAGATGTCTAAATAAATATGTGTGCTTCTAATATTGCCTTCAATTCAAACATTTACCTAGTACTTTTTGAAAAAAAAAATTATTAACTTAAATATAGAATTTCTCATTTAGATCTAGTAATCAAAGAAATAGAAACAAAATATATGGAATTTTATGACACATTTGACCTGTGTAACTATTTTAAAGTACATGCTTGACTAACCATGCCAATGTGTTATTTTGACCACTCAACATACAACATTATAGCATAACCATTAAACACGTAAGGAAAAAAACATGAGGTGGTCTTGTCATTATGTGGACTGCACACTACAGTACGTATGTGTACGTCTATCTGATGAGGTTGTTAAAATCAGTCGGACACACAGTCTATTTACTTTCTGGGCAGGGAGGGTGTGTAACTATTTTAGTGTAAAGTAGATCTACAGACATGCTTGATCAGTGTGTTATTTTCTTGTCTGACCACTCTATAATAAGCAAACACTATTGCATAACACGCAAAGAAAAAAACTTAGGGTAGTCTTGTAGTATCATCGACTTCATATGCACACATAGGCCTACATGTGTAGGTCTATCTGATCTGGTTGTTAAAATCAGTCGGACACAGTCTATTTACTTTTTGGTCTGGGAGGATATGGATAAAGATGTTGTTTTTTTCTAGAGTTAGTTGTCCTAATGCTTTTAGATCTTTATAGACGTAAACGTCAATTTAGACCTAGATCTGAGATCTATAATAAGTCCTAAGACTAGAATCTATTATACCATACATTTCGGCTTCATCTGTTATAAGCTGTTAGCTGTAAAAAGGGTGTACTTGATGTTCCTGTAAATAATAAATTATCGTTTGCCGCAAATGAATTGATTAAAACTATTAAATATTGACCTAACTCGCTATTCAGATTCCCACTATAAACAGAAATTGAACACTACCACGTGGCTCACAAAAAAATTCGGAACAACCCCATTCATTATACTGAATAGAAGCTTTTGGCAAAAATGTTTTAACAACATTGTATAATACTGCTACTTTCAAGTGCACATATTGACTCCTATAACTTCTTCTTTACCCTCTTCAAATGCAGAATGACAAAATAGCTTATAACTGCTATAATTTTTTTGATAATCAAAGTTGTTGATGTCACATGATGAGTGAGTTTCAAACACTACCACATGGTGGAAGTTTTACAAATTTTAATTAAACTTTATAGTTTAATTACTAAAAAAAAAAAAAATTAAACTACGATTTTAACTAAACTATTTTTTTGTAGTTAAACTTTGGTCTTAATTATTTTTTTTTTAGTTCTAACTTTTTTGTTAACTTTTGCCCATCACTATAGATCATCCACTGTGGAGTTGTTACAAAGCTTATATCAACTCACTCTTGTAGTTTTTTTACACAATATTTCTCCTATACCAAGTAACAGATCAAGATGGAATTGATGCAAAACTATTCATACTACCTAACAAAATATGAATCAATTAAAAATACAAACAATTAATTAATTATTATTTTTTTGGTATCAAAAAAGGAAATAAATCCTACTAGTTGCGTGATATGACTTACGTTGGAGTTATTTACCAAATAACATTTTGTACAAATTTTTTCCTCCCGCTTCCTATTAACAGATCAGGTTGAAATTTTGCACAATTATTCATAGTTGAAGACAATACATAAACCAATAAGAATTTCACCAATTAGTTAATCAATTAGTGGTCATTAATTAATTTGTTTTATATAGAAAAAAAGGAGCTTATTCCTGTAGTATTGATTCCTCTTAAATAAGCTAAATATTTGGGATACAATGATTAATTCTAGAGCTATATTTTTTGGGGTCATATGGTGCCACTAGGACTGGTGTAGCTATTTTGCTATTTTTAGATAAACAATATTTTTAAAAAACTTGGGTAAAAAACTGACATGACATATAAATCACATTAAAAACAAAGTTTGAAGCATTAATTATTATTATTATAGCTTTTATATAGCGCTACTTTCATGCTTATAGCATGCTCAGAGCGCTTTGGTCTAATCTCATTTGTGGACCAGTGGGGGGGGGGGGAGGGGTTATCTAGGAGTTGGTTTTCCGTGCTGCCTTTAGACGCTCAGTAAATGCAACTCTGCCCAAGTTGGGTGTTGAACCCCTTCTAGGTAGCCAAGTTCAAGCGCACTTTGCCTCTCAACCATGCTTCCCACCAATTTCAAGAAAACAACATAATGAAAGTAGGATACAATTTTCACAATTCCCATGTTTTTGGGATGAATTATGGGAAAGATATCCTAACAGTAGAGTTTTTACTTGAGTCTGTATACTAAAAAATATCTGTATGTATTTTTAATCCAGGCTTTACAAAAAGTGTGAAATTAAACATTTTTTTCTATTGATTACTGTTTTTTAAAATAATAATAATAAGAAGAAGAATAAAAATGACTAAATTTAAATATTTTGAAATATTTTTACTTACTGTTTTCATAAACACTTGTTTTTCCAACATTGGGATAGTTTTCTGTCAATCTTCATTTTTCCTTTTAGATATTAGAATGAGACTTTAAAGACCAACATCAGCGTCCTAAAGTAGGAATTGATTTAAAAAAAAAAAACAAATTTAAAAAAAAAGTTTGCTTGTTTAACTTACAGATTTTGCATGAATTGTTTTGACAAAGTCACACTTAAAAATAAAAGAAGACAATGATTACAAATTTAGTGTGTTATGGATTCTTTTATTAATTTAACATCTAATATTACTATTTTTGTTTACAGCAATACATTGAGGATGACGATGCGTCACATTCTTCAGGTCTGATCTACGTTGCTGTAAGTCACATTCATCCTCTTGTTTTATAAAGTTTGATATTGAAGCTTTGATTAACATTAAAACAATTTTTCGTAAAATTCTTTGTAACTTACAAGCTCGGTTAATATTGATGTTCTTCCAGCTGACTGCGGAACAAAAGGATTGGCTTGTTGTGTGTTCCTCTGCAGATTATCAGGAAATGAATCGGCTTCTTTCTAAAAACAATAGTCTTGCCAAACTTAGGGTGAGTGTGTGAACAAACCTGACCTATATAAATTTAGTTCCAACAACTGTAAAGATTTTTTTTCTCTCTCTTTTGTCTTGTCTTATAGATTAATGTCTGAGTAATTAGTTATTTTTATATCTTTCAAACAGGATTTTACAAATGTAAGTAGAGATATAATAGTCTAAATAAATTATAGCTTTTATAGAGCTTATAGATTATATAGCTTATGGCTTATATAGTTTTTATCAGGGTCGCCGCAGGGGTTGTGGCCCCGCGTGCGAAATTTTAAAAATTAGGAACAAAAATGTATTATGATTGAGCTTGTACCAAAAACGCCAAATGATTTAAATTCTTTTTTGTATACCCTTTTTGTGTGTGCCAAAAATATTTTGTGGATCCTTTAAAACCGAGACATTGCCAATAATAATTCTTTCTATAAAGGATTGCTAAGGCTGCTTTTTAAAACCAACACACCACCAGGACAAAATGAAGCAACTCAAAGAACGAATATCGTATTTTTTAAAAAAATTTTATTTTTGGATTGGAATAATTAGAATTTATATAAAATATTGAAATATTTGAGTACTTTAAAAAAATTAAACTAAAAATTTAAAAATAAAGGTAACCTTGGAATGTTGAAATCATGATTTGGCCACCCCTTACATTCAGCCACCTCTTACATTCGTCCGCCTGCGTTTAATGCACACATTGCACAATAGGCAGTTGCAGCCCTGGCTTTTATTATAGCTTTTTATAGTATATTGCATGTAACTAAAGAATCGTGTTACTACATTATAATCTAGTAGATTTTATGTGGGTTTTTTGTTTTATACTTAAAATTGATTCTCTCCATGTGTTTACATTTTTTGTATTACAAAAGAATTGTTAACACTTTAATGTATCTAATGAGTGAAAAGAATATTAATGATTATCTCCCTTTATTCTTTCAAAATGCTCTGTTTGCTTGGCACATTGTTACCAAAAGGGGGTGAGTAAAAGTTGTTAGTTTTTCTATTATTTTAAAATTTGATTTAGCAGAGATAGTCTGCTTATATGAAAAAAAAAATGTTCATACCATATATGTACTTACATCCTTTTATTTTCGTTTTATTTACTTGCTAACTCTCTGCCTCTGTGATGTGATGGGGACGCAATTAGTATGTAAGTAAATCTTTTTTTTTTTTTTAATGATAGATAGACTTTCATATTTATATCTGGATTGGCCATTTTTATTTTACTACAATATTTGATGATCCATTGTATTCTTTAAAATGTTTGATTGTTGACAATTTTATTTTTGTAAAGGTTTAGAATTTTTTTAATTAGATCCAAATGCTGGAAAAATGTTGTTTTATTCATTACATTTTAAAAAGTGGATTGACTGATTTTTTTTTTTTTTTATATCTTGGGTAGCAAAGTAGTTTTATGTATAACATAGAGCTAGAAATGTTTATCATTTTGAACAAGCTATTAAAAAGTAGGATGGCCACTTACATAATAAAAAAAAAATTATACTTAATAAGATCCTTAAAACAAGAAAAAAACAACACATTTGAGTCTTAAATTTGAAGTTTTACTATATTTTTTTTTGCTTACATTGAGACTAAAAGCTACAGAAACAAATACAATTGATGATCAGTTTGTACTGCTTATGTACTCTTTTAATATTCCATTTATTGTGTTTTAAAATTTGTGTTTGTTTTTTTGGTAATCAGTTTTCATAATTTTGTGATGACCATTTCTTCTTTATTCAGACTGCACTCCATTGGGCAGCTAAGTTTGGTAAGGAGCAAGTCATCAAACTTATAGCAAACAAGCCGGGTGTCAAGATAAATCAGAAATCGGTAGGTGCATTGTCTCTGTTAAGTTTTTGTAAAATTATGTAAATGATCAGAGAGTTGGCCTGTTGGACTGATTAATAAAACATCAAATGAACACACACGCAGCATAACTGTTACCTCAACACATCATGTTCTGTGTTTTTGTGTAAAGGTCATGAAAAGGGGAAGTAACTTTATTCTTCATTCATAGAGATTCGTCATTAATTGTTACTTTCCCTTTGTCCACGCAGTTCGTAATCTTGGAGTTTACTTGGACTCAACTCTGATTTTTTTCCACACATGTCGGCTCTGCAAAGGTTTCTCTGCAGCTGCACAAATTAAACTATATCTGACCCATATTTAACAATGACATCAACAAAAAAAAAAAGCTTAGTTGTGGCATTAATTCTGCAATGCAGTTGCTCGCGGTGAATTCAGATAATTCTGGACAAACAAGAAGAGTCTCTGGTACTGCACACTCCATGGGCTTCCTGTCAGTGTAATGTCAACAACAAGGGCATATATAATAAAGAAGTAACCTTGTATATTGGTGAACTGATCACTCCATATGTCCCTCGGAGAACCCATGTGCCCCATTGACTCAACGCTTCTTGTTGTGCCAGGTTTTTTTCTTAATAGTTATGGTTTGCAGGCTTTTTTCAGGGCATGGACCAAAGGTTTTGAACTCACTCCCCATTGATCTCAGACAGACAACATGCTACACTTCATTCAAGAAGTACATTAAGACTTATCTATTTAAAAATTGTTTAGATTAGTTTGTTATTTAAAACTCTCTTGTTTATATTTGTTATATTCACAAAAGGCCTTTCATATTGCACACTTTAGTCAACAGCACTATAAATTAAATTATATTTTTCATTGCTATACTTAAAACAGGTATAGGTTTCTTTACATGGTGCCCTATAGAGTAAAAGGTTTAACAAGACTGAAAATACTTCATGCACCTACAAAGTGTTTTTTCAGTTTCAACCATTCTACTTATATCAGTGAACAAAAATAATTTAAATCATTTATTATATAATTTTTTTAAATTTTTTTTTTATTTTTCCAATTGCCATTGAGTTAATAATTTAACTAAACAAAACGAATTAAGTTTAACAGCTGATTTAATTTTTTTTTTCTTTTCATGTTCACTGCCATCTCTAGCATGTAAGTATGTTTCTGTTTCATCTGACGTAGTTTTATGTTTATCAAACTTTTCAATTCAAAATTTATATATTAAAACAAATTTTTTTAAAGATCCTTTTTTTTTCTGTATTATTATTAACTAATTAGTATCTATTTTAAAACTAACAAAAAAAAACAGTTTGAATGTGGCTTAAAAAAAAAACACCACCACTAATATATTAATTAATATTCAATTATAATTTTTAATTGGTTTGTATTTTACATGCTCCTGGACATCCCTTTTCCTGATCTAACAGGGGGTAAGTAAGAACGTTTCTTTTTCTTTTCAATGTGCATAGAATTTTTATTTATTTTTATCTTAGGAAAATATTTTATGAATAGTATCTGTTGCCCTGACAGTTATTTTTGTTCTGTATACAGTGAACTCTTTTTCACTGTCAGGAAAACGTATACTGCAAGGGAAGGCATAATTATTATACTTTTACTAGTTAGGAAATATTTTCTTTTAACATATGCATGTAAAGGGTGGGGCATAAAGGGGAACATTTGGAGTGGGCACTGTATGGGCTCTAGTGGTTTTGGAGATGGGACAGGTATCATTCAGTAGGCTAGGCTCTACCTTTTTCATTTATTATAATAATTTTTCACAACCCATCATGAATTGGAATGTTGAACATTGTAGCTTTGTTGAAGCGTATTATGAAAACAACCTATCTGTAATTGCGACATTATGTGCTTGGTTGAAATGCATCTGTACCAGATCAGAAAACCTTTTTTTTTTTTAAACTTATTTAAACAATACTGCTTTTTATGTACTTTTCAGAAACAATTTTTTCCTTAGATAGTTGGGTTCTTTTGGTAGCTTTATTCGAAATGTGGGGATCTTAATGTCCCACTTTTTGTATAATAGAATTATGTAGATAAAGAAGTCTCTTTCTCTTTTTGGTCACTGCAGGGTTACACACCACTTCATCTGGCAGCCATCCACAACCATGAACACATTGTTGATCTTCTAGTGCAGACATTCAGTAAGTTTTTTTGTAGTGTTATGTTTTTCTCTCAAGATTCAAGTTTTTTGTAGTGTTATGTTTTTCTCTCAAGATTCAAGTTTTTTGTACTGTTAGTTTTTCTCTCAAGATTCAAGTTTTTTTTGTGTGTGTTTCTCTTTCAATGTAATTTATTTATGTTCATTCACAAATTTTTATGGTGTTGCTCAAGGAGAGAAATATCTGTTTTTTATCTTTTTTCTCTTTGGAATTTTAACAATTCCCTTCATCACACATCAAAGATAGGTCACCTTGACCATGCTGAATATAATCCTTGACAATCATCCTCGGTTCAAAACCCTCTTCACCACCATCCCATGGTTTCCTTCCGGATTTTTTTGGACCAGGACATCATCATCATCATCATCTTTCCTTTGCTGTCCTCGTGGAACATAGGGCCTCAGTAAAAACATGCCACTCTCCATGGTCTCTTGCTAGTTTTTTTAATGGCTTCCCAGCTCTTGCCTGCCCTCTCGGCTTCATCTAGTATACTGCGTCGCCATGTTCTTTTTGGTCTTCCTCTACGTCTTGTTCCCTGGGGGTTCCACACTAAGACCTGTCTAGCTCTGTTGCTGGTATCTTTTCTAAGGGTGGGACCAATGCCTCTCCACTTCCTCTCTAAGATCTGCATCTCTATAATCATAAAATTTCTGAAGCAACATCTTATATACAGAAATCATTTAATCTAATTGCTTTCATATAGTTCATTTTTCATGCGCATAGCATGCTCAATGTGGTATGGTCCAATCTTTTTTGTGCTTTGTTTGATTTTTAAATAATTTTGTCAATTTAGGGATTCCATGATAACTGTTCATTTCTTATAACACCTAGATATTTTGAGTTTTTACTCTGTGTAATTGGTTGACCATAAATAAAAGAAGTTTTTATTTGTCTTAGTTTATTTGTTACTCTTAATAGTTAATTCCCATTTCTGTTATTCTTCTAATTCTCTTTGTAAAATTTCAGTATCTTGTGTTGTTTTTATTGTTCAATATATTATGCAATCATCAGCAAATAATCAAACTTTTGTTCCTGAACTAATGCAATTTGTAGAAATGAAATAAATGCCTAAGCATTAGCTATGGTTGAAATGATGTCGCCCACACAGCAGCCTCCTCTAGTGCAGAAAAATGTTAGTTTCTATAGTTATGTAACACCCTTATCCTAGCTTTTTTCTAGTTTTAATTTTGAGTTTATTTTTAAAACTTTGGTTCTGCCCACTTTCAGAGTATCATCCATTACTTTGACCTATGTTCATTAATTAGTGTTTTTTTTTAAAGCTACTTTCTCTAATTCCATTTTATTCAAATATTTTCTTGTATACATTAAGTCATTAATCTACTCTCATGGACAGGGTGGTCATTTTCTGTTGTGCATATTAGTCAAGTCTGTTGTACAATGTTGGTCATTTTTCACAGTACATGTTTTGAGGCCCTAAGATTTTCTTCCAATAAACCTCCTTTTAGCCAGGTTCAGTTTCAAGGTTCTCCACATTTAGAGAACTTTTGTATAATGTTCCATTTGTTCATTCCTGTTCAACCAACAACAGACTTGACAGGGGGTTTAGTTCTGGATTAATTAGCGGTCATTTACTCAGCATCCACTAATTTAATAAAACTACACAGCTCCAGATAGAGGCACAGTGGCTGAGTGGTATAGCGCTTGACTACTGAACCGGTGTTTCTGGGTTTGAATCCTGGTGAATATTGGGATTTTAAATTTTGGGAACTTTGGTCGCTTCTGAGTACACCCAGCTTTAATGGTTACCTGACGTTAGTTAGGGAAATAGTAAAGGCGGTTGGTCATTGTGCTGGCCACATGACAACCTCATTAACTATAGGCCAAAGATCATCATTTGCCCTATAGACCACAAGGTCTGAAAGGGGAACTTGAACTTTACTTTACTTACATAGCTTTAAGTGAGCAACCTGGGACTCAAATGTGAAATTTTGAAAAAAAAAATACTGTTAGCTTTTTAAAAAATTACAAAAATTTTTAAGTTCTACTTTAAGAAAGAAAAAAAATTTACTGGCAACTGTAACACTTATCTTTTCTTTTCTATGTGCTCCGTAGAAGCTGATCCAAACATCCGTGACCACAGCGGCAAGAAAGCCAAACACTACCTGAATGCCAACAGTAAACTGCAACGTAAGAAAGTATTATCTATTTTTAGTAACAACCCTCCCTACGAGACTCTGACCGCCTTGGTCACTAACTCAAACAATGCTCTGTTTAAGACCAAGTCTGGTACCAGACTGTCCATATCTGATCCCATACCATTGGACAATGCCAGTGCTGTTTGATCTCTCATCCATTGTAAAATATAATATGTAATCTTACACTAGGATGATGCACTACTGCAGTAGTTGAATCCATCTTTCTGTCCACCTGTAAAACAGAATGCTGATTTAGTTTGAAAACTTGTGAATTCATTCTGTGAATGTATGTATTATGTATGTGTATTAGACTTGTGGTAATGTTTAGTTGTATGGTACGTTCTATCTAGATATCTATTTGCTATATATAAACACCTCTGTGTTAAGTAACGAGTATCTTGATGCATAATTAGTCTAGTCTCATAATTTATTCCCTAGTCACAAGTTTTTTAATAGGCTTATTTAGTTAACTTGCTTTCATATGTGCCAACTTTAGTGCTGTGAAACTCTGGCTCTAGTTTGAAGTATAAATGAGTTATAAAAAAGAAATGTATATCATGGTGATTAAGTGCTGTCTCCATGGCATTATAGCTGCTTGAAAACAAATACAATAGAAATATTTTGTACTTTCTACCCCTCCGATGAAATATTAATTTGACTAATGGACTATAGTTTGCTAGTTTTTAGAACCAGACTTGGAAATATTTTCCACACATAAGTGGTTTTTCTTATTTTCTTTGTGTCCTACTCAGAGCTGCCTTACGTGTTGAAAAAAGTTTTATTTGTTTGAGTGTATGTTTTAATATTATCATAAGGATGAAAGATACAAGCTGTTTTCCCATTTTTAAACATGTATATTTATGTTATTAGAAAAAAATCTACAACTCCCTGCGATTAGCTGCATGTAGTATCAATTTTTGAAGAGGGTTATGTCTTTATATTATAGATTTGGGTATTAGCTTTTAAGTTTAAGGATTTTGCTAGATAGTTTTTAGTGATTATTTAAGAGGGATTTTTTTTTTTTAAGTATCAAAGTTTAAGGTAGTACTCCTATCAAAGAGAGGTAAGACTTTCTTAACCATAACTGCAGTACAAGAATTCAACAGTGCCTGTGTGTAATTATTTCCCCAAAACAGAGCTTAGTTTTACCCAAAAATACTTATTTGAAGTTTGAAAAAAGAATTTCAGATTTAGCATTTCAAAACCCTGAAACCCTGAGCACACAAGTTTGTCAGTGTTTTCTAAATAGCAAAAGTTATTTTAATTCAATATCAATGTTGTTTTATTTTATGTAGAACTGTGAATTTAAAGCTGCTATCATTGGGCCAAACCTCTTGTGGGGTATTTTACAATTCTGAAACAGAATCTGTTATTTTCTAGCTAGGCTTTGATCTAGTAGTTTGTGATTTGATGCATTTTAGAAAGCTCACTTTTTTCCCCACTTTGGCTTAAATTGTCTTCGGGGATCTTATTATCTTTTCAGTTACAAGAGTTTCTTATCTTTATAGTGACAGAGGTTCTTATCTTTATAATGACAGAGGTTCTTATCTTAATAATTACAGAAGTTTTTATCTTATAATGACAGAGGTTCTTATTTTAATAATTACAGAGGTTCTTATCTTAATGATTACAGAGGTTCTTATCTTAATAATTGCTGAGGTTCTTATTTTATTAATTACAGAGGTTCTTATCTTTATAATGACAGAGGTTCTTATCTTAATAATTACAGAGGTTCTTATCTTAAAAATTGCTGAGGTTCTTATTTTATTAATTACAGAGGTTCTTATCTTTATAATGACAGAGGTTCTTATCTTTATAATGACAGAGGTTCTTATCTTATTAATTACTGAGGTTCTTATCTTATTAATTACTAAGGTTCCTATCTTTAAAATGACAGAGGTTCTTATCTTAATAACTGCTGAGGCTCTTATCTTAATAATGACAGAGGTTCTTATCTTTATAATGACAGAGGTTCTTATCTTTATAATGACAGAGGTTCTTATCTTATTAATTACATAGGTTAAGTACATTCTCAGTCATCTTATCTTATCTCTGCCTGTGGTCCCATCTGGCACAAAATCCACAAACCAGTTTCCTCCAGGCATCTCTGTTCTGGGAGAGTCTCTCCAACTCCTCCCATGTCATGCTCCTCTTTTTTGGCATTTTCGACCTGTCAGCTTTAGATTTCACCAACCAGTGTCATACACCTTCCAGCTAGAGAACCATCTTCTCCCATGTCTGCGATGTCTGTTGGTTTGCAGATTTGGTGTTTCTGTTGCTGTTGTTTTTTTTTTTTAACAAGGCTAGCTAAATCCTAGGCCCAGTGCTCCTTGTTTTTTAGTCAGGCTTGGAACACAGTTCATTAAGTTGAACTGGTTTAGCTGGCCGATACAAGTGATGTTTCTATATTAAATATGTAATAGCTTCTTGTACAAGAATAAATTTATTAATGTCTAATTCTCTTAAATATTTTATGGAGACTTGCCAACTTTTGTATTTAAAATTTGCCATCATTTTTCTCTAGGTACACTTTCAACTATTAAGTGATATGTAAAAATGTTATGAGCTTCTATTGTTTTTTCTTCTTCTTTTTATGCTTCTAAATTACAATAATAAATATTTTACAAAGGGCCATTAACATTATTGTATACAGAATTCATTAACATCAATCATCTATCTTTATATATGTGACAATTAGTATTAAAAATATGTATATTTTTCTATATATGTTGCATGTTATATTACGCATAATTTTGTTTTATATTTTATATGCTGGTTAAAAAAGGAAACTAACTCCAAAGTATATTTTGAAATGATCTCCCTTGGAGTTAATAACTTTAAAATCACTTCTATTTTGCTGTGTAGCTATAAGCTTTTTTGTTTGTTGATGCTCTAAAAGTAATTGTTCACATCCTGATGTGTGACCGTGTCTTTGGGTTTGAAAAATTTACTGCTCTATTTCCTTGAACTGATTTCAACGTATTAGATAACAAAGTATTAACAAATTTTCAATTTAATATAAACTTCTGCCACATTTCCTTGGATTATTTCAAAATAATTTCTAGCCACCTTTTTACACTTGAAAAATTTTGTTTAAAGTTATAAGTGATATTTTGATACAGACGCGGAGCAGCACACTTAAAAACAGCTTTATTTTTGCATTGCCCAGCCATCTTAAGAATGATGTTAAGTTTGCAGAAATGAATAAGTTTATGTGCCTTTTACTGGTGGGGACATAGTGTGTGAAAGTGTGATGTCATTTTTTTATTTTTCAGCCTCCATGTTGGCTCCATACCACACACATGTATAATAAGAATAGGCCATACATTATTTTTTTAATATTAATTAAATAAAATAATGAATCACGAATACCTTAATCACAAATTTTATTTTATGAATAAAAAATCATTTTTGTTTGTTTTGTTTTAACTAAACAATTTCAATGTTGCTTAAAATTACTTGTTGATAGTATTGTTTCTTAATAATAGAAAAGAAGGATATTTATACTGCTTCAGTTGTGTATGGAGCCAGGCATGTAGATATGACTTTACAACTTTCACACTCTAAGATGTAAGATGCGGCTTCTTGTCATCAGCAACCTGAATGAAGTGCTTCTTTTCTTGTCTCGGAATCAAACAGTTGATGTTGATCTCCATGTTCCTTGCTTGTTGTTGATCCAGTCATGACATTTCAGACTCCCTGAGGATAGTGTGTTTCATTTTGTTCATGTTTTAAGTTTGGTAAAACAATTCTATCCTCATTCAGTTGTGGAAGCTTATTGACAAACTATTATGAACCAAGTCATTACATTTACTTAGAAACGTAAACTTCTTATTAAATTTCTGGTCCTGACTCATTTTTGTTTACGCAGGGTTTGTTTCCACAGTCTCAAAATTTTTCTTTCTTCCTAGTTTTATTGAAACAGCAAAGGTCAAGCTTTTAACAAAATTTAATTGGAATGCTTAATTTAATTGGATATTTTTGTATGTTTAGCCCATGGTTTCACTGGTTTCTAACAAACTGTTTGTGAATTCAGAGGAAGCTTATAATATGGGAAATAATGGGGAGTGGGGATGATTTTAATTCTAAACATAATGTCTTTTTAGAAATTACTGATAAACTCTTCTGTTGACTTATTTCATCCTAGCATTCAGTTAAGACGTTCTGACGTTAAGACTAAATTGATTCTGTTGTTGCTACTAAAAGTCCTAAACAGAAATGTTGACATAACAAATTTCTGTACTTGAACTGTGTACTTAATCTTTGTACAATGAGAATCCAGTTTTTAGCAGTTTTATATTGGCAAGTCTATGTTCATTTGAGAGGCCAGTTTTAGCAGTTTTATATTGCGAAATATTGTCTTAACTTCTTACATTTTTTGGTTTGGTCCAGGTTTTTTTTTTTTTAATCATTCAATTTTTATTTTCTTTGTGCATATTGCAACCTTAAAATAAATTATTTCATCAAATATACTTTAACATTTTGTATTAGGGATGAATTATGCGCTAAAGTTAATAATTTCTTTTTTGGGGTCAAGGTCTTGGTTTAGTTGTCCTTTATTATTCATTAATATTTCAAAATTTGACCTTAGTAATTTTTAAGTTTAGTTAATGTACGTCAAACTGGAGTTTCAAAGTGTCTGTCAAGGACACATTTTTTTTTCTCCATTTTTTGGAATGGTGGGATGGCAGTCGTTTAATTAACGGATGATGAGTAGCAGTGAAAATTATTTATATTTTTTGCCATATTTTAATAAGTATCCCCTATCACAAAGACCAGTGATTCTCAATCTGGTGTGAATGACATGTAAGCACACTTTCAGTAAACACTTTCAAAAAGAATGCACAAACGGTAAATTTGCATTTATCATGTCAGCCTATTGATTGCAAGCTTTTCTTTTTTCTTTTTTTTTTTCAAGTATTATCATTTACCTATATATGGGGAAAACAAAATAAAAATTAAAAAAATTAGGAAATATGTAAGATGATGCAATAGATTAGATTCTAGTTATAGTTTAATATGAAAGCAGGAATTTAAAACTAATCTAACTAGTTTTTTTTTGTTTTTTTTAACATTTTATTACATATCTTCATGAAACATATTTAACTTCATTTAATTTGTGAAAATTACCATCAACATTAGTAAAGATAGATATTATGCATTATTATAATCAAATGCTTTTTCTAGATTATATTGCAAGTTTACAATTGTCATTATTTTTGTCCTTGGGCTGGAAACAATATAAATAACCCTCTGATAAAAAATCAAGAGCTTTTGGCATAGAGGGCTCTGAAGGATCTATTGACATAGATTCCAGCATAATCTCAATTTAATAAGTGCTTTGTTTTTAGATGGCTATAATTAGGCCTTATATGTTTATAGATGGCTGTAACATACCTAATATGTTTTTAGATGGCTATAATATGCCTATCTCTATGTATGTCATTTATTAATTAATCCTATTATTTTATGTAATAGCATAACTTCCCTAAACTGGTAGTATAATAGTACAACAGTGTGCAAGACTCACAAAGTGGCAGTGCAATATTAAATTATGCTTGTGTTTCTTCCTTCATTAACATCCATCTACTTTTGAACTAGTGTGTGATGCTTATGTTTAAATTATCCCCCTTGTCTGAAGAAAATATTCTAATTTTGATTCTGTTCAATTGAAGGCATTTTTTCTTTGTAGTCAGCTACTTTTTAGTACACTCAGTACATATTATTAAAAAAATTCTAGTTTCAGGTGGCTTATACAAAAGGAATGCTGTTTGGGATTAACTATTATATTAAAACATTTGAGTGTTGCTTTTTTTTTAGTTTCTTAAACTTGAAGTAGAGTTATCTTCTTTGTGATTTCCTCATCTGTATGTGTGCTTGTATAGATTTACATGGCTATATTATCACACATTTGTCAAAGATTCATAAGAGAATGATGTAGACTTTTGTATTGTACAGTAGTGACAAGAAGTTCAAAAATGCTTTTACTTTCTAGAAGTAAAAAAAATAAAACTTCTACTCGATCTTTACATTCTGAACTAAATCTAGAGTCTATAATATTGTTTAAATGACTTATAAAATATAATTATCTCTTGATCTTTATTTGTTTTAATGTTTTGGCTAAATTATGAATCTAGCTATAATAGAGGTAATACTGAGACACCAGCTGTATTTGTAAATCTTGATTGACCAGAATTAATAAATGGATTGCGAAGATTTTATAGATCTAACTCCTTCTCTTTAATATATTTGTGGGCAGAATCCCTGGAGTATGGAAATTGTGTTGTTTATAGTTTAGTAATCTTAAATCTGAAGATCGCAGGTTTTCTTTTGTTGAATAGTTTATTCAGAGAATTCTTTTTTTTTTTCAAATCATTATAGATTTCATGTTTAAATGATCAGAATTATTTACTCTTTGGTCAGCCACTACATTTCTATATCTGTGGGTCTACTCTAAATTATGTAGTAGTTATCTCTTTTATTGTCTCCCCTGAATAAAATGCTCTTCCAAGTATTTCAGATTTCCATGTTGTCTAAAAATTTTTTAATGCATGTTCATCTTTACCTTTTTTTACTTTTTTAAGAAAACTTGTGTATTCTGTATGCTAAAAATGGGTATAATTTAAGATGCCAACCTAGATTCTTTAATATGTAAAACATAAATAGTTCATGTTGTCAACTGTAATTTATTAACCTTAATTAGATGAAGAACAGCCCATAGTCCTCAGACGTCAGCGTAAAAGCAGCAATGGTAAAAGTTTACAGTTCCCGAGAGCTTGAGCTTGCTGCACTCTGCATCACCTTTATCTCACATCAAAACATCCACCGCATCTGTCACTGTTACATCTGTTGCTGTCACAACTGTCACTGTCATATTTGTCACTGACATCTATTGGTGGCACAACTATCACTGTCATATCTGTCACATCTGTTGCTGTCACAACTTTCGCTGTCATATCTGACACTGTCACATCATGCTTAACTTCGAAGGAATCTTGTTCTTGTCAGCCATATTGACTGCTTTCTCAGCATGGCGGCGTCTCTTTCTCTTTTATATTATCAATTATAAAAATTTAGAAGCAGCGTTAAGAACTGGATGTGGATCTATTATTGTTTTAACACCTCTGTAAGCCATATCTTAGTGTAATGATTATAATGATTAGAATGTTAGTTCCTTTTGGTTTTATCAACACAATTTATAGCTTAGGGCCTTGGGACCTTTATCATCAGGGCCAGATTTACCTCTTGATATAGGTTAGAGCCTTGGGACCATATCATCAGGGCCACATATAACTCTAGGCAACAGAAGCTGTAGCTTATAGCCCCCAAGAGCTATTTAGGTTTTACATATAATATTTGCACTCAGAGATGGATCAAAGGGCCCAAATCTGAAAAAAGCTTAGGGGCTTTTCAAGTCTAAATAATGGCACTGCATATAAATTTGCCAACCGGCTGGCTCCACTGACTGCATCACCACAAAAACTTGTCAATTTCAAAGGGACCTCTACAGCTAGATTATGCGTTGTGGGTAGAAGATTAGAAGAGCCAGATGGCACCCAGAGGCTATAGCTAGGCATCACTGAATGGAGTAAAGCCTGTAACCTCACATTTTTTTTTTCTGGTGTTAACACGTTGTGTTTAGAGGGTTTAGAAAATAGTAGTGTCATTATTTGAAGTTAAAACAAAAAGTAAAGTTTCCCTTTCAGACCTTGCCATCTATATGGCAGATAACGAGGATGTCATGTGGACAGCACAATGA
Source organism: Biomphalaria pfeifferi (assembly GCA_030265305.1). Taxonomy (NCBI): domain Eukaryota; kingdom Metazoa; phylum Mollusca; class Gastropoda; family Planorbidae; genus Biomphalaria; species Biomphalaria pfeifferi. Next base: position 53,555 of record JASAOG010000103.1, on the reverse strand, counting down.
CCGACCACCTTTAGTTTTCCCCAACTAAAGTCAATAAGTTTACAAAGAAAAAAAAAAGGATCATACCCATTGTCCTTTTTCCACACACCCCCCTCCCTCCTTGTTTACTGCTTTAAGAAAAACTTGTTGTGATGAGCTTCTTTACTTTGACACTTCATCAAGTCTGTGACTTATCGAACAATGTAATGAGTTGATTGTGTTTGTTAAGGTCTTTGTTATTGACCATCTAGTGGCAGGCAAAGTAGTTTTTTTCTTTCTTTTGTTTTAAAATTAATTTTTGTTTAAACTTCTGTAAATGCACTTGTGGCAAGTGAATTGTATACATTCTATATGCTTTTTTCTTTTAATGCTTATTACATTTTATTGTACAAAAGTTGCAGCTTAATTTATTATTTTAGAAATTTGCATGTCAGAATTCAGGATACTTTTCTTTACAATGTTTGGAAATTTTTTAAAAATGTAAATAAAATTTGTTGAATAAAAATGCATTAAATTGAAATAGAGGAATAATGTTGTGTGTGTGAGTGTGTGTATTTACATGTAAAATTGTATAACTAATCTGATTTTTCATTTGAAAAAAACATCCAAACGGAATGATTATATAAACTCCCCTTAGATAAAGTGACAAATAACTATGTCCACAGTTTATATTGAAATGACAGTTACTCTAGATAAGCTCTAGATCAGTTATATGTTCTAAATGTGGTTAAAAAATTGTAACTTAACACAAAAAAGACTTGCATGGTAGATACCATTGAATGTAGTATGAAGAGGATAAATCCCATTGACGAGAAGCGGGACCTTTTTTATGAAAGAACTATAGCTTCTCTTACATTAATTTGTTTTTAAGTCTCTGGTCGACTCTTGGTTTATAGTTCAACAAGTATTCTGTCATGACCTCTTTTTCTAATTATCATGTTCTCACCCAAGATAAAAGTAACTCTTTTCCATTTTGTTAAAGAATCTTACCTCCATTTTAATCACATTGTTCTGTACTGGCTATGTGCTTTGCAGGAAGGATTTCTTATGCTTTATATATATATATATATATATATATATTATATAAATATAAAATATTTAGCAGTGTGTGCCTATAAGCTTAAAATTGTTAATTAATGTTCCGAGAGTTAAGAATCAGATGTTTGTGAAACAAATGCAACACTGTACTTAAAACAGTCTATAGTTTTGGTGAAAGGTCTTTTTTGAACCAAGATAATCAAGGAGGATTACTCATGCTGGCATTATTGAGGTAAACTAATAAATGAAATGGTTTTATCATTTAACTGGTTTTCATTTAATTACATGTTTACCTTTCAATCCTATCCATTACTCATTGTAACAAAACTTTTCACCTAATTAATCAAGACCTGATTAGTATGTCATTTTTACCGTAGGTCAGTGGTGACCCCTTAGCTTAATGAAACAACTTTATTAAGTGGAAAAATATGTAGGTCACAGTTGGGTCTGTCTATTCGCATGAAATATTGTTAATTTCCCTATTTTCAGACTCATAAATGAGCCTTATTATTAAAATGTTGTAAACTATTTCCTTTTAGAGTTTGTAAATCAGTCAATCAGATCTTTACTTTTCGTATCTACTAAATTTAAATATTTTCAGACTCATAAATGAGCCTTATTATTAAAATGTTGTAAACTATTTCCTTTTAGAGTTTGTAAATCAGTAAATCAGATCTTTACTTTTCGCATCTACTAAATTTAAATAATTTCACTGGTTTGTCCTTTAGTCAATGCAGTGCCATATTTTGTTATATTTAATTCAACATATTCTCTCATTACAAATTTGGTCCCTAGAGTTGCCTTTATGTATGTAATATGTATGCATCATTATAAAACATTAGTTGATATTTATTTGCATTATAACAATAAACAATTAAATCATGATGGTTCTAGATAGGTCTACCCATTTTTTTTTGTCCATAGATAAACACTGCCCAATTTATTACTTTAATAGGTTACCAGTCCCCTTTGTAGTATTATTTTTATAGATTACCACTGCCCTATGTAATATTGTTTTTATGGATCACCACTGCCCTATGTAATATTTGTTTCATAAATCCCCACTGCCCTATATAATACTAGCCTATTTTCTTGTGTACATTTCCATCTCTTTAAATAGCTAGTGATTATTGTATATTTGTTGTTCTTTTTGTTTCTATCTTGCTTCTGGATAAATCAAAATGGAGTCCAAGGTGAGAAAACAGAAGAATTTCTTTTTTGTAATAAAAACAGTCACATTAGTTGTTTTTTTGTTTGGTGAGCAACCACAGCATGTAGTGTGATGTTTGGTGAGCAGACGCATTCATTCCTTCACTGTCCTTTAGTTCTTATATAGGGTGATCATAAGGATTCTGGGATATTCTTTATTTATAGACAAATACTATATCTTCAATACATAGTGGTGGTGGTGCCTTTCTACAAAAAAAAAAAAGAGGGGTTAAAATTTTACTTAAATTTTAGTTGAAATTAATATAAGGTATGCTATTTCATTGGTTCAATGCAATGTTTGTTTTGTAACCAAATGATTAAAATAGAATGAGGACGAATGCATTTTTTTAATAACATAAAAATATATTAACTGAATCTTTCTTTTGTGTGCAAAACTGTAGTTATATCATTGTATACTTTTGTTAACAATTGTTTCATACAAAATTTCTAGATCCGCATTTTCTATTGCACTTTGTACCTTGTGTTCTTCTGGAGATAATTTTTTTTTTATGATTGAAATAATTTCTTTGTTATGTGCAATCGCCACTTTATTTTTTCAATAGTATAAACTTTAAAAACTTTATATCATACAAAAATGTAAATATTCTCTTTGAGTTTTATTGAAAGGATTAATATCTTATTCAAAATATTTGTGTGAATTTTCTTTACAAAAAAATAAATTACAATTTCACAATTCACTTCTGCAACTGTCTCTTTAAAAAAAACACAGTTTATTCAATCTGTTTTACTTTTGCATGCCCTCTGTTTTGCTATTCAAGAAGATGTATTTATAATAAGGACACCCAAACTTTTAGCATTTACCTTAAATTGTTATTTTTTTCATGTGTTATTTTTCCTACACTTGACGTCTGCTAATCTTTTGTACCTACACTTGACTTCTGCTAAGTATTGTCTTGTTTTTATGTTTTATTTTGTACCTACACATGATGTCTGCTAATGTTTTGTAGTTACACTTGACTTCTGCTAAATATTCTCTTTTGTTTATATTTTATTTTGTACCTACACTTCACGTCTGCTAATGTTACACACAAAAAGAAAATATAAGTGTTCCATCCCTCTCCCTGCAACACACCTTGATGCAGAGTTTTGGAACTGCTATTTACAAAAACCTGGCACTATGGCATTTGTTATTTGTTTGTATAATACTTCAAATCAAACAGAATTTCTTTAACCTACTCACAGACAAGTCTTACTAATCTGCCTCCACTTTTTACACTCATTAAGTTTGTCCCATGAAACTGAAATACTCAAAGCAATCTCAACAGCTTATAGAACACTATCCCGGGCATACTTTTTTTTATGGCGACATTGTTAATGAGATCAAAGTGGATGTGGGAGCTTAGTAAGTCTAGCACATGGTACTCTATGAAATACAAAAGAGACAAAACATTCAAAGTTTATATCTTTCGCCTAAACTGATACTTTCACTTGTACTTTTAATGCTGTCATATCATTCCTCTGCAAATGAATAAAACTTTTTGCTTTATCCTTCCTGTTCAACATTTGGCTGGCATGTGGCATCTTCAGTGAACGCAATTGTGTATTTAATATTTACACATTTACAAATTCATAATCTAGTCAGAAATGTAAAATTTGAATTCATTTTAATTCACTTTTGTAGCTTATTGAATGCATTCTGGTTTAAAATGTTCTTAAATAAAAAAAAAATGCTTATGGTATGTGGACATTTAAAGCATCTATTGACCTAATTGTCTATTGATATAATATTTATAATTTAAGGAATAATATAAAATAATAGACCTAGATATATATATAAATATTAATTTAGCAATTTCTCTTTGTGCGCTCTAAATATTTATTCCCTTGGCTAGCTTTATGTTGAATTAGCTCCCCTGTATGTTAGTAGTCTATAATAATGAAAATTAAACTTAGTTTTTGATGATGGCTCATGAGTTTGGTACAAAAGTCTGACTGATATCTCAGCTTGATGGTATTAAGGAGTGTATTTTATTTAATGAAAGCTGACTAGTTTCACAATGCTCCATTAGATTTTAGATGTTTGTACTGATGAAACCTGACAAAAAGTATATACTAATAGTTCTTTTGGTAATTATTGGTAACAAACTATTTCGTTTTGTCAATGTCATCGACATAAGTTGACACTTACTTCTTTATATATATCACAATTCTGACATTACTTGAAAATGGCTTTTCCAACATTCCCGTCAATCCATGGGCCATCATTCAGTTAATCATTTTATTAACAACATCCAGACTATGTCTTAATTATTCTTTAGAACTTGGATTCTTTAAAACAAAATTATTTAATAAGTGAAACATAAAAATATACTGAGGAAATTTTGTTTATCTGTTTTTAAACAAATTTCTATTCAACAGCATAAAAAGTATAAAAAAAGATTGGCATCTCATTGTGAATTTTGGTAGATATAAAGGGAAACTGTTTAAATTAAATGTTTAAATGACACAATTATCTTCTTATTTAAATTAATGTATGTAATGTATAAGATATTTGAAATAATATTTTAAAATTTGAATAACTATTTTTTTTGTCAGCGCTAATTTGTTTTGTTCTCCATTGAAAGCCATGTGTTTTTTTTTCTTAAATAAAACCTCCATTTCTGGTCTTAATAGCATCAAGGGAGTGTTCATTCATTTTTTTAAAATTATTTTTTACAGAATTACTGACTTCAACTAGAAGATTGGGTTCTGAATTGAACACAAGTAAGTCAGTTAAAATTTATTGGCAAAAATAAAAACAATTAGGCTACTATATATATATATTTTTCATATACTAGATTACTAGATTCATATACTAGATTACTAGATTCATATACTAGATTACTAGATTCATATACTAGATTACTAGATTCATATACTAGATTACTAGATTCATTTACTAGATTACTAGATTCATATACTAGATTACAAGATTCATATACTAGATTACTAGATTCATATGCTAGATTACTAGATTCATATGCTAGATTACTAGATTCATATACTAGATTACTAGATTCATATACTAGATTACTAGATTCATATACTAGATTACAAAGTCCAGTTGGAGAATCATTTTATTGGTCCATGACTAAGAAAATTTTTTTTAGGCAATTTTCTTGGGGAAATGTGGAACATAAAACATTGAACCATAATCTTCAAATACAAAAAACAAAACCTAATAAAATACTCATTTGGATGGCTGCCTGGTCGTGTGGTTTGCGGGCTGGACTGTTGTTCGGATTTATCGATTGATTGTCGAGGGTTCAAACTCTGCCTGCTCCCATCCCCCGCCGTCCTTTTCGGGAGGTTTGGACTAGGAAGTAAACTATCTTCAACTCTGAAGGAACATCCGAAACATGTAAAACTAAACATTTTTATACTCAGAAAGACACAAAGATAAAGGCAAATTTCTTGTTTCATAAGCTAGGACAAATTTGTACAAATGCTCCTTCTTCCCTAGTGCTATTAGCCAGGAAAACAAGTGACTTGGCAGAATTTGAGTGATTAATATGCATGACTAGATTGACATAAGGACACATGTAGGACGTAGTCCTCTTCTTTCTTGAAGTAACGTTTCTATTTTATAAGATTTAGATTAAATGGACTTAGTAACAAATGACTGGCCATTATCATTTGTTCCAATTAAAACTGTTTACTTTGTACTGTACAAAAAAGATTATGTTGCTGTTTACTTTGTACTGTATAAAAAAAAGATTATGTTGCTGTTTTCTGTTACAAGATCTAGATGACTCGTTTCTTCGTACCAATGAGCGTATGAGCAAGAGAGCCAAGGCTGTATCATCTTTGCTGTTTTTCAAGTCGGAGAGTGCACAGCAGCTGCTCAGGTCAAGCTGGAATGGGTCAAGTGATGACATACCAGAAGACCAGAGGACACCATCGGGTAGTGCTGGCTCATCCCCCAGCACCGGCAGAAGAAAAGTAGGTCACTTAGGCAGTGTTAAGTTACAATTATATCACATTAAGTGTGCCATATACTGTTGTTTATTTTAATAGTTTTATATGTATCAGACATTCCTACAGAAATGAACTTTATTATGTCTTAGCCCAGGTGAAGTTAATTATATCCTAGCCCAAATGAAGATTATTATGTCCTAGCCCAGATGAAGATTATTATGTCCTAGCCCAAATAAAGTTTATTTTGTCCTAGCCCAAAGGAAGATTATTATGTCCTAGCCCAAATCTCATGTAGGATGACAGCAGGGTTAAAACTTGGAACTAGGACAGTACAAAATGCATACCATGTGGCCATCTACTAAGAAGTAACCAACCTTCTGACAAAACGCTAGTCTTGTTTCTTATTAACCCCCTTTAGCAACAGAGCATTGGTCAGTGGTATTGCCTAGAGAGAATCCTTATCGCCTAGTAGTCAGTAGAGGGCTCAAGCATTGGTCAGTGGTATTGCCTAAAGAGAATCCTTATCAGTCTAGTAGTCAGTAGAGGGCTCTATCTTTGTGTGGATGTGTGACTGAATGGCATAAACCATTTTTTGATCAAACAATTATTCTCTTTTTTTTTGTACTGCAGGCCACCTCCAATGAGATGGAGTTAATGCCTCCCCCAGCTAATGCCATGATGAGTAGAAGGAGGCGTAATGACAGATCCAAATCCTCCAGTAGAGAGAGCCTCAACTCACAAAAGAAAGGGTAACTTTGCATTACGGGGGAAAATCACATTATTTAAAAATTTTTTTAGATTTTGAGTCACTTCCAATTCTCCAGTCTAGTTAAATATACATTTTTGTCTGTCTGTTGAAAAATAAAATGAGTTCTGTCCTTTTAAAAGCTTAAGAAGATTATGCTCAAAGCAAAACATCATGTAAACATTTACCAAGATACCCCTTTCTTCCCTCCCCCTTTCACCACTGGCCCAGACAAGTGATAGGATCATAGCGCATTGAGATAGCTAAAGCTTAAAAAAAAATTGGTAAAAATATTTCTAATTGCACAAATTAATTATGCTTAGGCCTATCAAGTATATAATTACATGAATGATCCAAACTAATTGATACAATTACACTTAATATAGGCTTTGTTTTTGTTTTTTAAATAATTTTTTTATGTTTGTCTTGTTCCTATTTTCATCCAGTTTTTCGTATCCTTTGAGATGGCTGCACTTAGGATTGATATATAGATTGGCCTATTTAATGCTACTTCTTGTGAGATAGTGCTAGTGTTATTCTTTTCTAAACATCAGTAAACATTCCCTTTGATAGGTCACATAGAGCTGTAAATCACACCTTTAGAAAGTTGTTATAAATCTGGAATAGTAAATGTAAATGTGAAGCTAGGTGCTAAAACGAATGAATGATGCATACAAATTAAACATAAATGAACAGCAGCACCAGGGACCAAGTTTTTAAATGAGAGAAAGTAGTGAATTGAATGTGACAAAAATAAGGGACTGCGCCTACAGCTTAATTGCTTATATTCACTGGAGCTTCTGTATGTATTGTGTTTATGTTGTCCACTTGTCAGAATGAGAGATACGGTTAGATAGAGCCATTGTTTGTCTAATGCATCCATAACGGCTGTCTGTGTCGGCTCTATTGAAATTGTTATTGAAAGCGAGTGTGGCGAGGTGGGTGTGGGGGCAATTTGCATACCGGCAAATGACTCTGGAACAGAAAAATGATTTTTTAGATGTTTATGCTTGTTCTTGTGTTTCTTGACTTTGCTCACTAGAGGGTTTACTTATACAAACAATTATTACTTGATACAGTTTGACTCCAGATATCCACTCAATTAGAATTGCTTATTACTGAATAAACCCCAACTCTTGATAATAACAATGAATAACTTTAATATTCAATAAATGACATCGACTCTCAAATAAATATTAATTCACAATCGCTAGTCCATCAACTTATAAAAAGAAATACATAAACACCAGTCCATCAACTCTAATGAAACCTATATACATAACACCAGTCCAGGAAGCAACGTCCAACCTTTCTGGACCGGGAGCAAGACCTTATTAACTAACACACTCTCTCTTAAGAAGACTTAATCACTCAGTTCACAACATGTGCAATACTATTCACATTCACAGCAAGGGGATATAACAATCATACCAAAATATCAAAGTAATATTAATTCTTGTCATACCTCCCCCTGACACCTAGTTGCTGCTATGTGGTAGTGTCGTTTCCAGTGTCACTGTTTTGGGCCTAGGTCGGCACAGTGTCATATTTTCATCACATTTAATTCACTACTTTCTCTCATTTAAAAACTTGTTCCCTGGTGCTGCTGTTCTATGTTTAATATGTATGTATCAAATCTGGGATAGGTCCCATCTTCCTGTAAACAACACCTGGATATATTCCTATATCTCTGGCAACAAAACCCGCAATAGATCTTATTTCTATTACTGACTTTCAGGATATTGCAGTGTAAACTCTAGCTGTCTGTAAGGTTGAAAATACTTATTACATATTTAATAATGTGTCGTTATTTCAGGAACAAGAAGAATGATGAAAATGAAAACATAACAAGGTCAGGGTCAGATGCAGAGATGAGGTCAACAGTCATTTAAGGTCAGAATTCTAGGTGCTGCACAAGATTTATAGTAGAAACAAGGGAGACAACAATTCACCAGCTGTAACAATAGAAATGCAACCAAAATAATGTGTTAAAGTACTAAATTATAAAGATGCAAAACTATTTAACCTCTTTTGTATCTTTCTTTTTTCTACTTAATGTCTATTTATATTCATGTATTCATAATAGCGTGCGTATCGAACTATCTTGTCAGGGAGAATTCTAGAAAAAAAATGTCTGCTTAAATTTTTTTTTTCTAATGATTTTTTTTTTCCCTAAATATTTGCTTGTCGTTAGTTTTAGTTTTGAGAAAATGTAATAGAAAAATAGCTGTTGGACTAAATGTATAAATTCCTTAGATCCTAATCACTGGTTTAGTAAAAAACACTGATTCAAATCACTATTTCTTTCAATAACTGGTTGATTCAAAGGACAGATCTGTTCTCCATTTTTGGAATTTAGTGCACTGGTTAATTAAAATTGCCAACCTGTTAAATCATTAGATGGTTCAAATCACAATTCCACATTGTTGCGATGATTTACTTTTACCCCATGTATTTAAACAAAACCCTTTTTTTCTTCAAAGGTTTTGGTTGTTGCTTTCTAGGACTATCTGTGATTTCCAAGACTCAGCGGACCAAGAATTTGAGAATTTATGTTTCACTTTGGATTCTCCTTCCATTGCAATACATTTTACTTTCTGACATTTCAATGATGCTGCTTCCTGGTTGATTTTACATCTACATGCTGTCTTCCATATTTTTTTAAGGTTACCATGAGCATTATCTATGACTGATTTATGTAAGAATTTATTGTCAATTATCAATTTATCATCTAGATTAGACTTCCTTGTTTAATGTGAGTTTATATTAAAGATTTTATTTATACCTGTATTACATACAATGTTTTACAATAAAATGAAATGATGGCAGCAGTGAACATAGAAAGTTGACACTAGATTGTTTGTCTGGTTTGGAGAGTATTGAAAAAAAAATGTGATGAATATTCATAATAAGATAAGAGAGTATGAAGTAACTGAGAGGTAAAAATGTTTATATGAAAAGTTTGATTTGGGTTTGAGAGTATTGTTCAGACTATTGATTGTGTACAAAATAAAACATGTGCTGCCCTATAAGATATTGATGATCAAGTGTTCATTGTATATATTAAGTATTGTTGGTCAGATCTATAACGTCAGTCTTTTTTATTAAGCTCAGATTTTGTGAAATAATTTAAGATTTGACTGTTAGCTAATAGATCTATTTACTTCTAAATCCAAAGATTGTTTTGCACTGTCAGTTCTTTGACTTGATTGATGGCTGTCTGCTCCTATGAAATTTACTCTGACTCTGGGCTAAAGTCATGATGGTCTTTCCTGCCTCTATGCTCTGCTGATATTGCAATTCTGAAGAATGTTTTACACCTCATTAATTGTACATAAGCAAAAGCACAACTTTTTATTGTGTTAGGTGATATAATTAGCACGTTTCTATTGTCTTGGACTAACAATTTGTTTTTATCAGTGCAATTGTCATAGTCTGTTAGTAGTAATGAGAGGAAATATTCTTACCAAGGAAGACCATTGTGATAATGTGCCATTATATATATCTATATATATCATTATTTTTTAAAAGAAATAATTTATTTTTTTAATAGAGCATCTCAGTCATTCTCTTTTTTTCTTGAGTATTTAATTATTGTTTTACTATAATTGTAAAATAGTTACATGTTTATCTGCATGACACATTGACATTAATATGTACTTTTAGTTTGAAAAAGATATATTACATGTTATAGAACCAGTGGTGTTTCCAATTCTAACACATAAAAATTATACATTTTTGTTTGCTGTTCTGCAAGAGATACTTCAGCTGCCAACAGCAAGTCATCACAATTGTTGACTTGTTTTCTACATATTTATAAGTCATTACTTACTTCATTCCACTGATGTAGTTATTATTCAGATCACTTTTCTGTTATGTGCTTTCTTGTAGTTGCGCAAGGGGAGATTATAATCGTTTTTATTGCTCTCCCCTTTTTCTTCGAAACTGAAACAAGTTTTAAGCTTTTATATAATCATGCTTGTTAAAACCAACTTCAGTGAGGTTTCCTAAATTTGTTTACAATTTATTACAAATGATGTAAGCACAGAGCATGGAAACAGTGCAGATGTTGTACCTTTGGTGATCATATTAGATTATTGATTTGGTTTGCAAAGGATAGCTTAGATATAGTTTGTCCATCGTGGTTCGATGATGACCACTTTTGTCATCCAGGGGGCTGAGGGCTTTGCACTGGGGTTTAGTGCCTCCTCATGTGGCTGGTGAGACCAATGTGAGCCCGGAATGTTCGGCTGCAGTTTGTGCGCCAGTTTTCACAGCGCGACGCCATGATGCTCTATCGTGTGCCTCTGTCTCCCAGGTGGCAGGGTCAATGCTGAAGGCCTTCAGAGAAGCTTTGAGGATGTCCCTGAAGAGTTTTCTTTGTCCACATTGTGTGCGCGTCATTCTCTTAATTGGCCATATACTTGATGGACTCTCTCTACAGTGTGTTTGTAAAGTGAAGTAATACCATTTTGTTAGAATGTTATGACCTTTTCCTAGAGCCTGTTGAATTGTTTCCCCTTGCTGGAAAGATTTCAGAGGTGAAAAATCTTTGAACTTGTTTTATTTTTTATAGTGTCAATAGTTGACTTCATATCCAGATGTTATTCAATGGGATCAAGTTTATGTATACAATTTGATTATAGTCATAAAATAAAGATGCATGTACATAGTTTGAAACCATTTCTGTGTCCATTTTATTAGTATGTTAAGGTATAAACTGGAAAGGATGTACAATTTTGTAGACAAGCTTGAACAATGAACTATTAAGAAGATAAGATAGGCTTGAAAGTTGAGCATAATAAAAAAGAAAACAAAAACATTAAAAATAACTTTTTTTTTTTAAAAAGACAACATCTCCTTTATACAACTTATAGAGAGGTTGTTGTTTGTTTTTCTTAATAACTAATGAATGTTAGATTAAAAAACAATGAACCTTCCAAGAAGTCATGGCTTGAATAGAGGTATTTTAATAAAATCAATGTCTCTCTTGGTGCAGATGTTATGTTAATTAGCAGAACAAGTTGTTCGTATGATTAACATTCAATGTCCCGAACTTGTTTTCTACAGGGTAAGTGTCGTAGGACTCTTTAGACTATTTGAACAATTATTCTGTCTGATATATGTATGATACATATGCTACATAACTTCTTAAATGTTACCAATGGCTCGTATCCCAGGACTCTTGGGGCTAGAAAAAAAAAAGGCCGCGCGATTGTCTGCCATGAAACTCTTTGAGACAATTTGAACAATTATTCTGCCAGATGTAAGAATGTTACATAACTATTAAATATTACCAATAGTTCGTATCCCAAGACACTTGGGGGCTAGAAAAAGGGCCGCCCGGGTGTCTGCCATATAACGGCCCCTGTGTGGATCGTAACGTGGCCGTTAGGGAATCATTTACATTACCACCAGTTCAATGAACAATTTTAGGCATCCTATGGGGGGGGGGGGTCTGTTTTGATTCCCTACTCGTTCCTCTACTTAGAGGCCGTTTTCAAACGGGCGCCACCTTGGGGGTCTGAAGGTTTGCTCAGAGCCCTTGTTACAAGTTCTCAAGGGAATCAATCGCTTGGTGCCTGACACAAACCAAGTTGTAAATATACGCTTTTAGGTAACCTACAAAGAGTGTTGGGTTAAAGACTTGTGAACACACAATATGATGACGCAATAAATAAGCTTGTAGTTTCATTTCGTAATCTCTAATCACCCTACTCGGTTATTAATCACGTCGCTCTTAGTGACGCGTGGAGAGTTAGTGACGTACAAGACAGAACACTTGAGAATGTAATGGGAAACAGGAATCAGACATCTTGGACGCTTTCAATGACGTTTTTAAATAAAGTTGTGGACAAGTTGTCAAGAAACGTCTCTCCACCAACTTTAAATTGTAATAAGTACAAGTCAGATCCTTACTTTAAAATATAATTGTACCAGTCATCTACAAAGTTACAAAACGAAGACATCTTTATATTTGATGGCTGACATTCAAAAATATGATAAGCAGTGGACTTATGGGGGATGGCGCAGACTAGTAGGGTTCTTGTATTTCGGAGTTCAAATCTTGCACTATTGACAGCATGATATGAATTATGATAGTTGTGGATATTTTATTTTTAAGTTTATATAATTAAAAACTAGATTTAAATTGATAACATTTAAGATGGTATTTATCTGATATGTAAAAATATAAGAAACATAACTCTATTTTGCTTGAAGTGAAAATGTAGTCAAATGGTTATTTCCCCTACAATAGAAAAATTACTGCCTTCTTAACTTTATCAATAACTAGCCTGACATTACCCGCGGCCTGCGGGTCTAAGTTTGTGTTTACTAATCTAGTGGATTGGATTTAGATGTATTTTAAACTTAGCTAATGATCCTTTCAAGTTTTTTCTCTTTCGCTACGAAAATAAAATTAGGATTGCGAAAATGGGTTTACCCGAAGCCGATACATTCATATCTATTAAAAACGAGAAGAGCGATAGCTTTGTTAAATGAATGGGATTATAAAGTGAACAATTAAACGAAATAATTTTTAGTACGCGATTCATGAATAAATCTTATCTTATCTTATATAATACAGACGTTACTTCAAAAAAGAAGATGATTACGTCCTACGCGTCATGCATTTAGTCATGCATATTAACCAATGACTTAAATTCTGCCAAGTCACTGGTTTTTCTGGCTAGCTCAGGCAACCCATTCCATGCTCTAATAGCACTAGGGAAGAAGGAGTATTTGTACAAATTTGTCCTAGCATATGGGACGAGGAATGTGCCTTTATTTTTGTGTCTTTCAGAGTATTTTATTAAATTTTGTTTTTGTATTTGAAGATTATGGTTCAGTGTTTTATGTATAATTGCTACTTTACTTTTGAGTCTTCTGTCCTGAAGGCTTTCTAAATTTAGTGATTTTACTAATGGTGTTACCCTAGTCAAATGTGAATATTCGTTTGTTATGAATCTCACTGCTCTATTTTGTGTTTGTTCCAGTTTCTTAATGTTTTCTTGAGTTGAGGGGTCCCACACGGTGGATGCATATTCTATTATTGGCCTAACCAAGGTTAAATAACATTTTAGTTTTATGTTCTTATTTGATTTATAGAAATTTCTTTTAATAAACCCTAATGCTTTGTTGGATTTTTTTATAGTTTCATCAATATGTGGATTCCATGACAGTTTTTCATTTATTATAACACCTAGGTATTTTGAGTTTTTAGTCTGTGTTACTGGTTTGCCATGAATAAGATAAGTGGAATTAATTTGTTTAATTTTTTTTGTTACTCTTAACAACTGACATTTTTCTGGGTGGAAAGACATGCTCCAATTTGATTCCCATTTCTGTAATTCATCTAATTCTCTTGTTTTGTTTTTATTGTTCTATATATTATGCAATCGTCTGCAAATAATCTGACTTTTGTTCCTGAACTAATGCAATTTGGTAAATCATTTATGTAAATTAAAAATAGTAGTGGACCCAAGACTGTTCCTTGAGGTACACCTGAATTTACTGTTATTGGTGTTGATTTAGAGCCATTTATTATTACAGTTTGTTCTCTCCCTATCAGAAAATCTTTAATCCACTGATGCAGTGGACCATTAATGCCGAAATATTTTAATTTTTTAAGCAAACTATGGAGGTGAACTTTGTCAAAAGCCTTGAAAAAATCTAGTAAAATAGCATCTATTTGTTCACTATTATCTAAACCTTTTGAAAAATCGTCAATTAGTCCTATTAGTTGTGTTTCACATGATCTATATTTCCTAAAGCCATGTTGGTATGGGGTGATAACATTATGTTTGTCTAAGTGGTTTATGATGTTGCTACATATTATGTGTTCTAGTATTTTACATGTGATGCTGGTAAGTGATACTGGTCTGTAGTTTCCTGGATCAGATTTTTCTCCTTTTTTAAATAGGGGGGTGACATTAGCTTCTTTCCAGTCCTTTGGTACTCTGCCCTGGTTAAGCGATGCCTGAAAGAGTATTTTGAACACTGGGGCTAGCTCATTGCTTAGTTCTTTGAGTAATCTAGCTGGAATACCATCAGGTCCAGATGCTTTATTTGGTTTGGTGTTGGATAATAGTTTTTGAATTCCATTTTCTTGTAGTACTATATCTTCTATGTTGTCTACTTGGTTCAAATTAAGAAATATGTCTTTGTCTCCTGGGGCTGAGAATGCTGATGCAAAGTATTTTTTTAGGATGTTTGCTTTAGTTTCATTGTCATTATATATTATGTTATGTTCATCTTTTAATGACGCTATGCCTATTGTTTCCATTTTCTTAGACTTAATGTATGACCATAGGTTTTTGTTGTTATCTTTAGATATTACATTGTTTATGTATTCACTCTGCAGCTGTCTGCTTACTTTTTGGGTTAGGTGTTTAATTTTTATATACTTTTTGTGAACTCTTTCTGCCTTGGTTTCTTTAAATTTTCTATATAGGTTTTCCTTCTGTTTACAAAGCTTCTTTAGTCTATTATTAAACCAGCATTTATTTATTTTGTTTAATGTGTATTTAGTTGGTATATGATTTTCTATAATGCTTTTAAGATGGATTTTAATGAAATTCCAGAGGTCATCGACTGGTTGGTTAATGTCTTTTTCTAATAAGAATGTTTGTTGAAAGTTTAATGCAGCTTGGTGTAGTTGTGTTAGGTTACATTTATTCCAGAGTAAGATTTTTCTTTTGGTTTTTGTATTGGCTACTGCTTTTATCTGACTGTGTATTTTTATGATCTCATGGTCTGATAGACCAGGGATAATATCATAATCAACTACTAATCCAGGTCTGTTGGTTAAGAAGAGATCTAATGTGTTGTTTAATCTAGTTGGCTTTTTAATGATTTGATCTAAACTTAGGTTGTGTAAAGTTTCTATGAAAAGCTCATTTATGCCCTTAAGGTTTTGGTGTTTATCTATGGTTAGTGTTTTCCAATTTATATCAGGTAGGTTGAAGTCACCCATAATCCAAAAAACTGCATTTTTATTTGTCTCTTTAAGTGTAGTTATCTGATTACATAGTTCCTGCATGTATTCTAAACTAGAATTTGGTGGTCTGTAAATGCTGCCTATTATAAGGGATGTTGAGGTGGTATTAATTTTACAAAATGTAGATTCTATGTTTTTTGAGTTAGGTAAGGTAATTTCTTCAGCTATAAGAGTGTTTTTTATTGCTAAAAGAACTCCTCCATGATTATCAGCCCTATCTTTTCTAAAAATTTCATAATTACTATTGAAAATTTCTGCATTATAAATTTCAGGATGTAGCCAAGTTTCTGTTCCTGCAATTATGTCTGGTTTCTCACATTCTAATAAAATTTCTAAGTCTGCTGTTTTGTTCCTAATACTTTGAAAATTTATTACTAAGGTTTTAAGGTATTTTGGTATTACTTCTTTAGGAGGTTTGTTTAGTGAGGCTGTTGTATTAATTTTAGTAGATTTAGGTTTAACAGGAGTGGATCTGGCTAGTGGTTGGTGAGTTGGTTTTGGGATGGTGTTTAAGATGTTGTATGGGTTAGAAGTGTCCGCATCAAAGGAATCAAACAGTCCTGATGTAAACTGAGGTAACCCACACGGTACACAGTGCCATGATGCATCTTTGTTGCCTAAGGCATAATACACAGGTGTATTCATATGGAGACATGATGCATGGTACCATTCATCGCAGGTGTCACATTGAATGGCTTTCTGTTTCATGGTGCATACTTTTTTGCAGATGTTGCATCTATCTTTAGATCTAGGCCCTGGATTTGACTCTACATCTCCTGCTATTAATATTAACAGTGAAAGGTATTTATTTCTACTGTGTCTGATTGAGAACTTCCATTTGTGATGGGTAATCTTCTTTAATGTTATTGATGTGTATGTTAGGTTATTTTTGAAGTTGCATTGATCTAAAGTGTGATGATTGATTATGACTGTTGTTTCATTTTTAAGTTTAGTGTTGACTGAGGTAGATCTAGTTCTGTGTTCAGCTAGTGTGTATTTAGTAATTATTAGGATAAATAGCCAGAGCAATTTCATGATGACTGTTGTTGATTTTAGTTTTAAAAGGTCTAGTCTAAAATAGTTTAAGGTTAAAAATGCCTAAGATGGCCTAAGCTAAGTATAGATCTAGGCCTATCTCAACTCGGCTTCGCAGCTTTCGTAAACGAATGTAGTCTTAAAAATGCTTTAGAAAACCAAATTTGAATGTTTATTTGATCAAAATATGAAATGAATGGACTATAATTAGTATGTTCATGTGTTAAAGTATAAAACTATCTGTGCGAAGAGAAGTTTTATCATCTTAGAGTTGAATTAGAGTTTTAGATCTAGGGATGGGATTATAAAGTAAATAATTAAACAAATTAATTTTTAGTATGCGATTCATTACGGTTTTGTCTAATGAAAGAATGTTCGTCAGGAAATCTGTAGTCACAGATATATGGAACTAATTAATGTAAAACACAGTGCTCGATTTACCGCCGGGGAATACCCCGGCTCTGCTTTAACTTTTACCATCCCCGCCGGGGATGGTATTTATCCCCGGCTCTGCAGAAAAAAATTTTCAGCCCCGGCACTGGTTTTTTAAGTCGAATAAGTGCAATCACGAAATTTTTAGTTAAATGGAAAAATTTGGTACGTTCATTTACCAAATTAATCGAAATAAACGTAAGTAAAAATAATTCTAAGTGTTTCGTTTTCTTATATTCTCTGGTTTCAATTTTAAGTTCACTTTTCGTTTGTCACAAAGCGTGGTTTATCAGAATTATAGCCTATTTAAAATAAATATTTTTTAATTTTGTTTTAATTGAAATGTCTAAAGAGCCGTCTTGTAAAAAATTTAAAACATTAACCCAACAAAAATTGTCTTTTACGAAAAATACTATAATCCAAAGAGAGAAATCTCACAATAAATAAATGCTGGTTTAATAATAGACTAAAGAAGCTTTGTAAACAGAAGGAAAACCTATATAGAAAATTTAAAGAAACCAAGGCAGAAAGAGTTCACAAAAAGTATATAAAAATTAAACACCTAACCCAAAAAGTAAGCAGACAGCTGCAGAGTGAATACATAAACAATGTAATATCTAAAGATAACAACAAAAACCTATGGTCATACATTAAGTCTAAGAAAATGGAAACAATAGGCATAGCGTCATTAAAAGATGAACATAACATAATATATAATGACAATGAAACTAAAGCAAACATCCTAAAAAAATACTTTGCATCAGCATTCTCAGCCCCAGGAGACAAAGACATATTTCTTAATTTGAACCAAGTAGACAACATAGAAGATATAGTACTACAAGAAAATGGAATTCAAAAACTATTATCCAACACCAAACCAAATAAAGCATCTGGACCTGATGGTATTCCAGCTAGATTACTCAAAGAACTAAGCAATGAGCTAGCCCCAGTGTTCAAAATACTCTTTCAGGCATCGCTTAACCAGGGCAGAGTACCAAAGGACTGGAAAGAAGCTAATGTCACCCCCCTATTTAAAAAAGGAGAAAAATCTGATCCAGGAAACTACAGACCAGTATCACTTACCAGCATCACATGTAAAATACTAGAACACATAATATGTAGCAACATCATAAACCACTTAGACAAACATAATGTTATCACCCCATACCAACATGGCTTTAGGAAATATAGATCATGTGAAACACAACTAATAGGACTAATTGACGATTTTTCAAAAGGTTTAGATAATAGTGAACAAATAGATGCTATTTTACTAGATTTTTTCAAGGCTTTTGACAAAGTTCACCTCCATAGTTTGCTTAAAAAATTAAAATATTTCGGCATTAATGGTCCACTGCATCAGTGGATTAAAGATTTTCTGATAGGGAGAGAACAAACTGTAATAATAAATGGCTCTAAATCAACACCAATAACAGTAAATTCAGGTGTACCTCAAGGAACAGTCTTGGGTCCACTACTATTTTTAATTTACATAAATGATTTACCAAATTGCATTAGTTCAGGAACAAAAGTCAGATTATTTGCAGACGATTGCATAATATATAGAACAATAAAAACAAAACAAGACACAGATATTTTACAAAGAGAATTAGATGAATTACAGAAATGGGAATCAAATTGGAGCATGTCTTTCCACCCAGAAAAATGTCAGTTTTTAAGAGTAACAAAAAAACTAAAACAAATTAATTCCACTTATCTTATTCATGGCAAACCAGTAACACAGACTAAAAACGCAAAATACCTAGGTGTTATAATAAATGAAAAACTGTCATGGAATCCACATATTGATGAAACTACAAAAAAATCCAACAAAGCATTAGGGTTTATTAAAAGAAATTTCTATAAATCAAATAAGAACATAAAACTAAAATGTTATTTAACCTTAGTTAGGCCAATAATAGAATATGCATCCACCGTTTGGGACCCCTCAACTCAAGAAAACTGGAACAAACACAAAATAGAGCAGTGAGATTCATAACAAACGAATATTCACATTTGACTAGAGTAACACCATTAGTAAAATTACTAAATTTAGAAAGCCTTCAGGACAGAAGACTCAAAAGTAAAGTAGCAATTATACATAAAACACTGAACCATAATCTTCAAATACAAAAACAAAACTTAATAAAATACTCTGAAAAACACAAAAATAAAGGCACATTCCTTGTCCCCTATGCTAGGACAAATTTGTACAAATACTCCTTCTTCCCTAGTGCTATTAGAGCATGGAATGGGTTGCCTGAGCTAGCCAGAAAAACCAGTGACTTGGCAGAATTTAAGTCATTGGTTAATATGCATGACTAAATACATGACGCGTAGGACGTAATCATCTTCTTTTTTGAAGTAACGTCTGTATTATATAAGATAAGATAAGTGATAATCTTCAACTTCTTCAGAAAACGTCTTGTAGTAAGTCATTAATAATTAATAATTTATAAATAAAATAAACCAATAAAATATTATAAGTTTATTTATTTTGGGTTTAATAAGTTTGATTTGAAATTAAAATCAAAATTCATAAGCAGTTGAATATATATTGATTAATATTGTTATTAATTAATATAATATATAAAATAATAAGTTTAAAAAATCTATTAGCTAGTAAACAGTGTTATATAAGCTGTCAAGAAAGATAGAATTAATAGGCTAAGATACATCTGATGTTATAAAAATTTAATCAAATGATAGATAGATCAGGGGATGGTATGGTGTGGGGGTGTTATTCAATGTTTATTGGAGAGGCAGGTCTGAAAACTGGCCTTCCATCCTACTCCTAGAACTGTGCCTGCTCTGACAGTCATTCATTGTAATTCATACTGTATTGTTTTCATTTTCAGGCATCGGGGACTCCAATGTTGTTTCAACAAATCTTTAAAAAATAGTTGAGGAGCGAGGATGCATTGTTGTTGATGTACCAAGTGATGGCAACTGCTTTTTTCATGCCATAATCGACCAACTTCAACAATCCAGTTGTGTAAATCCGATTTCCTCATACAATGCTTGGCAGTTGAGACAGGATGCAGTGACATATTTAGAAAACCATCCAGATTATATTGACGAATCATTTTTAATTAAAACAGATTATAAAGATTTCACTGCATATTTAGAATGCCAAAGATTGGATGGACATTGGTGTGATGAACCAATAGTGCGAGCCACAGCAGATATTTTGGAAACAGACATACACATTTGGCATGACAATGGGCACATCACGGTTGTGAAATGCAGAATGCAATTATTATTGGATTCAAAGAAAGTGGTTATCGGGCAAATTACTGAAATTCATTATGTCAGTATCAGACCCAAAAGTTTCCAAAATACTTGCGATGAACCTGTAAATATATTGAATGCAGATGAAAATTTGAATGAATGAATTAATGATGTAAACATACAGCCCATACAGGGTGAATTTTTTCCTGAGGGACTATCCCTAACAAGATTCAAAACATGGCAGAAAAGCAGACCATGGCTCCAAGCCACTGCCGATGGAAAAGTAATCTGTACATATTGTACTTCAGTAAAAAATTTAGGCTTGCATGGAAAAGAAAGAATGCGAATAGAGAAAACTTTTGTTGAAGGTCTCTCCATACTTGAAATAAACTCTAAAAAAAGCAAAATTAAAAAACTCAATGACAAAATTACAGAACATGGTAAAAGTGTGTCACATGGAATTTGTGCTAATATCAAATTAATTGAAGAAAAACGCTTGATTGAAGAAAGTTTATCAAAAGTGAGAACTTATGGCATCTTCAACATCAGAATCAAGTGGAAGTTACATCACGTATTTTTCGCACAGCATATACAGTTTGTAAGCGTGATTGTGCATTTACTTCACATCCGGAAATTATGCTTCTTCAGGAACTGAATGGCCTGGATGTAGGGAAGTGTCTTTTTTCAGATCATTCTTGCAAAAATATTATAGTTTTTGTTGCTATAAAAATGAAGGAAAAGCTTTTAAAATACATTCTATTTGAGACTGAAGCAACTTTTTCCTTATTATTTGATGAAAGTACTTCAGTCTCTGTGAAAACTTCTCTTATTCTTTATAGACGAATAGTATACAACAATGAAATAAACAATTGGTTTTTAGATCTTTTTGAACTGCCTAGTCAAACGGGTGAAGATATTGCAAATTCATTGCTTGAAGTTCTACATAAGTTTGGATTTACAGATGATATACTGAAAAGGTGGCTTATTGGAATTTGCACTGATGGCGCAAGTAATTTACAAGGTGAAATGAAAGGTGCTTTGGCATTATTGAAACAGAAAATGAATACAGATTTTGTTATTTTTCACTGCATGGCTCACAAATTGGAATTAGCTATTCACGATGTATTGAAAACATCAACAGAACTCTCACACTTTCAGATATTTGCTGAATCATTATATTCTCATTTTTCACGATCACCAAAGAATAGAAATCAATTAGAAATTGTGGCAAAAGAAGTACACACATAGTTACTAAAAATTGGTCGTACATTTGATATTCGTTGGGTGGCATTGTCTTTGCGTAGTGTTCAAGCAATCTGGCAAAACTATCAAGCTTTAGTGAAACATTTTGAAACCCTCAGTTTGGATATGAGCAGAAATGTTCGAGATAGAACTAAATGCAGTGGAATAAGTCAAATTGAAGAAATGGATTTTTGTTGTATTGTAAATAATTTGTTTTCGCATGTTGTGTCATGTTATATTGTAGTAGCACTAGTAGTTGAAGTGTTAGTAATAATAATAGTAGTAGTGGGAGTAGCAGGATTAGTAGATGGGCTCAGATTGTTGCGGGGATGGTATCTATCCCCGGCTCTGCAGAAAAAATTTTCATCCCCGGCACTGGTTTTTTCCTAAATCGAGCACTGGTAAAACATGCTTTTGAAACATAAAATTGAAGGTTATTTTTATTATATAATGAAATCAATGGATATTTTTTTGTATTTTCATGTGTCAAAGTAAAAAACTATCTGCGCAAAGTGTATTTCTTAAAATTAGATCTAGGTCTAAATCCTTTCGATGTTTTCTCATGTCAACATTGTAGACATGGCCTAGATCCCTAAATACTATAGCTTTAATAGAGTCGGACAACTTTTTTTTTTTTTTAGGGTCTTAAGTTTGTTTTAGGGCTACAATACATACAATTCGGTCTAAGTTGGTACCCAAGAAACATTCCTGCCAAGTTTTATCAAGATTGGTCAAGCGGTTTTGATGTCTATAAGTCACTTACATACACCTCACATTCTACTTTATAGTATAGATTAATATTTAAATGTCTGTATATCTATCTAATCTCTTCACCTTCGAGGTTTATCAGCGAAAACGTTGTTTTTTTTATAAGTTAGCATTTGACCGGAAATGCAAAAGAAAAAAAAATCATCTCTTTGGTAACTCTAACTTGTCAAGTCTCTGAGAAACCTCAAATAAACACAACATATTTTTACAAAGGCGTGAGCGTGTGCGTTTAAAGCAATAGCCACGAAATATTGAATTAACATGATGAATAATTGGGATACCATTGAAAGCCAGGACATTTTCACACTTTAGTCGAACGCTCTGTGAACAGAGGGAACGAACCCCCCCCCCCCCCAAAATGGAAGACGTCCTCCTTTTACCGGACTTCTGACGTTTTTAAAAAATAACAATATCCGACTTCAGAAACAATTAACAAACGCCCGGCAACGCTTTTCAGTCTCAGCCTGGGACATTGGGGTGCAAACGGTCGTTAGAAGAGACGGCTTGGCCAATAAGAAAGCAAAACAATATCCCATTGGCCCGTAGGAGGGCAAAAGAACACTGGCAAGCCTCAACCGTCATGTCACAAAGCACACACCAATCCTCAAGGGGGGCGTTTTATAACGGACACTCGCTCGGCCGCTATGGTACAGGGAAGGAAAATGGAGTTGTTTCGGCCTCACCTCTACTCAAAAAAAAATTCAGAAGATTACATTGCGAAAAAAAACAACAACACATAAGACAGAAACGTAAGTCTCGTGTTTTCAAAACGATTAAGGTAAACATTGTTCAGAAATTGTTCAAACTTAATAATCATTAGGTTGTCTATCGGTAATAATAATAAGGCTTGTCTTCGAGTCCGAAGATCAATGAGGAATGCAGTATTTCCCTTGGCTACACAGCCCCATCTGTGACCTATATATTTTGTCACATCCAGAGCAAGTATAATTATTGTCCGCCGGTGGTCGATTAAGATTTTCTTTTCGCCGTCTGCGTCTGTCCTCGGCAGAGGATTTTGTTTTTTGCTCTTAAATGTGTATCCCGCGGCCTTTGTAAGTGACATCCATCTGTCACGTTTTGAGGCCGCATGCAGCCAAGTGCTCTCTTCTTTGTCAGCTAAGGCAAGTTGCCGCCTAATCTGGTCTTAAAAGCGTTTTCGTTGGGCACCTATCGGTAAGAGGGATGTAGCAAATTGACCTCTGCCGAGACAGAACTATTGTTCAAAACAGGTCGGTGGAGAGGAGTTTTCATAACTCATTGGCTTTTAGTTTCATGAGTCTTTGACTCAACTCCTACGAAATCAACCTAGTCTGAAGCTTGTTTATTATTGTAACTCTTCAAGTTTCAGAGTCACAAAGAAGAACTTAACATTCATATCATCAGAAGATCTGTGCATTACTGATTTTCACTTGTAATCTCCTCTTTGTTTATACTATAATTTCCAAAAGTCCCGTTTACGGTCTTTAAGCCATTGTATATATTGAGAGAAAAAATATAATAAAAGAATAGAGAGCCATATTAAGAAATGTGGCAGCGAGATAATGGAAACCAAAGACGAAAAAAAGGGAAGACTGAGGGAGATTTCATGGAATAGACCCAGAAATGTTGATGACGCCATTTTGAAAAATCACTATTACCATCTAAATAATGCAAATTTCTTTGTGCTACAGCGAAAGAGCTTGTCAATTGGACCTCATTCACCAATCGTAAAAAAACACATTTAGCCAAGTCCGTCATAATATTGATAAAACAATGAAAAATACGTATCACGTGACAGCCTTTATGGATTACATAATTTGCATAGAAGATATATAGAATTACGTGGCTAAATGTTGTTTGTTTACGATTGGTGAATGAAGTCCATTTGATTCTACATAGTTGAGAAGCGCACATAAATTATTTTAGGCCTACGGTTGATATTCAAATACTTCACGTTTCAATCCTCCCTTTTTCTGTACACCGGATACACCAAAAAAGCTTGCTGTTTATGGATTTGCCTCCTTGTATAAAAATTCCCACATTGGTAAAGATGCTTTGAAGGCTAAAGTTCCCGTTTTAACAAAGCTTATTTCAACTCACGCTCTCTGTCTGTTTGTCTGGTAAAATGTTTGTACACGTTATTTCTCCCACACCCCAATCTCTGATCAAGCTGAAGTTTCGCACAATTATTCCTTTTTCCTAACAGTACAAGAATGAATGCAATTAGTTGATTAACTAGTTTCTAATTATTTTTTTTGTATCTTGAACAAGGGAAAGAAATTGAATTTGACTGAAATGATAGTTGAATTAGTCTGCTTTATAGGTCGCCTCTGTAAAGTAACTTTGAAACAAACTTTATATTAACTATACAATCTTCTATTTTCATACGCATCTCACTAGCAAAATGGTTAGTATGTCGGCGCTTGAGGAGGCTTGATCTATGAGTTCGAATTCATTCGTTCCTTTTGGTTTTATAAATGCTTTTTAAAAGTAGTGATGGTAATATTTATCTAAATATCCCTTTCGTTCTCCCTCCCCCCCCCCAATCCTCATTTTCCCAAACGGTCCAGACAAGTGATAGGATCATATTGAGAAAGCTAAAAGCATGAAATATCACTAAACAAAAACAACTGGTAAAAATATTTCTAATCGCACAAATTTATTGTTGTCGGTCTAGATCCATTACAAAATTTAAATACATGACTGATCCAAACTAATTGATAGGCCTACAATTACACTTCCAATGATCTTTTTTTAAAAACTATTTATATGCTTTTCTTATTTGCCATTTAATATGACCTACAAGTACAAAAGCCTCGCTGAAAAAGTAACTTGGTCAATATCTTTGAAGGTCAAGTTTTGTACATTTATTTAATTTTTAAACAGCTATATATTTATAATCTTGACATATTAGCAAAATATTTCGAATGGAATTTAAAATTAAAAAAAAAAAGTCCCTCATAAGCTCCGAGAAGGCAAATGTTTCATTTGATGAGCTTCCGCCTGGGACTATTTTCAAGCGGATAACACTCTGTTTTTCTAATCAGGGGAAATAAACTGGGCCAGCATTCCGAATGCATGATGGGAGAAAAGGTCAGGGAGTACAGATTTTTACTAGTTCTCGTCTGATCTCGTGTGATCTCGTTGATTTACGCGTGTCTCCGGTGCACGTAAATGGTTAATGTTTCTTTTCCCCTCTCTCTGTCGGTACATTTCTGTCGTCTGCTACATTGTCATCTAATTTAGTATCACAGTGACCTTGCCCCTTCTTTTTGTACTGTTCCACAGTAATGTACTGGCTTAGTGGGCAACACTAGAATAATTAACATTTCTTAATACTGTAAGAAATTTCATTTTATAAAGAGGGATTCTCAACATATGGGACGCACGTAAACGGTATAATTTTTATTTACGGGACAAAAAAATTCTATTTGCATTGTCATTGTAAATCCATATTTGGTAAACTGACCACATTAAATTGAACTAAATTACTCAACATTGTCTTGCTTCAAAACGTCTTTACATCATCCAAAAAGGACCCCGTATGTGCAATTTTCGAGACAGGAGTCTCAAAATGTTCTCTTGGACATTTCATTACGCCTCCGCTAACGCGATTCTACCCGTCTCTTTCATGTCGCAAACTGTCGAATTTATCTAGGAACCGTACCAAATGTTCTGTTCACGTGACCAAAATAGGCCAGCTACAAGGCTTCTTTATTTTCAACACGAATATAATCTTAAGATGATAAAGTCTATTACGTTCTAGCATGTTCTACATGTCTTTCGTATGTAGCTCCCACAGAGTATCGGATTTTCCCGTAACGTATGCTGTTCACAACCAAGTTGCGCCCCTTGGTGCACATGATGGCCTTTATTTCAATAGTAGAGCGCGGTGCCAATGCGTTTCTTAGTCTGATGACGTCAACGAGGGGGTGATGCCAGAAAGCTAGCAGACAGTATAAATACAGGCCGCCATTTTTTTTCTGATATACATTTGCATTTTATCAAGCTCTATCTACTTTTTTTCTTTTTATCTACTTGCGTTTTTCGATTTATTTACATGTTTGAGCTCCAAATGGATATTCTAAAATTAATAAACAGTACTGTAGGCCTCTAGATCTACATTCGTCAAAGGTTTTATCGTAAACTGGATATTTGTGTAATCACTTCGCGGGCATTACCTCCCCTTATATTATATTTACAAAATGTCCCTTATGAGTTCAAAATGTAGCATTTTTTCAACAAACGACCTTTCAACTTTCTTTCAGATGTAAGTCTTTGTCTATTCTTTTTTTTCTAAATCATTCGCACATTAACTAGGGACTATATAAGTGGCGGGAAAAAAAGGTAGTGAAAAAACAGGGGTAAGGTCACTGGGTGCAAGTACTAAGTTCTACGGCGTATTGATATTTTCACATCATTTCTTTGAAATAATAGCCACGGTGTCTCCCTGCGTTGGAGATTACAGGTGGTAAATACCTTCGGGTGCACGCGGTGCTAACCGTTTTGTATCCATTCACACATCACCCTGCCACGTTCACATAACCACACACACACGCGCGCACACACACACACACACAAACGTGTACATCAGACAAGGCCGGAGAAAATAAGTACAAGACCCCGCGAGGTTTACCTCGAAAATGATACCAGAGCTATAAATAGGGAAAAGAGCAGCAACTGCGAACAGACTAGGGGCGAGTAAGTTTAGCAATAAAATTAGAAAAAAAGCATCGCAAACTGAAAGAAGATATTATAAGTAATTTAGAAAAAAAAAAGAAAGAAAGAAAAAAAAGGGGGCGGGGTAAAGAAAATAATGATTTTAAGGGAGAGAATGATTGGCTTCGTATTTCAGCGCGTGCACCAAAAGTTAACCCTATATTCATTTTTTGTTTCTTTGCTGTCAGTAGTGCTTACATATGAAGTAATTTTCCGAAAGTTCGGGAATGGACACGGAAATGGCGTCAGATGATTTGACGCCATAATTTTTTTTTAATTTTTTTTTTGGCCTCTAGGAATGTACTAAACGCGTGGTCATCTTCTGCCCGCCAGTCTTAAATGATGATATTGTTACGTATTTCTGAATTTTCTGGCTAAATATACTAGTAGGCACACAAATAAAAACACTGTTAAGAACTTGACGACTCAACTTTCAGCTTCATATAACTTTATTGACTATTAACTCTAACAATTTGTTACTGTAACATGTAGCGTAGAAGACTGTACAATATCTGTCAGTTTACAGTTAGCTATACTTCGTTGCAATACATCTCTTCACTTCGTTGCAATTCATCTCTTCTCAACTTGCACCGAGCCGTATTCCACAGAACAGACCAACGACACACTTCCCAGTGTCGCTCCAGGTCTCCCAAAGCTGAACCAAGTCGTACTCAAGTCTACCGAATCAGAGACGCACACGTCTTACATCGACTGTAACGGCTCAAGTCCACTGTAGTTCGCTGTATAGACTTTAACGACAGTAGTCCACTCCAGTTAACTCTACCCTAGTTAGCTTGCATCGAGTCGTACACATCTCTCTTCTACTGTCTCGCACAGTAGACAACAGTACCGACGACTCACTCACGACTGACTTTCACACTAGCTCTCTGGCTTATATAGAGTCCCTAATCACTCCTCCAAAGTTGCACAAACACTGCTAGTATCTTCTGGAATAACACGTGAGGAAACGTCACATCCTGTCTTTGTTTATACATGTACATTCCAGAAAACATCGGCTACAGTGTCATCTTGCCAGGGTCACAAGTTGTGACCTCTATCTGTCACTGGACATTGCTAGTACCTTCTGGAATAACACGTAAGGACACGTCACATCCTGTCTCTGTTTATACATGTACATTCCAGAGAACACTCGCTGCTGTGTTATCTCTTCGGGGTCACACGTTAACCTCTTCCTGTCACTGGTCATTTGTAACAATATGATCATATCGGAGTTTTAACTGATCGCGCTGAACGCGAGAGCTTTTACGCCACTCAGATAAGCCCATATGCAAATTCCAGTAGGTCGTAATTGTTAAATGTTTGTGAAATATTTTACATGTTTCGGATGTTTTACATGTTTAAGATGTTTGACATGTTTCGGATGTTTGACATGTTTCGGATGTTTGACATGTTTCGGATGTTTGACATGTTTCGGATGTTCCTTCAGAGTTCCTAATCCAAACCTCCCGCAGGAAGACGGGGGATGGCAGCGGGCAGGGTATGAACACAGGCCATCGAGACGACCGACTGACACACCAGCTCGCATACTCACGACCAGGTAGCCTGAAAGGACATCAAGGATACACACAAGTCACGTGCTGTTCTCAACAGAACAATGACACGTGTTCTATTTTCGTTTGTTTTTCAAAGGAGCTTTTACAAAACAAGATTTTAAAAAGCGTTTGTGTTCCGAACAAACTCAAAGTAGGCCCCCTAAAAGTCCACCCTTACGCTGACAAAAAAAAATAATAACACATAAAATCTGCTAAATACTTGGGAAAGAAAAATCCTCAGAAAAATCTATGGTGCCATACATGAGGAAATCGTATGGAGGATTCGTACCAACCAAGAAATATACCAGCTATATGAAAACCCCTCCATAGTGACGGAAAGAAAAAGAAACAGATTACGTTGGGGGGCAGGTCACCTGGAAAGAATGCCAGAGAACAGAGGAGCAAAGATTGTTTACAGACAAAACTCAAAAGGCAGGCGCCCCAAAGGCAGACCACGAGTAAGGTGGCTTGATGACGTAGAGACAGATCTCCTCTGTGGCATTTTACGTCTCGAGAGACGATCTTTTCCCTTTGCAACTTCTTGTGTGACTAAAGAGGCCAATCCTTGATACACAGCTGCGATCGCAGGTTGGGCATATATAATCACCAGGCGCCATTGCATTTTCACCCTTCTTTCTGCTTCTGTTGTGTATGACATCTGCAATCTTTGACCCTTCCTTTATGCTCTCTCTCCATGAGGATCTGTCCAGTGCTACTTCTTCCCAGTTGCCAGTGTCGATTTTGAAGAGCTTCATGTCGCGTTTGCATACATCCGTATAACGTAATAGTGGGCAACCAGCGGCTCTCCTGCCTTCTATTAGATCGCCATACAGGATGTCCTGTGGAAGTCGACCTTCTGGCATTCTACGAACGTGGCCAAGCCAGCCAAGGCGTCTGCTGCTGATAACAGAGCGGATGTCCTGGCACCCTGCTCTTTGTAGCACTTTCTCATTGGTTATCTTATCTTGCCGCCTTATTTTAAAGAATCGCCTTAGGCATCGGAGGTGGAAAACATTCAGCTTTTTCCCCTGCCATGAGTAGGTTGACCATGTTTCACTTCCGTACAGCAAGGTGCTCAACACACAGGTCCGGTAGACTAGGGCTTTAGTACTGCTAGTCAGCAATATGTTGTCCCAGACTCTTTTCTGCAGCCGTGACATGGTGGCCATTGCCTTGGTTATCCTGTTGTTTACGTCTTTATCCAGTAGAGTGTTGTTGGATATGATGGAGCCAAGGTAACAAAAGTGATCAACAATTTCTAGTGGTTGGCCATTAATGCTTACTTGAGGTGCAGTGTTTCTGTTTTGGACAAGTATCTTAGTCTTGCTTTGATGTTTAAGCCGAACTTCTGGCAAGCAGCAGATAATTTGTCAACCAGGCACTGTAGCTGAATATCAGAATCAGCCACAATAGCTGCATCATCAGCATACAGGAGTTCCCTGACGAGTAGCTTCCTAGACTTGGTTTTTGCCCGCAGCCTTGATACATTAAATAGTTTTCCAGAGGATCTTGTATGGAGAAACACACCTTCGTTTATGTCGTTGTACGCATTATGCAGTAGACAGGAGAAGAATATGCCAAACAGAGTAGTTTGGGAGGGCAACCTATTTTCCTCACGAGTTTGAAAAGGCCACTTCTGCTGACCATGTCAAAAGCTTTAGTCAGATCAACAAAAAACGATGTAAAGGGGTCTGTCTCTCTCTCTGAATTTCTCCTGCAGTAGTCGTAGAGAAGATATCATGTCTACAGTGGATCTACCACTCCTGAATCCACACTGAGACTCTGGGTAGACTCTAGAAGCTATCACTTGCAGCCTGGATAGTGCCACTCTAGCAAAGATCTTGCCCACTATACTGAGGAGAGGGATACCCCTGTAATTGTTGCAGACAGATCTATAACAGCTAAAAGTCCAGACTTGGAGATAGATCAAAATAGAGAGATGTGCTGAAGCAGTCTAGGGCCCTCCATAGGCTGTAGCGCCACTGGAATGGATGGAAATATCCACCCTTGGCTCATCTTGTTGGTAACTTATTCGGATGCTTCGTGCGAACTATTAAGAACCACAATCCTCCTTTCAACCATGCAAACTGACGTTTAAAAAATGCCTATGAAAAGACCTTCCTTCAGGGAACAGCACCAGGAAAAACAAGAGGCAGACAGAGAAAGCGATGGGAAGACAACATAAAAAAATGGACGGGCTTGTCATTTAAAGAGGTTCTATCCAAAGCCAGAGGCAAACAGCGATGGTTGACAAATCTTGAGTGATACCCCAACAGTCCAACAGAGTAAGGGATAGGTGAAGGTGAAAATGCATTGTTCCTTTTTTAAAAACAAAAATATACATATTCGTTAATTACTAATACTCGTACAAACAGAAAACATATAAATTACTATTATATACATTTTAAAAACTTTATTTTGGATAAAGACCAAAAAGTATGCATACATAATGTATAAATACTTTTAAAAATAATTACCTCCCTTTCATTTTTTAAATGTTTTCTACTAGGAAATAGTTTTAAAAAGGGTGTAATTCTTAGAAAATAAAACGAGTTAAATATTTAATTTAAAAAAGAAAGCGCTTCACTTTTAGAAAATGAAGATAAAAAGTAGCCGTTGCACCGGAAGTGCTCCACGAAACGACCAACTCGTTTCCAAGGCCCATTGAATATTTGTAAATTAGTCTTCAAGTTGCAGCGGCTACAAAATACCAATCCATGGATATCTCCATGTGAAGATTCGAGTCCGCCAGCTCCCTGTGAATGAAAGAATCGGTATCAAGGGGTCAAACTTTGTCATCTATGCATATTTAAATATTATAATAATGAATAGCTATTGTAAGTCATGGAATTGATCAATCTGTATGTGCGTCAGAGATCTCTGCGCTCGGTCCTATTATCGTATCTTATGAAATGTAGTTGTCACTTCAAGAAAGAAGATGATTACGTCCTACGCGTGTTCCAACCAGCAGCCTGCTTTATGTGATTAGCGCCCCCCCCCCCCTCTAACGCCCCTGTCTCAAAGTTCTCTGTTCGGTGGTGTGAGCTAGAAAACTTAAAAGAAAGTTTATATCAACTCACTATGTCTGGTAAAAAGTGTGTTATTTCTCCCACACCCAATCTCGGATCAAGTTGAAATTTAGCACAATTATTTATTCTACCTGACAAAACACAATCAAATGAAACACACACACACACTCACTCACTCACTCATTCACTTACTTACTTACTTAGCTAATTAACTATTGGTAATTAATTATTTTGTTTGGCATCTAATAAGGGAAAGAAATTGTATTTGACTGATGTGGTGGTATTCTTTGCCTTAAAGTTTTAAACTAACAATAGATAACTATAAAACCGTGTATTTTCAAAAACATTTCTCTGGTACAGTGGTTATTGCATTAGTCTGAGGAGGCTAGAGCCCTTGAGTTCGAATCCAGGTTTGTTCAACTTAATTTGGGTCTTTTGATTACTACAGATCATACTATCGATGAAGGTAAAGCTTATCTAAAGGGAAAGAACTCCGCCCTTAAAATTATATTATTAATGTACAAGTTATTTTCCTTATTTTATATCAAATAAAATAATTAATTACCAATACTTAACTGACAATTTAAAAAAAAAAATATTCACGTTTTGTTAGCTACAATAAATAATTGTTTAAAGTATCAACTTGATTGGAGAATGCGTGAGGGAGAAATATTGGTAACAATTATTTAAGGGGACTAAAGCCAACAAATTTAGCCGTATATGTGAGGATTAGTTTTCTTTTTTGGTATCCAACAAAACAATCCATTACCAGCAATTATTTAATGAATCGGTTACAATTGTTTATTGATTCATGTGTTGTCTATGCCAATGAATGATTGTGCAATGTTTCAACTTGATCCAAAATGGGTGTGGGAGAAATAACGTGTACACACGTTTTACCAGACAGAGTGAGTTGATATAAGATTATATAAGATAAGCTTTATAAAAATAGAGACATAAACTTAACTCATCTACTCCTACTCTACCCTCTACCCTAAATCACTCTGACTACCTTTAGGTTAGGTTTCCTAACGTCAGCTCCCTTTGGTGTGAGTTTAATGACTAGAATGAAGGAATGCAAATGTATGTACCCGCCAAGCTCCGTTCCTTCCTCATTGAATGTCCTTCCTCACGCGACTAATGACTCTCTTCCACTGGAAAACACTCACGCACACAAATTAATTAAACACACACACAGACAAGCGGGTGTACGGGATTGCACTGTTGATCCACTTGATGGCTGCACCCTTGTGTCGACACATCGCACCGAATCAGCGCCCCCCTCCCTTTCCCTGAGCCATTCGCCGCATCTTTTGGTAACATCTTTTGTCTGTACCACGTGATCTTTAATAATTTCATCTCCGCCTTCCCTGCTTCCTCCACAAATCCCGACCACCCTGAATAGTCGCCCCTCGCAGATCTTAAGGCACAGACTCCCCCCCCCCCATTCTCTCATTTATCCTTTCACCCTGCCCCCCGCCAAACAAATCTCCTCCTAGCGCCGTCTGCACTTAATCATATTCTCCTTACTGGTGCATTGTGGGGGTACGCCATTTATATACTTAGGGTCATCCAAGGAACTTTCAGGAAAACAAGAATATTGGGAGGGAGAGGCTGGGGAGTAAGCTTGGAAAAAAAAAAGGGGGGGGGCGTTTTCTAATACATATCTCTTAGATCATAACCCCCATAACCCCTCCTTCTCTCCGTAAAGAAAAAATACTTTGAATTCCTAAACTGTACCACCTTTCCCCCCTCCCTCTCTCAGTTTAAATGTACCCCCCCCCCCTTTTTTTTTTCTCTCTCCTATCGCTGGACAGTTTGCACCCATGCGACACACTCGGTGCCAGAGGACAGAACGAAGAAAACCCCCCACCTCCACCCTCCCCACTGTTGCTTCAGCAGAGAGTGTGAAGCGGGTTCAGGGCAGTTCACAGCGCGGCGTCGGCCAGTTCGATTGACTCTTGCTCAATTCTCAACAGTGTTTTCCATACCCAGAAAACTAATAGTCATAGATTTGACCCAAAGCAGGAGACGATAGAAAAAACACACACACGCAAAAACCCAGCTTCTCTAGCATTTGTACTTGATAGCTTTCACAAAACACAAGGACAAAAAGATGAGACACAGAGAGAGTGGGGGGGGGGTGTGATAGACTGAGTGCGGGAGGGGGTACAGGGGGTACAGGGGTGAGTAGACAATTAGAAGGTAAGGGGAGAAGGAACTGAGAAAAAGAGAAAGACAGACAGACAGACAGAGACAGACGGACAGAGGAGGAGAAAGTTGGAGATGATAAGGAAAAAGCAAAATATAAACATTCTTTTTTTTTAAAAACAAAGCGTAATTATGGAAACGAACAGGACATTTACAGCCATACATCTCAATAATGTAAAATTTATTTACCTTTTATATGAAACAAAAATAATTAATGACCACTAGTTAATTAATTAATTGGTTAATTTCTTTTATTGATTTATTAGGGACTATGGATAATTGAAGAAAGTTTCAACTTGATCTGAGAATGGGAAAGTGGGAGAAATAACGTGTACAAAATGTGTACCAAATATATACAGAGACCAAAAAAAAAAACAACAGGTGTGTTGATATCACCTTCACTTATCCCTTAGTGACCTTACACTGTTGGACCGTTGGGGCACCATACAAGATCTGTCAACCGTCTTTCTCCATTCCTTTCTGTTTTTTGCCTTGGATGGCAGGCCTGCCCATTCTTTTATGTTGCCCTACCATCGCTTTCTGTGTCTGCCTCGTCTTCTTTTTCCTGGTACTGTTTCCTGAAGGAATGTCTTTGCGAGCCCTGCGGACCTTGTGATTATGGCTTTAGAGTTTTAGTAGTTTCATCGTGGAATCCTACACAAGAGAGAAAAAGAAGCAAGTTAGGTGAGAGATAGAGAGTGTGTGTGAGAGAGAGAGAGAGAGAAAGAGAAAAAAAAAAGAATAAAACTATCATAGTAAAAAAGATAAATTGACAATATTTTTTAAGTTCTATAAAAGATGTTAACTAAATATCATTATTTAATTTTTATGCTCTTTTGCTATTTTAAGATAGAGAAACAGGAAGAATAAGGAGCAGACAGAAAAACAGACTAACACAGACACACAGAGATGAAAGAGAGAAAAATATGCAAGGAAGTAGGCTACAAGTTTAATACAAAATTATCATTTAAAAAAGAAGCTATATAACGTTATTTTTAAATCCAGTTAAAGCAGGGTCAAATTTATAACTAGTAATCCCATTTTTTTTTGGTCTGATACTTCGTCATCGGCTTTTTCGTTATCAATCAGACCACCATGGTTTCCTTAGATTACATTATATAGATGAGCTAATGGTGCTATCAATCAAATCACCATGGTTTACTTTGATTACATTATATAGATGAGCTAATGGTGCTATCAATCAGACCACCATGGTTTTCTTAGATTACATTATATAGATGAGCGAATGGTGCTATCTATCAGATCACCATGGTTTTCTTATATTACATTATATAGATGAGCTAATGGTGCTATCAATCAGACCACCATGGTTTTCTTAGATTACATTGTATAGATGAGCTAATGGTGCTATCAATCAGACCACCATCGTTTTCTTAGATTACATTATATAGATGAGCTAATGGTGCTATCAATCAGACCACCATGGTTTTCTTAGATTACATTGTATAGATGAGCTAATGGTGCTATCAATCAGACCACCATGGTTTTCTTAGATTACATTATATAGATGAGCTAATGGTGCTATCAATCAGATCACCATGGTTTTCTTAGATTACATTATATAGATGAGCTAATGGTGTTATCAATCAGACCACCATGGTTTTCTTAGATTACATTATATAGATGAGCTAAAGGTGCTATCAATCAGATCACCATGGTTTTCTTAGATTACATTATATAGATGAGCTAATGGTGTTATCAATCAGACCACCATGGTTTTCTTAGATTACATTATATAGATGAGCTAATGGTGTTATCAATCAGACCACCATGGTTTTCTTAGATTACATTATATAGATGAGCTAATGGTGCTATCAATCAGACCACCATCGTTTTCTTAGATTACATTATAGAGATGAGCTAATGGTGCTATCAATCAGACCACCATGGTTTTCTTAGATTACATTATATAGATGAGCTAATGGTGCTATCAATCAGATCACCATGGTTTTCTTAGATTACATTATATAGATGAGCTAATGGTGCTATCAATCAGACCACCATGGTTTTCTTAGATTACATTATATAGATGAGCTAATGGTGTTATCAATCAGACCACCATGGTTTTCTTAGATTACATTATATAGATGAGCTAATGGTGCTATCAATCAGATCAACATGGTTTCCTTAATTAGTTTACATCATACAGATGAGGCGATGGTGCTATCAATCAGATCACCATGGTTTCCATCGTTAGATTACATCCTACAGATGAGGCGATGGTGCTATCAATCAGATTAACATGGTTTCCATAGTTAGATTACATCATACAGATAAGACGACGGTGCTATCAATCAGATCAACATGGTTTCCTTAATTAGATTACATCATACAGATGAGACCATGGTGCTATCAATCAGATCACCATGGTTTCCATAGTTAGATTACATCATACAGATGAACCATGGTGCTATCAATCAGATCACCATGGTTTCCATCGTTAGATTACATCATACAGATGAGGCGATGGTGCTATCAATCAGTTTAACATGGTTTCCATAGTTAGATTACATCATACAGATAAGAGGACGGTGCTATCAATCAGATTAACATGGTTTCCTTAGTTAGATTGCATGATACAGATGAACCGATGGTGGTAATAATCAGATCACAATGGTTTCGTTAGATTACATCATATAGAATCGCTGATGGTGCTAATAATCAGATCACCATGATTTTCTTAGATTACATCATGTAGAATCCCCTATGGTGCTAATAATCAGATCAACATGGTTTCCTTAAATTACACCGTATAGAATCGTTGATGGTGCGCACCATAGCACACCGTTTAGAACTGAAGACGTTCTAGATTCTTCTGCTTTATAAGTGAAACAGAAGCAGAGTGTCTTGGACTAGAATTTGGTTCCTCAACGAAAGGGATCATCGCCCTATGATTTCCAAAGTGGTTTTGTATAGACCCACAGGTTGTCCCATATCCCCCTTCTTGTATATCCTTGCTTGGAGCCTTCTTGGAATCTATAAGATCTGACCCCTCTATTATTGGGATTAATATACCGGGTCGCTCGTTCTCAACCATCAAAGTCAAAGCCTATGCGGATGATACAACTTTTTTTCCATCTTCAGAGCAAGATATTGAGAATATACTAAAGAAATTTACACTCTTCGGAGAAGCTAGTGGTTCAAAAATAAATATAAATAAATCCTCTGTAATGGGACTAGGGAAATGGAAATTCAAAGAGAATTGCGCTTTCAAAATTGTAGATAAAATCAAGATTTGTGGTATTGTCTATACCTGTAATCCTTTATTCTATTGTAAAGACCAGTGGGAGAATATTTTTGTCAAAGCCTCAAACTTGCTAAAACTTTATAAGCACACAGGTTCTACAATATTTGGTAGAGCTGTATTGATAAATAGTTTGGTCATTCCAAAGATTGTCTATTTAGCTAACATTACAGAGCCACCTCCTAAATTCATAAACAAGCTAAACAAGTTAATTAGAAGCTTTATATTTAAAAACACTATTAGGAGCATTAAGCACACTACACTCATTCAAAACAAAGAGGATGGGGGGATAAACTTACAAGATGTCAAAACAAAAATACATTCGCTAAGGCTAAAATTTGTAGGTCAAGTAGTTAGAAACCCAACAAACTTTCCCTTGACAATTTACTATTATGGTTTAAGATTAAGTAGTCTTCTTCCAATACACAATGATACTCCTCACTATTTTGGTACAGTCACTCATCCATTTTACAGGTCTATTTCCAGAATTTTACCTGGTAATGAACATTTAATACACAACAAAACCAAAGAATCATACACAACACTTAAAAAGCTGTTACATGAAAGTCTAGTGAATAGGATTAAGTGGGGGAGAGTTCTTGGGGTGACAGAATTCAAGGACACATTCATAAACCTACACAGCAAACATATCCCACCAAAAGCTAGAGGGATAAGTTATAGACTTATCTTTGGGATGACCCCTATGGTTAGAAGACGAGCAAATGACCGTGAATGTATATTATGCCATCTTGAAAATGCTGACAATGAGAATCATATGTATTTGGAATGTCCACTATTCCTTCAAGTTAGAAGTACTGTAAGGGACTTATTAGAAGCAAACTGTGGCAACTATGTAAATGTTAACTTGTCAATTGTATTAAACAAGCTGCCAAAACTAAAAAATAAAATGATACATAACTGTAACTTAATTATTGTTTCCGAATACAGGAACCTTGTTTGGGCTAGCTGGCTCAAAGCTCTACATAATAATAAGGTTTTTCATCCTAATCACTTAGAATTGACATTTAGAAAAATAATGGATTTTAGGGTAGAGAATTATCTAGTTTGATTTTCATATACTTGTACAATGCTCAGGTAGTTTTCCAGAAATGGGGTGATTGGGGTCAGGGATATTTGATATTGTGTTGATTGTTCTGGGGTAGAGGATACTTGTATCATTGTTCTGTCTTTTATGGATTCAATGGCTAGGATGGTTAGGTAGTATGTCTTTGATATTAAATAATGTTTCTGTTACTGTTGTTGTATTTTTAGGTTAATCAATTTTCAATTGTTTATGATTTAATACTTGTGAATTATGAGAACTTACAAATAAAAACATATTGGAAAAAAAAAACAGCCCACAAAAGAGGCAAGATGGCCCATACAAGAGGCACATTAAGCCCAAAAAAGAGGCAAAGAAAAGAAAAGAGGCCTAAGGCCAAAGGATTCCTATGATGATAAAGCTAAAATTGAATAGCGCAAATTCTGAAGTTTCCTTTAAAAGAAAAAAAAAAAAAAAAAAGGAACAGACTAAATGTCTGCTTGCATTATTAATAATATGAATTCTGAAATAAAAACTGATTTTCTGAGGCTACAAACTTGGATTCGAATTTCCCTCCTTGCGCAACTTTGACCCACTTGTTCGTCACGGATTAATGATTAGCGTAAAGGGGAAGATAAACAGATTCGCATTTTCTCGGAATTATGAAACCCTTGACCATTACGCCCATAAGACACAAAACAACAACAAACCAGTCTAGGTGTAATGTAGCTAGATCTTGGTTTTATTCACACCTGGTTATTTAGAATGGACTGCTTTGTGTTCGTCAGTGCAACTCCTGAAAGTGCAACACCTGAGAATGCAACACCTGCAGACTACCATACAAATATTTATGAGTGTGCGAATTACGGAGGAAGATTGGGGGTGGGGGAGAAGAGAGGACTGGAGGAAAAGAGGCAGAATTAGTAAATTGGTAACAGTCCTTCTCACACGGGTGAATAAGTAAAAAATTTGGAAATATATACATTTTATGTTTCAGATTCCATAAGTTGAGAGAGAGGGAGAAAGAGAGAGAGAGAGATACGCAAATAAAGACACAGGGAATCACTGAATGAAACACATTGACAGACAGAGATAGAGAGAGAGAGAAATGGGAAAAAGTAGAAGACACAGAAAGAGAGAGCGAAGCATACAAAGAGAGACATATAGACATGCAGTGACACAGACACAGAGAGGGGGGGGGAGAAAGAGAGAAGGGGGGGGGGGAGATAAGAGACAAATATAGACTGAAAGACAGAGATTGAGAGAGAAATATGGGCAGTTGGAGACAGCAGAACGTAGAAAAGAAGACAAGGAGAAAGAAGACATTGAGGCAGACACAGAACGAAATACAGACATTGAGCTAGATAAGCAGATACAGTGAGTATGAGAAATGAACTGACATAGGACCGAAAAAGAGAGACATGGAGACACACAGAGAGAAAGAGAGACATGAAGACACAGAGAGAAAGAGAGACATGAAGACACACAGAGAGAAAGAGAGACATGGAGACATACAGAGAGAAAGAGAGACATGAAGACAAAGAGAGAAACAGAGACATGAAGACACAGAGAGAAACAGAGACATGAAGACACACAGAGAGAAAGAGAGGCATGGAGACACAAAAAGAGAAAGAGAGACATGGAGACACACCGAGAGAAAGAGAGACATGAAGACACAGAGAGAAAGAGAGACATGAAGACACACAGAGAGAAAGAGAGACATGGAGACACATAGAGAGAAAGAGAGACATGAAGACACAGAGAGAAAGAGAGACATGAAGACACACAGAGAGAAAGAGAGACGTGAAGACACACAGAGATAAAGAGAGAGATGAAGACACACAGAGATAAAGAGAGACATGAAGACTCACAGAGAGAAAGACAGATCTGGAAGGTAGGGGAGAAGGGAAACAAATCAAAGAGTGAGAGAAGAAGAAATCAGGTTTCTGTCGCTGGAGTTCAGATTAAAGTATTATATAGACTGAAGTCAGGTTTCCGTCGCTGGAGTTCAGATTAAAATGTTATATAGATTGAAGTCTGAGTGTGTGGGAGAGAGATAGAGATGGAGAGAGAGAGAGAGAGAGAAGGAGAGATAAAAAGATACGTATGCTATCGCCGTCGTGTATTTAGTTTTACTTACAGACGTCCAATGGGTGAAGGTCACCCTCCTGAATTCGATCTTTTCATCCCTACCCTGACAAACTCAGACAAAATGTTCAATTCGAATTAAACTCTTCCATCGGCTGCCTAGTAAGGGAGGGGCGCCTTATTCACTAGAACCCGCGCTAACCCATAGCTATGTCAAT
Organism: Biomphalaria pfeifferi; assembly: GCA_030265305.1. NCBI lineage: Eukaryota > Metazoa > Mollusca > Gastropoda > Planorbidae > Biomphalaria > Biomphalaria pfeifferi. The sequence continues at coordinate 12,853 of JASAOG010000103.1, read as the reverse complement.
AGCAGCCTGTGGTCATCTTTGTGTTCAGACTGGTCAAGTGGAGTTGACCAGAACTAAAACTACCAGTTAATGTCTGGTGGGACTCTACACCTTTCTTTTCACACTCACGTCTATCTCTTAAGTCTTAGAGACTATTGTCTGGGGCGTTTTCCCATCCTACACTCTCTACTATATGTATCGTGTCTTCCCCTGCCATCTTGCCCCGTATCTTTTGTTCTCTCTATCTCTCACTCACTCTCTCTTTTGATTTCTCTCTCCATTTTATTCTCTTTCTCTTGCTCTCTTTCTTCAACTTTCGACATCTTTCAATTTGCGTGTAGTTATCTTTCCTGTAACATCTATCTCTCTTTCTCTCTATCTCTTTCTCTCTATCTCTTTCTCTCTATCTCTTTCTCTCTATCTCTTTCTCTCTATCTCTTTCTCTCTATCTCTTTCTCTCTATCTCTTTCTCTCTATCTCTTTCTCTCTATCTCTTTCTCAATTGCTTCCTCTTTTTATTTTGTGCTTTCTCTTTATTATTTGCATTCTATTCTCTCTTTCTCTTTCATTACAAAGCTTATATCAACTAACTCTGTCTGTCTGTCTGTCTGGTTAAAGGTTTGAACCTATTTATTTCTCCTACTTCCCATTCTGGGGTCAAGTTAAAACTTTACCCAATTATTCATTGTAGCTGACAAAACATGAATCGTTAAAAAAAATAATTAACCAGTTAGTTAATTAATTATTTGTGATTAATTATGTTGTTTAATATCGAAATAAGGGGGGAATAACTGCTACTCAGTGAGAGATGTTGATGTATACATGGATTTAATCCCCTTATTACGTTTTGACACGTTTTTTTCAACCACTTCCCATTCAAGTTCAAATTTCGGACGATTATTCCTAGTGGATGACAGGACACAAACTTAACTCATTAGTTAATCAATTAATACTTCTTATACTCTGTTAGAGAGTAGCGATGAATGCTTCAAAAAATTGCCTAAGGGTCGCCAGCTCCTGATTTTTCCTCCTCAGGGTTGACTGCCGAAACTTTTCCCATGATTGGGTCGAGCTGCAAGGCAGCAGAGGTTTCAACTTCAGAGTTTTTTCTGAAAGAGTACCATGGGAGATTAACAAAGTGGCAAAATAAATACAAAATTGTATCCCCTTTTTTTTGGGTATACACAGAAGTGTGTGTTTGATCATGTATATGCAATGTGCAGTTTTTACTGCAAAGCTCAGGGGAGTAGCAACTTATTACATAATGGGGTAACAATTTTATTTCCCGAAGCCACTTTATGGTCCGTGCGGCTCACACCACCAGGCACCAATACATTGCTAGCTACGCCTCTGGTTTAGAGAGTCATTCATTTTGTTAGTGTGAAGCAAAAGGTCAGGAATTGAATAATAGAAACCAGATGCTTGACTGAATAAAAATCAAAGCATTTCTAAATGCTCATTTCTATATTTCTTGCCAAAATGTGAAAAAAAAGGCATATAAAAGCAACCCGTTAATTGTAAAAGTTTATTTGGTAAATAGATGAAATCTGACTAACCCAACCATATGCTTGTCTTTTTTCTTTCGCGATGTGTCACAAAAAACAACAACCTCTAGGTAGTAAAATATTTTTGCCATTTTATTTTTCATTCCTCAAGTTTTAAACTGCTGGAATTGTTTTAAACTTGTTGAACTGTACTCCAAATGCTATCTACATAAATTAGTCTTTCCTTTCTTGCGCCACGAAAAGAGTTGGCAGCTTTTTTTTTTTTTTTTTTTTTTTTTATGGTTGCTAGCGACGCCTGACCCGAACATACGGGGATATCGCCATACATCAACCTGGCAAAAGGATCGGGGTCGAACAGGTCCGCATCTGCTCCTTTTGGTGCCGTCCTTGCGTCTTATACCCTCCCCAGTGCCCCCCCCCGCCCCAAACAAAACCGACGTTTGATTTTTGTGTTTGTACATATATTTGTTCTTCCCTCCCCCATGCGTCCCCACCCCCCGTGTACTTGTTCCTCCGAGTTCCCGCCACCACTCTCACTGATGTCAGCACAACGATTGATATGCTAATAGAAGCAAGTATTTTATTCCTAGCGACCGGTGCGTTACCCCCCTTTGACCCTAGCAACGGCGGCGGGACTCGGTTTATCTCCCCTGGTGTAGACCGCTCTCACCTCTAATAAACACATCACCGCTTTCGTCAAGTCAAACGTTTTTAAAGTTATGGGTTATCCTTCTTGTCGTTATGGACGCTGAATTTTTTTTTCCAATTTTTTTTTTTTCTGTTCTTCAATTATTTCTTCACACTCCTTCCACCGGTATCTGAATCTTTGAACGATTCTCAATTCTAAAACCACAATGGCTTCTTTAAATCCACAAAAACACTATGGCTGAGAAAAGTATTTTATCTGTGCATGTTAAAAACATTTTAATTCAGCTTAGAGGCCCGCTTTTTTCAGTATCAATAGTTCGGGAGCTCATCGTGTGCCTAACACAATCACAAAAAGTAATTACTTTGCAAGCGCGCGGGGCCCTAGGCGCAGGGCCGGTCTTACAGATTGCGGGGCCCAATGCGAAACGGATTGCGCGGGGCCCAGTATGGGTAGGGATAAGGATAATAAGTGAAAATTAAGATTTTGTATTGGAAACTAAATTCGTCTTTGCATTTTATTCATTCTTTACTAAGTACAAAATAGCTGTCAAATTAACTTAACGAGCCATTTACAGTAAATAGTAGTTTTCCAACAAAAAGCTGATAAACATTGAATGACACCCTGAAATGACAATTTTGTCTGTTTTTAAGAAGATTTGCATGAGATTTTAGAAGATTTTAATAATTTCAGGAGATTTTCATGACTTTTTCGTATATTTTGCAATTTCAGAAGAATTTTAATTAGGAGTTAATATGGTTTAATTTAACAATTTACACGTAGAATTCCCGCAGGGCCTATGAAAGTGCGGGGCCTACTGCGGCCGCATAGGTAGCAGTGGCCTAAGACCGGCCCTGCCTAGGCGACTGTCACATCAGGGCCATGAATATTTATTTGCACGATGGATTGGTGGTGACTAAAGATTATCATTATCGCAGGGCCCCCCTAAGGTATGTGGCCTTTGGTGGTCGCTCCACTTGTCACTCCCCAATGCCACCTCTGGTTGATAGGTATGACTTTCTAAATAGGGCTTGATGAGAATTCGAATTCTTTAGTACTCTACAATAAACAAAGAAACCTTAGCAATATTACATCTAAACAGCTAATGGGGGTTGAGATGGCAAGGGCGTTCACTCTAAGGATCTTACATTTAAAAATACAATTTAAAAACTCAACCTAATAAAATACTCAGAAACGAAGAAAAAGGCACATTCCTCATTCCATATGCTTGGACAAATTCTTATAAGTGCTCCTTCTTCCCTTGTGTCATTAGAAAGGATTGTCAGCCAGGAAAACCAATGTCTAAGCAGTGTCTCTAATTATCATGCAGGACTAGATTAACACACGTAATTATCTTCTCTCTTGAAGGAACATACGCAATGTAAAAAGGTAAAATAGGAAATGATTAAAAAAAAAAAAGCGAGTAAATAAATGATGCTCTACCTCGAGACTTGGGTAGATGAAGCCGGTCAGTTAGTGACATTAATTCATCCAGGGGAGACAACTCCGAATCCAAACAACTGTTGAATGTCGGATGTTCCAAACGGCGCTAGGCCATAATGAAAAGAAGGTTGATGTTGAAGTCAATAGGCTTTTTGACACTCAAAAACCTCATCATCACTATCAGGGCAGGACTTACCTTGGTTTGTGTTTCCTTTCATGTGGAATTTAAAAGAAAATTTTAGATTTAACTCTACTACCCCCTTCGTAAAGTGAAAACAAAAATTTATTAAAGTACCACTTTCCAAACCAACTATCGAGGACCGCATGTACATAAAGGCCAGCAGTTTCTATGGCCGAGGGTCAATGTGATGTCATTTGGCCAGCACAACGACCAAACATCCTTACTTTACTAAAATATTGCAAGGCACTCATTGGAATTGGGTGTACTCAGGGGCGTCCTATAAATACCTAAATTCGAAATTCCCGCCTTCATAGAGACTCAAACTCGGGATCCCTTGGTTCGGAAGTCATGTGCCTTACCACCCAGCTACCACGCCCCCTCCCAACCCCACAACCCCCTCACGTTCGTGAGATGAGAAAATATGATTTCATATCAAGAAAAAAAAATTACCAAAAGAAAATTAAAAAATATTGTTTATCAGCCAATAAAACATTGATATTTTCAAATCGTACGATCATTCTATGTTTACTTTGCAATTTAACAAAATTTCACTTTAAATCAGACAAAACTATAAGCCAAGTTAAGAAAAGTAGTTCTGGAACAGACTTCAGAGGCCATTGCAGGATTTACGGCATCCGGGCACAATGTGTCACTATCGTACGAAGGCCGTACTCTCAACGGGAGACTTCTACAAATTAATAAAAAAAAAAGCTTTTAAAAATTTGCATAATAAAAAAAAAAAGAAGCAAACCGAGATAGAATGTTCAAGTACTTCTATGTGTAATAACCCTAAACAAAATTGAATTCCTTTTAATCAGTGTTCAAAATCTTCAGGGGCACCAAAAAAATAAATTAAAAAAAAATCTACTTGAATCAGGCTCTAAAAAGGTTTCTTTTTTGAAAAAAAAACAATTATATTTTTTTAAAACATGTTTTGGGTGTTTCTACAGAATTACAGATTATTTCATCTTCCAGGACGGAGTGGAATGGAGCGAGTTGTTATGGTTCGTGAGTTTCTATGGTGACGGTGGGAAGAGGCTAGCGATTGTTGTTTGTGAATGATGCAACATAGGTGGCATTGTCGTCAGCGATCTTAGTTAGGACAGACGACTCAACAACGTGAGACTGAAAAGACGTGTTAGTGTAGTGAGTTAGATTTTGTTCCAAATGTCATTTTATATTTTATATCATTCCTAAAGTCTACTGCATTTATTTTCATTTCATATCAACTTGATTTTCTCTATATTATAATAATAAAAGTAATATTTAATATTGTTCACAAAATAAGTTATCCAAATTACTTCTAGTTTTACAAGTTAAGATATAATATGCTGTAAACGGTTTAGTTGTCTGTCAGCAGTTTGATGCTAGGTATCAGCAACCGTCAACAACATGAGAAGGATTCAAACCCTGGACCATCGACATGACAGTCAGAGCGCATACCACACGACTAGACATCTATCCAACTTGAAAATATTGAAATTTACAATAAGCACACTAATTATTTTTTTTAAATTCCTTTTTTAAAAAACAATCTTAGGGGAAAAAAACATCTTCGGGGGAAAACTCCACAATTACAACTATATCTCTCAAGAATGCAGAAGTTATTTCTTTTGTTTTCGATATCGAACAAAATTATTAACAATAATTAATCGACTAATTGGCTACTTTTTAAATTGATATCAGTTTTGTTAGGTACAATAAATAATTGTTTAAAGTTTCAACTTGATCCGAGAGAGGGTGTAGGAGAAATAACGTGTACAACTATTTAAGGGGACTAGCCCCGACATATTTAGTGATATCTGTGAATACTGAAGGATTAAATTCTGTTGGTATCAAACAAAATGACAAATAACCAGTAATTAATTTGATAATTGGTTAAGTTTTTTATTGATTCGTGTATAGTTTACGCCAATGAATTATTGTGCAAAGTTTCAACTTCATCCAAGAATGGGTGTGGGAGAAATAACATGTTCAAGCTTTTACCAGACAGACAGAGAGTCAGAGTGAATTGATATACAAATTGTATAATTGGTTCATAAAAAAAAGCTTGAATTTAAACCCGACTTGAGAACCATTTCATTTCCCACTGCTTGCCACCATCGTCGCGATTCCAAATTGTTTCTCTCCCAAGTTTTTAGCACTCCAGTTAACAGACTCTCCTCTCGTTTATGCCAACGAACCCGATAACCACGCGAAGGCGGTGTCAAGTTTCCTAATGTGCACCCGAGAAATTTTCGTCCTTATAGGACGTTACGTTCGTTGAAATCACTCTCTCGCTCTCCCCGCCCCCCTCTCGCACTTGCTTGACGCGCCCCCCCCCCCCCTCCTTTCGCCATCCGGACTGTTTTTTTTTATGGAGCCCTAACAGTTTGTAAGCGAAGTACTTGTACTTTTCATTGTAGGTCACTGCTCAGGTCGATGAGGTCTTTCTGTAGACATGATCTAAAAGGTGTGTGTGGGGGGGGGGGGGGGGGAGTGAATGCCGTGATTTGCATGGTCCAGGTGTGAAGTGATGTTTCAAACGGGCGACCAAACGTCATTGTGTGTGGGGGGTTGTATGGCTTTCATGAATACTTCATGTTGCGTAACGCTTAGGTGAAGCTGTAACCTCGGAAAAGGTTTGGGGGGGGGGGGGGGGAGGCTTTGATGTGTTAGCGGCAAAACTAGAAATACAAAAAAAGTTTAGATTTGGACGAGGGTTGAGGTAATTTAATCATAGGGCTGCACAAAATATTTGTGAGGATGTTTTCCAAAGCGGTGATTCGGTTTTGAATCGCGGAGCAATATTAGGGGGGTGGGGAAAGGCCAACTAAGCTACTAAGGTCAATGACATATGTAAATATAAATACAGAACAGATATAATAAAACTTCCACTTTTTTTATAATGTACTAAGAAAGGGGAATATAGTTTTTAAAAAAGTAAAGTTCCCCTTTTAGACCTTGCAATCTATGGGGCAGATGATATTAAGGTCATCTGTTTCTTTGGCCAACGGTTAACGAGCAGGGTGTCATGTGGCCAGCACAACGACCAACCGCCTTTACTTTACCCCAACTAAAGTCAGGAACTCATTAGAGTTGGGTGGACTCTAAAAATCCGGATTTCGAAATCCCCAGTCTTCCCCGAGATTCGAACCATGGCCCAAGGCTCGAAAGTCAAGCGGTTAACCACTCAACCACCACGTCCCCTTAAAGGGGGGATATAAGTTGTATAAAAATGTGGGGGACTTTCTCCTTTGCAACCATTAACTTATGACTTGTTTTGTTTCGTCTGCAACAAATGACTAAAGTTCGTCACTACATTTCCAGAGTATGTTTCAGAATGTACGGGCTACGCACTCGCCGAAGACTACCAAAGCCTAACGTAGTGCAGTTTAAATTCTAGAAGCTTCTTCTTTAGCCTGCAGAAAATTTCGGAAGCATTAAATGTGATGATATATAAAGATAGAGAAGAATGGGGCAAATGTGAGCTTGTTGGGTTCTGGCTGACCTCGTAAAACTGAATCGACTTAGTTAAACAGGCCATGTTGTTTCAAAAGCCAGAATCAGACATCCAGATGAACTCGCCCTGCACCGAAAGCAGAACGAGGCTGGGATGACCCGTGATCAGGTGTGCCTGGTGTAAGAAAGACTTGCAGACGATTGTCGCAGACTGGAAAGATTTGGAGAAGATTGCCTAAGTCAAAGAACTCATCTTATCTTATCTTATATAATAAAGACGTTACTTCAAAAAAGAAGATGATTACGTCCTACGCGTCATACATTTTGTCATGCATATTAACCAATGACCTAAATTCTGCCAAGTCACTGGTTTTCCTGGCTAGCTCAGGCAACCCACTCCATGCTCTAATAGCGCTAGGGAAGAAGGAGCATTTTTACAAATTTGTCCTAGCATATGGAACTAAGGAATATGTCTTTTTTTTTGTGACTTTCTGAGTATTTTATTAAATTTTGATTTTATATTTATATTTTATGTATAATTGCTACTTTACTTTTACTTTTGTTATGAATCTCACTGATTCGAAGTCTACTGGCACTTCGTTACGACGCATTGCGTTTAGCAACTAACTCTATTAGTGGTGTCTGTTCTATGTCCCGAGAGCCATATACTGCCTGCAGTGCTATCAGGCCCCTAACCCTATGTCCAGAAAGCATAAAGAAACCGCTAGACAGAAATGTATATGGTCCGCTCATTTTCGTGTTTTAGTTCATTCAAGCAAAATTTAGATCATTTCACTTTTCGGAAAGAAGCGATGAGAAAAAGTAGCGACAAAATGGTTATGCCTCATGTGATAGTAATATAATGGTAGTTCCACAATATAAATATTGCCACAAAATCGCAGGAAAAAAAAACATCATTCTATAGAAAAAAAAATCCTCTATAGAAGAAAAACTATAGGGAAAACTTCCTGATCTGGAAACAACAGCGCGGCTCATCTCAGATATAAGATTACTAAGTCTGAGACCTCCAACATACCCAATGTCAACGAAGAAGAAGAAGAAATTGTAATCTTTCTTTCTTTGTTTGTTTCTTTCCATTACTTTCCTTCTTTCTTTCCATTTCTTTCTTTCTTTCCATTTCTTTCTTTCTTTCTTTCCTTTTCTTCTTTCCGTTTCTTTCTTTCTTTCCATCCATTTCTTTCTTTCTTTCCATTTATTAATTTCTTTCCATTTCTTTCTTTCTTTCCATCCATTTCTTTCTTTCTTTCCATTTCTTTCTTTCTTTCCATTCTTTCTTTCTTTCCATTTCTTCTTTCCATTTCTTCTTTCCATTTCTTCTTTCCATTTCTTTCTTTCCATTTCGTTCTTTCTTTCCATTTCTTTCCATTTCGTTCTTTCTTTCCATTTCTTTCTTTCCATTTCTTTCTTTCCATTTCTTTCTTTCCATTTCTTTCTTTCCTTTTCTTTCTTTCTTTCCATTTCTTTCCGTCCATTTCTTTCTTTCCGTCCATTTCTTTCTTTCCATCCATTTCTTTCTTTCTTTCTTTCCATTTCTTTCTTTCTTTCCATTTCTTTCTTTCTTTCCATTTCTTTCTTTCCGTTTCTTTCTTTCTTTCCACTTCTTTCTGTCTGTCTTTCTTTCTTTCCATTTCTTTCTTTTTTTCTTAAGGAGAGTACAATTAATTTTGTTTTATCGAATCTCATTCTTGACAGTGCCGAAAAATGAATATTAGCCGTAAAAGTCAATTAGAACAAAAATTGTGTACGATGCAAGTTTTAAAAATACGATCGAAACTGCTCGCCTCCAGCAATCAATTAGTTTCCTTTCTACGCAAATATGACTGCGAAGCAACCCCTCAGAACCCACACAATGCTGGTGTTAATGTTGGACGACATAGGACATGAGATTCGCCAATGGGAAGAAAAACTCTCTAAGGAGAATTCCCTACTATATGATGACAACAACGACAAGGCTGCTTACTCAACATGGCTCAAAGCAGGTTTCTACCCTGAAAACAGAAGGCTTTGTTACAGTAATACAAGACAGTAATTAGGACAAAAAATTACGAGAAGCATATCTTAAAACTCAATGTTGTTGACAAATGCCGGAAATGTGGAAATGAACACATAATGGCAGGATGTTCAGCCTACATCAAAATCTTCCTACCTTGGTCGTCATAACCACGTTGCAAAATTATTACACCAACACTTGGTTTTGATACAGAATTTGATCAATAATAATACGCCTGCATATTACAAATACACAAGTGGTTCTCGAGTCGACTGGGATATGCTTATTTCGACTGACAAAGCGATAGATTTTAATCGCCTTGATCTGAAAAAAAAAAACGCTCCAAATTATTGACGTCGCCCGTACCACTGCCTCATAATTTAAGAAAGCTGAGTTGAAAAAACAACGAAAAATGTGAACCTAGGCTTGGGCGTTTCTGGAAGTTCTCTAACATGAAAACCGAGGGGATAATAACAACTGACCTCACAAATACTTTCAACGCCCTTCCCATTCCGTTAGAGTGTCTAAGAGCTGAGCCGAAGGCACCCACTGCATAAAGATGACTGTCACATCCCCAGAAAATTCCTCAATGGACACGAATAAAAGGACTACAATGAATTTTGTTTCTCTCTAACGAAGCTCGACCCTGGCAGTGCAGAGAATGAATAATAGTTCGTTTTTCACATAATAATAAAGATATTAATAATAATAATAATAATAAACATTTTGAGGAAATAAAATTAAAAAAACTGTCGAACCTTCCGTTCATCGTAATTACTTCAATTTCTTTTAAACCGATGATGAGATTGTAGAAGTTAACGATATACTACAGGAAAATTCTTATACTTTCGAAGTTGTTTTAAATTTAAAAAAAAATATATATATAAAAGACGCACCACCTCGGGCTATGCATCGGCCGTAAGAGCATAACAGTGTTATGTCATTAATTTTTCTTTTTTAAAAATACGACACAGGACTACACAGTATTCGCTCTACAATATATATATTATTATTATAGCTTTTATATAGCGCTACTTTCATGCTTATAGCATGCTCAGAGCGCTTTTGGTCCAATCTCATTTGTGAGATCAGTGGGTGGGAGGGGGTATCTAGGAGTTGGTTTTCAATTAGGCGCTCAAGTAAACACAACCTCTGCCCGAATCAAAACCAAGCCAAGTTCAAGCGCACTTGGCCTCTCGACCACGCTTCCCACAAAACCTTTGGCCCCTGTGAAGCACATATTGTGCAGCATAAATTAATGCGCCTTCAGAAGTCCTCGCCATTCATTGCTTTAAGATTGTATAAGATATTGGTGCAACTACACAATACTGAAAAAAAAAAAAGAATATAAACTACAAAGCTCTTTAAAAACATTCTTAATTGTTAAGGGACAATGGCTCTTAAAAAACAATTATTGTTATAATTTTTTCTTGCCACTGTAAACATACAATAAAAAAAAATACTAGCGTCCATTATAAAATGATCTGTGAGGAAAATTAAATAACACTACATGGGGCCTTGTAACTGTTATGTTACGCCCGGGTCATCACTAAGCATATTCCCACTTAGTCACCCCTCTAGTGTAAGTACCATTATATCTAATTGTCTGGAATCTAATAGCTACAAGCAAAACATAGTGATCCAAGGAGGACATTACGAAGTCATCGCCTTGGATCACTTGAGTGTAAGGCCATCATTCAATTCTTCACACTTGATTCCACGATCTCTCGCGCACTCCGTCACCGGATCCTCTGCCTCTTAGATACCGCGGGAGGGGGGGGGGGGGGAAGCGAGAGCGCCTGTGGGCTGAGGGCTGGAGGGAGGGGGGGCCCAGTGCAGGAAGGAGTGTTGACTGGGCTAAAGCGGGCACGAGCAGGACAGAGAAGGAAAAAGAAAGGGGGGGGGGGGCCTATTTGTTAAGGGTTACGCGTGCAGTGTACGGCGCCGAACTTTATGCAAAAATAAAAACTCGAAAAACAAACCCATGTTTTCTTTATTTAAGGAAATCTTTCACTACAACACTTACCCACCACCCATGCTCCTTGCTAGCCCATCCCCATGACAGTCTAAAGACAACTTCCAACCCCCCCCCCATCTACCCCCCTCTAATTTTTATCCCCAAGCTCGTAATGTTCATCTCCTCTTTGCACTTTGCGGTATTAAATTTCAGAGGCGCTCCGTACTGAGCTAAGTTTGGCAACATTTCTATGCGATGACCTGGGGACACGGTGCAAAGTTATAAAAACTTGGGGAAGTATTGATGACAGAAAGAAATCAGACAGGACTGAACTGGTATGAGCTTAGAGAGAGAGGGGTGAAGGGCGAGGGGGGGGGGGGGGGATTTGAGAAAATAGTTAAGACTTGAAAGTCATCGAAAAAAAAAATTGCAAAGCGTTTGAGGGTAGAGAGAGAGATCGGGAAAGAAAGAGAGAGAGAAATGGATACAATTTAGAGTGAGACAGAAAGTTTGAGAAATTGAGAGGAAGATTTTAAAAAAATGAAAGAGAGAGAGAGAGAAGGAATAGAGAGAGAGAAGGAATAGAGAGAGAGAAGGAATAGAGAGAGAGAAGGAATAGAGAGAGAGAAGGAATGGAGAGAGAAGGAAGAGAGAGAAGGAAGAGAGAGAGTAGGAAGATGAGAGAGAGAGAAGGAAGAGAGAGAGAGAAGGAAGAGAGAGAAAAGGAAGAGAGAGGAGAGAAGGAAGAGAGAGAGAGAAGGAAGAGAGAGAGAAGGAAGAGAGAGAGAGAAGGAAGAGAGAGAGAGAAGGAAGAGAGAGAAGGAAGAGAAAGAGAGAGAAGGAAGAGAAAGAGAGAAGGAAGAGAGAGAGAGAGAAGGAAGAGAGAGAGAGAAGGAAGAGAGAGAGAGAAGGTAGAGAGAGAGAGAGAAGGAAGAGAGAGAGAAAAGGGAGAGAAGAGAGAGAGAGAAGGAAGGAGAGAGAGGAGAGGAAGAGAGAGAGAGAGAAGGAGAGAGAGAGAGAAGGAAGGAGAGAGAGAGAGAAGGAAGAGAGAGAGAGAGAGAAGGAAGAGAGAGAGAGAAGGTAAGAGAGAGAGAAGGAAGAGAGAGAGAGAGAAGGAAGAGAGGAGAGAGAGAAGGAAGAGAGAGAGAGAAGGAAGAGAAAGAGAGAGAAGGAAGAGAGAGAGGAGAAGGAAGAGAGACGAGAGAAGGAAGAGAGAGAGAGAGAAGGAAGAAGAGAGAGAGAGAAGGAAGAGAGAGAAGAGAGAAGGAAGAGAGAGAGAGAGAGAGAGAGAGAAGGAAGAGAGAGAGAGAAGGAAGAGAGAGAGAGAAGGAAGAGAGAGAGAGAGAGAAGAGAGAGAGAGAGAGAAGGAAGAGTGAGAGACCAAAAAAGATTCAAATGTTACATTATATTTTTTCCTTTTTTAAAATCTAGATCTGTATAAACCCTATATCAACATTAGTAAAAATCATTACAATTGTATTACTGAAATAATAGAAATACATCACGACTCGAAGCCTAGGGTTATGTTATATCTCGAATACTGGATCTGGCTAGAAATATAGTATTGAAGATTCTAGTCTGGTGATATACATCCTAACATAAAAACGAAGTAGTCTAGTGTAGAATACTAGAACTAATGATATGGTTTAGATTACAGGGGTTCTCAACCTGTGGTTCGCGACCCCTTAGG